>CM070608.1:15416709-16016709 GCA_036346395.1 Hsuehochloa calcarea
TATTTATAGCCCACACACAAAACTAGCCGTTGGGAGCGAAATCCTCAAAAATAGGATTTGCGATAGTACCACCGTACAAACTCCGGTACTACCATTTTCTGTTCATCGGTCACGGGTGCATTAACGGCTCAAAAACTAGCCGTTAAAGACTTTAGTGCGATAGTACCGCAAGACAAAGGCGGTACTACCGTTATGCGGTAGTACCTCTCTTCTCAGCGGTATTACCGCATTCCATTTTCAAGACAGACAACACTCGGTAAAAGGTCGTAGCTTTTGACTCGATGTCGAATTGAGTGATCTTGGATTATATGGAAAGCTTATTGAGGCGCTACACAATCCACCTATTTGATTGATCTTAAACATATTTGATCAAATCAAAAGCACAACTCCAAAGATCCACTACCATGGTCTAAGTCCAAAGAAATAACAACAAGCAATCTTAGACCATGCCAAAGGAAAATGCATGAATCTCAAAAATTTACAAAACACATTTGCAAACTTAGATCATACCAAAAGGAGTAGGTACATGGACTTCAATCATTTGCAAAACATATTTGGAAAGTATAGTCACATGCTACAAGGATTAAATGTACATGAGTCTCAGCTATTTGCAAAACACATTCGCAAATAATAGCATCATACCACGAAGAGCTAGAGCAAGCAAGATTGAGCTACCAACACATGATGAGACTCGAGCTACTAGACAAGACCCCTCTTAACAGTACGACAACCTATACTAGCAATCCGATCTTCCAACCAAACACCAAGACCGGTAAAAGACTAGGAACACATCCTTAACCCTAACTAGTTATACTTTTGCCTTGAGCATCCTCTTGAAGTTTGATGACGCACATCTTCACATCAAGTCCGGGTCATCGTCTTAATATGGATCAACCCATGATGCATCATTTACGAGACTTCCATCAACACATGATGAGTCTTCTCTTGACTTGATGATCAACTCTTCATCATCTCCTTTTCGAGATCTTGATATGCATCAACACATGATGCACCCTCTTCTTGAACCTTGACTTGATGGCGATCAACTCATGATGCCATCCAAACTCTCCATTACCATAGATCATAACCTATTCATCCAACTCATGTAAAATGTTAGTCCCACAATGATTAACATTAATTACCAAGATATATCTGCAATAAATGCTTCTGAACAAGCTATTGCAGAAAGGTGTGGTACTACCACTATTGATCATGTGGTAGTTCCGCTCTCCGGTACTTCCGATCAGAAGGGCGGTACGGCTGCTTCCCTTCGAGGTCCATAACAGGCCCTGTATGAAAATAACGTACAGCCAGTTAAAATTCAGAACTTCTGGTGTGCAGTAGTTCTGCTCGGAATATACGGTCGTACCGTGATGTTCCGCCAAATGAACTCTAGTACTACCGCTTTCCATAGGAGCACTCAAGCTCCAAAAAGGTGTCACTCTAGAAAACACGCACCGCCAACTAATCTTCGGTCCGGCTGGGTTGCGGTAGTACCGCACCACTTTTCCGGTCATACAGCTGTGCAGTAGTACCGCCAAGACAACGTCGGTACTACCGACTTTCACTGAAGACTTTTCCAGAAGCAAAACAAATACAATGCATAACAAAAATAGCACAAAATAAACTTCAAGCCACTAGCCATGATCCCTCTATTGTCTTTGCATTGCTATTTCCGTGTTGTCTTCCATAATCTGGGACTAAGCCTTTAAAACAACTTGACACACACATTAATCTTATAAACACAATTGCAAATAATTTAATATAAAGTGATATGAGTATATATGAACTACACAAGTTTTATATACTCAAAGTATATATTTCAAAGTAGAGATCCCCAATATATGTGGATAAAGAAATATGGATCAATACTAATAAAACCACAAAACATAGAGTGCACTCTCCCTAAATGTGTGCATACACAAATGTGTAATAAAAACATATGCACATATTCAAGTTAGACTTTTAGTCGAGTTCAACCTATATTTTGGATACGAGGAATGCACCAAGATATAAGAATATGATGTCGAGTGCATACCTCCACGATTTTCACTTTTTAATCCAAATAAGACTACATAATAGGTATATCAATAAAAGTGTTAATCTCACATATAGATTTGTCATTAATCACCAAAATACTCTATTAACTCATAATGGTGGGTCTAGATTCTTCACTAGGTGTATCTTCCTCACGCGTCGCATGTCTTCCTTGTCTAACTTTGTTTTTGGCCGAAAAAAGTGTAACACCCTGACCCAAAATCGGCTCAATGCCCAGCCCACCGTGGGGCGGACCCGCCTACACATAGCACCTCACTTACACTTTCGTCATCGCTTCGTGTAAAAGGGTTAACCCGGAGGTGCTACGTTTGGATCCAACAGGAATTATATACTACTACAACTCAATTGAGACAAGCAATGTGGGACTAATCCCACCACACACCTCCTCATGGGCCACGCTATGAGCAGGCCGGGGTATTACACTCACCCCCCCTCAAGGGCTGACGTCCTCGACAGCATACCGCATATGCGGTAAATGCCCAGAACAACCCCTCGGTACACGTCCGTACGTCCAGTACCGGCACATATGCCATGCCATGTGTCCACTCCGGGCCCACATGTGCCATGCGCCACATGCCGCGCCCGTCGCACGCCGCGTGCGTGAGTTGATGCTCTGATACCATCTGTAACACCCTGACCCAAAATCGGCTCAATGCCCAGCCCACCGTGGGGTGGACCCGCCTACACATAGCACCTCACTTACACTTTCGTCCTCTCTTCGTGTAAAAGGGTTAACCCGGAGGTGCTACGTTTGGATCCAACAGGAATTATATACTACTACAACTCAATTGAGACAAGCAATGTGGGACTAATCCCACCACACAACTCCTCATGGGCCACATGGGCCACGCTATGAGCAGGCCGGGGTATTACAAGAAGTCCCTTTGGTCGTCCTCCCCATCCACTCACTTGGCCACATGTAACACTTCGTTCGTTTGTTTGATCAAATCAACACCCATTGTCACCTCAAGTTGTCAATGGAACTTAGGATGACAAATCGAAGTGGTAGTAGTACATGACGTCGTATCAAGAAAATTTCTTGTCACTTAACTTTGCTATCCGGGCTAATTTCAATTACTATTCATTTTCTCGCAGCATACCAGCTAATTATTTGTTAAAATGGTCTTCTTTTGCAGAACCACATATGTAACATCCCAAAAATTCCTAAATACAAAAAATATGGGATTTTAAAAAAAATTATACAATTATCTATGGCCATCATTTTTGCTTGCATTTTTGAAGAATTATTTGAATTGCATTTTTCTCTTTTGCCGACACAAGTGGTGTAAGGTAGAAAACTTAAACACAAAAACCCTAGAAATAAAAACCCTAAAAGCATAAACCCTAAAGACAGGAACCCTAGAAACGAAGACCCTAATATCATAAATTATAAAACCAAAATAAATCTAAGGTATTGCTCTTTTAAAATATTATATGTAGGGTAAATCATAAAGGTCGAAAGCATAAAATTCAAAACGTAATACTCTAAGTGCTCAAAAGTCCAATTAGAACTATCTGACAAATATCATATTTTTATCTATCATCGCATTAGAATTTCTTAAATCAAATATCAGAATTTTAGCAAACCTAAAACTCTGTTATTTTGCCTTTTCCCTATTTTTCCTTAGCCAATTCTTTTTATTCTCCATCCTGTTTCTTTGGCCGAACCATGTTGCTACCAGACTAATTCGGTCAAACTCCAGTGCAGCACACGGTTTCTCACCCCAAGCGAACGAGAGCAGCTTCGTCGCTTTCTCTCCCTAGGCGTCAACACACTCTAAGCTTCACTCCACGTCGTAGCCTTGCATGGGCGTGCTATTGCTGGCCGTCGCTCTAGCCGTCTCTCAGCATCGCCCCACCTGTCGAGTTTCCAAAATTTCCAGCATCTAGTCAACAAGACCTTGCTCCTTCAAAATGCACGCGAGACCTTTGAAGCTAGCCGTAAAAGGAAGATGGGTACCTCAAGGGGGCCGACACCTAGTCATCGGTCATTCTATGTTACACCTCCAAATAGTGGGGCTCAGCTAGCCATCCTGCCTCGGGCCTTGGCTCCAGCAAACCTGCCTAGTGGTGCCACATACGCCACTCCTGTCCGACCAAGTCAACCTCAGCAAGCTGGCACTCCGCCTACCGGTCGGGTGTGTTTTAACTGCGGTTATCCTAGACATTTTGCCCGCGAAAGTCTATCACTCCTGTCAAGTTTGACATCGGTGGTACCCTAGCACGTGGATCATTCACTCCTGGAACGATAGTAAGAGGAGGGCCCCTAACTTCATCAGCACCTAGGGCAACATCGTTCTAGGGGCAAGGCCGAGTGAATCATATAACTGCAAAGGAAGCGCGGGAGGCTCCAGAAGTTCAGATTGGTACGTTTTCAGTTAATTCCTTGCCAGCATGTGTTCTTTTTTCTTCTGTAGTATCTCATTCATTCATCTCCAGCGAGTTTGTGGATCGATGGCAGTTGCCAACTTTTGCTCTAAAGAAACCCTTAGAGCTCTACTCACCTAGGGGATTATTGTGGGCCATGTTAGTAAGTCATGTGGTGGAAATACAGCTAGAGGGAATAGTATTTCCAATAGATTTGATGGTTTTACAGGCCTAGACCCTAGGCATTATCCTAGGGATGGATTGGTTGGCTAAGTATCAAGGGGTAATAGACTACGCCAATAGAACAGTGGTCCTTACCAAATTCCCTGGAATGGTAGTTGAAGTCAAGATGAGCAAATCCTTCCAATGGAAGCGAGCAATTTGTTATGCCATAGGCGTTCCTCTGGAAGGAATATCGATGGTTCAAGAATACCACAGCGTCTTTCGGAAGAAGCGCCGGGGCGACCACCAGATCGCGATGTAGAGTTCATCATATAATTGATGCCTAGAATAGCACCCATATCCAAAAGACCATATAGAATGCCAGTTAATGAACTTGAGGAGCTAAAAAACAAATCCGAGAGTTGCAAGAGAAGGGGTTCATTAGACCCAGTACGTTGCCATGGGGATCTCCTGTACTATTCGTGAAAAAGAAGGGCGGCAGTATGCAGATGTGTGTAGATTATTGGTCCCTGAATGAAGTAACCATCAAAAATAAATATCCATTGCCCAAAATTGATGGTTTGTTTGATCAACTCAAAGGGGTGACTGAGTTCTCTAAGATAGATCTGCGTTCGGGATATCATCAGTTAAAAATTAGACCTGAAGATGTGCCCAAAACAGCATTCTCTACTAGGTATGGCCTCTATGAGTTCACAGTTATGTCGTTCGGACTAACCAATGCCCCAACATATTTCATGAATCTGATGAATAAGGTATTCATGGATTACCTGGATAGATTCGTGGTGGTATTCATTGATGATATCCTTGTCTATTCCAAAGACAGAAGAACACGCACACCTTCTGAGATTGGTGTTAGAGAAACTCGGGGAGCATCAGTTGTACGCCAAATACAACAAGTGTAAATTCAGGTCATGCGATGTTAACTTCTTGGGTCATGTGATCTACTAGCGAAGTAGGCGTGGATCCGGCCAAGGTGGAAGCAAATCTGGGTGGCAACCACCTACCACGGTGAATGAAATTTGGAGCTTCCTCGGATTGGTAGGATACTACCGTCGATTCATTGAGGGATTCTCCAAAATCGCCCGACCTCTCACTCAACTACTGAAGAAAGAAAAGAAATTTGAGTGGACAGAAGGGTGTGATAGGAGTTTTCAAGAACTAAAAGTCAAGCTCACCTCGCCCAGATTTAGTACTTCGGACATCCGTAAAGATTTTGAGGTGTATTGCGATGCCTCTCGTCAAGGGTTAGGTGTGTGTTGATGCAAGAGGGAATATAGTTTCATATGCATCTAGGCGACCGTCCACATGAAGAAAATTATTCTACTCATGATTTGGAATTGGCGTCAGGAGTACATGCACTAAAAATATGGTGCCACTACCTCATCGAAAATCATTGTAACTTATATAGTGATCACAAAGGCCTCAAGTACTTCTTCACCCAGTTAGACCTTAACCTAAGGCAACGAAGATGGTTGAAACTAATAAAGGACTATGATTTAGACCTTCACTATCACTCCAATTAAGGCCAATGTGGTGGTGATGCATTAAGCGAAAGTCTTCTGCAACCACATTGTGACTCAAGAAGCGCAACCTTCTCTCTTTGAGGAATTTGAGAAGCTCAACCTAGGAATAGTTCCACATGGGAGCCTCTCCTCCTTGGAGGTGCACCCGACTTTAGAGGAAAGGATCAAGGCTGCACAATTAGGGAACACCAACAAAGAAAGGATCCAACAACTCATGGATCAAGGGAAGGCCTCCAAGATGATTAATGATGATCAGGGCATCTTGTGGCATGGAAAGTGTATTTTGTACCCCACCAAAAGATCGAAGGACTTGATCCTCAAGGAAGCCAACGAATCGGACTACTCTATTCATCTAGGTGGTACCAAGATGTACTAGGATATCAAGCAACGCTACCAGTGGCCCCACATGAAAAGGGATATTACAGTAGACAGTAGGCGTAGCATGCTGCGATGTGTGCCAGCGGATTAAAGTAGAATGCCAGAAGCTTGTAGGCCTTTTACAACCACTACAAGTACTAGAATAGAAATGGGAAGAAATTAATATGGAGTTCATTGCTGGTCTACCAAAGACTAAGTTGGGATATGATTATGTCTGGGTCATAATAGATCGATTGACTAAGACATCTCATTTTATTCTAGTAAAAACAACCTACAAAGGTGATAGATTGGCATAATTGTATATGTCCCGAATAGTGAGTTTGCATGGAGTACCCAAGCGAATCATCTCAAACAGGGGTTCACAATTTACCTCCAATTTCTGGGATTGCCTACATGAAGCTTTGGGTACATATCTGGCGTTTAGCACGACATATTACCCACAGACCGATGGTCAGACAAAAGAGTGAACCAAATTCTCGAAGATATGCTTCGGGCATGTACTATTGAGTTCGCTGCTGATTGGGAGAAATGTCTTTCGTATGCTGAATTCTTGTATAACAATAGCTATTAGTCTAGTCTGAAGATGTCACCCTTTGAAGCCCTCTACGGGAGGGAGTGTCGAACACCATTACTATGGTCAGAAGCAGGAGAAGGATATCTCTTTGAACCAAACATCCTGAAGGAAGCCGAAGATAAGGTTCGTCTCATCCGAGATCGACTGCAGGCAGAGCAATCAAAACAAAAGACTACGCTAACAACCGTCGCAGAGAGCTAGAATTTAAAATAGGAGACTTCGTCTACCTAAAGGTCCCCCCATAGGAACTAGAAGGTCCAAGGTCAAAGCAAAGCTTGCGCCAAGGTACATAAGACCATTTCAAATCATTGGCAAACTAGGAAAGGTAGCTTATCAGCTAGAGCTACCCAAGAAGTTGTCTAACATACACGACGTGTTCCACGTATCACAACTCAATAAATGTCTTCGAGTGCCCGAAGAGCAAACTCGATTAGAAGACATCGAACTCGGCAAAGATTTGCCATACGCCAAACATCCAATTGAAATCTTAGATGTGATAAAAAGCAGACCCGAAACAATGTATACCGCTTGTGTAAAGCTAGGTGGAGCAACCACACGGTAGGAGAAGCTACGTGGGAGCGAGAAGACTTGTTAAGATACGAGTATCCCCAGTTGTTTTGTAACCCCGTCTGAATCTTAGGGTCGAAATTCTTTTTAAGGGGGTAGGGTTTGTAACATCTCAAAAATTCCTAAATGCAAAAATTATTTATTGCCATCATTTTTGCCTGCATTTTTGAAGAATTATTTGAATTGCATTTTCTCTTTTGCCAACACAAGTGGTGTAAGGCATAAAAACATAAACACAAAAACTCTAGAAATAAAAACTCTAAAAGCATAAACCCTAGAGACATGAACCCTAGAAACGAAGACCCTAATATCAGAAACTATAAAAGCAAAATAAATCTAAGGTATTGCACTTTTAAAATATTATATGTAGGGTAAACCCTAAAGGTTGAAAGCATAAATTTCAAAACCTAATACTCTAAGTGCTCAAAAGTCCAATTAGAATTATCTAACAAATATCATATTTTTAAAGCAAATATTGGAATTTTAGCAAACCTAAAACTCTGTTGTTTTGCCTTTTCCCCATTTTTCCTTAGCCTATTCTTTTTCTTCTCCTTCATGTTTCTCTGGTCGAACGATGTTGCTACCAGACCAATTCGGTCAAACTTCAGCGCAGCACATGGTTTCTCTCCCCGAGTGAACCAGAGTAGCTTTGTCTCTTTCTCTCCCTTGGCGTCAACGAACTCTGAGCATCGCCCCATGTCGCAGCCATGCATGAGCGTGTTGTTGCTCGCCGTCGCTCTAGCCGTCTCTTAGTGTTGCCCCACCCATCGAGTCTACTACCTACCCTGTCAATTCCATTGCCAACTCCTCCATAGGCCAGTAATGAGCTCGTGCTAAGAGCAACGCCGGCTTTGTTGCAATCTCTGCCCTCCTGGCTATAAATAACCACCCATTGCCTCTCTGCATTCTCTCCTCGACACCCCAATCCTTATTCCACCTTCTCCATCCTTCTGCCTAGCCTGAGCCTAAGGTAAAGCTCAAGCTCCAACATCAGCTGTCAAGCCACCTCATCATCGCCAGCACTCTGATGACCCCCAATCCACGCCAACCTCATCACAGCGTGTTCCGTACCAGCATCAACATTTCCCATAAACTAATTCTGTGTTTCGTTCACAGGAACTCGCCGCAACTATTTCTTCCTCGGCTCCAGCCAGTTGAGCCAAAACAATCAAATCATCCTCTCCGATGAGCTAGACATTGATTTGTTCCTCCCTGACCATATATTTACCTCCTTGAAGCTTTCCCAGGGGTTGATTGTTCCCTATTTTGCGCAGAACCTTGTCGCCGCTTAGAGCTTCCCTCGCCGCCGCTATTCATCACGCCATACCACCTCCGGCCACCTGCGTCACTCCGTGTCATTATGGTATGCTCCTAATACATCCTAGATACTCATGCACGCTTTGGTTGTTTGTGAAGCATCGTCAAAACGGCGAAGTCGCCATAGCCCCAAGCTTCACCGCCGCCAAAGGTCATCGCGTCGCTGCTACAGGCCGCTAGAGCCTCACCGCTGGTACTAGTAGGATCTCCTAGGCGTAGGGGTTCCATTTTTACCTTAGTCGGAGCCGTCATGCCCTCTACCGCCGGCGACAAGCATGAGCCGAGAGCTCCCTGGTGTGTCTCTGCTTGTCTGAAGCCGACACCCACAGTAGCTAGGCAATTAATTATTAAATCTGTGTCTTAGAGCCAATCATTGAGTAGATCATGGTTTAAATGTTGCTTGTTTCGATGACACGCGGCCCCACGAACAGAAATCCACGAGCATTAATATTTTGAGTATCTCTTTCAGTCGTTGATGCATGGGCCTGAGCCCATTAGTGCATAGTGGATTTTGGGTCCATGGACTGGTGGACCGATCGCATAGACTCTAGTCCATACATTGTTTCCTAAGTCGTGTCTATGACAATGGGTCCCACTCATCATAAAATATTTTCTTTAATAATTAAAAGAAAATAAATCAAAAGAAAGAGAAAAGGGTGTGGATCCCACATGTCAATGAGAGAGATTCTCTCTGTTTTCTTTTTTCTAGGATTTAAACTTTAGAGAACCCATTCTCTCTCATTTCAACTCCGAATCAAGTGATTTTTGTTTCTAAATTTATCTAAATTCAAACTCTACCTACCCAAACTGAAAACACCCCATTTGGAGTTCAATTGAATTTTTGAATGCAATTTGAAATCTTTTGTGCTTATTAGAATTTTGGTTATTTTGCGTATATAGAATTTGAAGCCTCCGAAGACCCTCAAGTCAATCAAGATCCAGATCAGCAATACCAAGATCAAGGCGAGTCTATACTTTGATCATGTTGCACCTACTTTTTGAAATTATATTATTTTAAATTATGAAATTGCATTGCTATGATTTATACAACTATATTGGTCTAGCTCATAGTTAATGCCTTAATAATAATTGTGTATGAACTTCTAAACCTTGAAATTGAACATTATCATTGTCACTCTAGAATTAATGGTTTATATACAAGTTAAAAAGTCTATATCTAAGTGCCATGCTTAGCCTTGCTTAGATACATTGTCATGCGGGCATTAAATTGCCCGACATCATTCAACAACTTAAAAATGAATTGGGGCAGCCAAGGCTGGAGCCTGACTGGTATATTGGCTAGAAAAGTTATATTTAAAAACAAATGAAAACTTGAAAAACTAATTTCGACTTGAGCGGCCGGAAAGAGTGGCTGGTGTTGGAGGCACGGCGGTGGGGTATGGGGAAGTACCGTCAAGTCAATAAAGGACCGAGTTCTTGTGTTGACCTCTCATGTAAAAACAGTATAACCACAAGTCTATAATGTGTACGACTTGGCGAACTAATTTGTTCGCCTCTTTGCAACCTCGCCATTGGTGGATGTGCAGGTGGGTATGTGTGGATATCGTGAGGATATGTGCACGATCTCAGGATGATGAGTCAATTGGCAATGGCGTTGTTGGTTTGCAAAATCTCGCGTTTTCGGGTTTGCTCAAAATTTGTCGGACCACGAGCGGTCGGCCGGTGGTGTCAGCGGTCGGACCGCCGTGGAGGAATCCGGCCGGCCATGGTGGCGGTCCGACCATAAAATGAAAATAGGTTTTTGGAGTGAGCCAAAAA
Source organism: Hsuehochloa calcarea (assembly GCA_036346395.1). NCBI lineage: Eukaryota > Viridiplantae > Streptophyta > Magnoliopsida > Poales > Poaceae > Hsuehochloa > Hsuehochloa calcarea. The sequence goes on from CM070608.1 coordinate 15,427,456, forward strand.
TAGGTTGTGTAAGCAAGTGAGGAGTCTCTGGATGTGGTCCCATCATTTTTGGAGCTCAGTCAAAGTTCTATTGAGTTGAAAATTCCGAAGGTTTGGATTTTCACGCTTGATTTTAGCTAAGTCTTTTGGCCGGTCCGCCGTTGTGGGAGCGGTCGGCCGCCGGCTGAATCGGTCGGACCGGCCTTGTGGGGCGATCGGGCCGCGATGACTTGGAGGTTAGCCAAGTTTGCATTGAGTTGATTTGATTGTGTTTCATGTATGGTTATCAATGCTTTATTGATGTATATTGCATTGCGAGCTAACGTGGGTCAAGTTGTGAAGAACTTGTTCGGAAGCGATTTATTTGTCTATTCTTTGCAGGTGCGGTGGCTTGCGAGTCAGCGGCGTCAGCGGTGAGTGGATCGGGACTACGCTTAGAGAGTGAGGTCGAGCGATCATGGATACCGGGTGAGGTCGTGTGGCGAAGCATGGTGCGAGAATGGGCAAGATGGATCGAGCGGGTGGTTCGATCATGGTGGTTGGATCAGTGGTGCGGATATCGGTCACGAGTCTCTAGGAGGTTAGATGGGATTGGACGGGAGAGGCTTGGCGGCGTGATGAGAACCGTGATCAACCTACGTGGTGAAGCAGGCGATTGCTTCAATAGTTGTGTGTGTGTGGGTCCCATGTGTAAGTGACCCCAAAAGTGAAACCCTAGCTCTCTAGTATAAATAGAAAAGGGGGAGATGGAAAACCCCCTAAGCACTCATTTGGCATTCCTTCTCTTTTTCTAGGGTTTGGAGGAGAGGAGAGGAGAACTAGGGTTTGGAGAGTTTGGAGTGTGCTCCTTGTGTGAGCTCTTGCCCTCCTTGTTGGAGAGGCTTTGTAAGCATCTAGTGTGATCAAACTATCTTGTGATGCTTAATTGAAAGATCATTTGCTCCCTTTGTGTTCTTCTCCCTTTTTGGATGAGTTTGGTGCTTCCTTGATTCAAGGGTTTATGGTTGGTCTCTTGACCCATTTTGTCTTGCTTTGATGTGTGGGAATACTCCTAGAATCATCTAGACCATCAATCCCCACAAGCAAGTCTTGAATCAAAGATTTTCACATTTATAGGGTTTGTGCACTTCCTTGTTAAATCCTTGAGAGATCGATTCTGCGAAGTGGATCTGAAGGATCGTCGCTAGAAATAGGTCTCCAATATCACTAGGGAGGTGTGCTCGAAATTTGGTCAAGTTTCATTGGTTGAATCAAAAGTTGGATCAAATTTCGTTTTGGATTTCGGGTTCTTTTTCAGTACTGGACTGAACCGGTCAGACCGGTGTTTGAACGGCGGTCCGACCGCCCGTATATTCAGACCGCTGTTCTGCCGGGTCGAACCGCTGTCCACCGGTCCGACCGCCTGATTAGTTGCGGTCGGCCATTGCTTGACCGTCGGTCCGACCGCCCGTGGTAGCCGGTCAGACCGCCTGTGCCCAGATTTGCCCGTTGAGTTTAAGTCTCCACTTTTGTGTCGTGTGGTTGTCGGGGGTTATTGAATTCAGCACAAGGCGTCCGCTGTGTGCTTACTGATCTTCTTAGCTTTCATAGCTAAAGGAGTAAAGTTCGTGTTGAATTCAACTTAGGCGAGAAAGTTGGGAAAGCGCCTATTCACCCCCCTTAGTCGCCTTTCCAGTCCTACAGTATGGGTAGGAGCCACTGAAAAACTACACGGCGCAAATGGAGACCCCCTGGGGGCCGGCCCAAGGAGGTGATGCCTAGAGGTGCAGGGTTGCATTGAGGTGGATCATTATAAAGGCCTCGTGATAATCAACTTAGTCGCACACCTAGGAAAGTGTATCAGGGACACTATAAGTTGAATTATCTCTTGTGAGTAAAGTGTACAAACTCTGCATAGTAAGAAAACTATCTAGATAGCCATGCTCATGGTCAAGAGTGGTGCTGAGAACTTGCTTGAACTAGCTTTTATTTTTATAAAATAATTTGTGGGTGGAATCGAAAGTTATGATTTGATTTGGCCTGGTCGAGGACCAGTGAGAAGTACGGGATATGACCCGAGAAAAGATCATGAGCATTGAGTGGACGGAGCCACTCAATGGTATAAGAGATGAAATCTCCACTGGTTCTTTACAATAAAAACTCAGTTTATAAAACCAGTATTAGTTAAAATGCTAAGTATCAGGAATTGCTACTACCTAATCTAATTCAAACTTGGCTTTGTGCAACTAAAAGAACCATGAACCTCCCTTGATTAGCCTTGCATGTATAATAATTGCATTGTGTGTTAGCTCGCGAGTACGGTTGTGTACTCAAACTCGCTTAATATAATCTTTCAGAGCCGCTTGACCAGGACCCATATGCCTACCACTTGGCAACTAAACCAAATGATGGAGAAGATGGAGAAGCTTAGGCCGGGACCCCCAGTTGTTTGCTTTCTTTATTCTGAACTATGTAATATGGTGGCCTTCGTGGCCCTTTTGAAAAAACAGTTGGCCATACAGCATGTGTTGTAATATATTGTGTTGTTGTACAATGAATGCAATGTATGTGAATGATCCAAAGATATATTTGTGTGTGCTATCTAATACTAATCTAGGGAATGACACAAGTTTACACAGAGGATTCCAAATTCTAAACTTGGGGTCTGACAATTGAACAAGTTAACAACGATAAAAGATTGAAATTTTAAGCTTATAAGTTAACTTGTAAAACACAAAACAGAAAGAGAAAAAACTTAAAGTTATTACCAATGTAAACGCTACTTTTTTTTGTTAAACTGAGTGAATTCCAAAAGCGAAGCATACAAAGAGTTACTCTATGTAATAGCTTGTTTAGACTAAGTAATTATCTATCATTGTCAAAATCAATTTCCAGACCAACATACCTCCCAAGTGCCAAGTTGATGCTAAAGTAAATTGCACAAGTATCCACCACCTTGCCCATAACCTGTGGGGATCCGGATTTGCATACAAACCCTCTGTGTATTTTGAGCTATTCCCATTATCAGTAGCTAGCTCCTACAGTATAGTATCGATGAATATCATATCCACACATACGAATAAAGATAATAATTCAGGTAGATAGACCACAAGGTCGAAGTCTTACATCATGAGCCGGAAAGGCCAAATACAAATGAGGTCTTGTAGCAGAAAAATTAAATAGACGTGGTCACCCTCGGGATATGCCCACAAGTAATCGACTGGGGTGGACGACCTAGTACTTGGTGTCATCTTCATCTTCTGATGGAAAAGGGGGTATATGTTCACCAGTTGACATTTTTGGGGGTATTGAATGCATATATATGAGCAACTATGAGTAAAAAGGTACTCAGCAAGCCCTCACCACAAATGCAAGTATGTAGATGCAAGGCTTTATCAAATGAGGGTTGTATGTCTTATTTCAGCACAAAGCCAGTTTACCCAAATACTATAGTTATTTTCTAAACTTATGACCAAGCAAGTTTAACTTAAAAACCAAAGGTTATTTTGTATAAGCAATTGTTATCACAACCATGCTTAAACCAGCACGACCACGTCCCTAGCGACCATGCTTAAACCAGCATGTCTCAATTCCACCCATTATTTCTCAATTTATCGATGACCATGCTTAAACCAGCATGTCCCATACCCAGCGACCATGCTTAAACCAGCATGTTCCAACTTCTAGCGACCATGCTTAAACCATCATGTCCCGTACACAACAACCATGTTTAAACCAGCATATCGCACATCACAACCACCATTTTTACCCAACATGTTTTAGTTCAAAATTTTAAGTTAATAAAACTAACCAGTGGTGGCGAACTTCACATTTTCCCATGACAGGGGACACGACTATTCCAATAGGTTAAGAACACTCTATATATGCTGTACAACTTTACCCACAAGATATGACCAATCTCATAATGTCGGCCATGACACACTTCCTAACTCAATATTAGACCCACTCCAAATGAGGTATGCCCTCAACGCCGGCGTGCCTTACGAGGTCACTTACCCAGAATGATTTCTTACACCTGGTCACTAGCCCAGAATGATTTCTTACACCAGTTCACATTTTCAATGAGGGACCCTCCATTGTTGGGGAGTCTATGGCCCTTCTTTTTTGCATAGTAACCAGGGGTGCAATTTTTCATGCTGAAGCTAAATAAGGTCATTGGTCAGGTCTATCCCATACTAGACATGTGGTTGTACGGCTTAGTAGGTGTGAATGAAATACATGATTCGGTCCTTAATCGACTCAGGCGGGGTATTCCACCAATCCATTGTGTGCTCATAGCACCAATCTGAATTATCTACTCACCCAAGTCTCAACCATTTATAAATACATTTTCTTGTTTCTAGTGGTAACTCAGGTTACCATACTATGGTTCAATGTATCAAAGTTTTCGTTGTTACAATGTTTGTGCCCTATTCACATTCAATTACTAAGTAGTATCTAGGTACAACCAGTAGTCAAGTCCATTTATTCAATGGGTGTGTTTACTTCATGTAATACATATCCTTAGTGTGACAAGGTATCAGGTAGAGTCAATAAATAAGGAAGGGATTTATATCGATAATCAACATTGGTATAACTAATCATCAACATTTAACATAGTATTTCATAAATAATAATAAGCACACCAATAATAATGTAAATTGAAATATTAGGCATTTGAAATGTAGGTTCAATATGATCAATGGAATGACTTGCCTTGCTCAAATGTGGATATTTCTTGGTCTTGGCCTTCACTTGAAGCAGTGGCGAAGCCCTCGATGACGTTTGATTCTATTTAACGTGGAAACGACAACTTCAAATAAATGCTCATAACACGAATAAATCCAAATTAAATTCAAATGAACTCCAAAAATTATGATTTTGGTACTATTGGAAAGATCTTGAATTTAGAAACAAAAATCAATTGATTAAGATTTAAAATAAGGGGGAACGAGCTCTCCAAAGTTTGAACCAAAAGGAAAATCAAGAAATTTAGAAATTTCTGATAGGTGGGATCCACTTGGATTTTATTTTTATTTTTATTTAAGGAAATATAATATGACTGGCAGGTGGGGTCCACCGGGGTTTTCATATTCTTTCCTCTGTATTTTTATTCGGGAAATCCTAAGAGGTTGACACGTGGAGCCATGGTCCATTGGACTTGGTCCACCGACGGTCCACAAGGATAGAGGGCACACATGTTAGAGGCTCTTGGTCTATAGATCGAGTCTAATTAACACTTCTAAACAACTGGGTCCACATGTCAATAACTCATACTCTAACTAAGGTTCTAACTAGATTTCCTTAATGATGTATGGCCCACATGTAATACTGACCTTACTCCTAATCAAACACTAACTAATCTTCATTAAAATAATCTTCTCGGCCCACACGTTTAATGCACTAGCCCAGGATCACGCCAGTGCACACAGTGTTAACAAAGATGGAAATCGATCCATACAAGCGAATAGTAACATAAACGAATAAATTTGATTAATAAATAATGGTTTTGACCTTAAGGTCGAATTACAATTACTGAGCCACGCAGGGCTAACAGAGAAAATAAGCGGCAGTGAAAGCGAAAAGGTAGTGGTACCCCATCGATTCACCACAGTAGGCGATGGGATCAAGACCTCACGATTAGGCACCTTCAATGTACTCGTCCTCGAATCTTTGGTGAAGACTCCTCCTGCTTGATTCGTCAAAACAAGCGTGAGTACACACCGTACTATAAGCCACACCAGAGATGCAAAATGTATATATCTTGGCTTTTTACAAAGGAAGGCACCTTTGTGGCTCTTTTGCATAAATGCAACCTTTGCAATTTAATACAATTAATAGATCGAAAACAAGTAAAACCAATAGACAATAATAATTTTAACAAGTTATTTCACAAAGACACACTGACTGACGGGTTATTCACATAGCTAGATGATTTAATCACATGGCTCCCTTCCCACACAGTTTTATGAAAACATCTACCCCTAGTGTGAAATCCCGAGCATTGTCCATGGCCATGACGCGCTATTCGAATAGATTACGTTACACTCTGCAGAGGTTTGTACACTTTACCCACAAGATACACTTAGTGTAGCTAACACTAAGCATAACAAAGCAATTCAGATACCTTATCTTACTATGCTAGGCCCATCTTAAACAGGCATGTGGTAAATGCAGAAGCTCAGTTCAATGGCGCACATGGTGAGGTCCTTAATTGACCAAGGCAAGACTTCCAGCTAACCAAACCACATAGACACACAGATTAATATTATTCACACAGTCCACACAGTCCACCCTTTCACACAGTATCCACCCCTTGCCTCAGTCCAAATCCTTTTACCACCCTGGTTGATTTAAGTGCAACATATGCCACAAAGACACATAGTACACACAGTTTGTTCACGCAGTTTCATATTCACTTAGTCAATTTATAACAGCAGTATACGCGACAAGTGATTCGTGGCATGACTAAGCAATCTAACACGCAACTAACCAACCCACGTTGGTGCTACCATATCTACCAACTAAATACCAACTAAGGTGACAAGGAATCAGGACATAGCAATTAACAAGGATGCAATAACAATTTGGGATTAACTACTGCACCCAAAAGCTTTTAAATAAATACTTAAAATTAAGATGCAGTAATTTGAATTAAAATACTTTTATAAAACTGGGAAGCAAAATGGTCAAGAGTATAGCTTGCCTTGGAATAGGTTCAAGTGCTGGTCTTGGTCTTGGAAAGCTCCTTCCTCCTCAAATCCCCCAGAAGTATCGTCGAAGTCTACTCGTAACGAAGCAACAACAAGAATAAATAAATAACAGAAGCAAATAACTCTGATAAAAATAATTAAAAATCTCCAATAGATAGATCTTGATTTTATACAAATTTAGAAATTTGAATGGATGGATTTGGAGTTAGGATGCAAAAGTTATAAGGTTCCAAAGTTTGAATCAAAAGAAAAACCCTAAAAATAGGATTTACTGGAATTCCGAATTACTTTTCAATAGAAAAATCGGATTATTGCGCAAGCATGACGTCAGCGAAGGATTTTCCCGGAATTTAAATAATTAAAGAATTAACTGACATGTGGGACCCACATGTCAGTGACCCGGCTCACGGTGGACTAAGTCCACCGAGCCCGCTCGACGAGGATGGGCGAGGTGGCGCGCTCAGCGCGTGGCGACCACGGCTCCCACGTGGCTGCTACGTATGCGCCACGGAGGCAAAAGCGGTGAGTGGAGGTGGCGTGGGCGGCGGCGCGGCGGCGCCACGGAACCAAGGGTTCCGTGACAGTAGCTCTCCGGTGAGGTGGGTGGTACCGGTGGGTAGAGGCGCGCGATGCAAACCTAGGCGTGCTCACCGGTGAGAAAGGCAGCAGTGGTGGCGTGGCGAGGAAAAGCGGCGGCGAGTTGCGGTTTGGCGAAATGGCGCTCGAGGGTCCTCCGTGGCGGCGAGCACCGGCCAGCGGCGTCACGGGAATCAACGGTGGCGGCGGCGGCGACGCTGGGGCGGCGGAGGCGGCGCAATCGAAGCTCAAGCCCTCGGTGTCGGCGGCGGGAATTCGCGATTCGGCGAGCACGAGAGGAGAGAGAGAGTGGGTGGCGGCCGGAATGGGTGACGCGCGTCGGGGCTGTCCTTTATAGGGCGGGGAGGTCCGGCGGCGTGGCGGCGTGGAGGTCGTGGCGCGGTTGCGGCCGTGCGCATACCGCGGAGAAGAAGGAAGAAGGGGTGGGGTTCGTGGCGGCGGTGGCGCGAGTCGTGCGCGCACTGCGGAGGAACGGGAGGTTAGGCGCCGCGCATGGCTTCGGCGTTGACCGCCAATGGCGATTCTTGTAGGCAGCAGCGCAGCGAGAAGAAAGCGGCGAGGGCGAAGGCGGTGGGGTCCACCGGCGATGAGGAGGGGAGGCGGCAGCGTGCGGCGAGATCGCCGTCGATCCCGATCGGACGGCTACGAGAGATGGGCGGATGAGCGATGTTGGGCGGAGAGATTCGGCCCAACGACTGTTTGGAGATTTAATTTAGTTTTTCTTTTTTTTGAAAATAGCAGAAATTCAAATAAGCAATGGAAAATAGCAAATGATCTTGGAAAAATTCTAGAAAATTCTATAAAATATAACCAAGCATATAGAATCTAAATAAAATAATTTTGGTAATTGTTAATGTTGGGATTAAGCACATTAAATCGGTTTGTCCTTAAAGTCCATATTAAGCTTTTTAAATTAATATTCAAATAAATCCAAATGGTGAATTTTCTCACTTCCATTATTTAAAAGATTTTTAAAGCTCTGAAAATTGGGTTGTTACAAACCTTCCCCCCTTAATGGAATCTCGACCCCGAGATTCAGGCTAGCTAGAGAAAAGGCTAGGGAACTCGGCTTTCAACTCTTCTTCACGTTCCCCGTTGCTTCTCCTTACAGTGGTTACTCCTTTGGACTTTGCGTAAACGAGCGGTCTTGCTTACGTGCGGCGTTCTGCGACATCCATAATCTTGACCGGCTGCTCTTTGTAGGTGAGGTCTTCTTTTAGTTCAATCGAATCCAACGGTGCTTGTTCTTCTGGCACACGAAGACACTTCTTCAGCTGTGAGACGTGAAAGACATCGTGTACTCCTGCTAGCGATTGTGGCAGCTCTAACTGATAAGCCACTTCTCCACGACGTTCCAAAATCTTGAGCGGACCAACATACCGAGGCAAGTTTCCCTTTAGCGTGGAACCTTTTCACACCTCGAGGCGTAACTCGAAGATACACAAAATCTTCGACTCAAAGCGAGATCACGGCGGCGATTGCTCGGATAACTAACTCTGCCGATCGAGCTATCTTTAATCTCTCTCGATCATGGACACTTGCTCTTACGCTTCTTGAATAATATCCGGACCAAAGGCATGCGTTCGCGGTTTCGACCCAGTTCAACGGGGTTCTGAGCACGACCATACAAGGCTTCAAATGGTGACATTTGTAGGCGGCTTGATGCTTGTTGTTGTACGAGAATTACGCATATGGTAAACTCTTATCCCAGCGAGTAGCATTTGCTAACGCACGAGCTCTCGGCATATCCTCCAATATCGATTAACCCTTTCATCATCCATCATGCAGGGATGATACGCGATCTTGAAATTCAGTGAGTCCCTAAGGCTTCATGTAAACTCTGCCAAAATCGGAGGTGGCGAGATCCTCGATCGACACAATCTTCTTAGGTACACCATGCAAAATGGCGATCTTCGACATATACACTCGCAGACGATCTCTGAGTAAGTGGTTTTGGTGGTAAGAAATGGGCAACTTTAGTCGACGATCCACTATTACCCAAATCGAATCGTAACTGATTGGGTCTTGGGTAAACCGATAATGAAATCCATTCCGATTTCTTCCCACTTCCATTCGGAATCTTCAAAGGTTACCATGAACCTGCGGCCTCGATGCTTTGCTTCAAAACTTGCAACACACGTCGCACAAGGCAACGAATTCTGCGACTTCGCGCTTGATTTGCCACAAAACTTATTCTTAATATCTGGTACATCTTAGTACTACCGGGTGAATCGAATATTTTGAGTCATGGGCCTCCTTTAAAATTAGTTGTCTCGATCCATCAATATCGGGACGCAGAATCGTCCATTGATCCACGGTATGTCTTGATCATCTCTTGTGAAGTCCTTGAACTTCCCTTGTCATCTTCTTCTTGATGTCGGAGAACTACGAGTCCTTGGTGAGCTTGCGAATCTGCTTCTCCAAAGTAGATTGCACTTCGAGTTGCCAAGAATCCTTTAGATACTACTTCTAGCCCGACACGGAATTCCTCTTGAAGTTCTGAACAAAGCTCTTTCACTTCCAAGGCATTGCAGTGGCTCTTACGGCTCAAAGCGTCTGCAACGACATTGGCTTTACCAGGATGGTAATGGATTCCAAGGCTATAATCCTTTATCAATTCTAGCCATCTTCTCTGCCTCATATTCAGATCCGACTGAGTGAAAATATATTTCAAGCTCTTATGATCTGTATATACCTCGCAGCGATTACCGATGAGGTAATGACGCCAAATCTTCAAGGCATGCACTACTGCAGCTAACTCCATATCATGGGTGGGATAGTTCTCTTCATGCGGCCTTAACTGCCTTGACGCATAAGCGACAGCTCTTCCTTCTTGCATCAGGACACATCCTAATCCTTGACGCGAAGCATCGCAATAGATATCGAAATCCTTGCGAATATCTGGCAAAATCAGTACTGGGGCCGAAGTCAAACATTTCTTCAACTCTTGAAAACTTCCTTCACAAGCTGGGGTCCAGGTAAACTTTTTCTCTTTCTTCAACAATTGCGTAAGAGGTTTAGCAATTGATGAGAATCCTTCAATAAAACGGCGATAATATCCTGCCAATCCCAAGAAACTGCGAATCTGCGTGACAGTCTTGGGCTGTTCCCAGTGTAATACTGCTTTCACTTTACCGGGGTCAACTGCTACTCCTGCAGCTGTCATCACATGACCAAGGAAATCCACTTCCTTCTTCCAGAAGTCACACTTGCTAAACTTAGCATACAACTGATGTTCTCTGAGCTTCTCTAGGATTAACCTCAAATGCTGAGCATGTTCTTCTTCTGACTTGGAGTAAACCAAAATATCATCGATGAATACAACTACAAACTTGTCCAGATACTCCATGAATACCTTATTCATCATGTTCATGAAATAGGCAGGGGCATTGGTCAGACCAAAGAACATGACTAGGAACTCATAATGTCCGTACCGCGTTGAGAAAGCGGTCTTAGGTATATCCTTGGGACAGATCTTCAACTGATGGTAAACGATCGCAGTCGATCTTGAGAACACTCCGGCTCCTTTCATCGATCAAGCGGATCATCTATCCGGGCAATGGATACTTATTCTTAATAGTGACTTCATTGAGAGACCGGTAGTCGATGCACATTCTCATGCTTCCATCCTTCTTTTTGACGAACAAAACTGGCGCTCCCCATGGCGACGAACTAGGCCTCACAAAACCTTTCTCCAAAAGTTCTTCTACTTGTTTCTTCATTTCTACCAGCTCATCGGCTGGCATCCGATAAGGTCTCTTCGAGAGTGGTGCTGTCCCTGGCACTAGATCAATGACAAACTCGATGTCGCGATCCAGTGGCATTCCTGGTAACTCTTCTGGAAACACATCTGGATACTCTTTGACGACTGGCACATCTTCCAACGCGACGGTCTTCAGGCTATTGACTAGCAGATGTCCATTACGTACTGAGGTAGATAGGAACTCCACTTTGTTTCCTTTGATATCCTCGATTGTAACGGCTTTTGGCCACAATCTAGCACGGCTTTGTGCTTGGTTAACCAATCCATGCCAAGGATGACATCTATGGTTTGGGTGTCTAGAACCACCAGGTTAGCTAGAAACTCAACTCCAGCTATGAGTAACTTAGCCCCTAAACAACCCATATTAGAACTTAGCTCGCCCGGTGGTGGACCGACGAGTGCGTTTAAGGTGCATAACTTCAATTTATTCTTGGTTGCAAAAACTCCGAAACAAGCGAATGCGAAGCTCCCGAATCAAGCGAGCAGGCGGTGCTGAATTTACTAGGAACTTACCCGGTACAACTTCGGTGCTTCTGGGCTCCTTCAAGGTGGCGTGATTAACACGACCTCGACCACCGATCGAGGCGTTCCTCTGGTTGGTGGTTCCCGAGAAACTCCTTGGTTGTTACTGCTTTGGGGTCTTGGCGGTGTTGCTCCAAGGTTGAAGCGGCTGGAGTGATAGTTCCTTCGAGGACACCGATTAGCGAAATGCCTGGCCGACGGCAATGGTAACACACTCTTGGTTCATTCATCGATTGTTGTTTCTGGGGTGGGGTTGGTGGTGTAGGGTTATGAGAATTCGAACAAAAGGGCGAGTCTTGAAGGCGGTGCGGTGTTCGAAAGAACTCGTGGCGGGAAGCAGTTAAGCTGCCGTGGCACTATCCTTGCCCTCTCTTTGTTGTGGTGGTGGCTTCCTGTTTGAATCATCCTACGCTTGCGGTGATCCTCCGACTCCTTGCGTTTGTCCTCCATAACCAACGCCTTGTTAATCAACTCACGGAAATGGGAAGGTATGGGCAGCGATTGACTTGTAGTCTGAGTTCAAACCCTTCAAGAATCGACTCTGGCGAGACACAGCCGAGAGCGGCGTCTTACGGGCGTAGCGAGCTAGTTGAGAAAACTTGTTGGTAGTCGATCACCGACATACCCCTTGCTTGAGAGCGCGAACTCGTCCTTCTTCAAATCCATAATGCCTTGGTACATGATATTGGCGAAAAGCTGCGGAAAATTCTTCCCAGGTGATATTCTGCGGTGCTCCATGCGCTGCGCAGAAGTTTTCCCACCACTCGCAGCCTATGCCCTCCATCGATGGGTGGCATACAAAACCTTCTCATGATCGTTGCATTGGGTGATCGGCTTTCTCTCAATCACGCGAAGCCAATCATCGACTTCTCTTGGCGAGACATGTCAGGAGAAAGTTGGCGGACGGGTCCTCATGAATTGACCAATTTGGGCGGTCCACGATGTTTGTGAGCAAGCGGGGCTCCTCCACGATGATGGTTGTGATTGTTGTTGTTGTTGTTCATGGCCTGCATCTGGTTCATCATGGTGTACATCATCTGCGTCTGTGCTGCCATGAAGGCTCCAAAGTTCTGTAAGTCAATAGGAGGTGCTTGGGGTGGTACTGCTCCCGTAGGGGTTTGCTCATTGCCTTCTGATCCTTGGGCTCCGGCTCCACTTGCAGCGGTATGGCGAGTCTGAACCATCTGATGAGGTTCCATGGGTTAGATAAGGTAGAGAGCACAAGGTGAGTTAAGAACTAGATAGGGATAGATTAAACCCAACAAACACGACTCAAGAAACTTGAATGAAATAATCTTCATTAATAGCTTAATAGCATGGTCGCAACAAATGCCTAAGGGCCTTTGCGCTCATACTTACACACAGGAAAATGAAGCGAACCTAAGCACACAAGCTACGCCTAAAGGCGACTCGAAAAGGAAGCGGCTAAGCGACTAAAGCTGGAACTTAGACAAACTACTCGAGAAAGACTCCAAAGCCACGGTGACGCTCCTGCCTGGTGTAGACTCTGAAGTGAGCCGGCATCCTCATGAATCGGTTCGATGCCGGGGCCCGGTGCAGGTGAGCGAGCGTCTTTGGTCTTTGGTGCGGTGGCTCCTCCGGCTGTGCAACCTCTGCTGGATCCTCTAGAATCTCCTCTGGGTCTTCCTCGGCTTCTTCTGGCTCTTCCGGATCTTCCTTTTGATCATCTTCGAGCTCATGCTGACCGTAGAGAGCTTGCTCTAGGGCGGCGATCCTTTCTCGGCTTCCTCCCGGGCACGATAGGCGCACCTCGGCTCGGTGGCGGCCATCTCCAGCGACTCCTCTGGCGGTGTGAGCCGTGCAAGATGCACCAGCGTGGCATGGCCTTCTCCGTTTGTAGACGGAAAGCGCGCAGACATCTCCCCTGAAGCAGCTCTAGGATGATAGCGGAAAACGGTGTGTGGCAGCTCTTCAGCGTAAATGTGGCAGACTCGAAGCATGGCCAGTCGTGACGACTCCTGGATTCCTTGTGTGAAGGTGATCCTCCTGAATGAGATGTACAAAGGCTGGCTGCCTCTAGTGTTCTTCCTGGCGTAGATTGTCAGGCGGCAGACTATACCACGATCCCGTCCGTTGACCATGTACTCACTGCCACGGTACATCGGGCAATCGAAGCCTCAAGTGTCTGCAGACTTCACACTCTGCGGCAAGTCCTCCGTTGCTATCTCAGAAGGTCGAAGGTAAGGCATCTGTCCAAGACAGACGGAGGTAAGAACCACGTTAAAGCAATGGGAGAGTAAAGAAGTTATAGCAATAGATGAGTCAAGAGAGATATAAGAGGAGTTAAGCAATTCATTTAGTCTTGCAAGTTAAATTTTCTTTTAGAAAATAATTTGAACACTCGAACGGCCAATCTAACTAAGGTCTAGACCTACAGTCAGTATGGCTCTGATACCACTTTTGTCGGGACCCGAAATTACGATTCAGGACCCTCTGTGTTTAATGCACTAGCCCAGGATCACGCCAGTGCACACAGTGTTAACAAAGATGGAAATCGATCCATACAAGCGAATAGTAACATAAACGAATAAATTTGATTAATAAATAATGGTTTTGACCTTAAGGTCGAATTACAATTACTGAGCCACGCAGGGCTAACAGAGAAAATAAGCGGCAGTGAAGCGAAAAGGTAGTGGTACCCCATCGATTCACCACAGGCAACCGACTGGGATCAAGACCTCACGATTAGGCACCTTCAATGTACTCGTCCTCGAATGCTGGTGAAGACTCCTCCTCTACTTGATTCGTCAAAACAAGCGTGAGTACACACCGTACTCGCAAGCCACACCACAGAGATGCAAAATGTATATATACTGGCTTTTTACAAAGGAAGGCACCTTTGTGGCTCTTTTGCATAAATGCAACCTTTGCAATTTAATACAATTAATAGATCGAAAACAAGTAAAACCAATAGACAATAATAATTTTAACAAGTTATTTCACAAAGACACACACAGCCTGACAGGTTATTCACATAGCTAGATGATTTAATCACATGGCTCCCTTCCCACACAGTTTTATGAAAACATCTACCCTAGTGTGAAATCCCGAGCATTGTCCATGGCCATGACGCGCTATTCGAATAGATTACGTTACACTCTGCAGAGGTTTGTACACTTTACCCACAAGATACACTTAGTGTAGCTAACACTAAGCATAACAAAGCAATTCAGATACCTTATCTTACTATGCTAGGCCCATCTTAAACAGGCATGTGGTCGTACAGGAAGCTCAGTTCAATGACGCACATGGTGAGGTCCTTAATTGACCAAGGCAAGACTTCCACTAACCAAACCACATAGACACACAGTTAATATTATTCACACGATCCACACAGTCCACCCTTTCACACAGTATCCACCCCTTGCCTCAGTCCAAATCCTTTTACCACCCTGGTTGATTTAAGTGCAACATATGCCACAAAGACACATAGTACACACAGTTTGTTCACGCAGTTTCATATTCACTTAGTCAATTTATAACAGCAGTATACGCGACAAGTGATTTGTGGCATGGCTAAGCAATCTAACACGCAACTAACCAACCCACGTTGGTGCTACCATATCTACCAACTAAATACCAACTAAGGTGACAAGGAATCAGGACATAGCAATTAACAAGGATGGCATAACAATTTGTGATTAACTACTGCACCCAAAAGCTTTTAAATAAATACTTAAAATTAAGATCACGATAATTTGAATTAAAATACTTTTATAAAGCGGGAAGCAAAATGGTCAAGGGTATAGCTTGCCTTGGAATAGGTTCAAGTGTTGGTCTTGGTCTTGGAAAGCTCCTTCTTCCTCAAATCCCCCAGAAGTATCGTCGAAGTCTACTCGTAACGAAGCAACAACAAGAATAAATAAATAACAGAAGCAAATAACTCTGATAAAAATAATTAAAAATCTCCAATAGATAGATCTTGATTTTATACAAATTTAGAAATTTGAATGGATGGATTTGGAGTTAGGATGCAAAAGTTATAAGGTTTCAAAGTTTGAATCAAAGAAAAACCCTAAAAATAGGATTCTTGGAATTCGAATTACTTTTCAATAGAAAAATCGGATTATTGCGCAAGCATGGCGTCGTGAAGGATTTTCCCGGAATTTAAATAATTAAAGAATTAACTGACATGTGGGACCCACATGTCAGTGACCCGGCTCACGGTGGACTAAGTCCACCGAGCCATCTGGACCGAGGATGGTAGAGGTGGCGCGCTCGCGCGTGGTGACGACACGGCTCCCACGTGGGCGCTACGTATGCGCCACGGAGGCAAAAGCGGTGAGGTGGAGGTGGCGTGGGCGGCGGCGCGGCGGCGCCACGGGAACCAAGGGTTCCGTGACGATAGCTCTCCGGTGAGGTGGGTGGTACCGGCGGGTAGAGGCGCCGATGCGAACCTAGGCGTGCTCACCGGTGAGAGAAGACAGCAGTGGTGGCGGCGCGGCGAGTTGCGGTTGGATTGACGGCGAAATGGCGCTCGAGGTCCTCCGGTGGCGGCGAGCACCGGCCAGCGGCGTCACGGGAATCAACGGTGGCGGCGGCGGCAGCGAAGCGGCGGAGGCGGCGCAATCGAAGCTCAAGCCCTCGGTGTCGGCGGCGAAATTCGCGATTCGGCGAGCCGAGCGAGAGAGGAGTGGGTGGCGGCCGGAATGGGTGGCGGCGTCGGGCTGTCCTTTATAGGGCCCGGAGGTCCGGCGGCGTGGCGGCGTGGAGGTCGTGGCGGCGGTTGCGGCCGTGCGCATACCGCGGAGAAGAAGGAAGAAGGGTGGGGTTCGTGGCGGCGGTGGGCGAGTCGTCTGCGCACTGCGGAGGAACGAGGAGGTTGGGCGCGTAGCGCTGGCTTCGGCGTTGACCGCCAATGGCGATTCTGTAGCAGCGTCCTGTGAGAAAGAAAGCGGCGGGGCGAAGCGGTGGGGTCCTTTGGCGATGAGGCGGGGAGGCGGCAGCGCGTCTGGCGAGATCGCCGTCCGGCCCGATCGGACGGCTACGGAGAGATGGGCGGATGGCGATGTTGGGTAGGAGAGATTCGCCCAACGATCATTTGGAGATTTAATTTAGTTTTTCTTTTTTGTTGAAAATAGCGAAATTCAAATAAGCAATGGAAAATAGCAAATGATCTTGGAAAAATTCTAGAAAATTCTATAAAATATAACCAAGCATATAGAATCTAAATAAAATAATTTTGGTAATTGTTAATGTTGGGATTAAGCACATTAAATCGGTTTGTCCTTAAAGTCCATATTAAGCTTTTTAAATTAATATTCAAATAAATCCAAATGGTGAATTTTCTCACTTCCATTATTTAAAAGATTTTTAAGCTCTGAAGATTGGGATGTTACAACTTGGTCCACCGACGGTCCACAAGGATAGAGGGCACACATGTTAGAGGCTCTTGGTCTATAGATCGAGTCTAATTAACACTTCTAAACAACTGGATCCACATGTCAATAACTCATACTCTAACTAAGGTTCTAACTAGATTTCCTTAATGATGTATGGCCCACATGTAATACTGACCTTACTCCTAATCAAACACTAACTAATCTTCATTAAAATAATCTTCTCGGCCCACACGTTAGAGACGAATGCGTTCTTCTTCAGAGCAGAGGAGTGGGGAGGACACCATGGCCAAGCGGTGAGGCGAGCTTGTCGGCGGTGAGAGGAAACCAGTGGGGTGAGGGCAAGTGGCAAAATGGAATAAGGAGAGGAAGGCAAAGCCATGGGCGGTGGTGTTGGCTAGAATGGTGGATGGAGGTGGCGGTGCGGCAGTGTTAAGCGGTGCAGCGGTTTTGGCCGAGCGAGGAAAAGGGCAAAGGAGAGACTCAGGAGGGTTTCAGGCCACGCCATTAGCTCAAGGGAGTGGTTGCAATGCTAGAGCCATGGGCACAGGGACCTAGGGGATGAGGGCAAGCGGCTGGCGCTGCTGCCAGGCATGCGCGTGCGTGGGCCGACTAGGCCGCGTGAGAGGGAAAGGAGAGGAGGAAGGCTAGTGTGCTGCTGGGCAACGACACGAGTGTACCGGGCGGCGTGGGCCAGAGAGAGGGAAGGAGAGGATGGGCCGGGGGGAAGAGTTTCAGCCCGGGGAAGAGAAGGGGAAAGAATTACGTTCTGATTTTTTTATTTGATATTTCCTGAATGGAATCTGATTCAAATTCAGAGGAGTTTTAATATTCCACTTGGTTTGTAGATTTTGTAGACTTAAATTGGAGTAATGATTTTTTTTTTATTTAACTTTTGAAATGCAAACACGTTTTTGTAATTCCACAAAATGCAACAAAAGTTTTTGAAAACCCATAAAATTCAAGAAAAAATCAAGAAGTTCAAATTTGGGCTACTACCGAACCTCTGCTTTTTCTACCCATCAGGACTTCTGCAAGGAGTAAAACCTCAATACAATAATTTGTCTATGATGTATTAAAACCCAAAATGAAGACAAATTTTTCCCTATGGCCTACGATGAGCTATGTATTTCCTTGTGAATCTTTGAAGATTTATCACTAGAGTGCTTATAATCTAACGAAAAAGCTTCGAGTTGCCTGAAGATGATAATTTCGTACTAGGAGAATCATCGAATCTTTTTTTTTTTGCTTTGCTTGATAAATAAATGTAGAAATAGACAGCTATGTTATGGTCTAGTATCCAGATGAGTATGGTAAAAACGTGGGTGCTATAGCAACACATAAACAGTTTATATATATATATATATATATATATATATATATATATATATATATATATATATATATATATATAGGAAAATGATATAGTACTCACAGATCGTACTTCGCTTCTCATACACTACTTAAATCGTATGATGATACCTCTTTATCTATTTGAGCATACTCCAATAATGATTATAAGATACCCCAAAGTGAGTTCTATGGAAAAAAAAAATTATTAAAGTTCACCTTTTATAGCTAAATTTGTGTATATACTTCTTTTATATATAAAAAATGGTATATAGCAAAAAATAAAGGACTCCAATGAAATTTTCAATCAAGTCGCATTGGAGTATCTTATAATTGGTATTTATGTATACTGAAAACGATAAAGAAGTATAATATATTTATTTAAGTGGTATATTCGACGCGGGAGTATGTACTCCTGGGAGTACGAAACGGGCGTCCTATATATATATATATATATATATATATATATATATATATATATATGTGTGTGTGTGTGTGTGTGTGTGTGTGTGTGTGTGATCTGTTATTTAGGAATCTATCTATTAGGTGTTTGAAATTATCTATTAGTTAGGCAAATTATTATTATATTAGATTGTTGGAGATAAGTTTTCTTAGGGATCAAGTCGGGTCGTTCCTATAAAAGGGATAACATGTATCTATTATCAATCAAGTAAGAAATAAATAAAGTTAGTCTATAACCGACTGGCTAAAGATAAGAACCTCTTTGTCCGTCGGGAAGAGTCCTGGACGAGCTTGGAGGATGATCCCTTGCCTCCCTGTCTAATGAGGCCTCAAAGCCTCGCTACGCTACCTCAACAGGGAAGAGCCCTGCCGGCGATTAGATGAGGGCCAGTGTCCTACCCTCGGTCCTCGGACTTGTACCCAACCAACGACCACAACATTTGGTATCAGAGCCACTTACCATGGCTTCGGGTGCCGCACTATCTCTTTTGGAGAAGTTGAAGGCTAACAACGAAGAACAGGTGGTCTTACTTGACAACATGACTGCTCTGATACCAAATGTTGTGGTCGTTGGTTGGATATGGGTCCGATGATCGAGGGTAGGGCACTCACCCTCATCTAACCGCCGACAAGCTATTCCCTATCGAGGTAGCGTGGCACTGAGGCTTGATTAGTCAGGGAGGAGAGGGATCACCCTCCAAGCTCGATCGTAAATCTTCCCGACGAATAAGGATAATATGATCTTTTGTCAACCAGTAATGGACTAACTTTGTTTATTTCTTGCTTAATTGAGGGACGACCCGACTTGACCCTAAGAAATAATCTGTAAGGAAACTTATCTCTAACAATTTAATCAAATAATAACTTGCCTAACTAATAGATAATACTAAACATCTAATAGATAGATTCCTAAATAACATATCCTTCCTAATATGTATTACTGTTCATATGATAATGTCAAACATCTAATAGATAGATTCCTAAATAATGTATCCTTCCTAATATGCATTACTGTTGCTCACCTAGATATTGGACTTGCACTACTGTACTCGCCTGGATATCATAGCAATTATGATGTGTTACACTCAGGGATCGAAATCCCGTTTCTGGGGAATTTCTCGGCCGACGACCGGTACTGTAACAAGTCGGTTACCGGGAAATTCAAAAAAAAAACGAGGCCGAATTTGAATTTCAAAATTTTAAACATGGGTTTTCTCCGGACCGGTTACCGGCCGGTAACCGGAAAAACCGCCGAAAAAACCAAAAAATGGTGAAAATGGTAATTAGCAAATTTAAATTTGGAATAATGCAAATATTAATGAGAAAGTGTTTCTAGTTGTACATAAAAAGTCCTCCTTGGTAGCTTCACTCTAGAGCAGTCCTCTTGTTCAAGTGTTCTAAAACATGTAAAGTAATAGAAAACATAAGTTAATGGTAATGAATGATAACTTGACTAGCATACTAAAAATAATAATGAGTAGTAATTCATACCAGTATATTGTCGAGAAACGCGAAGGTTGTGCAATGTAGTCACTGTTGTCATATAGTATAAGTCCTTTATATTGAGATAGGTGAGCTTTGTATTGATCCCAAGTATGTGTTTCGTGGGCATATTGCAGCCAATGATTGTAAAGTTGTTGGTAATATTCGGGTTCAACCCACTGGTAAACCATTCTAGCATTGAGATTGAAGGACACAAGAACGTAATGGGAACTAGGATCAGAAGAGATGTCTGACAAATGATAATCATCACTAGAAGGCAATAGATTGGCATCTCGACGTCCATAAGTCCGAATAGACTTTGAGCTAGCATGGGATTCATAGGAAGAAGAGTCATGTGGCTGAGATTGATCTTTTTGGCGGCCCTTAGCCCTCGTGTAGGTCTTATGAATTGGTCTTGAAGCATGACAACCATGGTCTTCATCCTGAGTAGCATGCGTGAAGTTTTGCTCGCAGGTGAATTCCAATGGTTGGTCTTGCCCTGCATCATGAGTTGTCCCACCATCAGTACCATCATCGTACGACGGAGAGCTACTATCACCAAACTCTTGGTACTGGACTTCATCAGATGGCGGACTTTCTGTTTCTTCGTCGCTTACCACAATATCCTCCTCATTGGTATTTTTCTTCTTATCAAGCATTTGTTTCCTTGTTTGTGTAAGTGAGGCAAAGTTCGCAACCAATTTTTCAGTTGGTTGGCTACAATATTTCATTTTCCCAAGATGACTCTTGCAATTATTTTTCTTTATCCATTGCTTTAACGGTTCATCATCTAGTGCTTTATTCAATTCCTTTTGATGGATGGCATCAACTACAACTATAGATGGCATGGGGGGCTCACCTTTCTCGTCTAATAGGGGCTCCGATTGTATCATGGAGATATCAAGCCACTCATGGATTGGGTTCTCTCTATCGTACAGAGTGGCATTTATTATATCGCCAAAAGGATCTACATCCCTATCTTCATTCCTAGTCTCATGCTCTTGCAATCGTAGCCTTAGATTGTAGTGGACATACACGAGTTTATGTAGTTTCTTATACCCAAGACGGTTCCTCAATTGTGTATGTACCAATGCAAATGTGCTCCAATTACGTTCACATCCACTGGACGAAACACATTGCGAGACAATCCGTAAGGCATATTTTGTTAATGTTAGTGTCTGCGCTCCAAATGTCATCCACCATGTAGCTACAAGTAACATAAAATTTATGTTAAACTCATAGTGATAGGTCTTTTTCCATGTATACGTAAGTTCATAACAACATACCTGCAGAATGACGATTAGCACTCATGTAAGCCTCATTTGAAGCAAATAAACCTAAATCGACACGATATAATTCTAGCTCGGCTAGAGCCTGCACTGTGTCGTCGGGTGTATCGGCTATTCTTTGAATTACCATTGTCAGGGAACCGACGAGGGCTGGATTCTTCCCCAGACTATATAAGTTGTGGCTCTGCGGGTTTAGCAACGATCTTGTGCCAACAAACACACTTAAAATGTTATTAAAAAAATACAACAAATTGCTATTCTTGTTTGGATTTAGGAAACTATGAACTTGTCTGGAACTATGTATGTGTGGTCCTTTATCATTGCAACTCTTCTATTAATAAGCTTTTTGACACGATCATAAATGGTCTTATCTTGTTTCAGTACGTCTTGAAGTTCAAAATTGAGTTCATACGTCTTTCCAGCCATTCCTGCCACTGTTGCGGGTTTCTGTTGGTCTGCATATCTGAGTAGTCGGTAAATTGGTTTTACCAATTTTATGACCCAATCCATACTCGACCACCATTGTCTGCTTGTGAGACATGAATACATGTATTCTCCTTCCTCGGTCGTGCTCAAATGGTTGGAGGCCCACAGATTTGACACCATCCAATTCGTGAACTTTATTTTTCTATCCCAAAAACTTTTCAAGAATATAAATGTTGTTCCAAACCTTATGGCGTTTGGACGAACTATCTCTCCTCCAATTTGTTGGCGCATTTCATTATGGAGGCGACTGTGGTTGTATAGGAACTGACAAATCCTCTTAGCCGCCTTGACAACTGCATCAACCTCCTCGAACTGGCTAATATCCTTCAACATAAGGTTGACAGTGTGCGCTACACATGGTTGTCAGACTAAAGTTGGATACTCTTCAATTACCAGATGGCATGCTTTCTTGTAGCTCGCACCATTGTCAGTCACAATCTGCATGACATGTTTAACGCTAACTTCTTCTACAACTCTACGAATCTCACTATACAAAAAGTCAGCATTTTGTATCTCACTAGTTGCATTCACTGACTTATGGAAAAACATTCTTCCATTGCAGTACAACATGAAGTTAATGATACTCATTTGTGTAGACCCAGTCCATGAATCACACATAATAGAGACTTCATATATATCCCAGTCTTCTTTAAACTGTGCTACATACCCCTTTACCTCTTGTTCGTTAGCATCAAGATATGTCCCATCGATTTCATGCCCTCTTGGTAACGGAACCCCTTGGCCAAGTTCTTGTGTCTCTTTAATGGCGGTGCGAAAATAAGGACACTCTGCCTTAACTCCTGCAATGTCATTACTATGGAACCACTTAGACTAAATTTTTTCAAGTTTTGACTTTGCTTCTCCACAGTCTTTGTATCAATCTTGAGGTTGGACGGGTGGCTGACTGCGCAAAATATCAGAATCAACTCTCATGGACTGTGACCTACCAAACATCCTCGAAAAAGCATTGCTTCATGTACCACTACCTCTACCCCTTCCACTTCCACTTCCCGTACCACTTCCACTACCACCACCATGTTCAAACGTCGCACCCCTGGCTATGGCCCTTTGTTGCAGCTGATGTACCTCTAACAACTCCCGATGAGTCCATTCCATTTGCATTTCCTCGTTATCATCGAATGTATTTTCATATGATGGACCACGAGCTACAGGCTCTCTTGCAGCTTCCTCCATTCGCAGTCATTCATCTTTAAGAGATTTCATTCTTGCCTTCGCTTCTTCAAGACTTGCCAGCATGAGCCTTCGGACTTCCGCCGGAACCCCATTGCAAGCAACAACATCTCCGTGTCTCCCAGCAAGATGTTGTTTTAGGCAGGTGACACCTCCGCTTGATTTTGTTAGATTACAATATCTGCACTTCCAACCAGCACCTCCTAGTCTCTCTTTATGTTCCCAAACAATGATGGATTTAGAAGCCATCACCTACAATAATCCAGACAGAATGAAAAATGTTAGATTGTAGAGTAAATGATTACCAGAGAGCAAACTGGTGCACTCTTGGTTTGTCAATAGAGAAGGAAGTTTCCTAGATGTCACTAAAGTAGGGTAATAGATCTCTTGTGTTTCTCCTGTGTGCTAACATCCAAAAATTTGAGACATTTTACTTTCCAGTACTTGAGAGGTACTGGGTTACCTATACTAAAATGTTCCCTAAAGGGCTTAGTTGATTTACAACTTCAAATTGATGAGTGTGGTTCCTATATGAGTATGCAACCAGCCAAATAGTAGATGGAAAGAAGACAAATGACAACTAAAAAAGACAGAGAATGAAGGTTCCATACCTACTGCTGCGTGTGGTTGTGTGCTGCTACTTGTGCTGCTGCAAATGGAGGGAAAGAGGGAGGCTTGTGCTGCTGCAAATGACGAGAGAGAGGGCTGCTTGTGCTGCTACAAATGGAAGGAGAGATGGCTGCTTGTGCTGCTGCAAATGGAGGGAGAGAGGGCTGCTGCAAATAGAGGGGGAGAGGGAGGGAGAGAGGGAGGCTTGTGCTGCTGCAAATGGAGGGAGAGAGGGGGGCTTGTGCTGCTGCAAATAGACGAAGAGAGGGAGGCACTCAGGCTGAGTTATTAGGCAAAAAGGGGAAGGGAGGGAGACAAGTGGGCCTGCTCATAATGGAGATGAGGTACTGGATGGAGGGGCAACACATGCAGGCTGCAGTAGCTGGGGAGGAGAATCCAATGGAGAGGAGAGGGGGAAAAAATTTGGCCAGTTTTTTTTTTCGGGGTCCGACCGGTAAACCGGTTACCAGCCGGATTTTTTACCACTGGACTTACACTTACTGGCGCTAAAATATCAACCAGCCAGGACAGCAATTCTTGGGCAGAAACTAGACAACATACATTCTTAATTAAGTGTGGCACAATCTGCAAAGTGCAGCTTCACAAATAAACTTACTAAACCTACATGGATGAGCATTCCTTCCTAATATGAACTCCAAATTCGACAACATAACAAGCAGCATAGCCAATTTGTCTCTAAAAAAAGTTCAGTCTTACAGTATTCAGTATGCACAATCTGAAAGATAAATCAACGTAGGTGTTGGTTATCCACGATATTGTATAACATATAGGAGGAAGAGGTTCAAAAGTAACAAAAGGCATTCGTGACTTTCCAGTTTCCCATAATGTGAAATTTCAAATTTACATTGGGGAAGTATTAACATTTGACACTGAAAATGGTACTTGTGGTTCCTCTACAAATTTGATTATGACCTATGCCCAGAGAGCTAATATAGACATAGAAGCAGATCCAAACACCAATGAAATGTAAGAGGCCTTCTTCAGTTTTAGAGATGATGACATCATCTTGTTATGGAAAAAATCAAGAGAAATGAGATCAACAAGCGCCATGTAAACAAGGATTCCAGCAGAAAGTGAACCAAGAAGGCCTTCCATTATTAGGGCGTTTGGATTGCTATCGTCATAGCCAGTCATATGGAAGACTGCCATTCCAAGAAGTATTCCCAATGGTGTTGTCACTGAGAACATTATGCACATGTAACCCACTGTTGCCATCCCAAAACCAGCCTGAGACAGACAAGTATACATTCAGTCATCAATGAAAATCACAAGAATCTCTAACTGGTGTTTCAGTTATTACAAATTCCAGAGGAAAACTTCTAAAGCAGATCTTGATATGTTTCAAGTAACTTGGTTGAGAAGATAATATAGTGATATACAGATACAGAAAGCGGTAAGGTATACAACTGGAAACTACTCTAGGGGTGTAGTGCCATCTAAAGTTATGACTATTTAACAAAGAGATATACAAAATGACTGTTCCAGGTGGTGGCTTTATCTGATACAATATGCTTTTTCGACTCAGAAAAAGAATAGAAATTACACTAGTGCCCTTGCTAAAACCGGACTTTCACTTTTGATTCAATTGGCTGCTCTACTCTCATGTTCCCTATATCTGTGCAAATCCTACCATTTGGGCACGTCCTAAAACCTCCTTCCTTTACTTTTTCGTTAGCATGTCAGGCTGCTACGTGGAGTTGTTTTCCAACAAGATAGCACCAAACCAAAAAGGACTTTAAAGACCTAGCTAGTGCTATTCTTCTGTCACTTCTCCTTGGTGCATAACACATCAACCTCATTTCCTTCTATGTGGTATGAGGCCAAAAATTAACATAATGCAAATGTGGATAAAAAATGGATTTGGAGAACAGAATTGGATGTGAAAAAAGTAATCTTCCAAGAAAGTTAGACCTGCATGGGTTCAGGTGACGCAAAAGTTCAAGCCTCGGTACTTTCAATGCTAAGCTAAATGTGATAGTGAGTAAAAAAGGCTCTGGTTAATTGTGGTGTACAACGAGGATTCTTCCACCAAGAATCATTCTAAAGTTATAGAGGGTTCAGGGGGGCACAAGGAGCTTAACAATGGCACAAGGAGCTTAACAAGTCATATTCCACCATAAAAAACAATGGCATGACAGGCTTACTCTGAGACAGAGAAATCAAACATTTCAATCAGAATACAAGGGAATAATCACTTGTCTTGGTTATGTGCAAAGCATTACTTTAATATCAGACATCAACATAGGAGCTAATCACATAATATAACACCCACACCACCCCATAAAAAAGTCAATTGGTCAAATTGTATAGAATCCAGCTTACTGCACTATGAAAGAGAACATTACCATCAGGGATTCAAGTAAGCTGCAAACTTCTCAGTTCCTAGCGGTACAAAAAACTAAATTCGCACTGAAAGCCACAAAGAAATCAAAACTAACCAAGAACAATTTTGATCATGAACTCTTTCAATTGCACACACAATCCTCACTAATCGCATGTTATTACCATACTTAACCAACTTGAACCAACAACGCGAGCAATAACCATCCCACTAAGAACAATTGGATCATGAATTCTTTCAATTGCACACAAAATACAACAAAGTGTGAGGCATATATTTCACTCTCACCTGCGCGATGCAGCCGCCCAGTCCCATGCCCTCGAACACCTGGTGGAAGGAAAGTGCCACGACGAGCGGCCGGATGGCGCATACATCCTGCGACATCCCCATGGTCAGCCCAATGATGACCGAGTGGAACACTATCCCAATCTCCAGCACCTTGGACACCATCTTCTGCTTCCTTTTCGCCTCCTCCTCCTCCCCATCCCCCTCCACCACCTCCACCACCTCGTGCCCACCCCCATGGCACCCGCCAGCAGGGACCACGACCTCATCGCTGCGGACCAAGGCGGCGCCTTTCTTGGCCCCGAAGAGCGCCACGTCGTCCCGGTCCGGGTCTCCGCCGTTCATGGCGGCGGCGTACAGCGCCGGGTCGTTCCTGTCGTCCACGAAAGCGCGCTTCTTGGGGCTCATTTCGCCGGCGAGCTCGAAGACGAGGCCCTTCTTGGGGATTGGGGCATAGGGCTGGTCTTGGAGGTGCTGCTGGTGGCCGTGGGCCTCGAGGTGGGAAGAGGCGGAGAGGTCGACGAGGAGCGCGAGCAGGGCGCCGACGAGGGAGAATAGGCCCGCGAAGGGGAAGTCCCGCCAGGGGCGGCGCGAGGCGACGGCGCAGTCGGCGAGGGCGGCGTGCGCGTCGGGGAGGACGTGGACGAGGGAGGTGGAGAGGATGACCCCCGCGGCATAGCACTTGACGAGGAGCAGGCCCCGCGCGTAGCTCTCGCGGCCGCGGAAGGCCCGCGTGAGCGCGACGGGGAGGCAGATGCCGATGGCGCTGGCGACGAGGATGGCGAGCAGGGACCCCGTCTTGAGCCGCGCCGCCGCCGCCCCGTCGCGGCAGAGCCTGGACGCCGCGGCCAGGTCGCCGGCGTGGAGGCATCCGGCGCCGTACGGCATGGCGGCGCCGCGTCAGGTCTGGTGTTCGACGAAATTACCCGCGCGCGCGACGCCGACGGCGACAGAGTCAGAGACAGAGAGGCCTGCCACGGCGTGTTGCGGGATGGGAGGAACCGACGAGGACTTGAGACTAGTGGTTAAAACAAGGGACTGGGACTTCAATGCGATGTGGGCCCGGGGGAACGTTGAAGTCTGCAGGCCGTGTGCACTGTGCTGTGGGTGGGCCTTGTGGATTTGTGTTTTTTTTTTTTGGAGAATTTTTCTGATGAATCGAGGGGAATCCATCACGTGATATTTCACTGTAGCATATATGTGTGAGTGGAGGGATCGGACGGCTGTGGGGGGAGGGGTCTCACGTTTTTCCTTGTCACATGCTGCTGCGTTTCTCTTGATCTGGAGAAGGGATGTTGGTACATGATCCAACACTGACTGACCCGTGGGCCTCCTCATTGGTTCTTGCCGTTGTAGCCGAGCCTCGTTCAACCGTCCTTCTTTTTCTTGCTGTCACCCACCGCCTGTCGCTCGCCTCTCCCTCTCACACACTGGACGGCGGCGGCGGCGGTGAGTGGCGACTAGAGTCTGGGACGACGACGGCCGGGAAATTGGGATCCGATGTGTGTTAGGGTTAGGAGCCGACTTGGAGTATTAGGATGGGAGTTGGGCGATTAGGCCTTGGGCTTGGCTAGGCACTGGGCTACGTAGGAGACTAGGGAGCAGAAATCGAACCTAACAGTGAATAGCACAAAAATAAAAGCCAGATCAAACACCAAGAGAATTAAATAAACCAATATATTTGGTTCAGTTTGGTAATCCAGTTTTGGTATAAAAAGGCACACCGCTAGCAGACGTGCAGACGAGGCACTACCGCATATTGAGAAGTGGCATCGCCGACAATGATGAAGATGGGATGCCGCTTCTAACGATGGTAGTTTTGAGTTGGGACAGTTGGCGGGTGAGGATTAAAGTATGTACAATGTGGGATGCTTATATACGAGTGTTTAAATAAATAGAATATAATCACGTCATCGAGTACCTATATAAGTCATTTTCTCCAATACAAACATCTCTTTTATAGATACTTAGATAATTGTATTATCTATTATTCTATATAGTTATATACATAAGCATCTCTTAAGTATCGGTGTTTAATCAAGCATCGATGCTATAAAATAAGCATCTTATTTGTCTTAAGTGGCAAGAAAATTCAGTTTTTCTTTGATAAGCACATCTCTAAGTACCTTGTTGAGATATGTGATTCGAATTCCTAATGTGGTTGTATTTAAATATGTCATATTAGCGGATAAATTTTCTACTTGGACTCTAACTCCTTTTACCCTTTTATATATCTCTTGTAAGCCGCACGGGGAGAGTTGACGCCTCATTGTAATCCCCTGTGATTTGTAAACACTCCTCATATAGTGATCATCGCCGGTTGGCACCCGTGGTTTTTTCCTGCAAGGGTTTTCCATGTAAAAATTTGTGTCTCCTTTTTTGTTCCTATTTTTCTAACAAGTGGTATCAAAGTCAGGAGATTAGGGTTTGAGAGATAAAAAAAATAGTAGATCCAATTTACAGCGCCGTCGTCTCGTCTCGTGCGGTGCGTCTTCGTTGCATCGTCGTCCACGGCGTCGCATCGGCGCTCCACAGGAGGCTTCATCCGCTGCGTCTGCACTGTTGCGTCCGTCGGTCCAAGCTTTGATCCTATGCGCGTTGCTCCCAAGGCAGCGCTTCACCACATCACGTAGTTTCGGGCATCATCCTTTGTCGTCCTCGTTCGGCTCCGCAAGATCGAGGAACGCACGGCGCGTGACGGCTTCGGTCCTACGGTGCCAGCTCTTGGTCCAAGTGTCGCCAACCTTTCTCCATCAAGACCAAAGCAAATTGAAGCCGTACAACAGCACAGCGAAACCAAGAAAGCATATCAATCCAGCAGCTCAGGTTCCATAAAGAAAAATATTTCTTTAATTAACCATTAAGCATCTTTCTAGTCATCACGTGGGGATCCTATTTTTGGCCACCTTTGCTTCATGCACACAAGAAAAGTACTAAGAGATTTGAAGATCTTTGTTTCGCGTATACAGAAAGTGTACCAAAGAGGTCGTGATTTTTGCTAGGTTTACACAGATCAGTACCGGCAATTTCAAGATTTATTCCTCATGACAATATTGAAGTATGATCTTCCATTCCTGAGTCGAGACACAAGATTTTCGCTGTGGCAAGTCAAGATGAGGGTTGTGTTGGCACAGATGGATTTGGATGATGCACTGGAAGGATTTGAGAAACAATCTACCTCATGGACCGCAAATGTGAAGCGCAAAGACCGTAAGGTTTTATCTCATATTCACCTTCATTTATCAAATAATATTTTGCAGGGGGTTTTGAAGCAGAAGACTTCTACTGCATTGAAGCTGGAATAAATTTGCATGACAAAAGATCTCACCAGTAAGATGCATTTCAAGGAGAAATTGTACTCTCACAAATTGCAAGAAGGAGGATCCGTGCTTGATTATCTTTCGATGTTTAAGGAGATCGTTGCTGACCTAGAGTTAATGGAGGTAAAATATGATAATGAGGATTTTGATCCTATTCTTTTGTGCTCCCTGCCTAGTTCTTTTTTAAATTTCAGAGATACCATATTATATGGTAGAGATACTCTCACTCTTAATGAAGTTTATGAAGATTTGCATGCTAAGGAGAATATGAAACAGATAGTACTTTCTAAAAATTCAAGCTCGTAAGGAGAAAGCTTGTTTATTTGTGGCAGGCAAAAGAAGAATAATCCAAACAATAGATCTCGAGGCAAGAGTTCGAACGGCTACAAGAAGCAAATTCGAAATCAAGAGGCAAGTACAAGTCGTGCAAATATTGGAAGAAAAGTGGGCACGACATCTCTGAATGTTGGAAGCTGCAGAATAAAGAAAAGAGAATTGGCTATTATAAGCCAAAAGGTAAACCAGATGATGAAGGTAAAGCCTCCCTTATTGCTGATGAAAGTTCCGATGGAGAAATTCTTGTTGCCTTTGCTGGATGTGCTAAGACCAATGATGAATGAATTCTTGATTCTACCTATACATTTCATATGTGTCCTAATAGGGACTGATTTGCCACCTATGAACATGTTGAAGGTGGTACTGTGTTGATGGGTGATAACTCATCTTGTAAGGTTGCAGGAATTGGTTCAATTCAGATCAAGATATTTGATGGCATTGTCAGAACTTTGACAGATGTGAGGCACATTCCAGATTTGAAAAGGAATCTCATCTCTTTGAGTACTCTTTATGGTAAAGGGTACAAGTATTCAGGTGAAGGTGGAGTTTTAAAGGTATCAAAAGGCTCTCTTGTTGTGATGAAAACTGATATTAAATCTGCCAATCTGTACCATCTGTGAGGTATTACAATATCAAGTAATGTTTCTGTAATTTTAAGTTCATTATCTGATTCTGATGCTACTAATCTTTGGCACATGCTCATTGGGCATATGAGTGAAATTGGTTTGGCAGAATTGAGCAAGAGAGAACTTCTTAATGGACATAGCATCGGCAAGCTGAAATTTTGTGAGCATTGTGTGTTTGGCAAACATAAGAGAGTGAGATTCAATATTTCAGTTCATACTACAGAAGGTATTTTGGATTATGTGCATTCTGATTTATGAGGACCATCTCGTAAGACATCGCTAGGAGGTGCTAGCTATATGTTAACAATTATTGATGATTACTCTAGAAGAGTGTGACCTTATTTCTTGAAGCATAAATTAGAAGCATTTTCAGCATTTAAAGAGTGAAAAACTATGGTTGAAAGGCAAACTGAAAAAAAGGCAAAGAAACTTTGCACTGATAATGGGGGTGGAATTCTGTTCTAATGAATTTGAATCATATTGCAAGATTGAAGGTATTGTCAGGCACTACACCGTTCCCCATACTCCTCAACAATTCAAGGCCCATTGCATGTTGTCTAATGTAGGTTTGCATAGGCATTTTTGGGCTGAAGCCGCTTCCACTGCTTGCTATCTTATTAATCGGTCACCCTCTATTGCAATTGAAAAGAAGACTCCAAGGTATGGTTTGGTTCCCCAGCAAATTATTCAGAGTTAATTTTTTTTGGTTATACTACTTATGCTCATATTGATAATGGAAATTAGAGCATAAAGATGTTAAGTGTATCTTTATTGGTTATAAATTTGGTGTTAAAGGATACAAGTTGTGAAATCCTGAAACAAATAAGGTTGTGATTAGCATAAATATTATCTTTAATGAATCTGTTATGCTAATGATAAACTGTCTACTAATGTTCCTGTTGAGAATGAGCATAATTCAAGTGTTCAGGTGGAGCATTTTGTTGTATCAGATAGCACATCAAATAAAAAAAATATTATTGTTCATGATGCACCTATTGTTGAGAATCTTCCTATTGTTGAGCATCCACAACAACGGTTCATTGCAGTTGACAAACTTAGGAGGGAGATTACTCCACCAAGAGGTTGATTGAAGAAGCTAATATTACTGCTTATGCTTTGAGTGTAGCAGAAAAAATTGAAGGTATCTGTAACCTTCATCATACTTTGAGGCTATTGGCTCCTTGATTGTAATAATCGGATAAGCACTACGCATGATGAGATGGAGTCATTTGAAAAGAATGACACTTTGGAACTAGTGAAATTGCCAAAGGAGAAGAAGTCTGTTCATTACAAGTGAGTTTTTTTTTTTTAAAAAAAGAAGGTATTTCTCCTACTGAACCAGCAATGTATAAAGCAAGGTTGGTTGCTAAAGGTTATAATCAGATTCCAGGTATTGACTTTAATGATGTCTTTTCTCCAGTTGTGAAGCATAGTTCTATTCACACTTTACTCAGTGTTGTTACTATGCATGATTATAAACTTGAGCAATTAGGCGTTAAAACTGTATTTCTACATAGGGAGTTGGAAGAAGATATTTATATAGACCAACCTGAGGGTTTTATTATTCCTGGAAAAGAACACCTTGTTTGTAGATTAAAGAAATATATTTATGGTTTGAAGCAATCTTCTAGTCAATAGTACAAGAGATTTGACTCTTTTTATGCTCCATCATGAGTTTAAGCGGTCTGATTATGATAGTTGTGTTTATTTAAATACTGTCAATGATTCAGCTATTTATTTGCTTCTCTATGTTGATGATATATTGATTGCTGCAAAAGATAAATTGAAAATAGCAAAACTGAAAGCACAATTGAGTAATGAATTTGAGATGAAAGACCTAGGTGTATCAAAGAAAATTCTTGGTATGGAGATTATCAGAGAGAGAAAATCTGGCAAATTATACCTTAGTCAACAAGGTTATATTGAGAAGGTCCTTCGTCGTTTTAATATGCATGATACAAAATCAGTGAGTACTCCATTAGCTTCGCATTTCAGATTATCTTTAGCTTTATGTCCTGAGTCAGATTATGATATTGAGTACATGTCTAGAGTTCCATATTCCAGTACAGTTGGTTCTCTTATGTATGCTATGGTTTGTTCTCGTCCTGATTTATCTCATGCACTGAGTGTTGTTAGTAGATACATGGTTAATCCTGGAAAAGAGAATTGGAAAGCAGTTCAGTGGATGTTCAGATATTTACGTGGCACTTCTAATGCTAGTTTGCAGTTTGAGAATTCTAGGGATGAACTTGTTGGTTATGTTGACTCTGATTATGCTAGTGATTTGGACAAAAGAAGGTATCTCACAGGTTATGTTTTCACTACTGGTGGTTGTGCTGTTAGTTGGAAGACAAGTTTGCAAGCTACTGTAGACTTATCTACCACTGAAGCAGAATATATGGCTATTTCTGAAGCTTGTAAAGAAGCTATTTGGTTGAGAGGTTTGTACACTGAGCTTTGTGGAGATAATTCTTGCACTACTATATTTTGTGATAGTCAAAGTGCTATATACCTTACAAAGGATCAGATATTCTATGAGAAAACAAAGCACATTGATGTGAGATATCACTTTATTTGAGGTGTTATTGCTCAAGGTGATGTCAAGGTGTGCAAGATAAGTACCCATGATAATCCAGCTGATATGATGACAAAGTCAGTTCCTGTTACTAAGTTTAAGCTTTGCTCAAGCTTAGTTGGTGTTACAGTTTAGTCCTAGAGACTAATTGACGCATGATGATTTTTATCTTGCTGTGGGGTTATTTGATGATTGATGATTCTTTATTTTTTTTTGCTACAAGAGGAAATTCGTCTTAAGGTGGAGATTGTTGAGATATGTGATCTGGATTCCTAATGTGGTTGTATTCAAATATGTCATATTAGCGAGTAAGTTTGCTACTTGAACTCTAAGTCCTTTTACTCCTTTATATACCTCTTGTAAGCCACACGAGGAGAGTAAACGCCTCATTGTAATCCTATGTGATTTGTAAACACTCCTTATATAGTGATCATCGCCGGTTAGCACCTGTAGATTTTTCCCGCAAGAGTTTTCTATATAAAAAAATATGTTTCCTTTTTTTATCCCTGTTTTTCTAACGTACCTGTGTTGTACATGCTCTTAGACGACATGACAGCGAAGACAACGAAATAGCGACGAGGTGATTTGGTCTGGGAGGAGCGTCGATTTGGTCTTTGGAGGCAACGGCTATTTGGAACGATTAGGAAATTAGAATTAGTTATGGGATTTTAGGGTTAGATGCCTTGTACGAGTAAACAAATGGCCCGGGCCATGTATTTGACTGGGAGTTGGGAGTTGGGACTTAGAGCTTTATATGGCCTCTACGAATAAATAGGCTAGCTCATATATCATGTATAGTTTTTTTATTTATGAATAGATGGGCTAGGGCCATATATCATGTATTACGGGCCCGATGAGGAACAGAGCACGAGTTTGGAAAACCCAAATTCTCAGTCCATCCCTTCCCAAACAAGGCTTAATAGAGGAATTCTCCACCGGAGAACGGGCCTCATTGGCATCCCTAGTATTGCCATCGCTAGTATGAACAATATATCAGTCTAACATGTGGCCGTGTGGGGTAGTTTGATCGACCCCATGGGCTTTTGCAAGGGACAAAAAAGGAAGAAAAAAAAACAAGTGTAGTTTTTCATGTTCATGCAAAGAATGATGCATCGCAAATTATTAAATTACAGCTAAATCCACGGGTTTTTCGAAAATGGTGTCAACGCGCCATTAAACCATCTGCCTTTGTTCTGGTCAGAACTGGGTAGCAGCTAGCAGGCACCTCGAGCGTGCATCAATCAGATCAGGTCTTATCATGATAGCAGATCGCTGCTAAAACTCCAAACGACATGTTTCTGCATTTCACTGACAAAAAAAAGTCACCATAACAATAGGAGTGGTGTTGACTTGCGTTCTTCTCTATATTCAGATGAAGTTTTTAGCACAGAATACGTCAGCATCACCATCGGCTGTAATTTACAAACATATCACGCAACGGTGTAAATGCAAAGATAGACAGCAGCAGCAAATTAGCATTCAGAGCATTCTAACTGGATTGCATTCCATGAGATGGAGTAGTACCTGATAAATTAAGTTCACTCACACACAACGGTGAATGCATGACTACAAGTATGTATAGAAGGGTATAAACTTTGGACCACCTACCACCCAGTTTCATACCATGCTGACTTGCTGGTTTTAATTTCGCTGTACATAACCAGAATGCAAAAGGAAGGGCGGTTTACCCTAAAATTGCTTTTCGGAAAACATGGCTATTATTCCTCGGCAAAATGAAAAATTGCTTTTCGGAAAACATGGCTATTGTTCCTCGGCAAAATGTTAAAGTCTGATGAGATGAGCCCTCTACTCCTAATAACTACATGACCATAGCAGACGCGAAGGACCTCTTCCCTATTGAATTGAAACTGGGAACTGACCAGCCGGAGCTCGCACTGTAAACTTCCACCTGCACAAAAAGGAAGAAATCATCCTTAAAACAGAGCACAGATTTGTGAAGGTAACAGCTACATGTTGGTACAGGTTTACTTACAGTGTCCACAATCTGTTCACTGGACCGCAGACCGCCAATGACAAACAAGCTATCATCTAGATTAACCACAGAGGCATATCCTCTTGGGTTGCTCATGGGATCACCCATCTTCCAGGCGTTGAGACGAGGGTCAAATATCTCTACGTTAGAGACCATACTGTCCCCATCATACCCTCCCATAGCATATCTGAAAGTCAACCCACTAAGTTTATTGCCAATATTTAAGCTCACGATGTCATTAGTTTTCTGTTCAGTAAAATATAAACATGAGAGGAAGTTACTCACATGACTTTTCCCATGGCAGCTACAGCATGGCATCCTCTCCTTGCATTCATACTTGGAAGCCGAACCCAGAAACCCTCCCTTGGATCATACCTTTCTGCTGATCTGTATATGGTGTGCCTGTTATTTTCTAATGTACTTAATAGTTAAATCATGTAATAACATGAAGGAAAATGGCAATATATCTTACTGTAAGTACTTGGTACCATCATATCCACCAGCTACATAGATGGCACCATTCAATTCTGCCGCAGCAAGAGCAAACCGCTGAAACATATTGTAGCATATTTAAGAGATCAGTATCAAGATTATTGGACTAACTGAACTACTCTCTTGATTACCACTAATATTAGAATAACTAATTCAATGACCATTTCCAGTTACCCCAACAACGTAGCAACAAAAACTAGACACCGTATGTAAATGAAGATGCAATGCTGAACTGAATTATTATGTAGCATCATTGTTTATGCAGAATACGAACACCGTTAAGATGAAACAAATAAATTTTAGGCATCAAAGTTACAAATCTAAAGTAAACTCGGTTTTCTTATTTGTCCTTAATAAGGTCATTGAGCCCATCACAATGCAATCATGACAAGACTAGGAGTATATGTTCAAGTGTAACTTCGAAATAGGTTACAAGATATCAAATAACGTAATCATTAGAAGCAACTGAAGGGCTGAGAACATACAGAGTGCATCATAGACGGACTACATATCCACTTCCCAAGAAAAGGATCAAACATCTCAACTTCTGAATAAGTTTCAGTCCCATCTCCTCCACCAATAGCATATATTTTGCCATTAAGACTTGCTCCAGCAAGACTTCCTTTATGGTGGTTCAAACAAGGGCATACCATCCACTCGTTACACCTTGTATTATAGCATTCCACTACAAAAAAGAGAGAAAATAACTGCAATTTGATGCTCATACCAAAGAAGTTGGGAAAGCACGTTCAAAACACCATAGTATACCTGTGTTATACCATGAACTGCCATCCCCACCACCAAAGACAAATATACAACCGTCCAATGCAGCAACAGATGCATATGAACGGGCAGAACCCATTGGCGTGAGAGGCACCAATATGTCTTTTTTGGGAGAAAAAGAATCAAGAGATGATAACCAGGTCACACCATTATAACCACCGATCAGGAATATTGATGGTTTGTCCAGATTATCGCACACGCTTCCAAGAAGAGACAATGAAGAGTCAAATTTGAATTGTAACTCATCAACACGGTATTCCAGTTGCTGTACTTTTCTTCCTGAGTCTTTAACTACTTCCCCCAAAGAAAGTATGTCTTGATCTGACTTAGTCTGAAAAATAACAGAACCATAATCAGAAAATCTATGCAGCCAGCATTTGCATAAAAAAACAAAAATAGTGGCCAACACAGTTTGGATCATGAATACATCTGGTGGGAACACTAAGGTAGGTAGATTTGGCAAACTACGGACTACAGCTATCCAGTTCAGTCTTCGTGTTGCCAGAAATAAGCACTGTAAAGATGACTAAATGGTCCATACAAGAAAACATAGTGTTCCCATCAAAAGGAATTTATATGCTGAACTAACCGCATAGTGTCCAAGTCCCATAAAACCCCAGGTGATAGGGGAAAGTAAACTCATTTATTGTTTTCTATCCAACAAGGAAATAAAGGCACCAACCAACTTTTACATCCCGCATGTTCAAGAAGAAATGACGAACCTGCTTCTTCTCCAATGCTTCAGTCTTCTTGGTTAAGTCAGTAAGGATTTGTAGCAGCTATAGAGAGTGAAAAGAATAATGTGAGAGTACTAAACAAGTACACAGGCATCATATTAGGAATTGGGTGATGAAACGTAATCAAATAATGAAAACCAAAGAAAGGCAGACAGAAAGGAATAACGTAGGCACCTTAGCTTTTCCATCACGTTGCTCAAAAGATGTATTATCTTCCACTGTAACACCAAATGGGTCGTTGGAAAGGCTTGTATTGGCCAATGTTTCTTCAGGTACATATTGATCTGGACTAGAAAGGCTTGCATTGGCTGGTGTTTCTTCAGGTACATATTGATCTGGACTAGACAGGCTTGCATTCACCTGTGTTTCTTCAGGTACGTATTGATCTGGACTAGAAAGGCTTGCATTAACCTGTGTTTCTTCAGGTACATATTGATCTGGACTAGAATCAACAAGATACTGGGAAGACAGTGCTGCCTGCTGTCGTAGAACAAACAACTCCTTCAGTTTTGCCAGGATAGACACACCATCGGGTTCATTCTGAACCTCACTCTCTATTCCATCAACACTCACAGCACCTGAATGCTCATCATGTGAGTTCACAAGCATGTCTTCATCAGAAGTATGACTTTCTCTGTTCACAAGATTGAGAACCGGATGATTGCATTCCACAAGCTCCATTCCTTCAGCAACAGTTTTGTATGAGGAATTTTGTCTGACCTCATCTGGATTTGAACAAAGACCAAATTGGTTGTGAAGAACATTGTCATCCAAATCCTCCCAGTCAGAAACTAGCTCCCCAGATTCCTTCTCATCACTGTTGCTATGTGATGTTCTGCTAACGCTACCATTATCCGCATCAGAATCAGCCCAGTTATCTGGAACAACGCCACTTGAATTTGAAAAAACACTAAATGGATTGATGTCCTTCGAATTGGCTGTGCCTTTCTTTCGGTCAGGAATAACTGATGTCTTCCTTTTAGTTGGTGGTAAAGGTACAACGAGACTCTTTTTGCTTGAAACAGCTGGAACTTGCTTGAAATTAGCAGGACCAAGTGATTTGAACAAAGCAATTAAAGCTCTAGCTTGTGCATGGTCTAGCTCAAAATAGAAGTGGTGATGGTTATAATAGTTGTCACCAAGCACTGTTTTGAATTGGCCCTCCAGCAGTGGCAGATACTGAGTCTTTGTGCAAATACGAACCTTGAAAACACAAACAGCTGCTTTACATTAGTATAAATAAACCAGAATTATCTTAGCTATACACCAAATAAACTATGCCAATTATTTAGAGATTCATGATTTATTTATACCTGTGCAGGAAAAGCTGTCCTTAAAGAGCCATCATTACTCCAAGCATATGGGTCAATAAACATCTGGCCAGGACTTGCAGCTTCAAAAATACCATGCAGCTTTCTGTCACTATAATTGAATAGAAATAAAGGTAGGCCAGGTTTCACATTCCTCACATATGAATTATGGACTGAAGGCATACCTATAAAACAAGTACAGCAGAAAGCAGACTAAATAAGGTGAGAAATTCAACAAAAAGGTTAAGCTTAAACGGGTTAATATTTCATAAACCACACAATTACATAACCATATAAAGTCTATATTATCATATTATCTTAACAAATTAACAGTATATTGTCAATCACCAAATGATGCTGTTGCAAATGACAAATGTTTAAGGCAAGAGGTGAAAGGTGGACTTCACAAACCAAATAGCTGTTTTCTGAAGCATTCTTGAATTGTATCATGCTTGCAACCAAAGATCACTCCTCCTAGCTGGTTTTCTCGGAGATTACGAGCAAGATCCCCAGCTTGGCTATTTAGACGTTGTGTCTGCATTGCAAGATTGTAGGTCTCTCTTTCTTCCAGTACCCTGTGCTTCACAAATTTTCAAAGTATGCAAGCCACATAAGTTAGTAGATGCAAGGATACAAAATTAACAACACTAGGTATGAATTCATATTCAGGGAGAAGACATATATATATCACATTAAATTGTTCCGAGGATGTATAATTCACCCATTCTTATGGCAACATGTAGCCAAACAAAATCACTGCTAGTTTATACTTGGCCAATGATCATTCCACAATTACAAAATTATGCAGAGCAACAACCAAAATATGGAACTGAAACAGAAACTCCATGCCAAAACAGCAAGTATCAAAGCCATAACAATCAACCAAAAAGGCTCGGTAAAAAAAAACAAACAAACAATCAACAGATTACCAACTACAAGATTAAACCCAAAGCACACATGCCCAACAAAACCCTTCACTATAATTAAAAAAAAACCCCCGCAGAGTGAGAAACAAGAACCAAATGCTCGCCCAATGCACCACCTAATAAACCAGCCATCTTGGTAGACCAGAACCAGGACTGAATTCCATCCCAACACCAGAACAAAATTACCATCCAAGATTCAGTAAGCATGCAAGAATACCCAATACATTCACTGTAAAATGCTACGCACAAAAACACCTGAAACCAACAGAAGTAATCGTCATACGGAAACAGCATTGAAAGCAACTACACATCACTCCTACAAGGGCGAAGCAATCATACAGAAGTAATCAGGGGCGGACCTAACGTGGGGCGTGGGGGTTCAGTTGAACCCCCAAAAATTTTGTAAAATAAACTGCTATTAGTACTCCTCCACGCAACAAACTGCATGGACCGGAGTATCCATCCCAGAAGGAAAGATTTGGATGAGATTGCTCACAGCAAAGAAAAGATCCCCCACGAGGATGTTGACGGGAGCTCACCGCGCCAGCCGCCGGAGAAGGGAGAGGGGGGCCTGCGACGACCCGATCGCAACCCGAGACTTCCACGATCAGAACGCACAAATGCAATGCAAATTCAACAGTAGTAGGATACAATGGGAGAGAGATGGGAGCGAGACAGAGTTGGGATGGGAATTGGGGAAAGTAGACATACTCTGTTCATTTTCATCGCTATAACTTGAAGGTTGGCTACAGGAGCTCTTTAAACCCCA
Organism: Hsuehochloa calcarea; assembly: GCA_036346395.1. Taxonomy (NCBI): domain Eukaryota; kingdom Viridiplantae; phylum Streptophyta; class Magnoliopsida; order Poales; family Poaceae; genus Hsuehochloa; species Hsuehochloa calcarea. The sequence goes on from CM070608.1 coordinate 15,467,752, forward strand.
CACAATACACACTGACAGGTGGGCCCTTTTGGCACATGGACCTGTTCTACAGTCTACACGCACCCAACCGCTGAGCTCAAGCAGCTCTTCAGAAATTGCTGAACTCTAATAACAATCACTACTTAGCCTTTTCCTCCTGATTGATCCTCATGTGTCCACCGACGCCGGCGATGTAATGTAGATGGTGGCGGTGCCGCCCGTGGAGACGAAGCCCGGTCCCAAATCACAGCCTGAGGAAACCTCTTCTGAAGCACATAATAGTCCTCCCAGGTATCAAGCACATTCTCCAGGTAATGTTGTCCACTTCACTGGAATTTGCGGTATGGCCGAATTACCTTTCTTTACCAGACGGCGGTCCAATATTGCAGCTGATTCAGGAGCTCCTGTAGCCGGATCAACTTCCTATGGCAAGTCCTTATACACCGGTGTGTAATTTGGTGTAAAAGTTTCGGTTGAGAAACATGGAATACCGGATGTATTGAACAATCAGTCGTGAGTGTTGGCTCAGCTCCTGAAGAGAACTCACACATTATTTCCTCTTGTGAAACGCACGCACACAAGAAGATGAACACATATGAGTTTTGTGACGTCTAACCACTTGCGTCTTTTTTCTTCTGTTATTCCATTGCTTATTTATAGAATCAAGGTGACCCCTCACATTACAAGTAAATTAATAGGCCAATAAAATGCCCGACACTACTGCCCACTACCCCTAAGAAATGCTCCACTAACCACATGTAACCTCCCCACTAACTATCTTAATTCATTAACACTCCACTAACTACAAAAAAAAAACCTTACATGCAAATAAACACTAATGCTACATGCAAAAACCAAGTAAGTCACGATTATAGCTAACAATTTCCCTCTAATCTTGACAGGCCAACTCACCGTTGCGGATCGCCCGCAACCTCTTGCCACGCGCAGCAGCTTTCTCCTTGTTGCCATACGCAGTGACTCCTCTTGCACGACTCATCACGCCATTGACAGTCTTCAACAGTTATCTCTAAGAAGTTTCGTCTTCCCACCCAGTACGGGTTAGCAACACAAGTTCCCTTTATGTGCCGCCAAATACATGCTCGCAGCCGCTTCTCTACCACGTGGTGCACTCCGCATTGAGAGGCAGTACAATCGCCCTCGCCACGTGATCACACCTGAGGGACATTGCAGTCGTTCCCGCCATTCATGATCGTGAACATGGGCACCACTGTAGGCCATGCATTTGGCAGTTCTTCTCGTTGGGACATGGAGTTGGATAGTACATTCGCCCATCTTACCTTGCCGGTTGACGACAACGTTCCTTAGTAGCAGGTATTTAGGAGACATGCCGTCACCACTCTTCACCGCTACCTCTTTGTCGCCACAACTTTGTCGCCGGTGGCACAACTTGCCGACATCTTTTTCTTCTACCTTAGCTCCAATTGTCTTTCACCGGTAACACAACTAGACGGCGACAGAGACTCTCACTAGAGTTTACACACATGAGAACTTGGACACCCCTACAAGAACTCATGCGCACACACATGCATCATGCACTGACTCACCTACATGCATGACCATGACACAAATATATGCACGTATGTAACACACCTCCTACGTGTACAAATAAATAAATGACACATGCAACACTCCTACTGTGCCATATACACATACATAGGACATGGCTATGAAAACGGGCTAAGCGCCTCTGTGTCCACGCGTGCATCTTGCGCGCCGCCTTGGCAAGTGCTGCGCGGACACCGCTTCCGCTTCACTCACATCGTCGTTGTCGCGCTCCACATGCACCAGGGCGGCGAGGTTGCCAGACGTTTTGTACAGCTCCATCGTGAAGGCCTCGCAGACCTTGATGCACTTGTACTCCTTCCGCGCTCGGCTCACCTCCTTCGCCAACACTTATACCATGGCCGGTGCCCTCGACGACGTTGTGCCAGCAGCACCTCCGCCGCTCGCCCCGCTAGCTGCTGTGTGCCACCGCCATGGGAGCCCATCGCTCCATCATCGCCGTGCCTCACAGACCGCCGACGCCACGCCCCGCAGGCTGCACCCGCTGAGAGCCGCCGTCACCCGACCGAGTCGAGCGCTGCCTGGCCATACCGCACAACTTCTTCTCGCACCTCGTCTCCTTGAACCTCGCTCTGATACCAATTGTTGGCCCAGCTCCCAGAGAGAACTCACACATTATTTCCTCTTGTGGGACGCACGCACACAAGAAGATGAACACATATGAGTTTTGTGACGCCTAACCACTTGCGTCTTTTTTCTTCTGTTATTCCATTGCTTATTTATAGAATCAAGGTGACCCCTCACATTACAAGTAAATTAATAGGCCAATAAAATGCCCGACACTACTGTCCACTACCCCTAAGAAATGCTCCACTAACCACATGTAACCTCCCCACTAACTATCTTAATTCACTAACACTACACTAATTACACAAAAAACCTTACATGAAAATAAACACTAATGCTACATGCAAAAACCAAGTAAATCAATATTATAGCTAACAGGGAGCTGGAGTTTATAGGCGACTGAACAGATGCGCTCCAACACTAAATATGGTCCAAAATACTTGAAGGTGGGCTTGGGATAAGGACGACCGACAACAGAAACTTGCGAGTAAGGTTGGAGTTTCAGTCAAACCTGTTCACCAACCTGAAATTGCCGCTCACTTCAATGTCTATCAGCTTGTAGCTTCATACGATTTTGTGCCTTCTCCAATTGCGACTTGAGCATCTCAGCATAAGCATGTCTTTCAGCAATGACACCACTAACCTCTGAATTTGAAGATGTGGTCAGATTGGGCATTGCACCAAACTTTGGTTTGACTCCATATAAAGCTTGAAATGGTGAGAACCCCAAAGAAAAGTGGTAGCTCGAATTGTAACAGAACTCTACCATGGAATGGATACCCAGGTCTTCCATTTCTTGGGGCAATCATGCACAGCGCAACGCAAGTACATCTCATGACACTGATTCACGCGTTCGCTCTGTCCATCGGTTTGAGGGTGGTATGTTGTGCTATAATATAACTTAGTCCCCACTGCCTTGAAAAGTTCTCGCCAAAAATTGCTTGTAAAAACTTTATCCCTGTCAGAGATAGTCTTGGGAACCCCATGAAGTTTAACCACATTATCCAAGAAAAGTCTGGCCGCTTGAGCTGTAGTGCAAGGGTGTCGAAGAGGCATAAAATGGGCATATTTTGTCAGCAGGTCAACCACAATTAAAATCACATCAAATCATTCATATTTTGGTAAGCCCTCCATGAAATCCATGGTTAGGTCCTGCCATGAGCCTACAGGAATTGGCAGAGGTTGTAAAGTACCTACTGATCGTGTGTTCTCATGTTTAGCACTTTAGCTTGTTGACAAAGTTGGCATTGCTTCACAAATTCTTCCACTGCCACTTTTAGAACGGACCAACAGAAAAGTTTCTTGATTTGTTGATACGTGGCATGGATCCCTGAATGACTGCCAATTGCACTTTTCATGTAATGTGCTGATCAGTTTAGTTTGCAAGGCTGTGTTAGCCCCAATCCATACTTTGCCCTTGTATTTAATTAGAGAAATTTTACGGTATATTCTACCGGTAGTACGGTACATTCCAAGGAGTAACCTGTATCATCTGGACTTGTTACTGCAAGCCGACGCTGGTATCGGAAGAAGCGTCATAGAAGAGCTTCATGGTCGTGAGGATGAACTTCAGTTTATCCTACCAGTGGGTGAAATTCGTGCCGTCGAAACGATCAAGTCGCACCATGTCTTGATTCATGAACTTGATGGCGGTAGCAGAAGCCTCGGACTCCATACTAATCATTTTAGATTGTTGGGAATTTTGTGGAGACGGAGACTTGAATCACGCCAGAAGCACTTTCCTAAAGCGATTATTTGCACCCTGTCAAAATGCTTCTAGGGTCTACTGCAAATAAGCTAGTAGGATAAGACAAATCTGAACAAAGTTTGCACTAAAGAAAAGTGAAAACTCATTGTAAACAGAATCTAAGTGCGGGATTGAAAATGCTTAGAGCTTATCTTTATACAGAGTTTTAAAGGATATGAAATGAAGAGACACGATTTTTCAAAATGAAAAGACACGACTCTTTGAATACACCCACGCCCCACACGCGTGCATGTGTGGTGGAAATATAAATGACAATTTCAGCATATTGGGCACTAGCTCTACCTAAACTCAATTCTTCTCAAAGCGCATATGGAAGGTAGCTATTTAAGTTGATCAACCTCTTCATAGACTTTCCATATGGAACTAAACTTGTTTTAAAAACAACTTCCAACAGATGTATGGAGCGAAAACAATGTTATTGCATGATCATACTGCCTATGTGACAGTAGTGTTCTAGGTTCTGCAAACATGTCTCCATAATGATCCAGTGAATCAGTGGCACTCCATGGGACTAAATACTTCCACCCAATCCATCCTAGAATAGCATCATATGCTCCCAACTCTCAACACATGCATATCTGTCCGGAATGTCGTGCCTTTTATATATCCAGCAAGGCTACTGGGGTACCATGCTAGCACACATCATGCATAACCTCACCATTGATGCTTCTTATTGCATTTATCCCCACACTCGAAACAGACTCCAATATTTGCTCGGTGATAATCTCTCCATTGTCGTTCTTGCCGTAGTCCATTCGTGTCTGGGCGCTTATCAGCTTCTCGATGGGTCGGGTGCCGGTGCAATGGCAGGAACCTGTACAGCCGTACTGGAGTTGCGTTGTGTAAGGACTTTGGTCGCTGTTTAGGCTTTTGTGGACTCCATTTCCTCCTCTTGAATCCTGGCCAACACACTACTGTACGTGTGCTACTATAGGGTGCCTCGGGTTTCATCCCCCAAACCCAACACAAACTGAGTGATGAAAAACTTGGTGTTCAGTGTGGCATCGAGAGGTATCGAGTGATACAGACCGGCCTCAAAAGCGGTCCGTGCATCACCGTTGTCCCGCTTGCTTGAGTTGTAAGAGCTTGTCCATTTCCGCATCGTACTCGTCCGACCCAAATTCTTCTTCCATCGCTTGAAAGAAACACATCCCATCCTTGCAAAACATGGTGGCACTTGTATGTATAGCATCGATGCGAAAGAGCTGGTTAACTGACAGATATAGACTTGGTCATGGGTGGCTGAGCCCGGGAGCCTAAGTTTTGGGCCCACGCATGGGCCGAAGCCCGTAGGGAATTATTAAATAATAATATGTTTTTATTCAAAAAGGATTAAATTATATCTTTTATTTGGGTAATAAATAAAATAATATTTTTGTGTTCCAAAAATGGGGCCAGGCCAAGCCTTTCAAGGCTGAGTTTTGAATATATCTATTGACAGGTGGGTGAGGGTAGGATGTGAGCTGTGGAGGAGGCATGGCCGTGGGGCATGTCCTACGGTGTGAACACTACTGGCGTGGCATTCACATTTATTTGTCATGCACTATGACGTTACAACACCCACGTTTATTGTCGTATACTCGGCTAAGTTGGCATGGGAAGAGGCGAATGAGCTGGCTGGCTCACCAACAACCTGACAGGTGGGGTGATGGGTGGGGTGAGTCAAGGGACAACTGTGCCGCACGGGCATCTCGAACGATGTGAACTCTATTAGCGATGTTTATTGTCATGTGCTAATGGCACTATATAGAAAATCATTTCGGCAGGATCGGTAACAACTAGACTATGCCAAGTGTGCACACATGCACACTCTTCCTGCCACATGTGGCCCGATTGACGAGTGTGCCCTTGGAATGGAAGTGGCTAACTCGAATGAGGCAATCGTTTGGGAACTTTTGTCGGCTTCGGCCGAAAAGCCGTAAGCCTCCCAAACAAAGCTAGGTTCGCAACAGCTTAATGCTTAAGCCACAACTGAAGCTCGCATAAAAGCCAAAGCACCTCTCCACCAGCTTTTTTGGCTTATTGCAGAAGGGGAATAGCTATTGCAACTATAATTTCATTACCTACCAAATGCCACCAGTTAAAAGACCCTTCACGTTCGATCCCCTCACTCCATACCCATTCACTCCCACTCGTCTCGTTCGCCCTCCCACTCGTCCCGCGCCCCTAGGTCGAGCAAACGCGACGCCCCAATGATCCTAGGTCGTTGTCCCGAGGTCGCCACATCCCTCTAAACGACAGTGCTGCCACCATCCTAACGACACCACCTCCCAACCGGTGCCGACGTCGCCCCATCCTCCAAATCTCTACGATTTTCCTCCCTTACCTCCTCCTCACCGGAGATCACTAGCGCCTACCGAAGACGCGACCACAGAGAAGAAAGAGCCATGGATCGTAGCATTCGGTCGAGAAACCGCAGCTCTCCCGAGGTCTCCCCAATCGCAAGCTGTCCCCAAATCCAAGGTCCCCTCTTCGATCCAGATTTCCCTTCCTTACTTCTGATTCCGCTCAAATCTTGGTGTTTCCTGCAGCTTAATGCCAATCTTGGAGCAAGGTTATAGCTTCCGTGAAGCAAGGTGATCTTGATCCCCATGGGTAGATTCGGGAGCAACCGCAGGGTGGGGGTCGTGCTCCTCTGACAGGTATGGGCTGTTCCTGTACCACAAGGGGTGGAAGCAGATCGACTTCGATGACCATGTCAAGAACCTCTATGGTGTGCTCATGCTCTTCATCCCTGGCAACGATGGCAGCTACAAGCAGGTGAACATGTTTGTGTTGCTATTTTTTCTCCTTAAAATTCACTTCAAAATGAAGCATTGTTGCTTGCTGGCCTCAATTATAAATTGCACCAAGGAATAGATGTTGGTAAAGTTATGACATGAACAGTGTGTTGATGCACCTCATGGATGCTAGTAAAGTTCTGAACATGAACTGGAAGATTTTTCAGTTCCATCACGATATGGCAGTATGTTGGATTGGTTTTCAGTTGATCTTGAAGGGGAACACTCTGCAATGGATGGTCACATACTTGAAGAGCATGTTGAATATGTTGTCTACGCCATTCACGGATTAACCAATCCTAACTTTTAATATTGAATTTTTGTAGATTGCTCTCCATAGAATGTGCCATGTGATTTTCAGTAGTATTTGTGTGCAGTGTGTATGTATGAACTACAATTTTTCCTAACTAACAAATAGTTTATATTTTGGTTGCACTTGGATACTTATTTTGCTTGCTGCAATTGAAGATCTTTTGCTAACCAACAAACAAGTATGAAATGATATGGACGTTAGCTGTTAGTAGATTCTTCTGCTAATTATCTAACATTTTAGCCTGCCACTTGTGTTTACATTAGTTGATATTTTCACGGAATGTTATGTAGTGTCTTTATCTTTCTTGTAGAATAGTATTTAGCTCAACTCAATGTAGCACATTGTATTTGAAATGTTTGTATCTCTTCGAGTATTTGTATTATATGAGATCATGTACGGTGCATTGAGAAAAGACTAGATACAATTTTGAACTCACTAACAAGATATAAGTGAGATGTCAATATTCTCTCTTTTTTTGCATAAATGATAGTTATGTAAAGATAAAAGTTTTGTACTATTAATTTTCAAGTGAAATTACGTACAAAAGAAAGTAAGAAATCGATAACATTTTGGTCTTTTAGCAAACAAACAAGTAGTAGCTTATGTCAGAGGTATATTTCATCAATATTTTCACGAAAAGAATAAAAAAAACAATGATGTTGGCGCTAAATCAGCACACAAACATGGCTTCAGAACCCTCAAGGTTATTTTAGATATTTGATCATTCTTCCATAGCTGAAATAGTAAGCCAGGCCAATGAAAAGCAAGACTATCAAACGGTTTATCAGGAAAAGTTACAACCATAGCTACAATGCTTTTTCAAATTTCGTAAAACCAAAAAATAGTTTTCAGAAAAGCTACAGCTCTCCCAAACAGAACCTTAACACATTGTGTAGCTAGCACCAACGCATCACCGTCACATTTGAAACCATCTTTCATACAAACGGCTCCATCGACAAGCTACAGAAGCCTAGAAGCTGGCTTTCAAATATGCGTTCAGCGCCAGCTTGGACTTGGACCCAACACTATCTAGGCTCATGTATTACTTGCTTCGGGATAAAAAATCCACTTCCAATTGTCATGCATGTTCCTCTCAAAAATTAAAAAAAAAAGAAACTTAGAACTCAAATTTATCTAGATAGAACTTTCTTTCCATTTTCCTCTCTTTCTTTTTTCAGGGATACCTAGACCTGATTTGATCATATATGATCCAAGGAATAAGGAACACTACTACAAAGAACCGTCTGTGATAACATAATCACAGACGGTTCTCTTGGAACCTCTGTGATATAGACCTATCACAGACGGTTTTTAAATACAACCGTCTGTGATACTTCACAGACGGTTCTAAACAAGAACTGTCTGTGATAATCTAAGTCATCACAGACACCAAGCTGGAAGTCTTTGAGTCCCAAGAAAGCAGGGTGAGATTACGGACCATCTGCGGGGTACTTGGAAGGGAACGTGTCCCCATCACCACACCAAGCTAGAAGTCTCTGACGGATGTAGAGAGAGGCTAGCTGTGGACTGAAATTTCAGGCTCGTTCATTATCCCAGAAGCAGACCAGGCACGCGTGCAACGGCAGGCGTTGCTCGCGATGGGACACGCATGGAGGACCTTCAAGAGCACGTTTGTCACGAAGTACGTGAACACGGGTGAGACACCCTTCACGAAGTATCGATTCTTGTCGCGGGATATATGGGACGCCTTTGTGCGGATGAAGACGACGACCGAATTTCAGGAGCAAAGTGCGTCGCACAAAGCTCTCCAGGCACAAAACACTCACCACCACAAACTCGGCACCGCTGGGTACGCGGGTAAAACCACGCAATGGGCGGCGGAGGACGAGAACGCTACTAGACCATTTGCTGAGATCTCAGACGAGCGCGCTCGAGTCTGGTTAAGAGCGAGGGCATCAGTCACGTCTTCGGGCGGCATCTCTTTCACAAGCCCGGCAGACGAGCCAGTGTCCCATCGTCTGGTAAATATGTCGAGCTACATAGTTGTTAATAAATCCATAACTTCATAGTGTCTATAATAACATAATGACCTCTTGCAGGAAGCATTGACTTCCGCATGTTCCCAAGGTTCCTTCGAAGCAGACAGGGAGAAGGATCTACTATCTACGGCCCTGGGAAACAAGGAGCACCCGGGTCGCATGCGAGGCATTGGGGTTTACGTACCTTGGAGGTATGAATTCTGACACGACTCTAACACATATAGGAGTAGGAAGAGATCCAATGATGAGCACGACGCCCGGTTGGAACATGTGCTTACTGAAAAATTTCAAGGACAGATAACAAGATTGCGGGATGAAATAAATCAACTCCTCAACCAGTCACAAGCCGCCCTCGATATTTTGGGAGCCAGTCCTCTTCAACATCGGAGTAGCGTCGCGTCCACATAAAATTCTAGACATGACGATGTCCAATTACCTATCGGCGACATCAAGGTAATGTACATCTCTGGAATGCTCCAAAGATAGACATATAGGACGCCTTAGCTAATTGCGTATCGTTTTGTAGGAGCTGATGCCCTGCAAGCTCCAAGTGAAGATGGTTGGATCCATTTCTATTGAGGCTGGGCGGGGGATGGTGTATTCATACTGTGAAGAGGCGGAAAGACAATTGCCCACCGGTAGTGCAGGGTTACGCCAGGGTCCAGGTGGACATGGTACATGACAATTTCATGGCCATCCCGCTGGAGATTCGCTCGAACGAAGATATCAAAACACTAGGGGATGTCATGTACACTTTTATCCAGTGGCCCAAGAAGAACATCGCCTTGAACCCTGTAGTGCCGCGATCTCGACACGACCATGCCTCTCCAATAGGACCCTTGATAACTCAACCTCATCCTTCGCTTCAAAAGGCCGCCTCATCGGTTCCTGTGGAGAAGACGCCGAAGGAACAAGAAAAATGTGTCACCGTATCGGTTCCTAAGTCGTCTCATGGGAAGACGTGCCGCAGGCAACTCGTTAAGGCTAAATCGAAATCGAAGAACATTGAGGCGCCTCCCAAGCCCAGGAAATACTCCATCGGAAGTCCGTTGGCCCCCGACACAGTACTAACCCGCGCTGGAGTAGCTTGTCAATCTTTGCATGTCTGGTACATGTGGAAGACCCAAGAGAAGGGGTGCGATACTGGAATCACCCTCAGATACACGAAGGAGCATTTCTTCCACGAGTCGGACCACTTTGTCGTGGGTTTCGACAACTTATTCGACTTATTCAATCTCACTGCCCTCGACGCCTCACTTCTACGATGCTGGACACTGTAAGTGTGTACAATCAAGCTCTACACTTATGTAATACTAAAAAATATCACAACTCATTGCTTATATATAGATACATCATGAAAAATGTACGTCGATGGAAAGAACCGGTGGGTTTCCTCGACCCACACGTGATCTCTAAGCAAACCATCAACCAAAACGCATCATATGTCGTGAAATACATAACGACGGGATTGCTTGATTAGGACGACAAGGACTATATAATGGTGCCCTACAATCAGAAGTGAGTGTTTCACTACTTGCTACACAAATTTTATTTGTACTTTATACGCAGCACGAACTTAGGTTTATGACTGTAGCGACATACATGAGTAGGTTCCACTGGATCCTTTTAGTCATTATACCAAAGAGGAACAATGTAATATACCTTGATTCCCTACTCAATAAAAACCACGACTTCACCCTTATGAAAGGAATACTCAACAGGTATGCTCATTTCCTCCATACATAACTCTATTGTAGTCTTCCTTCTTTTTAAATGACCGAGGATAACTTTTTAGAATCATGCAGGTCGTTCATCACCTATGTTGCCGAGGGAGGGCCATACAGCGGATCGAGCACCACACTGCAACACAGGACGTGATTTTCGGTACGCGCTACAACACAATAATCATATATCATACTTCGTAATAATGCGTCTTGAACTGACTGTACCTATATATGTAATTCTATTTTTGTAGTGCCGCCAGCAAAAACAAGATCACCTATATGCATTCTATGTTTGCCATCATATGCGGCAAATGATGAGTGCTAAGATGAAGGATCTTGATGTTTGTCAATCTTGCAATAATTATTTCCTATATATATATATATATGGAAACATATCTAGTGCAAATGGATAATTAAGTGCTAAGGTGCAAATGGCATCTTGATCGTTGGATCTGGATTGAACAGCCAAGATTAATGCGGGCTCCCACCCCCCCAAACCATTTAATCACCTTGCATGCTCCCACCTTCAATGCGCCTCCATACTCTCACATCCAATGTGCTATATTAAACACCCTTCATGATCCAACGGCCAAGATTGATATTTGCACCTTAGCATTCAATTACCCATTTGCACTAGATATGTTTATATATATATATATATATATATATATATATATATATATATATATATATATATGTGTGTGTGTGTGTGTGTGTGTGTGTGTTTACTACTTAGCTACTGCTAGCGACAGGGCTTGAATATAGGTTTAGATGCACTCGTTATGAAAGAGGTCTCGGAGGTTCGAGGGGCGCTCTGCGCCTTCATCAAGACGGAGATTGTTAACGCCGACGGAGAGTTTCACTCCGTCGACACCGCTGAACGACCTTGAAACTATTGGTTCAATTGTAATTGATCACTTTGAGTAGTTGTGATTCAATTGTAAATCTAGCGACAATATTTGAACATAATCTTTTAGTATAAAGAATTATCACAGACGATTTTTGGTTGGAACCATCTGGGAACGATACTATCACAGACGGTTTCAATAAAAACCGTCTGTGAAGGGCCACTATCACAGACTATTTCAAAAAAAAACTGTCTGTGATACGTAGTATACCACAGACGGTTCTTGATTGAAACCGTCTGTGATAGTGATCCTTCGTGGACGGTTTCAACTAAAAACCTTATGTATTGAGCCCATATGTGATAACCAACTGTTATCACATACATAAAAATTCAGACGGTTCAAAAACTGTCTGTGATGACGGTTCCGAACCGTCTGTGATGTACTTTTGTGTAGTAGTGAAACCTCAAATGAAAAATTAAACCGAACATACGAATAACTTTGAAAAGATAGACAACCCTGAAATGATTAGCTCACATGTATCATCTAAATTAAACCGAATTTGCGTTGGACGAGACCCATAAACCAAAAGAGAAGAAGAAAATTTCTACTAATACACAAGAAATCTTCGGAGATCCGTGCCGTGTGGATCCGCTGTCAGCGGTGCAGTGCATCACGCACAATCGTCCAAGCTCATCATTGGGCTATATATACGATACAAATCTAATCAATCGCTGCTCGCTCTCGCACGTAGCAAACGTACAAAAGAGGCTCAATAAGGAGACGACAAATTAAATCCGTACCATATAATCACGAGATCGTCGCATCATCGTTGGTTAATCAATCGTACGTCCGCCGTGTCATTGCAACGCACGGAGAATCTTGTCCTGCCGCGAACGACCGGGTGGAGTATAATTGTGGCAAACACTACTAGAGCCTGCAAGCTGGTGTTTAAAATGGTAATAACTAGATCGATTTGCAAACAAAGATGGTAATTTAGAGCGAGCTGATTGAGAGGTACTACCACTCATCATCGGAGTGCGCGCGAATCTTGAAGTCGAGTCGGTGAGCACGTGCGAGCGCCGAGCGCCGATGGACGTGCGCACGTGGGAGGGCCCACGGAATAGAATGCAAGGCAAGGCGCGTCGATCGGGGGCTCGAGGCCGAGGGTACGAAGTTTCCCCCGCTTTCCCACGTGCCACCTGCACGGGTCGAACGGCTTTGACCGTACCGTACGAAAAATACTAGTAGCTGTTAGCCAGCTACGACCACAGCACTGTGCACTGGCAATTTGGCCAAAAACAACACGAGTACCGTATGTTCGTCGTACATGGTACAAACATGCATGCTCTCTCACATGTACGGTTGTACCAACGCTGAGCTGCTGTGGTCGTGTAGCAAAATGGCGCTATAAACTCTGATATTTATGCTACAATTTAGCGCAAATTTAGGAGCGAAGAAGCAGTTGCTTTCGGTGGCGAAGCCAGGATAAAAAAAAAGGATAGACTTAAAACACTAAGCTAAATTGTTACAAACACATATAGTCTTTTACTTTGCGCAATTCAAATTCATACATGCTAATGCTAAAGACTAAAGGACGAAAAATGAAGAAAAACTAGAGTATATGTCCGCTACAAGTATTGAAGTGTCAAGTATACAACTAAATTATCATAGTATATGGCCACTATATGCAAAAGACTAAAAGGGAAAGAATGAAGGAAAAATAAGAAATCAAGAATATATATATTGTATACCACCGCACCACGCCACCAAACAGTCAGGCACCGGCCGTTGAGCCGCACCAATAAAGTCCACTAGTTCAGCACTCCATGCGCAGGTCCGCAGCAGGTGCGCCATACCCTCCTTGGCTCCTTCGTCATCACCAACGTCGTGTTGCCAGTTTGCCTTGGTTGTGCCTCCTCGCGCCTCGCCTAGCCCTGATTCTCCGCTTGGCCATGCGCCCGAGCCCCCTCCCCTCCTTGGCTCCTCCTTATCTCGTTTCGGTTGCGCGCCTAAGTAGCTGCTGGCTGTCCGCTTAGAGTTTCTTCTTCCTCATCTTCAGGTGCGCATGATTGCTCTCCTCTCTCTCGGTTGCTTCAATTCGATCGATTGACTTGGTTGGCCTTGTTCTTCCTCCTATTCTTCTTCGGCAAAAACACCCATAGAGGAGCACAGCTACCGGGACCTTGGCCACCGGGGGTACTGTTTGACCGGGCTTTGAATACCCGAAACCCTCGTGTGTGTGTACCGTACTAGTCCCATTATTAGTGGCTAGTATACACATCCACAACATTGATAATTACATCCATACATACATACAAAATGAAACAAATGTGGTACATAACTTAAACGATTACAAAGTTTACATCACAAGGGCCGACCGGCCAAATAAAAGCTTAAGTATCAAAAGTAGCGAATGAAACGATGAAAGCATAATATGTGGAAAGTCCAAAAGTCCAGCGATATGCTCATCCAAACCCTTAGGCAACCGATAAGAAACAAGTCCTAGAAAGACTCGTCATCGAACCCTCCGGCACTAGGTGCAAAGAACGTCTTCGTCCGGTGTAGGCTCATCCTCTAAGCCCTGAACAACAATTTAATCAAGAATGAGTACATTGTGTACTAAGCACGACTTGTAGTGTATCGCAAAGTTTATATATATATGCATGGCTAACAAAGGATGAGGCTCTATGCTACAAGTTATTTTCAGCATTAAGCACTTTTTTGTAATATCAATACATAGTACTTTGCAACGAAAATTTAAAAAGCAGTTAAATAGATAAAGGACAACAAGTAAGTACTTGATAAATAATAAATCACAACCCTCCATGGCTGCGATTATCATCTTACTTCCAACGATAAATATGACACTCAACTCAAATAAGACAACAAAATCATTCCCTCATTTTCCAACAAGAACTGTTTTTGAAAGAAAGAAAAAACAAGACTATACTCGGCAGTACTACACTTACACGCTTATCACCGCGAGAACATCTATTTAAATAGATTTACACTCTGCAGAGAGGTACAATTTTACCCACAGCACACGAATTCTCTAGTTTGTTCGGCATCCATCGATACCACCACTCACTAACCTTTGGTAAGTAGTATAGAGTATGCATCGAAGCCTTTACATCACCTAGTCCTAACCTTGCACTATCCCAGTGAATGAACACCCTCACTTCACCTAGGCACACCCTCGTTTCAGTGAGGTATTCACTGTTATGTCGGCAAGCTTTATGCCCGACACCGTGGAGAAGGGAGCCCCTTCGAACATGCCTACACCAGTCATGCTCGCACTACTACAGCCTTCCAACGTGCAATGCTGGTGTTTCGATGACTTAATTAGCTAAAATCGTCCCATATTGGCACATGTGGTTGTACACTTTTGCTTAGGTCGGATATACCGGTGTTCGGTCCTTAATTGTCCCAAGCGGGGATCTCCCCTATCTACTTGTGAGATACACCTCTCACACTCCCCATATTATAAAATAACTCTCCTGCATCACAAACTAAGTTTTTATTTTATTATATTATACAAAATAACAGAGGTAAACCCATCTAGACCATCATTTTAAAATATTCCAAACTCATATTCAACATGTTATCCATTTTTCTAATTTTTGTAAAGATTAAAGCTTGACTAAGCATTCGAGCGATATCCGCACTCGAAATACTCAATTCAACATCATTTATTGTCTAAACTATACCCTAATGGCTACAAAAATAAGGGTGTCAATATGTCAAGGAGGATAATGCATCGAATAGGACAATAGTTATCCCCAAATATAGCAATTTTAAGCAAACATACACACAAGCATAATAGATTTTACAAAAAAGTATAGTAATTAAAATATTAGGATCAATATGGTCAAAAAGGGTGTTTGCATTTCTTTGGCTACTCTGAATAAGAGGATGGATGATCATTGTAAATTTCGCTCGAACAATTGACGTCTAATCAAAAGAGTTGGAAGCAAATTAAATATATAACAATAATTTTAACAGCAAAAAAATCAAAATATTTTTACATATTCAGATAGAGCATGATTTTATATGAATTCATAAAAAAAAATATTCATTCAATTTTGAGTTCGTATTAAAAAATATTAACATTTTAATTTGTTTCGGTTTGAAAATTCCATAAATTCAAAAAAAAAAATAGTGACATCGAAAGCGTATTTTCTGAGGTTTACGCTTTCCAACAGCAAAAGTGTATTTTCCTCTGAGTTATATTGAGTTTTACGCTTTCCAGTAGAGAAAGCGTATTGTGCTCTGAATTGAAAGCGGCTTTTCTCATTTTTCTGATTTTTTATCAACTTACATGTGGGGTCTACTTATCAGTGACTCATATTCTAACTACATTTTAAATTAGATTTCTATTAAATTTTCTACTGGTCCCACTAGTCATAGACTTAACATTTTTCAAGCTCTCTCTATTAGCGTTAAACATCTCCTAATCACCTGGGCCCACTACTAGAGAGAGAACGAGAAGAGCAGCAGAGCTGCGTGCTGCCGAGTGCCATGATGAGCTCGTTGCTGCGAGGCAGGCACAGAGAGGCTCGGGGAATGGGCAAAATGGTTTCTCCTCCCAGGGTGGTGGTCAATGGAGAGATGGTCGAAGCGGTGCTACACGGCAAGAAGCGGCAAGGTGCCTCTGCTCTAACACGGTTTTGCGCTGGAGGAAATCTTCAATGAATGGTGTTGTGCATTGTCTTTAGGAAATGACTACGGTCTTGTCAGAGGCGTGGCTCGGGGCCAATGGTCACCAGAGCGGCGACGATACCCTTTCCATGGCGACGCAATGGGCGGACACGGTGAAGCCTATGCTACGCTAGCTAATCTACCAATCTAACATGCATAAAAGCACTAGGGGACTACTAGGAGCTCACCAAGGGTGTAGATGACATCATGGGATGGCCGGAGAAGCGTGTCGATGTTGTTTAGTGGCGGCGGAGAGGTGGCTCACGATGCTGACGCGTTATGGTGTTGGAGATGCTTCAAGAAGAAGCACATTAGATCCCTGAGGTCCTAAGGATGATGTAGGAGCGAGGAATCGAAGGGGGTTCACCGGAGTGACAAACAAACAAAAAGGAATCGCGTGATCGATTCGGGAAGAGCTTGTTTCCTGTGATTCCCTGAGCTTGGGTCCACATTGAGCAAGAAAGAAGCATTAGTAGAGTATGGAACGCGATACAACAAGTTAGATGAGGTTCAAGCTCACCAGAGCGTTGGGAACGCGAAGGCCTGAAACAGGGTATGCAATAGAGGTGAAGAAGATGAAAACGCGATCACGCTACGGGGTTCCCGGAGCTACATCAAGCAAAGAGGGAGTATCATTGAGGCAAGGAACACATGGTGACGTGGGTGCCGAGGACAAAGAAGCTCACCAGAGCAAATGGAGGTGTGATGCTTGCTTACCAGTGTCGGGAATGTTGCTCTCGTTCCCGGCGAAGCAAAGCTGAGACACTTTGATTCTGTGTGAGAAGCTAGATTGGCGAGCTAAGGAGCTCGTGACGCGGTGAGGGGCTTAAATGCATCCGAGAATGGCACGAGAGGAGCGGCGAGAAAATGGTGCCTTGAACGGTTCTCTCGTGCTGAGTTTCTGTTTCGTTGCCCGCGCTGGATAACGATGTGTCGACGAGGCAACTAGCATGGGTGAAGGCTGGTGGAGGTGACCGGGGTAGTTGGGGCATGAAACTGTGGGCGTCGGTCGCGTCCCGTGGGCAAGCGGCGAAGCTGGTGAGGGCGCCTTGGTGCACGCAGGCGCGAGGTGGAAGGCACCACCTGACGAGTAGGCCTGACACATCACTGAGAGGGTGAGAGCGGTGGAGCGGATGCAAGCAAAATTGGGCCAGGCGAATTCGGCTCATTTGGCTCGACTGGAAATTGAATTTGGTTTGGAATTTTCAGGAAAGGCTGAGTCTTTGTCGAATTTTTAGACCTATCAAACATGCTCCAAATTTTATGAAAATATTTGTGAGGGTTTCTAGCCGTGTGTAGTTCCATGTGTAAATTTTATAGGATTTTGATTTTCTCATGTTGTTATTTGCGTGAAATTTCATTATTTGACTTATACCAAAGCTCAAAAATCATGCAAAAATAGTTTTCCACACAAAACATGATCAAAATAATTGTCCCACTTCTTTTCTTTATATTTCCCCAAAATTAAGATTTTTAGGATGTTACAGTATCGATGCTACCGTGGAGGGTAGACTCGAGCCTAACGAAGCCCCTCGTGGATTCGCCCTTGGTTCCTTTTGAGTTCTTCTTAGATATCTTAAGCCTCATAGGACACAAGTTAAAATTCTATACAATCAAAGTGAAAAATCTACACAAATAGATCAATCAAACTCTAGCTATCGGGCTGCTAGGGTTAGCTGAATGCAAAGTCTTTCCGCCCCTTTGGCAAAGGGTGCGGTTGGATATCATGGTCATCATTGAGGCACAACAACCTGAGAAATTAATCATGGATAGATCCAAGCAAATTCACAAATGAACATACTTAATGTGTAGTTAGTGGAACTCGAACAATGACTATCAGCCATAATATTAGCCATAAGACACGTATGTCATATCGATTGTACTAGCCACCAATTGGTTGCAAGCTTCTTCTTACAGTGGTGGAGCTTGATGGTATGTTATTCGCCGCATGTCCTTAAGGGCATCTCCAATATTATTATCTTTAATTTTGTTATATCAATTTTACGTCACCGAAAGACAGATTTAGAGACAACATCTCCAATAAGTTGTTCCTAGCAAGTTGCCTCTAACATTCATACCAAATTCATAATATTTTCGCTCCTCCACTACTCTCTCACATGCACTGATTGCCTCTAACACATTGCTAACGTACGTCGCACTATTGAAGATACCCTAAGCGCACATGCAAGATAAATCTTAAGATATACCAAATATTTACCTCAAATTAACATGCTGTATCAAGCAGTCGATCGTGTCTTGATTTGTGTGCATCGATATCACGAGAAAGATCACGCCAAAAAAAAGCAGAATAATCAATGACAGATCTACAGTACTGTGGTGATCACAGTAACTTGATATAATTAACCAGTTGCGCAACTGCTTCATGCAAAGTATCTCTAGTGATGATCCCGCTACTTGGATCGATGCGACTTCTATATGAAATTCGATCCAATCCGGCCGGATTTGGTGCTGAAATGTCATCGTGTCTCGGCCATTGCAGCAGCGCAGCGCCGGCAAGTATTCTAATTTCGAGTTTTTTTGGCTATTTGACCTCTACTTATTCGATTTTGCGTATCTAGCCCCGCATGAGTCGCTGACAGGTCCCCAAATTAAAATGCTCACCTTTACTGTTAGCAAAGAGCGCTTTTGGGTTATATTTTTGTCAGAGCAAAGAATGATGCATGGTAACACGGCACATCTGAAAGGCATAGCTGCCATGCTAAGAGGTTAATTACAAGATCAAATCTTAGAAACCGTCGATTAAATCTAAAACGGTCCACGGACGACGAAGCCCATATATAAACACTGGACGGGATTTGAACTCTGATCATGACAAGAGCATGCGATGCATTTTACCTGTTGGATTGCATGCCAATAGTCGGCACATAATTTGTATTATATCTTTACTACTTAAAAGAAGGAGTTGGTGACGGTTCATTCTCCCACCATCAATCACATCTGCCATATCAACCATCAATCAACGGTCCAGATTATCTAGCAGCAACAAACCGTCAAACCCTAGCGGACCGACGTAAAAAATCGTGCACAGCGCACTCGTGACAAACCCTAACGGACCTGCGTCCATCTCGCAAAAATTATATAAAAATTTATTTTCCGTTGCAACGCACGGGCACGAGACTAGTACTACTTAAAAGAAGAAATTGATGGCGGTCCGTTCTCTCTCATGCGATATGAGCCGTTAGATCTATCTTTCTTCATGAGATGTGAGCCGTTGAATCTCGTTCTTTCTCGGTTCCTCTTGTGCGTACAGTTGGCCACCTATAGCCTCCTCTCCACTCCACCTACACCTCAACTGCTCAAGTTGGTGCACAAGAAGCCCAAAGATTCCATTAATCTTTCCAAAAACGGGTTACCAGCGGATTACTTGCATTGTAGGCTGAGCGCGACGACGGTTGACGAGATATGATTTTTTTTAATCCGTAATAAAGCACGGACATCGTACTAGTGTTTTTTTAAGAACCAATTAACAGCTCATAAAACACGCTTGAAGTGACAAAAATTTCAAGTGTGTACACGCGTACGTATCCAACCCGAAATGCATGATTAATTAATAATTTGTCCGTGTAATGCAATCTAATCTAGGGGCATCACGTACGGTTGCACCTAAAGCCCCTAGCTAGCTAGCTAGCTAATGCATTGACCAAAATTGCAAATGATAATTTCTTACAACAACTTGGCCTGCAATTTAGTAAACCTGATTAGCGCAATCACACGCGTATAGTACAGCGCACGGTGGCGCATATACAATCCCTTCGCTATGGCCCAATAATTTCTCTAGGGTTACGGCCATAATTGAGATCTAATCGATTTGTTGTTTGCTTGAGCTATCATGGTTACGTGCTAGCATGGAAAAAATTTGTAGAGATGATGAAGATATCGGTCTCCACATGTGTTTTTAGTAGAGAACATTTGGGTGGTGATATAAGAAAACAAATTTGTAGGTTGGGCTAGTGGGGCAATGGTTGTTGAGTGCATCGTCGACACTCACACAAAGGACCCCTCAAAAAGAAAAAAAAGAAAAACAGGTAGGCACAATGGTAAACCTACACTGTTTTGTAGAGAAAAGAGCTGCAATATTTATTGTTATGATTTTTTTTTTTGCAATTATAAGATAAAATGACACGCACACACGCTGCGCATACACACACGAGTGTGCCTTTCTTACCACACATTTAGAAATATGAAGGTCATTCGCGTCGTCACTTGGGCGCACTCACGTGTGTGTAAATATGAGCACCAGAATTTAAATCCTAGTTGATGGAGTTGTACAACTCCACCACCCACCAAACACATGGTCGTCAATTTCGGAACAGTTTCATTTATGAATTATGACTCCTTAGGATGAAATTAGCTTAAACAATTCGTGCTCGTGTTCAGTTAATCTGACTGATGTGGTGTCTGAATAAAAAAAAATCTATGAGTGAAACTCTAATTTTTATCTGCTCCGGACGATGTAAACATTGGTTTAAATTAAGGATGTTAATTTCGAACAAATTTTAACGTAAAGAATTATGTACTTCTCATTCGACTCAGATACTTTGCATTGGAAAGTACATGTGTGTAAACATTAATTAACGGTTTTTTTGAACTATTTCATTGCTTTCACCGCCTGTCGGTTTATTTTGTCGATGTTTAAGAATAACGAGAAACAAGTTTAAAAGACTACCTAGTATTTCCTCCTGTCACAAAAGAGAGGTTTTTTTTACATCAACACGATCTCCAAAATTAAAATTTAACCACTAATTTGTATTATAATATATAACTAATAAAAGTATAATATAATAAAGATACTCATCGAGACAAATGTATATATATAATTTTTATATGTTAAACCTAAATATTTATAAAAATATCAATAGTAAAATTTTACAAAGTTTGATGACACGTATCTCGAAACACCACTCTTGTGGCGGAGAGAGAATATTACTCTATGATCTGATGCTCGATCTGATGCTCATTTTAATGTAGATTCTAGCTTGACCATAGTTAACCGAAGCACTTCACATTGCCCTGCCATGATGGAAAAAAAAATTCGTCCTCTCCTGCAATTTTGTAACTTTAAGGTGCTCTTTATTCCTACCAAGATGTACGACGAATTCATTTTCCTATAAGCTATGTACGATGCATTGTGCGAAGTGCTTCTTTTTGGGTGGTAGTGGTGGTTGCATTTGCATTTTTCATCTAAGCAAGGCAGCATAAGATCCATGGAAATCTCTATTTTCATAAATTAATGTAGGGTCTGGCTGAATTACACACAGCGAATTTTGAATAAGCGGCGCTTCATTGCTTCTCGAAAGAACTTCTCGAAACGCCGTACCTAAAGAGTGAAAAAGAGTCTGTTTATACAGAATTTGACTATTTTTTTAAAAAAATTATCATATTCTGAAAGTTTTTTACAACTCTATTATACATAAATTATAGTAAATTATCTATGCAATTTTAGTTGTTGACCACTGTAATTATTCTTGAAAGTCTTAATAACTCATATTCCCATCACACAATTCAAAATCTCACATGTACTTTGGGAGATTGAGCAAAAACAAAGAAAATAAAATAAAATTATATACCAACAAAATACGACAATGTGGTGAATCCGTTATGTTCTTCATACGTAATTTGAGAGGTTGAGCAAAAACAAAGACAAAAAAAATAAAATTATATATCAACAAAATATGACAATGTGGTGAAGCTGTTATGTTTCGAAGAAAAAAATCACAATGAATTCGGACCCAATTCATTAGATGGGAAAAAGTGCAAATATTAAAGCATATAGGACGAATGAAAATTCGACTATTATGATTTTTTTTTTACAACACATCAACAACACAAATCTTAGAGCACATCTAACAAACAGAAAAGTGACAGCTACACTGGATGATCTACCTACACATGGATGTAATGTAACCACTGACTGTGCACAACCAAAGTACAGCAAAGCAGCGTGACCATGCATGAATGTGCATGAGTGTGCTGTGGGAATAATTGAGGCAAGAGGGGGGAGAGAGAGAGAGAGAGAGTAGCCAGAAAAAAAACCAGAAATTGCACCCATAAATTCTAGTGAACGTGGGGGTTGTAGTTGCAGACTTGCAGTGCCCTTGTCCTGCTTGGATGAGTACTTTAGATAAGGTTAATTAGCAAACACATGAGACCATCTTTTGATACCCCATTAGCCCTAAAATATTTCCACACCAAACTATGCACATTAAATTAACATTTATTTTTTGCTTGGCCTCTTTTGGCCTCCAAGCAATGCAAAGACCATGGCCAAATAAACCCTTGGCTACCTAGCTTGAACATGCTGCAACTGGCAATCATTCTAGGCATGGCCACTATATAAGCATTGGTCACCCTACATTGTGAAGAGAGGGAAGGAGAGGGGACTTAAAAGTGAGAAAATACTCGAGAGAGGTAGCAAAGCTAGAGAGGGAAAGAGACAGAGATACAATGGGCAATAGCCTCAGATGCTGCCTAGCTTGCGTCCTTCCCTGCGGCGCGCTTGACCTGATCAGGATCGTCCACCTCAACGGCCGCGTCGAAGAGTACGGCCGGCCGGTCGCCGCCGGCGAGATACTCGCCGCCAACCCGAACCACGTGCTGAGCAAGCCGTGCTCGCAGGGCGTCGTGCGAAGGATACTCATCGTCTCCCCGGACTCCGAGCTGGAGCGCGGCGAGATATACTTCCTCATCCCGGCGTCGTCGGTGACGGAGAAGAAGAAGAAGAGTTCGACGTCCTCGCACGGTGCTGGCCAGAAGACGCCGACGACGGCGAGCTGCCAAGGCAAGAACCATCTCAAGAGCAAGGTGCCATCAGATCATGGCGATGGCCGTCGTCACATGGGTGACGTGCTGTCGGAGAAGAGGTCGGTGCACCGGCGGCGGATGAGCACCAGCAGCCGGACGGCCGTGTGGAGGCCACACCTTGAGTGCATTGTCGAGGACACTTGAGCAGTGGACTAATTTTTGTTGATCTTTTTCCTCCCTTTTTTTCCTCTTTTGGTTTTATGGAATTAAGGGGGTTCATGTGCCACCAGCTTGGTGTTTTGCATGGCTGTCATTTTCTCTCTTGTGTGCATGGTTGATGTGTATGCTTTTTTTTTTCAATTTTTTTAAGTGTACATCCATGTAATGTTTTCCCTTCCTATATATATATATATATATATATATATATATATGATGGACATGGAGAGGGAGGGCTGTGAATTCTTGATCTTGTTCTAGCTATTGCTCTTTTTCTCCTTGTTCTATTATGTTGTTTCTTTCTCTATTTTTTTTTTAATTTGTGGAGGAGTGTTTGATTGGCTCAAGGAGGAAGAGATGAACAGATGAAGATGGGCATGCACCTAGTTTTCTTTTTCAGAAGAAAGAAGAAACAAGTGCCAACTTGTATGGAGTTGTTTGTATATAGACATATAGTTTTTAATTTGCTAATCCTTTAGTCAAACTACTGGCATTGTCCATCAATCCCAGTGGTTACTCCAATTAATCCATGGAAGCAAGCTTGTTCTCACATACCAAGATAGGAGGTTCGATTAGAAATGAAGTCTAAATTAACTAGTCTTAAATTTTCCATCATGCCTTAGTTTCTAATCATGATCATTTGCTAACTAATAGTGGGAGACACACATCATTAGGTCATGAATGATTAATGGTTTCTTTCTTAGATTTTATAAGGAGCTTGACAAAAAGACACCATAGCAAGCAACATTTTTAAGCAAAGCCAGCTACTGCTGGAGCATAGTTTAGTGTTTATTCTAAATCTGTACTTGATGCTCTCCCCCTTCAAGCTTTGCCTTCTGTACCATTACTAGTCAATGGCTAGCTTTCACAAATGCATTTGATTGATACCCTCAACCTCAAAGCATCCAACTAGAGGACAATTACAAACTAAGTATGCAAAACAAAAATGACAAAACAAATTGTCCATGATCACGTACATCCTATTAAAAAAAGATAAATTTTAAGCAATAGAGATGGCTATTACTTTTCCTTAATAGAAATAGCAGCTACCTTTATAGCAGCACTTGACAGTACGTACTAAAAGCATATTGTTTTCCTGTTTTAGATGAAAGCCTAGCTTGTTTATTCTCTGCTAGATAATTTTTCACTGTGGGTGTCAATGTCATCCAAATATTCCCAATATTGTCGCATAATCGATTATTGGTGCAAACATATATTCTATGTCGTTGAAACTTAAAAGTATTTTGCTCATTTGATGATAGAATTTCTGAGAATGATTCCAAAAAACAGTAGCATCCACCCATTTGCCAATGCAACAAATAAAATCACTTCAGAAAAGACGGTCACAGCTGTTGAATGGTCACAGTAGAGTGGTCTTCTCATATCAATCACCAATAATTGGTGTTCTGATTGGAGAGGGAATCTTGTGCAGAAAACTACAAGTCTCCCTTACCCTGACACGATAACAAACTGATACTCTTATACAATAGTCTGTAGTGCTGCACACACGCGCGATGATTTTATCGTCGTAAGCGTGTATGAAGTACGTGGCAACTGGGCGGACGCCGCACACACTACTGGAAACCCATTCTTTACCGAGGGCCTAAAATCTTTGCCGAGGGCTGGAGCTCGGGCACTCGGCAAAGGCTCTCTTTGCCGAGGGCCAAGATAGGCCCTCGGCAAAGAGCCTATGCCGAGGGCCTGACCCTCGGCAAAGAAACGGCCCTCGGCAAAATAAATCTTTGCCGAGGGCCTAGCCCTCGGCAAATTGGCCCTCGGCAAATATGGCCGGATGGGCCACGGTGGCCACTGGCGTCAGTCTTTGCCGAGCGCTCGCCGTCAGGCACTCGGCAAAGATTTTTAATTTTTTTAAAAAAATTTTCTTTGCCGAGGGCCATTGTCCAGGCCCTCGGCAAGATCCCTTTAGAGGCAGGCTAGGCCCTAACAGCGATGTTTGTTTTTTGTTTTGTTTTTTTGAACCCAGTTTTTTTGTGGTGCTATAATACATTATTTAAAACTCAATTTTAAAATTTGGGCCAATTTTGACTTTTTTTGATATATGTCCCTAATTTATTTCTTTTCGTTGATTTTTTTCGAATATTTCAAATTTGAACTGCAGGTGGATGGAATAATGCAATTTAGTGATTTGAAAATGTTATTCATGGTATTTGGTGTATGTTGAGTCCCTATCCACGAACTCGCATCAAATTTCGGGCATCTTCTTCACGTAACATGACGAGGAACTTGTCGGAAAGTGTTTTTAAATTATATAAAATCCATACGAAGTCCGAAAATCACGAAACTTGTCGAGGTGTCATGTTATCGCATGTGTAGGCTGTGGTAAAAAATTGAGAAGATTTCGAGCAAGTTGTGACGTCGGATGCCTAAAACCCAGACATCTCCATTATCATGTTACAACTTCGTATGGATCACATATGGAGATCTCTGGGTTTTAGGCATCCGACGCCACAACTTGCTCAAACCTTCTCAATTTTTACCACGATCTACACATGCGATAACATGACACCTCGACAAGTTTCGTGATTTTCGACTTCGTATGGATTTTATATAATTTAAAACACTTTCTGACAAGTTCCTCGTCATGTTACGTGAAGAAGATGCCCAAATTTGATGCGTAGTTCGTGGATAGGACTCAACATACACCAAATACCATGAATAACATTTTTCGAATCACTAAATTGCATTATTCCATCCACCTGCAGTTCAAATTTGAAATATTCGAAAAAAATCAACGAAAAGAAATAAATTAGGGATATATATCAAAAAAAGTTAAAATTGGCCCAAATTTTAAAATTGAGTTTTAAATAATGTATTATAGCACCACAAAAAAACTGGGTTCAAAAAAACAAAAAAACAAACATCGCTTCGAGGGCCTAGCTCGCCCCTAGAAGGGATCTTTGCCGAGGGTCTGGACAATGGCCCTCGGCAAAGAAAATTTAAAAAAATTAAAAATCTTTGCCGAGGGCCCTGGATCTGGGCCCTCGGCAAAGGGCCCAACCCTAATTCGGGCCTGGCCCAAGATCCCCTTCTTAGAAGGCGGTGCTAGGCCCTCGGCAAAGAAAATTTTAAAAAAATAAAAATCTTTGCCGAGGGCCCTGGATCTGGGCCCTCGGCAAAGGGCCAACCCTAAATCGGGCCTGGCCCAATTCCCTCGCCCGACCCCTTCTCCCTCCCCTCTCTTCCTTTCCTCTCCCCCGTCTCTCCCCAGCTCTCTCTCCCTCTCGGTCTCTTGCTCCCCCGATCTCCCTCCCGGCCGGCCGCTCCTACCTCCCGCGCCTCCGGCCGCCCGCAGCTCGGCCCCTCGCCTCGCCTCCGGCTCCTCAAGCCCCCACCGCCTTTGCCTCCTCCGCGCCGCCTCTGTGCTGCTTCTCCCGCTGTTGCTCCCCATCGCCGTGGCTGCTGCTGCCTTCCGGCCGGATCCGGCCGCTCCGACGCCACCTCCGCCTCCACCGCAGCCGGCACTCCCCTACTCCTACCCGGCTGCTGCCGCCCGAGCTCGCCTCTCCTCTCGACCTCCACGAAGCACCCGGTGAGCATCCCCTAAAACTTATCAAAACCCCGCCGCGGCAACCTCACCGCCCCTGAATCTTGAAGAAATGACATCTCCAATAATTTATTAACATGATCCTCTGCTTGCCGTGATCCCTGTATTATCCCAAGAGCAATTTTCATCTGGCATGAGACATACAAGATTTGTTGGGGAGAAACGCATATTTGCATCTTTGGTTGCATAACAACGGTCAAGTAACTTCTTTATGTGATCATGCATGGTTGCATATTTGCACTTTGTTTTATTTATGAGTCGTTGATCGTCAAACGGAAATCAGTACCAAAACCATGTATGAGCTATCCTTTGGCCACTGTAATCAAGCTAACGCACAGTACAACAAACTTGCAGTTGTGCATCCTAATTCGAGATGGTAAATTTGTGTATGCTTTGGCTGCCTCTTTACAGGAGATATCTAGAACTATGCACGAGGATTAGTCCAAAGTCTTGCCATGTTGTTATTACTTATTAGTGCTGAACTTTACGTTTTTAGTTCTCATGAAAACGTGTTTAGTTTATTCGTTTATGTGCTCAATTCTCATGAGAAGAATGAACGCTTTGTGGTTATTCTATTTTCTGATACTTCGGTGCAGACGTTCAATCATTTTTGTTTATTTTACGCTTCTACTCCTTTTGCTGTCTTTATGTACATGTTTACTACGGTGGAGCTCTAAAAGGAAATGCATATGGTTAGCATTTCTGTTGAAAAACAATCTAGCAGCCATTGCACACCTCGGCTTTTGTGCTTTTCAGTTACTGTATGCATATGTTTTTCTCAGTGATCAAGAGATTAGTATCGATTCGACATGAGTTTGGATTTCTTTATGCTAGGTTTGTAATTCATGAGTCTGTCTCAATGTTTATGTTCATATGTTGATATTTATAAGTTATGAATCCCCATCTAATAGAATCATAGCGCCTTTTTAACAGTTAGTGAAGTAAATCATATCGGACAGAATAGATGCGCTAATCATTCTGAACTGCCTTATCCATTCTTTTGTTCTATTTTCTAGAGATTCACAATGAGGTGACTGAACTACTGCCTTTTGCTGTATTATCTTGAATAGTTCCTAAAAAAAAGTTTCTCATATTTTCATTTTCATTACATTATTTGTGATGGGAACAACTACTATGCTCTCACCTATGTTGAAAATGTGCCATATGTCCATATTCGTAAAGACAACTCTTTCATCTAAAGATGGTGCGAAACAGTTCTTTGTCAGAAAAGTAAGTATCTTATTTAGCATTAACATCTTAGTTTAGAGATCCAATGGCATGTTTTTATGTTCCTTTTAGGACCTACTTCGTAACAAATATGGTCGTAACCCACAGAACATCGTCATGGAACCAATAATAACTTAGTGAGTACATGTGCAAGCTTAACCAAAGTGATGTTCCCTTAGATGTTGTATGATTGTATTAGTATAAAGCTTTTTCACAGGCTACTACAAGTCTGAGGCTTTTCATGCATAGAACATATGTGCTTTTACATTTTTTTTCGTTTTCATCAAGTCGTTGTTTCATTGTCAGAGAACACTACATATGTATTCGGCATGACCACTTTGCTCTCTTTGCGTTTTAGGTGCTGTTGCTTCATCCTTTGCAGCAGACAAGGCTTAAGGCAGGATATGATGCCAAAATATAGACACAAACTTCGATCTCACTATAAGTAGAGAAACTTTAGCTTTTCTCAGTGTCAATACCCTTTAATCTTTTAGAAAATTTGAGGTCCAAGAATAGTACACTAGATAGCTATGATTATCTGCAAATGTGAATTGAAAAAACTATTTTATGTTCCTCTTCGGTTAGCCATATCTATAATCGTATCCAAAGTTTGCATGTTACTTTACGTTTCTCCTTTGCTCATTAATATGTTATAACCAAGAACTACACTATCATGCTGCCTCATTACGTATATTGTTTTTAGATTTTAATATTCCTAGCTTACTACCATTATACACCAAAATAGAACGGACCACAACATATAAGACCATATTGTCAGTACTAACATGTAAGATTACATGCTACTGTCCTAATAAGGGGAGGTGCTGCCGAAATTTTGAACAAACAATAACCTATTGCCTTTTTATGCAGGAGAAGAGCACGTCAGAGGGGACCCGGAGGACCCCGATCGTCTTCGTCGGGCCACGGTTCTCGCTTGCATCTGCGTCACTCGCCATCTGCGCCGACTCGCCATCGCCCGCTTAGCCCGACTTCACCGACACCCTAGGTATAAATAACCTCTTTTCCGCATGTCCGCCGAGTCGCGCGTAATCCAGTTAGGCGTCTCCCGTCCGAAAGAGATACGGTCGTAGGTATGCGGATCTTTGCATATCTGCGACCGTATCTGTTTCGGATTGTCCACGTTTTTTGGACAGCCCGCGGATGCGTAGATGGGTTAGTTTCCATGGTCCGCTCCGGTCCGAGACGGAGTTTCGGCATCACCTCCCTGTTGTTCTCCGGATACACACTCTCCCTTGCAGGACGTGTATCGGGAGAACAGCGGGGAGGTGCTGCCGAAATTCTGTCTCGGAGAGGAGCGGAGCCTGGAAACTGACCTCATCTACGCATCCGCGGGTGGGATTAGGACCTATCCTCACCTATTAGACATTAGGAACACCGCGTAGATGCAATTGATGGTCACAACACTCTGTGATGTAAATGTTAAAGGATGGAGGACCGTCAGTGGATGTACACGGGCTGGAGAAGCGGGAGTGACTACGACTATGAATGGGTGAAGGGGACAGATCGTTTCTTGAAACATGCATTTGGCCCAGGAGCAGGAGGACATTCTCTAGTTTGGTGTCCCTGCAGCAAATGTGACAACAGGAGAAAGGTAGACGAGAATACCATGGGTAGACATCTTGTGTTCAATGGTTATACGCCTGGCTACCAGCAGTGGATCTACCATGGTGAAGCAGATCGTATAAGAGCGGAGGTGGTGAGAGCACGCCTCGAGGCTTTTGATGATGATGCCGGGGTAGCAGACATGCTAGATGACGCCCACCAAGCTCACTTCGCTGAACGACGTGAGAAGGAGGAGATGGAGGAATCCGCAAAGGACTTCTACAAAATGTTGCACTCGGCACAGAAACCCCTTCACGAGCCGCATAACGATTTCTCGGTGGATGCGGTTGGACGCAGAATGGGGTTGAAGGCCGAGTTAAACTCGAGTCGAGAAGGCTTCGATAAGATGTTGGCCGTGTTTGGCACCATGCTACTGGGAGAAGCACACTTTGCCGATGAACTTGTACGAGGCAGAGAAACTCCTTCGTATGCTTAAGATGCCGTATGACAAGATACATGTTTGCCCGAAGGGGTGCGTCCTATTTAGGAAAGAACACAAGGACGCAAATTACTGTCCGAAGTGTAAATCCTCCGGTACCGGAGGTAGACTCGTGATGGTCGAAAAGCGACTTTCGATCCCGCGAGAGTGCTACGGCACCTTCCTTTCCGCCGAGGATCCAACGGCTATTCATGATCGAGGAATCCGAAATGATGACATGGCACAAAGATGGCAAACGGTACAATCCTGGGAAGATGGTACATCCGTCTGATGCTGAAGCATGGACGTACTTCAATGATAAACATCGTGACAAAGCAGCTGAGGCCCGTAATGTGCGGTCGTACCGGCAATGCAGATGGGTTCAATCCTTATGGAATGATGGTGCCCCATACACATCTTGGCCCATTTTGTTATCCCCTCAATCTCCCTCCCGGCATCTCCTTTCAACGGCATAACGTATTCTTGTCGTTGATAATTCCTCGACACCCGGGGAGTAATATGGGTGTGTTCATGGAGCCTGTGATTGATGAATTGATCCACGCTTGGGAGAAGGGGGTATGGACATACGACCGAGCTACAAAGACAAGCTTCAAAATGCACGTTTGGTACCACTACTCCCTGCATGACTTCCTGGCGTATGGGTTATTTGTCACTGGTGTGTTCACTGGAAGTTCCCATGCCCAATATGCAAGGAAGGCTGTGAGGTTCATTTGGTTGAAGAAGGGTGGCAAGTATTCGTCGTTCGACCAAGATCGCAGTTCCTCCTCTAGACCATGAATTGGAGAAGACATCAAGAGCTTTACTGAAAGGTCTCAAAGTGACAGATCCTAAACCGCACTTGAGGGTGGTGCCGAGGTTCGTGCTCACATAGATGCTCTCGTGCCCAATGAAGAAGGTGGTTTGTGGGATATGGTGAGGAACATATGTGGACTCATAAGTCCAAGCTTGACGAGGCTCCCTATTTCGATGACCTTCTTTTGCCACATAATATTGATGTAATGCTGCTGAAAAGAATATCGCCGAGGCACTTTGGGGAACTCTCATGGACACTGACAAGTCTAAGGACAACGTTAAGGCTAGAGTGGACGTAGCGGCGCCAGCGATAGACCGAATCAGCGATCTGACCTCCTAGTGGCGAAACAAGAACCGGAAAAGGCCTAAGGTCAATTTCGTCTTGCAAATCGATCAAAGGAGGGAAATACTAAAATGGATCGAGACGTTAATGTTCCTGCATGGATATGCGAATCTTAGCAGGAGTGAACTTAGGCACTCTGCGAGTCAGCGGATGAAGAGTCATGACTACCACATATGGATTGAGCGGCTTCTTAGGCGATGGTCCGAGGCTATGTCCCCGAGCATGTTTGGCTAGTCTTTGGCAGAGTTGAGCTTTTCTTCCGCCAACTTTGTGCCAAGGAGATATCTCGGACCGTCGCTCGGGACTTGGAAAAGCGCACTGTGTTGCTCGTAAGTCGGAGAAGATCTTTCCACCCGGCTTCTTCTTGCCGATGCTGAGATCGATTGTGCACCTCCGTCAGAGGCACGCTTGGGGCCGTGCGCACCGTTGGTGCTATCCAATCGAGAGATGTCTAAAGACTCTTCGCAAAAATGTACAAATAAAGCGAATTGAGGCTTCCATTGCGAGGCATGCCTTGGGAGGAGGTGGCAAACTTCACAACGCAATACTACAAGCGAACCTTCCTAGCAATCATAATCCACTCCCTCGTTACAATGTTTGGCGAAAATGAATCGACCCTCAGCCTTTTCCAAGGGCAACTCGGCAGTGCAAGTGGATCAACCCCGAAGCTATTGGGAAATGAAGAGTGGCGCGAGATCATGCTATATGTGTTGAATAACCTTACCGAGGTGCGCCGTTCATCAAGTAAGTTCTCAACGGTTGTTTCAATCTACGTCACTATTCTCGCATCCAACCCCATTGATTCTCGTTCGGACAGGAATTTGTTCGTGAATTCGGCATCAATCAAGGTATCCTACCTCGCATGAACAAGACACCCTTGTTTCGCGGGTGCGGAGCGGGAGGCCTGATTTCATTTCTTGGTTCAAACAAAAGGTAATGTCCAATTTAGCTCGTACGTTCGATCGTACGTTTGATTAATATAACGATCTATCATGCTTCACC
Organism: Hsuehochloa calcarea; assembly: GCA_036346395.1. NCBI lineage: Eukaryota > Viridiplantae > Streptophyta > Magnoliopsida > Poales > Poaceae > Hsuehochloa > Hsuehochloa calcarea. Next base: position 15,499,982 of record CM070608.1, read on the forward strand.
TTGCAGGCCCAGACCGGTTCGTCCATGAGTGATGAGTTGAAACAGTTACAAGCGGTACGTGACGTTAGGGTGAAGTCATTTACCGGCTATGACGTGAGCGGATATCGCTTCCACACAACAAGTTCTGAGCGATTCGCCCAAGCGAAAAACCACAAATAGCGGAGTTTATACGCCCAAGAGCGATGGCCTCGACTATCATGGTAGAGTTGAGGAAATCTATGAACTCTCATTTCATGGAGACAAACCTCTTAAACCTATCATCTTCAAATGCCCTTTGGTTTAATCCTCGATCAACGAGACGAACCCCTCATCTTGGGCTAGTCGAGATTCGAGAAGATTCCATCTATCCGGAAAAGATGTCTACATTGTGGCTCAACAGCCGTGCGGTGTATTATACTCGTCGCCAACCAAGACAAATAGGATCTTAAGGGTTGGGCTATTGTGCACCATGTATCTCCACATGGTAAACTACCTGCCCCAAACGATGATGATTACAACTTCAACGCAAACACATATGATGGACAGTTCTATCAAGAAGATGGGCTACGAGGCACGTTTGAGATAGTCTTACCCGAAGCAATCGAAATGGAAGTAGACAACGAAATGGTTGATGGCGAGGTCGATGGAGATGTGGTGGTAAATGCCAAGGACATAGCAATGCTTGAGCGATTACTTCTAGGCAATGACTACGATGACAACATAGAACCTTCGGATAGTGTTGCCCATTTGGACAATTTTGTGGTGATGATGAGACCTATGATCCCAATCATGAAGATTATTCCTAATACATGTAATACTATGTTTTTTAATTTGTGTTTTGTTTATATATTTTGAATCTATTTCTAATATATGTCTTGATTAGTCTTGTTCATTCTTTGTGATTGCAGGTGATTGAACAAAGATGGCGAGCAGACGTCCACGCCGTGACACGCCCTCGGTTTACGGGAGAGACCGCCCTCTCCTTCGAGGTGAGGGGTCGTCGTCCGGGGCAGCGTCCGCAGGAGGTGACGAGAGGAGGACCAGGCGGCAGCGCAGGAGGCGTGGTCTCCTCCTCGCCACGTGGCGAGGTGCTAGAGGAGGAGCACGTGACGGCCACGGCCACGTCCTCGTCGGAGGACGAGAGGGGTCAGCAGATGGGCGAGGGAGGCGAGCCGCTCGAGGGCGAGGGAGGCGAGGCGCTCGAGGGTGAGGGAGGCGAGGGGCTCGAGGGCGAGGGAGGCGAGGGGCTCGAGGCGAGGAGGGTACCGCCACCGGACTCCTACGAGCGAGGTCCCATGAGCCTCCCTCCGGTTCCACTTCCTCACAACCTTGATGATTGGCCTATGGCAAAGAGGTAAGTAACTATAGATGTTATCACAACTACTTCATAAGATATGTTGGAAATCATAAGAGAAACGATAAATTTTCTTAATCACTTGTGTAGGGCCTGGTTGGTTTTGTCAGTACTCCAAAGACGCACCCATGAGCATCCTTGGTGTTTTGTGCAGAAATGGTACCCGGCATTGTGCAATCGTCTCAAGAGCCGGTGGTGCGAGGCCGGCCTCAATCGGGACAGTACGCTGGTCACGGATGACACTTACCGCAACATGCGAGGAGCGGGTATTGGCGGAGTTTTGGGTAAGTTTCTCTCACACAACATTGCTTAATACATCTCATTCATTGGTTAAATGTTTTATTGAAATAATGAATGGATACATCGGTTTTATATGCGAAATTTTTCAAGGCAAGAAGGACTTGAGGCCCAGCGAGCGATCCAAGGTGCCGCGGCTTGTAGGAAGTACGTCACCGACATGCACCACCATGGGCGCGTCAAGCCCACATAGACTACTACAGGTCGGTGCCAGCGGTCCCTCCCAAGCCTCAAGCAAGGCGATTCTGCCGACCGGACCGAGACCTTGAGGTAGGCGAATAACATTCATAATGATTCGTTTTGATATTAAGTAGGTTCAATTTCATCTTCTTATATGTCAAATACTCGATGACTTGTAGGTGATTCCTGGTGGTGCCGATCGTATCCGAGTCTTTGGGCCATGATCGTGGACAAGTGGTTATCACGGGACTTTGTTGACACGCACACGAGGCGGCGGAAGCAGCGTCGATGAGGCAAGGTCCAACTCACCATCAAGGCACCGCAGCCTCCCGGATACAAACAAGCATACGTAAGTGATTTCTTTCATTTATTTTGATGCTCAATTCGCTTGATTTCTCACCATCTTCCGTCTTTCTCGCAGAGGCTGCAAGACCGGCGAGGAGGTCTCGGAGTTCTCTGCGTGGGCTATGTCCCACATGGGCGGCGTGCCGTCCTCTGTCTCCTTCGACCTACGCCCGCCCGCCTGTGTACTCAGACCGAACGTGTACACTAAAGTCCAAGAGTACACGCCCTCGGTAAGGGAGATCTATGGGAAGATTACAATGTGCGACCGAGCCCATTGATGCAGAGACGATCATGAGGCTCGGAGGAGGCAAGAAGCACGGCGGTGTGGATTGCGACGGCGCCATCGACTCCACCACTGTTCCCTCCTCGACGCTATCCGAGCACGAGAGCACGAGCTCCATCCGACCCATACGCACACGGCCTTCTCCAAAGATTGCAGCGAGTCCATGCACCTGTAATTCTGTTTTACTCGTCAGACGTTGATATTTACACACCTAAATTAGATTTGCATTATCGATACATTGAGTGAAATATTGCAGCCGAGCCGCAAGAAACAAAAAGGCAAAGTCAAGAGCGAAGCTGAGGCCCGACCGCATACAGTGCGCAGCCCAGTCGCGTTCGCTCGACCCGCATGACAGATAAGCGGAGATGATGGTGATCATGCAAAGTCTTGGGCAAGCATCGGGTGTACATGCGATTTCAGCTACTCCACCTCCTACTCCCGCAGCTACTCCCCGTAAGTATGAAAGTTCACTTTTCGCTTGTGCTTTGCATGTATGTCGGCCTTCGTGCCGTTGTGGATGTCGGCGTCAGTGCGTTGTGGATGTCGGCGTTAGTGCGCTGTTTCTTGCAGGTTTGGAAACCTCCCGTGCAGGGAGTCTTCACAAATTTTCAATTGAGTCTAATCTTTTTGTATTTCTAGATTACTAGATGCAATCTCTAAGTTCCAAAACTGTTTTCCCGGATTACTCACACATGCAATCTCTGCTCCTTTGTGCAGCCTCCGTCCGCGGGTTCCAATCATCCCGGTAGTGCGTCACCGGGTGATCCCGCCTTTCCTTCACCACCGTCTCATAGGCTACCTTGATGAGGACTAGTGCTAGGTGATGTGGTTGGACTTTATTGTAATATTTGTGGTTTATGGTTCTGACTTGTGCTTGGATTTCATGAACTTGTCGTAATAAACATGTGAATTGTGGTTGTAATATATTTGTGAATGATGATGAACATGTGACTTGTCGTTGTAATATATTGTGATTTGTGGTTCACAATTATGGTTATGATATATTGTGAGAAAATGGGTTCTGTGTGATATATATATGTGATGGTTGATATATATATGAAATGCTTGTGTCGATGGAATGCAAAAAACAAAAAAAAAATTAAAATTTCTGCCTCTTTGCCGAGGGCAATGACCAAGGCCCTCGGTAAAGACTCATTGGAAAAATTCTGGAACCCAGTTCTTTGCCGAGGGCCATGGGAGGCCCTCGGCAAAGACTTTTTAAAAAATAAATAAAATTTCTTTGCCAAGGGCTCATGGGAAGCCCTCGGCAAAGATTTTCAAAAAAGAATACTACTTTGCCGAGGGCCATGGTTGGAGGCCCTCGGCAAAGATTATTTCAAAAAAAAAAAATAATTCTTTGCCGAGGGCCATGGTTGTAGGCCCTCGGCAAAGCTTTTCAAAAAAATAATTATTATTTGCCGAGGGCCCGGAGGCGGCCCTCGGCAAAGACTCCGTCCGAGGCGGCGGCCGTGACGGCCGCTTTCTTGTCGAGAGTCAGATCTGACCCTCGGCAAAGGCTTTGCCGAGTGCCGATAAAGGGCCCTCGGCAAAGACCCTCTTCGCCGACTCAAAATTCTCCTAGAGCTCTTGTCGAGGCGGCCTCGGCAAAGCCTTTGCCGAGGGTTAATGGGCCTTTGCCTAGGGCTTGAGGCCCTCGCAAAGAGGCCGTCTCGAGAGTGACACAGAGGCTACTGCCATGAGGCGGAGCAGCCAACCGAGGGCGGCACGGCAGGGCACCAGGCCGACGGCCCAGGCCGTGGGAGCCGGAGGAGGAGGGGGCGGGCGGAGGAGGGAGGAACGGGTAGAGGCGGTCGTGGGCGGCCGGGGTGTTGTACACGTGTACGACGATTTTTATCATACGTGAAGCATTTCGCATCGAAAAGGTATGAAAGTTTCAGTGTTGGTCCCATCTATTGACTACTCAACAGAATGAGAACTCCTCGACACATGTAGGAAAAAAACCACTTTTCAACCTCGAACTATGAATAAGTTTACTTTTCACCCCTTAACTATTAAAACCATTCACTTTTCAACCCAGGTTTGGTTTTATAAGTGGTTTTCGCTATATTGACTGTCACCTCACTGGTTTTGGCATCTTAAGTCACTCCACTTTGGCAACCACTACTATGACATGGCATCCACATCATCTTGTCCTTAGAGAAACACCCATAGATCCCACTTGATCTCACTTGTTATCTCTTTCCTTCTCCTCTTCTATTTCTTATCATCATTCTCTCTAACCTCTGCTCATCGAGAGAGTCATGTGAGCTTGGGCTCACAGGCTACAGGCGGCTGCCATGACCCAATGCGGACTTAGGATTTCTAGGATGGGTGTTTGGAGTTAATAAAATATTATTCAATGGATTGGCTACTTTCGATAGATATCAGTTTTGGGGTCAAGGTGGAAGCCATCTCTGTGCTTTTCCACCTTTATCCTATAAAGATTTCAAATCTACAAACTTCTTCTTATTATTATTTTTCAAAGCTCTACGATTTACATTTCACAAAAGGTACCATTCATTCACCAATAACGACTCAAAACAATACTAATTAAATTGTTGAATTGAGAATTTGGGATTTCAGACTTGGGGATTGGGGATGCACATGTGTTGTGTCATGTGCACTGTGTGTGGCCTGCTTCCCCGGCACGACCGCACCGGCGACCTGATCGCCACCAAGGTAGAGCGCTCCCTCCCGCCTCTCGGCTCCCTAGCAGTCACGCGCTGTAACATCCCAATTTTCAGAGCTTTAAAAATCTTTTAAATAGTTATAGTGAGAAAATTCACCATTTGGATTTATTTGAATATTAAATTAAAAAGCTTAATATGGACTTTAAGGACAAACCGATTTAATGTGCTTAATCCCAACATCAACAATTGTCAAAACTATTTTATTTAGATTCTACATGCTTGGTTATATTTTATAGAATTTTCTGAAATTTTTCCAAAGTCATTTGCTATTTTCTATTGGTTATTTGCATTTTCTGGATTTATTAAAAAGAAAAATCTATTTAAATTCCTCGGAACAGTATTGGGCCGAAGCCCAACACTATTCCAGCAGCGCTCCAGCCCATCTCGCCCCGGCCGCGCCCTCGCCCGTTGGATGCTTGACGCGTGCCCCTCGTTTTCGACGGACGCCGCGCCAACCCCGCCTTCCTCAGTTGGATGTTCGCGCGTGGCCTCGCCGTGATCTCGCTTCGCCGCGCCGCCGCGCCTCGGCCGCCTTGCCAGTGGGACCGACACGGGGTTGTCGTCTCGCGACGCCTTCTTCTTCTCGCGCCGTAACCGCCGCCATTCTTCGAGCTCCAAGTCGTCCGACAAAATCGCAGCGGTTGTCGATTCTTCACGCCGACCCGCCAATTTGTAGTCAGATTCCATCCGTACTCATCTCTAACCAAATCAGCCACGAATCTCTCAATCTCCGAGAATCAAGGATTTCAAAATCCGGCCGTTTGGACTCGATTTGGGGATTTCAAATCTCGGCGCCCCCGGGCCTATAAATACCCCCTTAGCACCGCCCAGACCTCTGCAAACCGAAGCCGCCACCCTCGTCGCCCCGATCGCTATAGCGCCGCCGCATTTCGAGTTTTAGGGTTTTCGGCCGAGCTTCTTCTCCGGTGAATTGCGCCGCCGTCGTCGCCGCCCTTGCCTCGCCGACTCCATCACCGTGCTCAGCAAGTCCCAGGCTACCTCGTGCGCACCTCCTCATCGCCGGAGCATCACCGGAGCCCCTGTCCGACAAACCCGAGGCCACCTCGCCGCCTCAAGCTCGCCGCCGGCCATCTCCGACGACCTCAGGTGCTCAAACCGGTGCCCACATGTGCGCAATAACCCAGGAAACATTCTGGTACCCATGGTCGCCGGCGACTCGCCACGATCACGGCAAGCCCTTGGTCCCCGTGCGCCGACCCTCGGCCGTGCATCGTCAGCAGCCACGCCAGCGCCCCGTCACCTCTCGCGCTTGCGTGTCACCTACGTGGCCGCCACATCAGCGCCGCGTGGCTCAGTCCACCGCACCAAACCTACCATGGCTCGGTGAACCTGATTCACCGTGAGCCCAGAGACTGACGGGTGGGGCCCACCTGTCAGTACAGTTTTTATTTATTTTCTTTTTCCGGAAATTCATCGCTGACGTCAGCCGACGTCATTAATCTGATTTTTCTTTATAAAAATAATTCGGGAAATTCAATAAAATCCAAATTACGGTTTTATTTGATTTTTCAAACTTCCAAAGCCCATATCTTTTGCATCCGACCTCCGATTGAGCCCATTCAAATTTGTAAATTTATATAAAATCAAGATATATTTAATGGTGAATTTTATTTGATTTTTGGAGTTTGTTTTGCCTCTGTATTTATTTGTTTTTGGTTTCTTTTGTCTCATTTGCGACTAGACGTCGATACTTCGGGGAATTTTACAGAAGAAGAAGGAGCATCTCAAGACCAAGACTAATATCTAGATCTATTCCAAGGCAAGTTATACCTTTGATCATCTTGAACCCAGTTTTCAAAATACTTTGTTTCAATGTATTGCATTCTATTTCAAGTATTTATTTAAATATTTTTGGGATAGTTATTAATCCAATTTGTTATATCCACATTGTCTATTGTATGCCATGATCTTTTGTCACCCTAGGTTGGTTCATTATTAGTTGGTATTATCGTAGCACCAACGTGGGTTGGTTAGATACTATTAGACTGCTTAGCCATGCCACGAGTCATCATTTCATGTGAGTTGCAATTATAAACTTGACTAAGTGATTATGGAACTGTGTGATGAAACTGTGTGTGCTGTGTGCTGTTACTCGTTGATGGCATGTGTTGCACTTAATCAACAGGGTGGAAAAAGATTTAGACTGAGGCAAGTGGTGGATCTGTGTGAATGGTGGAACTATGTGCTATGAACTTTGTGATTTGGGTTAAAACTGGAAGTCTTGCCTTGGTCAATTAAGGACTTAACTTTGTGCGCCATTGAATCGGGCCTTACTGCATGCGACCACATGCCTAGTATGGGATTTGGGCCTAACTTAGTAAGTTATGGAGTCTTGACATTGACAACTCAGTTATATTTAAAGCGTGTGATGGGTGGAGGTGTGATATGTCACATCGCGGGACGATTCATTGCATCCTCGTCCAACGGTGTGTGTCGTTCAAGGGTCAGGTGTACAAATTGACTACAGAAAGCACATCGGGAGTGTCATTGTTTGAGATGAAATCTCTGAAAGGTTTTGTTATGGTCAGTGCTGGCCCCACTGATTGTATCGTGTGGGTAAAGTGTATAGCCTCTGCAGAGTGTTTAAACCAATCTATTCGAATAGCCGCGTCCTCGGATATGGACATGCTCGGGAATTTCACACGAGGGGTAAATTTTCATAAAACAATTGGGAAGGGTCAGCTGTGTGAGATAACTTGTGCAGCTGTGTGAATAACTTGATTAGACTGTGTGTCCTTTGTGAAATCAATTATTAACTTATTATTGTCTATTCGTTTTGAATTATGCTTTCAATCTATTATTTGTATTCAATTGCAAATGTTGCATTCCTGCAAAATAACCACAGAAGCTATTCCTTTGGAATAAGCCATCATCTATAAATTGCATTTTGTGGTATGACTTGCGAGTACGGTGTGTACTCACTCTTGCTAAACAAATCAACAGAAGTGGAGGAGTCGTCGCCTGCTTTTGAAGAAGAGTTCTACGAAGGTTGATCGTTAGGGTCTTGATCCCAGTCAGTTGCCTGTGGTAAATTGATGGGAGCCCCACCGAGTTTACGCCGTTTTATTGCAGATTATTTCTTTATTGTCAGCCTTGCATGGCTTAATAAATGTAGAACTCGACCGTAAGGTCCCAACAGTTATTTGTTATTCAAAGTACTCGTTTATTCTTATATTCGTTGTATGGATGTGATATTTCATCGATGTTGACACTGTGTGCACTAGCGTGATCCTGGATTAGTGTAGAATACACAGAGGGTCCAGATTTGCATATTTGGGTCCCAACACACGCTGCTGGCCTACTGCGCTCCTGGCCGTGTGCTCCCTTCCGGTCGCTCGCTTGTTGCACGCTACTGTGCTCCCTCCTCACCAATCGCCGCAGGTAGGGCTGGAAATGAGCCGATCCGGCTCGAGCCTGGCTCGCTCAAGCTCGGTTGAAAAGCGATCTCGTCTCAGCTCTGCTCATTTCGAGAATGAGCCAAAAGCAAGGCTCGGCTCAGCTCATCAGCGAACTTGAGCTAGCTAGTGAGCCAAGCTGCTCCTTGTTAAAGCTCGAACAGGGAGAACAGTGAAATAGAAACAAAGCAGGGGGCGGCTCGGCGTGCTAATCGCGATGAGCGGCGGTGTGGAGGAGACCGACGAGGGCAAGCACTACTACGAAAAGGTCATCACGCACGGTTTTGAACCGCTCGAAATGTTATATCTCGAGATATCGGCGGTTATCACGAGGCGGCTGAAAACCGTGCAGCGATAACTCTTATCACTGAGCGGTTCCTACCGAACCGCTGCGTGATTATGTAGTATCACGAGCGGTTCGTTGTTGGAACCGTCGTGATATTACATAATCACGCACGATTCGACCACGAACCGTGCAGTGATTCTTAGTATCGCGCAGCGGTTCGTAGTTGGAACCGCTGCGCGATATCTGTAATCACGCAGCGGTTGCCCGCACACGAACCGTCTGTGATTCTTAGTATCACGAGCGGTTCGTCGTTGGAACCGCTCGTGATAAAAATATCACGCAGCGGTTTCAACTACAAACCGTCGTGGTTATTCGAGATCGCTGAGCGGTTCGTTGTTAGAACCGTCGTGATAAGTTCTTTAACCTAATTAAATTTTTTGTATTTTCAGCTAGCCTCGTGAATTGCTAGCCATGCCCTCGAAAACTAGCAAGTAGAAACATATCACGATAATTGCCGACAACTCAAAGTGATCATTTAACCCAAAATCAATTACAAAAGAATGTTTCAAGTATATATTGTCGCTAGAGTTACAAATTGAATTACAACCAGTCAAAGTGAATTACAATATTGAATCAAGCTGTTTGAGGTCGCTCATCGGTGTCGATGGCGTGAAACTCTCGTTGGTGTTAACTATATCCGCCTTGATGAAGCCACGAGCTCCTCGAATGTGCGTGACTGGTCCATCTCGAGTGCATTTAACTCTATGTTCAAGCCCTGCCGCTAGCAGTGAGTAAAGTAGTAAGCATATATATTTAAATTTATAATTAGGAGATAATTATTACGAGATTGACAAACACGGGATCGTTAGTCCTAGAAGCAATCAATAGTCGCATATGATGGCATACGTAGAATGCGCATAGGTGATCTCGTTTTTGGTTTGGCGAGATCGCAAAAATAGAATTACATATATATGTACAATATTCGAGACGCAATATTACGAGTATGATATATGATTATTGTGTTGTAGCGCGCATGGAAATCGCATCCTGTGAGTTAGTGTGGCGGTCGTTCCTTGTATAAACCTCCTCGGCAACATAGCCGATGAACGCCTACATGATTCAAAAAGTTATCCTTGTCCATTTAAAGCGAAGGAAGACTACAATAGAGTTATGTGCGGAGGAAGACTACATACCATCGAGTATTTCTTTAAGAATGGTGAAGTCGTGATTTTTGTTGAGTAGAGAATCAAGGTACAATACCATGTTCCTCTTTGGCACAAGAATCGGAAGAATCGGTGGAACCTACTCGTGTATGTCGCTATAGTCATAAACCTATGTTGAAACGTAATTTGTATAGCAAATATTGAAGCACTTACTTACGGTTGTAGGGTACCATTATGTACTCCCATGCGCTACGAGCAAGCAATCCCATTTTTATGTAATTCTCGACGAGGATGCGTCTTGGTTGATTGTTTGCTCGAGACCACGTGTGGGTCGAGGAAACCCACCGGTTCTTTGATTCGACGGGCACATTTCATAATGTATCCGTACATAGCGATGAGTTATGATATTTATCGGATCACGTGAGTGTAGAAATTGATTGCACACACTTACAACGGTCCAAAGATCGTAGAAGTGGCGCCGAGGCGATTAGGTTGTATAAGTCAAATAAGTCTTGAAGCCCACGACGAAGTGGCGAGCTCGTGGAGAAAATGCTCCCTCCCGTGATCCGACGGTGATTCCAAAGATGACCCCTTCGCTCGGTCTTGCGCAAGTACCAATCATGCAAAGCTTGACAAGCTACTCCCGAGCTCTTTATTTCTCGCGCCGAGACCAAGCGGACTTTCGAGGAGTATTTCACGGGTTTGGGAGGTGCCTTAATGTTCTTCGATTTGATTTCTCCTTAACGAGGTGGTGAGGGACGTCTTCCGTGACGCCTCGTGGACCGATATGGTGACACGCTTTTCTTGTCCTTTGTCGTCTTCTCGACGGAAGCGATGTGGCGGCCTTCGAAGCTTTGGTTGAGGCGGACTCATCGAGGGTCCTATTGAGAGGCGCAGGTCCTCTCGATATCAGCGTCCATGAAGGGTCGGTCGATGTCCTTCTTGGGCCTTTGGATAAAAGTGTGCGTGGCATCCCTAGTGTTACGATTTCTTCGTTCGGGAATCTCGGTAGGATGGCCATGAAATTGTCATGGACCATGTCCACCTGCACCCTGGCGTAACCCTGCGCCAGCTGGGCACCGTGTCTGCAATGCCCCTTCCTGGTATGGATACACCATACCCCGCCCAGCCTCAATAGGAATCGACCCTACTATCCTCACTTGGAGCTTGCAGGGCGTCGGCTCCTACAAAAGCGTACACAATTAGCTAAGGCGTCCTATAGGTCTATCTTTGGAGCACTCCAGAGATGTACATTACCTCGATGCCGTCGATCGGTAATTGCGTCGTCATGTCCGTAATTATGTGGACGCGACGCTACTCCGATGTCGAGCAGGACTTGCTCCCAAATTAACAGGGGCGGCTTGCGCCTGCATGAGTTGATTTACTTGGTTCTGCAAGTTTGTTATTTGTTCTTGAAATTGTGCAATAATCACATGTTCCAACCGAGCGTCGTGCTGGTCCTTGGATCTCTTCCTACTCCTATACGTGTCGGAGTTGTGTGGGAATCCATCCCTCCAAGGTACGTAAACCCCAACTCCTCGCGTGCGACCCGGGTGCTCCTTGTTTCCCGAGTGTAGCGGTACATCCTTCTCCTGCCTACTTGAAAGAACCTTGGGAACATGCGGAAGTCAATTCTTCCTGCAAGAGAACATCATGTTATTGTAGACACCATGAAGTTATGAACTTATTAACAATTAAGTGGTTCGGGAAATTTACCAGACGTTGAGACACTGCCTCGTCTGCCGGGTTTGTCAGAGAGATGTTGCCCGAAGACGTGGCTGATGCCCTCGCTCTTAACCAGGATCGAGCGCTCGTCCGAGATCATAGCAAACGGTCGTGCAGCAGTCTCGTCCTCCGCCGCCCACTGCGTGGCTTTACCCGCGTACTCCAGCCGTGCGAGTGCAATGGAGGTGAGTGTTTTGTGCTCGATAGCTCAGGCGCCGCACTTTGCTCCTGAAATTCAGCCGTCGTCTTCATCGCACGCGGCGCCCCATGTATCCGCGACAAAAATTGATACGTCGTGAAGGGCGTCAGACCCGTGTTCACGTCTTTGCGTGACAAGCGTGCTCTTGAAGGTCCTCCACGCGTGGGACATCGCCGGCCGAAGACGTGCCATCGCACACGTGCTCGGTCCGCCGAGGAAAGTGAACGAGGCGTAAAGTTGACCACAACCGGTCTCTCTGTACATCCGTCGAGACTTCGAGTTGGGGTGGTGATGGGATCCGTTCCCTTGCAAGTACCCGCAGACGGTCCGAATATCGCGGTTGCTTTCTTGGGACTCGGCGGGATCCCGACGCCATCGACCTCCGTGATCGTCATGCGCCCGAGGGCAATTTGGATATTCCTCGCCTTCGCTGCGTACCACCTTGATCGGAGATCCAGACGCATTTGGCGGCGTCGATGTGGCCGCGAAGACGGTGCCTCTCGCCATCTCGCTTACTTGCTATCTATATAAGTTACGACGCAATTATTACATAGTATATAAAATTGAGTTTGTACTTCAAATATTAAAAATTAACTCGTTTTGATCCATAGACGAGTCGGACTATCCGTAAGTGAGTCATGCCGTGTACTCAGTTAGATGATATTAAAGATAGTAGTCAATATTTGAATGTCCACAAAAGCATTCGGATCTCGGGAACCATAGGACATTTGTGGGCAAGCAATGCAAAAATTGTTTCATAAAAGGCATTAATCACAATAGCAAAGTTCTACACACGCTCTTGGCATCCATGAAAAAAAATCTAGATACGTGCAAATCCAAAATAGCACCAAATCCTAACAAATCGCAACCAAAATACTTTATAATATACTACACGTTTTCGTCTAATTAGCAAATCCAACGTGGATCTACACCATATAAGAGAACGTTGATGATAAATACAATGTTATGCCCAACATTAACAGAAGGAGATCAACCATAAGGAGCATAATGTACATATGATTGATTATGGAGTGTGCTCTCAGAGAGAGAGTTGCAAAGGAACTAGCCTTTGCCATCTCAACCCCATTGTCAATAATCTTCATAAATTGAACTAAACAACACAAATTCACAACTTGAGCTCTAAATAATGCTTAACTACTCTGTCTAAAGATAGCAAAGCCAATAGACCACTCAATAAAATTATGATTAACCAGGAGATCAAGTTTGATCACGAACAATACTCCAATTCTCCAACAGTTGATCACGAACAATACTCCAATTCTCCAATTCTTATAATAATGAAAGAATTATACTTTTATTTAAAAGCAGATAATGTATGTGTTACACACAACTAGGAACATGCAACCCACACCGTAATAACATGTTAGAACAAAGTGAACTATCTCCAGTGATTCTATATCCAATGCATATCTTTGTAGCGCCATACGAATGGCACAAATGAACAAGGAGATCGTATTGAAAACTCGAAGCTACCAAAGAAATGTATACATAATGAACCCCCCAGTAAATGCTATGGATGATGTGAGACCCCGGTTTATCCGGCTTGTAATGCTTAACCATCCATTCGGTCCTAGCATCACAAAGCAGATAATCCGAGACTCGAGACATGTATACTTCCAGTGCAAGTATACACACCTCATCACAAAATTTATGTATCAATTCCATTCATCCACATAGAACCAAACACGTAATGTAATGTAAGTATTAATAATATTAAACCGAAGTCATTATAAAAAGAGAGGCCAACCGCCAACAATAAAAGAGACAACAATAATTAAACAATGGAAGCAAAAGTGCCATAAGATGGCTACAACAAAGAGCCAATCGGTGTGCCTTTAACCCACAAGGCAACCGACCAGGACCGCCAAGCTAGTCGTCAAATCCACAAAGACTGACTCACAAAAGTGAGGCCCTTGGGGCTCACCTTCCTCCCCCAAACAAAAGCGTAGGCAAAAGCCGGTGAGTACTTTGAATGTACTGCAAGACTTACATGTGGAATAACAAACTGTATATATACTATATGCAAGCTAATTGAAGTGGAGGTCAGATGTTTCATTTTAGCACAAAGCAAGTTTCCATTTGCAATAATGTAATAGATTGAAAGCAATTTGACAAATCTGCTTTTAATGTTCAAATAAGCATAAAAGACAACAATATAACAAGAGATAGAAAACAACAACAATCTCGAAGTGACTAAACCATTAGTCACCACAACAATAGCATGAATTACCCATTCATACCACCCATGTCAAATTTTAATTTAAAAGGTTGTAGTCTAACTCTTGCAAAACCTAACCAAGCGTGTCCATAACCTAGGACGAGGCTATTGAATAGTTTTATACCTGCGCAGGTGTACCAATGTACCCACACGCTGCATCGCCTTTTGCCACTAGATTAGCATACTTCCTTTGGTATGCCAAGACATGCTAAGTCCTACGAGACATTTCCAATATTGTGTATTAACTACGAGTCGCCCGTATGGATAGAAACCCATACGTTGTGTCGGAGTCATTGTAAAGCCTCGGTCAACTACCCATCGCAGGTAAAGCCTTGGACAACTACAATGCTCCTCGAGGTGGAGAGCCTACCCGGAATCTCCACCACCGCACACCCAACACAAGAACACATATCCTTTTTCACACAACACACACAACCCCCTCCTGCGACTCGGAGATAACACACGCCAAAGTACTAAGTCAAGAGAGGTCTCATATCCCTCTCGCGTGGTTAGCACGCAAAAATGCTTGGAGAGTGTGACACAAGATGTTCGGTCCTTGTTGACTTAGGCAAGACATCCACAAACCCAATAACCCACCATCCAACCACTTGCCCAAGTCCAAATCAATTTTCCGTTTTCAAAATTTTGACTTTACAAAATAACAAAGCACAAGGGCTAGACATAATGGAATAATAATTAGATATGTGATCAAGATCATCGGCTAAAATCAATGATCGCCCATTGCTACCGTAACTAAGCAATTCTAAGCAATTTCAAATCGTAATCTACTAAGTGACAAGAGCTCATCCATCGAACTCAAATCACAGCAAATAACCTAGGCTCATGGTAGTAGAGGATAAACAATTCCTACACATTATGCAACTATAGGATACTAACCATAATTTAACAACAACATAGCAATGCATACATACAAGTTGAAATCAATATATTAGATTTAAAAAATAATGGGATTAACATGATCAAACTGCTTGCCTGCTTGCTGTGGGTCAGGGTGCTGCTGAGGATCAACAATATTGTCAATATGCTCTTCGGATCCTAACGAAAAGCGAGAAACAAACGATAAGAGCGAATAAAATGCAAAGACCCAATAGAAAACCTGCTCCAAAAATGCTAAAAATTTTACAGCAGCAAGATAATGATTTATAAAGAATTTAGCAACAAGAACCAATTGATTTGGATTCTTAATGCAAAAGATATGGCCAAAACTATTTTGCTCAGCTTTTATAAATCAAAAATGCTACTATTCATTAGCAAAATTTTCTGGAGCTATACTGAGTTTGGAAACATTTTTAAATTAAAGTCTAGTTAAAAACATAACCAACAAAATTTGAATCAACCTAAAAGGATTTGAAATGAATTAGTTATGCATTTTACAAGTTATCATATTTTTCAGTTGATAAATAAACCCTCTCGGGAAATTCAGAAATTAGAAATGACGTGGCCGAACCTGGGACGTCGATTTCGGATCCAACGGTCCGCGTCCCAGCGCTAACGCGCGCGCGCGCGCGGCCGCGAAACCCTGGTCGTTAACCGTTGGATCAGGATCCAACGGTCCACGACCACTTTGGTCGGAGCGCGCGGGCGATCCGGGATACTGGTCGTCCGCCGTTGGATCTGGATCCAACGGTCCACGTGGATGGGAGCGTTCGGCGGTCCGAACGTTCACGCGCACGCGAGCCGTGGATCTGGGATCCAACGCTCCGCGCTGACTCGCATCGGGACCATTGATCTTAGATCCAACGGTCCCACGCATCGAGACGCGGCGAATTCAAAAAATTTTCCACGCTAACGTGGGCCGTAGATCTAAGGATCGACGGTTCGCAACGACTCATGTTCAAACCATCGTCCTGTTTTCGTCCGGCAAAAATGATTGGGGAAGAACGGCTCGCCGCCGGCGGCTCTGGCCGCGGCGGTGCGAGCAAGTGCCCAAAATGGGTCCCAAACATCATTGCGCACCTAATGGTACCAACGAAATCGGCTGCGGTGGATCAGAACGTCGGCAAGCCGGAGGAAACCGAAGTGGCCGAAAATGACCAAAACGAAAACGGCAAAACGCTCCGCTGCGGTTCAAGGGAGCAGGTGCCAGGCCACTAGGGACTAAAGAGGAGCTACCTGAGCGCAATGGACGCGCCGAGGAGAGTCATTGCCGAGGCGAAGAAGAATGCGGTTTGGTGAAATTGGGAAATCCAATTGGCTCGCCCTGGACAAATTGAACCGAATTGAGTGAGGGTTAAGCTTCAGTGAGTAGAGGGGGAGCAGAGGGAGTGAAAGCTTGAAGAAGAAATCCCATTGCACCGAGAGCTTCACCAAGCCCCAAACCGTCAATGGCGTAGAAGGCTTCCGAGGATCTGCGGCTCACTGGCTTGTGAGTGTTAGCTAGAGCTGCGGAGTTGCTAAAGGGAGCTAAGGGAGAAGCAATGGAGTTTAAATAGCCGAGGATGGCCGAGAGCAACGGCGAACTTCGCTCGGGTCAACCCGCCGCTTGAGCGAGAGCGACGGAGAGGCTGGAGAGGGAGGGGCGCTGAGGAGGAGCACGACCAGCATTAAATGCGCACAGAAAGAGCCGTTGAAAAGCGACCGTGGAGTGGACTGCACGCGCTGCGTTTTCCTCTGCGCACGCCATGGCCGACGCTGACGCGCGAGCCGGACGGAGGAAGGAGACGACGCGCTGACCGTCGGATTGAAATCGAACGGCTGAGTTAGATTGGGTGGATTAAAACGATTCCATCGTTCGGCTGGTCGAGGACCGTTCGATGCCGATCCAACGGCTCACGACCGCACACTGATCGATCGCCGGCGGTGCGATTAGTTGACTGGACCGAGTCCAGTGGCTCGAGCCCGAGTCTGGTTCGAACCCGAGGAACAGTGCAAACCAGTTAGAATTTGAATTTTAAACACCCGATTTTTGAGGAATTATTTGAGGTAGCAAACAAACTCCAAAATTTATGAAATTTTAACTGGAGTTTGCTGGCAGAAGGAGGAACCTCCCATAAAATTTTCAGAGATTTTCATGAACTGAATTTTTCTCCAGAAATTCCAGAAGAGAGGAAAATAGGGTTTGACCAGTTTGACTTGCCTCCAAAAATTATCAAATAATTTCTAAAAATCATGAGATAATTCATAGGTGTTGCCAAGCCTCCCAAGAACTCAGGGAAAAGATTTCCAAGGGTTCGGCAAAAGACCTTGCCCAAGGAGGGTTTTTGATTAGAGTCAAAAGAGAATTTAAATTTGATTTTCCATAATTATTTTAAAAGAATTACAAAAATGGCTAAGGGCTTCAAGATGCAAGAAAAGTTTTAATTTCTTCTGATTTTCTTACATTTGAAACACAAACCCAAATTGGGGATGTTACAAAACCTCCCCCCCTTACAAAAATCTCGTCCCGAGATTTGGCTCACCTCGGAAAGAAAGATGGATAGTCTGCACGGAGGCGATCTTCCCTTTCCCAAGTAGCCTCATCCTCGGAATGGTTCGACCACTGAACTTTGAGGAATCTGATGGTTTTATTCCTCGTTCTTCGTTCAGCCTCATCGAGTATGCGAACAGGGTGATCGCGATAGGTCAAATCCTCTTGGACATCGAGGGTTTCCAACGGAGCTTCCTCAGTTGGAACACGGAGGCACTTCTTTAGTTGGGACACATGGAACACATCATGTACCTCCTCGAGTGCCGTTGGCAATTCTAACTTATAGGCAACAGCCCCTTTCTTTTCAATAACACGGTAAGGACCGACATATCGAGGAGCTAACTTGCCCTTGACGCCAAGCGGCGATGGCCCTTGAAGGAGAGACTTTGAGATAAACAAAGTCATTAGGCTCAAAGCTCAACTCACGACGACGGCGATCCGCATAGCTCTTTGCTGGATTGAGTCAGGCGCAAACGATCACGAATAAGTCGGACTTGACTCTCGGCCTCATTGATCGAGTCGGGGCAAAGAATGGTCTTTCGCCGGTCTCGCACCAGTTCAACGGGTTCTGCACTTTCTCCGCATAAGGCCTCAAAAGGTGACATGCCGAGACTAGCTTGAAAAGCTGTTGTTGTAGGAAAACTCGGCAAAAGGCAAGTATTTCTCCCAATTCTTTCCATAGGAGAGGACACAAGCATGAAGCATGTCCTCCAACACTTGGTTGACCCTTTCGGTCGACCATCGTTTGGGGTGGTATGTTGTGCTAAAGGTGAGCAGGTTCCCATAGCCTCTGCAAACACTTCCAAAACACAGCGGTGAAAAGCGCACCGCGATCCAAACGATCGCCTTGGTACCCATGCAAGCGAGCGATACGGAAATATAGAGATCCGCTAGTAGACTCACACTAAGGTTTGTCCGTACTGGCAGAAAATGGGCTACTTTTGTCAATCGATCGATGACAACCCAGATGGAATCCTTGCCCTTGGAGGTTCGGGGCAGACCGGTGATAAAATCCATCCCGATCGAATCCCACTTCCACTCAGGAATAGGCAAAGGTGAGCGATCTCCGCTGACGCTGATGCTCGGCCTTGACACGACGACATATGTCGCACTCGGCAACGAACTTCGCAATTTCCCTTCTCATTCGGGTCCACCAAAATCCCTGACGGAGATCTTGATACATCTTTGTAGCCCCGGGATGAATAGACAAGGGCGAATCATGGGCTTCGCGGAGAATCAAATTCCGCAATTCCATGTCCTTTGGAACCACAAAGCGTTTCGAACCTTACAACACCATGCTCATCCTCGAGAGAAGCACTTAGTCGCACTGCTCTTGATATTTTCCTTGATGCGGCTCACTCCAACATCTGATTGTTGAGCGACCTTAATCCGATCCACCAAGGTTGGTTGCACAACCAGGGTAGCGAGGGAACCATGCTCAACCAAACCTAAGTTGAGACGCTGAAATTCCTTCAGAAGGGTGGGTTGGCGTTCCTGGAGCAATAAGGCATTGCAATGCGCTTTCCGACTGAGCGCATCGGCAACAACATTAGCCTTGCCCGGATGGTAGTGAATTCCCATGTCATCGTCCTTGATCAAGTCCAACCACCTCTTTTGCCTGAGGTTCAGATCTGGTTGGGTGAACAAATACTTTAGGCTTTTGTGATCCGAATACACTTCGCAACGATTACCGATTAGGTAATGTCGCCAAATCTTAAGGGCATGAATCACCGCAGCTAATTCCAAGTCATGGGTAGGATAGTTGAGTTCATGAGGTCTCAATTGCCTTGATGCATAGGCCACTACCTTGCCCTCTTGCATCAAGACGCAACCGAGTCCTCGACGAGAAGCATCGCAAAAGATATCGAAGCTTCGATGAATATCGGGAAGAACGAGGACGGGAGCGGTGGTCAACCGTTCCTTGAGTACTTGGAAGCTTTCCTCACAAGCATCGGACCATAAGAACTTCTTATCCTTCTTGAGCAACTCCGTCATCGGCTTCGCGATCTTGGAGAAATTCTCGATGAAACGGCGATAATATCCCGCTAAACCAAGAAAACTCCGCACTTCGGTTACCGAAGTAGGCTGAACCCATGAGAGAACGTCGCTGATCTTGCTAGGATCAACGGCTATGCCTCCTGCTGAAAGGACATGGCCTAAGAAGGCCACTTCCTTCAACCGACGCGCATTTCTTGAACTGCATGCTGGTGGTGCTCACGAAGCTTGCCTAACACAAGCCTCAGATGCTCATCATGTTCCTCATCGTTCTTAGAATAGATAAGAATATCATCGATGAAGACCACGACAAACTTATCCAAATACTCCATGAATACTGAATTCATGAGGTTCATGAACAAGGCGGGAGCATTGGTTAAACCAAATGCATGACGGTGTACTCATACAAGCCGTAGCGAGTAGAGAAGGCCGTCTTTGGAATATATTCGGGTCGTATCCGAACTTGATGATATCCCACTCTCAAATCAATCTTGGAGAATACTCGAGCTCCAGTTAATTGATCAAAGAGATCATCAATGCGGGGCAAAGGATACTTGTTCTTTACCGTTACCTCATTAAGCGGACGGTAATCAACGCACATGCGCAAAGTATTGTCCTTCTTCTTTACGAAGATTGCAGGACAACCCCACGGAGATGAGCTAGGGCGGATGAAACCTTTTTCTTGCAGCTCATTCAATTGCTTCTTCAACTCCACCAACTCGTTCGGTGGCATCCGATAATGCCTCTTTGAAATCGGGCGACGGAACCAACTCAATGACAAACTCGAGATCTCGAACTGGTGGCATCCCTGGGAGATCTTCAGGAAAGACATCGACGAAGTCACGAACTGTCGGAACTTCACCAATACCTAGAGCGGGCTTCGCTTCAAGCGTGAAGAGATGCGGACCTAGCAACTTCGGGAAAAGCTTAACCCGCCACGAAAGGCTAGATAGAGAGACACACTTCTTGGCGCAATCGATTTGTCCCTTATGCCGAGACAACCAATCCATACCAAGAATTACATCTAAACTTGCTGAATGGAGAATGATAAGATTCGCTAAGAACCCTACTCCCTCAATCTCGATAGGAACGTCCCTACACTCTGATTCAGCTCTCAACTCCGAACCCGGAGAGCGAATGAGCAATGGGATCAACAATGGAGTAAAGAGGAGCTCACTAATAGCAGCAAAAGATTCAGAAATAAAAGAATGAGATGCTCCTGAATCAAACAAAATAGTAGCAGGATAAGAGTTAACAGAAAGGGTACCCAGCACGACATCGGGTGCCTCCTGTGCCTCCTCCGCTGAGATGAGGTTGACGCGACCACTACCCACGCCTTGGGTAGTAGGGACTATCTTCGTGTCCGAGAAGAACCACCTCGCCCGCGTCCTCCATTAGGACGAGGGGTCGCTCTGTCTTCTTGGGGCATTGGTTCGCATAATGCCCCTTCCGTTGCGTGCGGCAAGTAACCCGGCACCGGGTTCGGGGGCCACCTGCCGACTCGCAGTGCACGGATCGGGCACGGCTGCGAAGGGCGAAAAAGCAGTCCGACGGCCTCGGGTGCTTGGCTCGACGCGACCCACGAGGCGGATCAAGCGGGATAGCGGCCTGGATGACTTCGGGCCTCCCACTTACGCTATGGAATCCACAAGCGCTCCCGAGTGCTCGGCGACGATGGCCTTGTCCACCAAGGCCCGAAACCGGAAGTCGACGATGGATAGCTTGTCCCAAGCTCCTGACAAACCATCCTTAAACTTCTCTTGCTTGGCCTCATCGGTGGCCACCTCCTCCGAGCATAACGAGCCAAATGGTTAAACTCGATAGGTATTCAGAATCGAGAGACGCCCTTGTCTGAGCGACAAGAACTCCTTCTTCTTCAGCCTCATCAGGCCGGAAGGAATGTGACTCCGACGGAAGGCAGTGCGGAACTCCTCCCAAGTGACGGTGTGGCTGTCAGGCTGCATGGCGAGAAAGCTCTCCCACCAAGACAAAGCTGCACCCTCCAGCTGGTGCGATGCGAACAGCGCCTTCTCGTGCTCCTCGCATGCGCTATGGCGGCTTTCGCCAACTAGACGGCTATCGCTCTGCGCAAGCCGGTCCTCGACACGGAGAACGTGGGAGGTCGGGTGCGAAGAAACTCCGCAAGTCCCCACGCGGCCGATGACCACTCCCTGCCCGGATCCTCAAGCACCGTAAGGGCGGAAGTGTTCGCTTGCGCGATGACGCCCGTAAGAACCTCCCGCCCTCTGCGGTTGCGCCGATCCAAGAAGGACCTCGGCCATGGTCTGAGGAGGAGGAAGATCCTCGTCGACCGGCCGATCGCCTTGGCCGCTCAAAAGCGCCCGCCATCTGTTACAAGAAACTTGGGTTAAAACTAGACCCGAAAACAAAGCCGGAATGAAGCAAAAAGCTAACGACTAGGGGAATGGAATATCACTCTAATCGAAAGCCGAAAACAGCAAGTACATAACTTTAAAAAGGCTTATAAAAAGACTCCAAAAATCGTAATGATCCACCAACCAAGGCTCAACTTCCCAATGCAACTAACCCGTATTGAATGAACGAGTAATTGTTTGAGAAGGTAAAAATCAGAAAATTAAGGTAAGATCGAACACCACTTAAGATCAAATCTAAATCAGCAAAAATAGTGTTAGATACATAGCTAACTAGCATCACATCATACCCTTTTAACCCCACAAGTTTTAGTTGATTATCCTCTCATTTTCTACCCCATTAGAAACCATCGAGCTTGCTGTCCGGAAATTGAAGTTGTTGTAGCGATTTTGCATCCAAGCTTCCAGTCGAAGTCTTCCATTCTAGAAACTTCAAAATCTGCACACTTCAATTTGCCAAGCCTGGTCCTATCAGAAACCATTGAGCTCGCTGTCTGGAAATTGAAGCGTGCTGTCCAGATTCCGCATCCAAGCCTCTAGCCGAAACCTTCATCCCAAAACTTCAAAACCCTAAGAACTTCAATTTGCCAAACTCAGTGGTTCCCAAAACCCATTTAATCGATAACACTACCTTTGAAAAGGAGATGAGAGGAAAACAACTTTCAAACTCAAATTAGAGTAAGATGAGAGGAGAAAGCTAAGATAGGTAAGGAATAAAATCTGAGAACTTACTTAAGCTTTCATAAATCATTTGATACTTTGAAAATAAAGTTTTCCAAAATATCCTAAAGACGACCAACTTGGGTTACTACGGTTAGTATGGCTCTGATACCAAACCTTGTGAGACCCCGGTTTATCCGGCTTGTAATGCTTAACCATCCATTCGGTCCTAGCATCACAAAGCAGATAATCCGAGACTCGAGACATGTATACTTCCCAGTGCAAGATACACACCTCATCACAAAATTTATGTATCAATTCCATTCATCCACATAGAACCAAACACGTAATGTAATGTATATTAATAATATTAAACCGAAGTCATTACAAAGAGAGGCCAACCGCCAACAATAAAAGAGACAACAATAATTAAACAGCGGAAGCAAAAGTGCCATAAGATGGCTACAACAAAAGAGCCAATCAGTGTGCCTTTAACCCACAAGGCAACCGACCGGACCGCCAAGCTAGTCGTCAAATCCACAGCACAGCTCACAAAAGTGAGGCCCTTGGGGCTCACCTTCCTCCCCACAAACAAAAGCGGCAAGAAAAGCCGGTGAGTACTTTGAATGTACTCGCAAGACTTACATGTGGAATAACAAACCTGTATATATACTATATGCAAGCTAATTGAAGTGGAGGCTGTATGTTTCATTTTAGCACAAAGCAAGTTTCCATTTGCAATAATGTAATAGATTGAAAGCAATTTGACAAATCTGTTTTTAATGTTCAAATAAGCGCAAAAGACAACAATATAACAGTAGATAGAAAACAACAACAATCCTGGAAGTGACTAAACCATTAGTCACCACAACAATAGCATGAATTACCCATTCATACCACCCATGTCAAATTTTAATTTAAAAGGTTGTAGTCTAACTCTTGCAAAACCTAACCAAGCGTGTCCATAACCTAGGACGAGGCTATTCGAATAGTTTTATCCCCTGCAGGGGTGTACCAATGTACCCACACGCCAGACCGCCTTTTTGCCACTAGATTAGCATACTTCCTTTGGTATGCCTGCCTGACTAAGTCCTACGAGACATTTCCAATATTGTGTATTAACTACGAGTCGCCTGTATGGATAGAAACCCATACGCTGTGTCTGAGTCATTGTAAAGCCTCGGTCAACTACCCGTCGCAGTAAAGCCTTGACAACTACAATGCCTCGAGGTGGAGAGCCTACCCTAATCTCCACCACCGCACACCCAACACAAGAACACATATCCTTTTTCACACAACACACACAACCCCCTCCTGCGACTCGGAGATAACACACGCCAAAGTACTAAGTCAAGAGAGGTCCCATATCCCTCTCGCGTGGTTAGCACGCAAAAATGCTTGGAGAGTAGGACACAAGATGTTCGGTCCTTGTTGACTTAGGCAAGACATCCACAAACCCAATAACCCACCATCCAACCACTTGCCTAAGTCCAAATCAATTTTCCGTTTTCAAAATTTCGACTTTACAAAATAACAAAGCACAAGGGCTAGACATAATGGAATAATAATTAGATATGTGATCAAGATCATCGGCTAAAATCGATGATCGCCCATTGCTACCGTAACTAAGCAATTCTAAGCAATTTCAAATCGTAATCTACTAAGTGACAAGAGCTCATCCATCGAACTCAAATCATAGCAAATAACCTAGGCTCATGGTAGTAGAGGATAAACAATTCCTACACATTATGCAACTATAGGATACTAACCATAATTTAACAACAACATAGCAATGCATACATACAAGTTGAAATCAATATATTAGACTTGAAAAATAATGGGATTAACATGATCAAACCGCTTGCTCGCTTGTCGTGGGTCAAGGTGTCACTGAGGATCAACAATATTGTCAATATGCTCTTCGGATCCTAACGAAAAGCGAGAAACAAACGATAAGAGCGAATAAAATGCAAAGACCCAATAGAAAACCTGCTCCAAAAATTCTAAAATTTTTACAGTAGCAAGATAATGATTTATAAAGAATTTAGCAACAAGAACCAATTGATTTGGATTCTTAATGCAAAAGATATGGCCAAAACTATTTTGCTCAGCTTTTATAAATCAAAAATGCTACTATTCATTAGCAAAATTTTCTGGAGCTATACTGAGTTTGGAAACATTTTTAAATTAAAGTCTAGTTAAAAACATAACCAACAAAATTTGAATCAACCGAAAAGGATTTGAAATGAATTAGTTATGCATTTTACAAGTTATCATATTTTTCGCTTGATAAATAAACCTCTCTGAAATTCGAAATTAGAAATGACGTGGCGAACACGGGACGCCGATTTGGATCCAACGGTCCGCGTCCCAGCTTAACGCTTAGCGCCTTGCCGCCATCGAAAACCAGTCGTTAACCGCTGGATCAGATCCAACGGTCCACGACCACTTTGGTCGAGCGCGAGCGATCCGATATCGGTCGTCGCCGTTGGATCCGGATCCAACGGCCCACGTGGATGGGAGCGCTCGCGGTCCGAACGCTCACGCGACGCGAGCCGTGGATCGGGATCCAACGCTCGCGCCGACTTCGATCGGGACCATTGATCTTAGATCCAACGGTCCACGAGGCCGAGACGGCGACGATTCAAAATTTTCCACGCGAACGTGGGCCGTAGATCTAAGGATCGACGGTTCGCAACGACTCACGCTCAAACCATCGCTGTTTTGTCCCAAGAAAATGACGGGAAGAACGGCTCGCCGCCGCGGCTCGCCGCGGCTGCGGTGCGAGCAAGTGCCCAAAATGGGTCCCAAACATCATTGCGCACCTAATGGTACCAACGAATCCGTTTGCGGTGCACTGTAACGTCGGCAAGCGGAGGAAACCGGCGGCGAAAATGACCAAAACGAAACGGCAAAGCTCCGCTTGGTTCAAGGGAGCAGTGCGAGCCACTAGAGACTAAAGAGGAGCTACTCGAGCGCAATGGACGGGCCGAGGAGAGTCGGCCGCCCGCGAAGAAGAATGCCGGTTTGGCTAAAATTGGGAAATCCGACCACTTGTCCTGGACAAATTGAACCGAATTGAGTGAGGGTTAAGCTTCAGTGAGTAGAGGGGAGCAGAGGGAGGAAAGCTTGAAGAAGAAATCCCCACAGACCGACTTCACCAAGCCCCAAAACCGTCAATGGCGTAGAAGGCTTCCGAGGATCTGCGGCTCAGCTGGCTTGTGAGTGTTAGCTAGAGTCGCGGAGTTGCTAAAGGAGCTAAGGGAGAAGCAATGGAGTTTAAATAGCCGAGGATGGCCGAGAGCAATGGCGAACTCGCTCGGGTCAACCCGGCCGCTTGGCGCGAGAGCGACGGAGCAATTGGAGAGGGGACGCTGAGGAGGAGCACGACCCAGCATTAAATGCGCACAAAGAGCCGCTGAAAAGCGACCGGAGAGGGATCAGACGCGCCGCGCTTTCCTCACAAGACGCCATGGCCGACGCTGACGCGCGAGCCGGACGGAGGAAGGAGACGACGCGCTGACCGCCGGATTGAAATCGAACGGCTGAGTTAGATTGGGTGGATTAAAACGATTCCATCGTTCGGCTGGTCGAGGACCGCTCGATGCCGATCCAACGGCTCACGCACCCGCACACTGATTGACCGCGCCGGGCGATTAGTTGAGTGGACCGAGTCCGATGGCTCGAGCCCGAGTCCGTTCGAACCCGAGGAACAAAGCAAACCGCTTAGAATTTGAATTTTAAACACCCGATTTTTGAGGAATTATTTGAGGTAGCAAACAAACTCCAAAATTTATGAAATTTTAACTGGAGTTTGCTGGCAGAAGGAGGAACCTCCCATAAAATTTTCAGAGATTTTCATGAACTGAATTTTTCTCCAGAAATTCCAGAAGAGAGGAAAATAGGGTTTGACCAGTTTGACTTGCCTCCAAAAATTATCAAATAATTTCTAAAAATCATGAGATAATTCAGAGGTGTTGCCAAGCCTCCCAAGAACTCAGGGAAAAGATTTCCAAGGGTTCGGCAAAAGACCTTGCCCAAGGAGGGTTTTTGATTAGAGTCAAAAGAGAATTTAAATTTGATTTTCCTTAATTCTTTTAAAAGAATTACAAAAATGGCTAAGGGCTTCAAGATGCAAGAAAAGTTTTAATTTCTTCTGATTTTCTTACATTTGAAACACAAACCCAAATTGGGGATGTTACAGATGAGACTATGTAACACTTGAAAATGAACCACTACAACCACATCATGCAATCAGCAAAATACTACTACCAATGACTTTTTTAAGTTTCACCAATGTCACTGTATTTCTAGAAATAGGTGTTACAACACAATCGGTTGGGGGCACATCAAATATTTTAAATGCTACAATCAACACCCATGATCAAGCCGACTAAACTACCAAAGAACTTATTGGCACACCTCACATCCCGCACTAGAGCTCAAGTATGAAATGATTATCGGCTCAATCTCAAGATTTGACCATTATCATCATTGAGCAAACCAAAGAAAGCCCACCGCACAAAATGCAATTTCTTCAGATACCGTAAATAAAACAGATATTGAGAATCAACTAGCAATCGCAAATATGTATATGAAAGTACCACCAAGGCAAAGCAAAGGCACAATACTCATCAAGCGATGGTAATCAAAACCACCAAGATGAAAATCGCAAAGCGCGTCAAGACACTCACCCGTAAAAACTATCGCCTCGCAATCCCCAAAGAAAAGAGTGAAGCAATCGAGATACACGCCACACTTCCTTCTTTGGAAACGATCAAAGAATGAAGCCGAGGGACGTTAATGCCGCACAAGACAACCGAGAAGCACCGCCGGGTCGGGAGGCGCTCGGAGAGGAGGCTACGGCTCTGGGAGGCACCGGTCGGGAGGAGGCGCCGGGGTCGGGGAGGTGTTCGGAGAGGAGGCGGCGCAGGGACGACACCGATAGGTTAGATCAAAACCCTATCTGTCGTCGAACCTTATATATCAACACGCATCACGCATTTCGCTCGAGGGAACCGCTGCGGATGTGGAACATCACGCACGTCGCCCTCAAGAACCGCTCAGGATACGTGAACATCGCTGCACGGTTCTGAGAAATCGTCATGATGCTAAACATCACTGCATTTGCTCATGAGAAACCGTATGTGATGTTTCACATCACTGCATTTCCTCGAGAACTTGCAGCGATGTGTAAACATCACAGACGGTTCTTGAGGGAACCGCCTCGTGATGTTTCCACATCGCATACTAGAATTTTGCAAATAAGCCCTCTCGTGTTTTGTGAAATTACAAAGGGTCCTCAATTTATATCATTCGTGTCCTTGGGGCCAAAAATCTTTAGATTAGACCTTAGAATTAACGATTTTTGTTCTAACACATGGAAATCTGCAAATTAAACCCTAGAAGAGTTCTGGTTTTGTTATTTAGTATTAAAGGATTTATTTAATCACTAGAATTTGTTTTTCTGCTATGGAAATTGTTTCTATGCTTAGAAAATTAGCAGAAAATTACTGCAAATTCGCATACTCATATGTTACTATTTGAGTAAATTGTTTATATGTTGTATTTCGAATGTTTTGACTCATGTGTCCTATTTATGAGTCAAATGTTGTTGTTTTGCATGATATAGACAACATGACTAGTGTAAGAACCATACCAATAGGGGTTCCCATAGTTGAGTCATGGTTGCTTCAAATTTATCTCTACCGAGAAGTTAAAAATCACCTCGTTGCCGTGGAATAAATTAGTTAATTACAATGGAGTAAATCTTAATTAAAATATAGCCCTTCATGATGATCGACGCAAGATATAGCTAGCTTCCTCACCGGGTTCTTCCTCGAGCCCGATGCCGCCTCCGAAAGGTGGCAACTCGTCAAATTGATTGTATTCTTCCTCGCCCACTACATTCTCAACTCCGACAATCCTCCTTTTTCCATGAAGAACTACGTGACGCTTCTTATTTGCCGGGTCGGTTACATAGAAGACTTGAACAACTTGGTTAGCCAAGATGAATGGTTCGTCTTTGTATCCGACACGCTCGAGGTCCACGGTAGTGACGCCGCACTTGTCGACCTTCACCGTGGGAGATGGACCCAACGGCACGAAATAGGGGATCTTGAAAAGCACGTAGTCGATCTCCCATATCTCCTCTATTTGCCCATAGTACGAGCTCCTCATTATCCAGTCTTGAATGCATCTATCACGGACACATTTGCTACGACTTTATGCTCTTCCTATCCCGAATTGCCAGTATAAAATGTGTACCCATTTATGTCGTATCCTTGCCATGTGACAATTGTAAAATGTGGCCCTCTTGCCAACCATAGCGGTATCATCACTTGATGACCTCCGAGTGATTCGCACCTTTAACCATTCGTTGAACCGACGGTTGTGCTCTCGGTGATCCAAACCTCCGACCGGTCTCGGATTACATTGGCGTACCATGTCTTTGTGCTCGTCGATGTACGGGACACTTGGGTCATGTGTTGCAAGACCGTGAAATGGGCTTGAGCGTGCGTATCGGATCGGGAGTGATTGATTTCCTTCCGATGGTCCCGATACCATCGGTCTCCCCTCATGACGAGATAGAGGCACACCAATCGGATCCACGAGCCATGTAGTCGACGCAGAACTCAATGACCTCTTCCGTTGCATAACCTTCGATGATGTCGCCCTCGGTCGAGATCGATTCCGTCACGTAGGACTTGAGAATTCCCATGTACCTCTCGAGCGGGTACATATGGCGTAGAAACACAGGGCGCATATCTTTATCTCTTTCACAAGGTGAACAATGAGATGGACCATGATATCGAAAAATGACGGAGGAAATACATCTCAAGATGACACGAGTCGTCACTACCTCTACTGCAGAGCATCTAGTCCTTGGGGATCGATGACCTTCGAGCAATTGAGTTGAAGAAATAACGACCTCAAGATTGCCACTCGACCTTGTTCGCAAGATACTCCTAATTGCAACAGAAGCATTTGTGTCATCAAGACACGACAATCATGCGACTTCATACCAATTAATTTCAAATCTTGCATAGAAACAAGTTTCTTAATGTTAGCGGAGTAACCAGACGGGACTTTCACCGTGCAAGCTCTGGCACAGTTCATTTCTCTCGGCCTTGGACATAGTGTAGCAAGTCGGGGAAGGTACGTTAAGTCCAGATCGGTCTCTTTCGGTGCTAACTCGGTCCTTATGTTCATATCGACCAAGTCACGCCGTGCGTTAACACCATCCTTTGTTTTGCCACTAATGTTCAAAGAAGAGACCAATCAAGCTATCACATACATTCTTCTCACGTGCATAACGTCGATGCAGTGGCGAACTTCTAAGTACTCCCAATAAGGCAAGTCCCAAAAAATTGACCGCTTCTTCCAGATGTTCTTCTCACGGGTTCTTAATTTACGTCCCTTCCCAAGCACAACATCGATATCCTTAACCATATCATAGACCTCTTTCCCACTAAAAGCCCTTGAAGTCGAACCGCCTTCCTTATTTCCGTCGAATTGTTTCTTCATCTTGCGGTATGGGTGACTCCTCGGAAGGAACCTACGGTGGCGCATATACACGATTTTATGTGAGTTGTTCAGCCATACACTCTCGTAGCATCTAAGCAGTGCGGACAGGCTTTGGCTCCTTTTGTACTGAAGCCCGATAGGTTACCAAGGGCAGGAAAATCATTGATGGTGCAGAACAACATGGCGTGTAAAGTGAAGTTCTCTCGTTTGTACGCATCCCATACTGCATGCCTCTTCGTTCCACAAGTGTCACAAGATCTTCCAGCAATGGTGCTAGGTACACATCAATATCATTCCCAGGTTGCTTCGGCCCTTGGATAAGTAGTGTCATCAAAATGTATTTCCGCTTCATACACAGCCAAGGAGGAAGGTTGTACATACATAGATTCACGGGCCAGGTGCTATGTCGGTTGCTCATGTTACCGAAAGGATTCATTCCGTCCGTACTCAACCCTAACCTTATGTTCCTCGGTTCGCACCGAACTCTTCAAGCTCGATCGAAGTTTCTCCTTTGGGAGAATCAGCAGGTGTCCGAGCTTCCCATCTTTCTTACGCTCCTCCGAGTGCCAACGCATCAATCTTGCCTCCTTCGGTTCGCAAATAAACGCTTCAAGCGTGGGATCACAGCGATACCACAACATCTTAGCAGAGGTCCTTGCTTCGCTTTAGCAGTATTCTTCCGCTTGTATCGGGATGCTCGCACACAGGACATGCATGCATGTCTCGCATACTCTTTACGGTAGAGGATACAATCGTTCGGACATGCATGTATTCTTTCTACTTCCATTCCCAATGGACAAAGAACCTTCTTAGCTTGGTAGGTCGTGCTGGGCAACACGTTTCCCTCCGGAAGGATGTCAGCTAAGAGACCTAACAACGCCGTAAAACTCTTGTCGGACCAACCATTGCTTGCCTTCAATTTCAGCAGTTCAAGCACGGTTGACAACCTGTGTATTCCGGCTTGCAGCCAGGGAACAAAGGTTTCCCCGAGTCCTCCATTAAGCCCTCGAATTTACAAAACTCTCTCTCACCGTAGTTCCCTTCTGCATCGCGTAGCATCTGATCCAGATTGTCATCATGCGATCTATCCTCATCAAAAGCACATTCCATACCACGCATATCGTTGACTTCTCGGCGATGTCATCATTCTTGACTTCGGTATAATCTGCTCTTCACCGTGATCGCTCCAACATGTATATCCTTTTTGAAACCTCTTCGTATTAAGTGAGCTTCGATCTGCGTCGGGTTGTTAAACATTTTCATATTACCGCAATCAATGCATGGACAGTACATATATTTTATCCCCTTCTTCAACATATCCTGCTCGGCGGCTCTTCTAAAAGCAAACACGCCATTAATATACTCTTCACTCACACGGTTCTCAATGTACATCCAGTTTCGGTCCATCTACACATTAGTGAGTACTCTATATTAATAAACCATAAGTACCCTTTATAATGACCAAACACATTAGTGAGTACTCTATAGCAAATATAAAGGGTTCTGATCGATCGTTACCCTTCTCTCCAAAGTGGCGCAATGTGGGAGGAGGCGGCAGATCGAGTGCCGCAATGGGTAGGGAGGGAGGAGGAGGTAACGACTCAAAATGGGAGAGGAGGAGGTAGGGTAATGACTCAAAATGGGGAGGGCGCAGCAGCAGGAGGGTGGCGGCGGTTCAAATGGAATTAATAGAAATGGAGGCGTCGGCGGACGCAGCAGCAGGAGGGTGGCGGCGGTTCAAATGGTTTTAATATAAATGGGGATCGTCGGCGGCCTACTTATAATGCTAATATATCACAGAGCGGTTCTTTAAAGAACCGCAGTGATATGAGCGATAAAGCGGTTCTTTTAAAGAACCGAGCGGTTCGTTAAACTAGCAATGCGTGATACTTCCTGAGCGAGTTAGTGTGATACAAATATTATCCGCAGAGCGGTTCGTTTAATGAGCAAATGCATGATGAAAAATAACGACGGTTCGTTAACCGTGAAGTATCACGGGCGGTTACGTGTAAAAAACCGTCATGATACTTATATATCCTGAGCGGTTAACGAAGAACCGTGCGTGATAATTTATCTGAGCGGTTCCAAAGGAACCTTACGTGATAAGTGTCTAGTATAGCATGTTTTGTAGTAGTGTCATTTGATAGATGAAGGTGAATCTGAGATAAAACTTTATGGTCTTTACGCTTCTCATCTGCGGTCCATGCGGTAGATTGTTTCTCAAAACCTTCTAATGCATTATTCAAATCCATCTGTGCCAACACAACCCTCATCTTGATCTGCCACAACAAAAATCTTGTGTCTCGACCCAGGAGTGGAAAGTCATAATTCAAAGTCGTCATGGGGAATAAAATCTGAAATTTGCTAGAATTGATCTATATAAACTTAGCAAAAATCACAACCTCTCTGGTACATCTTCTGTTTACGTGAAACAAAGATTTTCGAATCTCTGGTCGGGTGGACATAGCAAAAAAAAAAACTCCAAAACTAAATGCTCATGTGAATCCAAAACTACCAAGTGCTCACGTGAATCCACGAGACAACCAGAACGTCCTTGCTTGGTGATTCATTAAACAAAAAAGTAAGACTTGTGCGTGTGCTGCTGGATTACAACACATTGAACGAGGTGCTACTGCCTTTGCTTGGGGTTGGTCTCATGGCGTAGAAGGAAAAATCTGGACGTCACTATCGAAGAAAGAAAAAAATGGACAAACAAATTGATCTGACGAAAAGGTTGACCGTGGGCGAAACAATCGATCGATGCGCTTCGGACATGGAAGCTTTTGACGGACGACAGCGGCGTCAAGTTGGCTTTGGATGCGCGCCGCCTTGCAGTTGTGGATCGAGGCGTGCGGACGTGGAGGACGACGTGCACGAACCAAGGCGAAGACGCGCACTTGACGGGAGACGACACGTGGCAGGAGCGCCGATCGAGGTGAGCGTAGGCCTGTCCGGAGACGACGCCGTCGGATTGGATCTAGAAGAATATAATGTATCTCTCAAACCCTAATCTCATGTGCTCTGGTATCACTTGTTAGAAAAATAAGGACAAAAAAAAACACAAATTTTTACGTGAAAAACCCTTGTGGAAAAAAACCACGTGCACCAACCGGTGATGATCACTATATGAAGAGTGTTTACAAATCACAGGGGATTACAATGAGACGTCAACTCTCCCCGTACGGTACACAAGAGGTATAAAAGGGTAACATGACTTGGAGTCCAAGTAAGAGAACTTATCCGCTAATATGGCACGTTTGAATACAACCACAATAGGAATTTGGATCACATATCTCAACACTTATTCCATTGCCTGTGGTGAATTGATGGGATCTCCACTGGAGTTTATTTGTTCCGCTGCTGCTATTTTATTTATTGTCAGCGCTGCGTGGCTTGTTAGTTGTAAACTCGATCATAAGGTCAATGTGAGACCCGGTTTATCGGGCTTGTAATGTAACCATCCACTTGGTCCTAGCATCACAAATCGGATAATCAGAGACTCGAGACATGTATACTTCCCATAATGCAGTATACACACCTCTTTACAAAGCTCATGTATCAATTCCATTCATTCACATAGAACCGAAGCAAAAACAACAACCAGAAGATAACATACATAAAGGATAGTCATTACAAAAGAGAGGCCGACCGGCCAAATGACAAATACATAAAGAAATTTAACAGCGGAAGCAAAAGTGTCATAAGATGGCCATAAACCAAAAGAGCCAATCAGTGTGCCTTTAACCCACAAGGCAACCGACCGGACCGCCAAGCTAGTCGTCAAATCCACCACACATCTCACAAAAGTGAGGCCCTTGGGGCTCACCTTCTTCCCTAAGAAAGCGGTAGACAAAAGCGGTGAGTACTTTGAATGTACTCGCAAGACTTACATGTGGAATAACAAACCTGTACATATACTACATGCAAGCTCATTGAAGTGGAGGCTATATGTTTCATTTTAGCATAAAGCAAGTTTCCATTTGTAATAATGTAATAGATTGAAAGCAATTTAACAAATCTGTTTTTAATGTTCAAATAACAGAAAGAACAATAATAATAATGATAACTAGACAACAATGATCTGGAAGTGACTAAACCATTAGTCACCACAACAATAGCATGAATTACCCATTCATGCCAACCATGTCAAAATTTTAACTTTAAAAGATTGTAGTCTAGTTCTTGCGACCTTACCAAGCATGTCCATAACCTAGGGCGAGGCTATTCGAATAGTTTTATACCTGCGCAGGTGTACCAATGTACCCACACGCTGAGGACCGCCTTTTGCCACTAGATTAGCATACTTCCTTTGGTATGCTTAAGCACACTAAGTCCTCTGAGACATTTCCAATATTGTGCATTAACTACGAGCCTTTGTATGGATAGAAACCCATACGTTGTGTCGGAGTCATTGTAAAGCCTCGGTCAACTACCGTCGCGAGTAAAGCCTTGGACAACTACAATGCTCCTCGAGGTGGAGAGCCTACCCGGAATCTCCACCACCACACACCCAACACAAGAATACATATCCTTTTTCACACAACACACACAACCCCCTCCTGCGACTCGGAGATAACACACGCCAAAGTACTTAGTCAAGAGAGGTCCCATATCCCTCTCGCGTGGTTAGCACGCATAAGCGCTTGGCTTAGTGACACAAGTAACTCGGTCCTTGATGACCTAGGCACCATTCCATTCACACCAACAGATCACACCAACATACCATTGTGCCCAAGTCTAAAACAATTTTATTTTCAGTTTTTTTTTTGACTTTACAAAGTAACAAAGCACAAAGTGCTGGACATAATGAAATAATAAATAATAGTGTGATCAAGATTCATCGACTAAGATCGATGATCGCCCATTACTACCGAAGCTAAGCATTTCTAAGCAATTTCAATTTGTATTCTACTAAATGACAATAGCTCATCCATCGAACTCAAATCATAGCAAATAACCTAGGCTCATGGTAGTAAAGGATAAACAAGTCCTACAGATTATGCAACTATAGGATACTAACCATAATTTAACAACAAAATAGCAATGCATACATACAAGTTAAAATCAATATATTAGACTTGAAATATAATGGGATTAACATGATCAAAGCGCTTGCACGCTTCTTTGTGGGTCAAGGTCTTCTTGAGGATCAACAATATTGTCAACGTGCTCTTGGATCCTAACGAAAAAGCGAGAACCAAGCGATAAAGCGAATAAAATGCAAAGACCCAACAGTAAACCTTCTCCAAAAATTCTAAAAATTTTACAGTAGCAAGATAATGATTTATAAAGAATTTAGCAACAAGAACCAATTGATTTGGATTCTTAATGCAAAAGATATGGCCAAAACAATTTTGCTCACTTTTATAAATCAAAATGCTACTATTCATTAGCAAAATTTTCTGGAGCTATACTGAGTTTGGAAACATTTTTAAATTAAATTCTAGTTAAAAACATAACCAACAAAATTTGAATCAACGAAAAGGATTTGAAATGAATTAGTTATGCATTTTACAAGTTATCACATTTTTGGTTGATAAATAAATCCTCTCGAAATTTGAAATTAGAAATGGCGTGGCGAACACGGGGCGTCGATCTTGGATCAACGGTCCGCATCCAGCGCTGCTTGCCTTGCGCGCCGCGAAACCCTAAGCGTCGGCCGTTGGATCTGGATCCAGCGGTTCCGCGTCCGACAGGCGTTGGCGGTCCGAGCGTTCAGCGCCGCCACGCGGCCGTGGATCAGGATCCAACGATTCACGTTGATCCGGCGCGGGCGATCGAGCAGCGCGCCGCGACGCGAACCGTGGATCGAGATCCAACGGTCCACGCTACTCGCGCCGGGACCGTTGATCTTGGATCCAACGGTCCTGAGCAAGACGCGCGACAATTCAAATCTCGCGCGAATGTGGGCGTAGATCTACGGATCGGCGGTCGGGCCGACTCACGTTCAAACGCGCGATCTGTTTTCGTCGGCAAAAGCGGCGGGGAGGAGCGGCTTCGCCGCCGGCGGCTCGGCGCATGATGGTGCGAGCAAGTGCCCAAAATGGGTCCCAAACATCATTGCGCACCTAAAGGTACCAGCGAAATCGGTGCGGTGGACGAGCGTCGGCAAGCGGGAGGCGAAGTGGCGAAAAAGACCAAAGCAACGGCGATAAGCTCGGTGCGGTTCAAGGGAGCGGTGCCAGGCCACTAGGGACTAAGAGGAGCTACCGGCGCAATGGATGCGCCGAGGAGAGTCAGTTGCCGGCGAGGAGGACGCAGGTTTGGTGAAATTGGGAAATCGAATTCAGCTCGTCCTGGACAAATTGAACCGAATTGAGTGAGGTTAAGCTTGATGAGTAGAGGGGAGGAGGGTGAAGACTTGAAGAAGAAAGCCTGCGTGCACCGACTTCACAAAGCCCCAAAGCCAACAATGGCGGTGAAGGCTTCAGAGGGTCTGCGGCTCCAGTGGGCTTGTAGTCTTGGCTAGAGTTGCGGGGTGCTAAAGGAAGCTAAGGGAGAACCAAAGGAGCTTAAATAGCGAGGATGGCGAGAGCAGCAGAGAACTCGCTCGGGTCAACTGGCCGTTTGAGCGAGAGCGGCGGGAGCGATTGGAGAGGGGCGCTGAGGAGGAGCACGGCGAGCATTAAATACGCCTGAAAGAGCCGTTTAAAGGCGGCCGGGAAGGGCGGCACGCTGCGACTTTTTCCCTCTCACGCCATGGCCGGCAGCCGACGCGTCTTGTGGCCGGAGGAAGGAGGCGACCACGACCGTCGGATTGAAATCGAGCGGTGAGTTAGATCGCGTGGATTACAACGGTTCCGTCGTTCGGTGATCGGGACCGTTCGATCTTGATCAACGGCTCAGCAGCGCGCCGGCGCCGCGGCGGTGCGTTTAGTCGACTCGACCGAGTCAAGTGGCTCGAGCCGAGTCTGGTTCGAACAGAGAGCAGTGCAAACCGGTTAAATTTGAATTTTAAACATCTAATTTTGAGAATTATTTGAGGTAGCAAACAAACTCCAAAATTTATGAAATTTTAAGCTGGAGCTTCTTGACAGCAGGAGGAACCTCCATAAAATATTTAGATATTTTAATGCACTGAATTATTCTCAGAAATTTCAGAAGAGAGGAAAATAGGGTTTGACCAGTTTGACTTGCCTCCAAAAATTATCAAATAATTTCTAAAAATCATGAGATAATTCAGAGGTGTTGCCAAGCCTCCCAAAACTCAGGGAAAATATTTCCAAGGATTTGGCAAAGACCTTTGCCAAGGAGGGTTTTGATTAGAGTCAAAGAGAATTTAAATTGGATTTTCCATAATTCTTTGGAAAAGAATTACCAAAATGACCAAGTCTTCAAGATGCAAGAAAAGTTTTAATTTCTCTGATTTTCTTACATTTGAAACACAAATCCAGATTTGGGATGTTACAAAACCTCCCCCCCTTACAAAAATCTCGTCCCGAGATTTGGCTCACTCGGTAAAGAAAGATGGGTAGTCCGCACGGAGGCGATCTTCCCTTTCCCAAGTAGCCTCATCCTCGGAATGGTTCGACCACTTGAACTTTGAGGAATCGATGGTTTTATTCCTTGTTCTTCGTTCGACCTCATCGAGTATGCGAGCAGGTGCTCGCGATAGGTCAAATCCTTGGACATCGAGTGTTTCCAGCGGAGCTTCCTCTGTTGGAACACGGAGACACTTCTTTAGTTGGGACACATGGAAAACATCATGTACCCCTCGAGTGCGCGGGCAAATCCAACTTATAAGCAACCGCCCTTTCTTCTCGATAACACGGTAAGGACAGAGCGTATCGAGAGCTAGTTGCCCTTGACGCAAGCAGCGATGGCCCTTCAAAGGAGAGACTTTAAGATAAACAAAGTCATCGGGCTCGAAGCTCAATTCACGATGACGGCGATTCGCATAGCTCTTTTGCTGGATTGAGTATGCGCGCAAGCGATCACGAATAATTTGGACTTGACTCGGCCTCATTGATCGAGTCGGACCAAAGAAAGGTCTTTCGCCTATCTCGAGACCAGTTCAACGGGGTTACGCACTTTCTCCGTACAAGGCCTCGAAAGGGGACATCGAGGCGGCACGAAAACTATTGTTGTAGGAAAACTTCGGCAAATGGCAAGCATTTCTCCCAATTCTTTCCATAGGAGAGGACACACATACGAAGCATGTCTTCCAACACTTGGTTGACCCTTTTAGTCCGACCATCGGTTTGGGGTGATAGGTACGTGCTAAAGGTAAAACGGGTTCCCATAGCCTCTTGCAAACTTTGCCAAAAGCGAGAGGTGAAAAGAGAACAACGATCAGAGACAATTGTCTTGGGTACTCCATGTAAGCTCACAATGCGGGCAATGTAGAGATCCGCCAAAAGACCTACGGAGATCCGTCTTGGTGGAAGGAAGTGCGCCACTTTAGTTAGCCGATCAATGACGACCGAAGTCATCCAGGGCGATTATCCCGCTTGATCCGTCTCGGGTCGCGTCGTGACCCGGCACCGAGGCCGTCGGCCTTTGTTCTTCGCCCTTCGCGGCCGTGCCCGATCCGTGCACTGCGAGTCGCGAGTGGCCCCGCAACCAGTGCCGGGGTTACTTGCCGCGCAACGGAAGAGGCATTATGCGAACCAATGCCCTAAGAAGGCAGGAGCGACCCCTCGTCCTAATGGAGGGCGCGGGCGAGAGGTGGTTCTTCTCGGGACACGAAGATAGTCCCTACTACCCAAGGCGTGGGTAGTGGTCGCGTCAACCTTATCTCGGCGGAGGAGGCACAGGAGGCACCGGCGTCGTCCGGATACACTTTACGTTAACTCTCATTACGCTCTTTGTTTTGTTTGATTCGGGAGCATCTCATTCTTTATTTACGAATCTTTTGCTGCTATTAGTGAGCTCCTCTTTACTCCATTGTTGATTCCATTGCTCATTCGCTCTCCGGGTTCGGAGTTGAGAGCTGCATTGGAGTGTAGGGACGTTCCTATCGAGATTGAGGGAGTAGGGTTCTTAGCGAATCTTATCATCCTCCATTCAGCAAGTTTAGATGTAATTCTTGGTATGGATTGGTTGTCTCGGCATAAGGGACAAATCGATTGCGCAAAGTGTGTCTCTCTATCTAGCCTTCCGTGAGCGGGTTAAGCTTTTTAGCGAAGTTGCTAGGTCCGCATCTCTTCACGCAGGCGAAGCCCTCTCTAGGTATTGGTGAAGTCCCGACAGTTCGTGACCGTCGATGTCTTTCTGAAGATCTCGGGGATGCCACCGATTCGAGACCTCGAGTTCGTCATTGAGTTGGTTCCCGGGACTGCCCCGATTTCAAAGAGGCATTATCGGATGCCACCGAATGAGTTGGTGGAGTTGAAGAAGCAACTGAGTGAGCTGCAAGAAAAAGGTTTCATTCGCTCTAGCTCATCTCCGTGGGGTTGTCCTGCAATCTTCGTGAAGAAGAAGGACAATACTTTGCGCATGTGCGTTGATTACCGTCAAGCAATGAGGTAGCGGTAAAGAACAAGTATCCTTTGCCCGCATTGATGATCTCTTTGATCAATTAACTGGAGCTCGAGTATTCTCCAAGATTGATTTGAGAGTGGGATATCATCAAGTTCGGATCGACCGAGGATATTCAAAGGCGGCCTTCTCTACTCGCTACGGCTTGTATGAGTACACCGTCATGTCATTTGGCTTAACCAATGCTCCTGCCTTGTTCATGAACCTCATGAATTCGGTATTCATGGAGTATTTGGATAAGTTTGTGGTGGTCTTCATCGACGATATTCTTATCTATTCAAGGGCGATGAGGAACATGATGAGCATCCGAGGCTTGTGTTAGGCAAGCCGTGAGCATCAGTTGTATGCAAAGTTTAGCAAGTCGCTGCGTTACGGTTGAAGGAAGTGGCCTTCTGGGTCATGTTCTTTCGGCGGGAGGCGTGGCCGTTGATCCTAGCAAGATCGTGATGTTCTTTCTTGGTGTCGACCTACTTGATGGCGAAGTGCGGAGTTTTCTCGGTTTATTGGATATTATCGCCGTTTCATCGAGAACTTCTCCAAGATCGCGAAGCCGATGGCGGAGTTGCTCAAAAGGACAAGAAGTTCTTGTGGTCCGATGCTTGTGAGAAAGCTTCCAAGTACTTAAGAAGCGTTTGACCACCGCTCCCGTCCTCGTTCTTCCCGACATCCATCAAAGCTTCGATATCTTTTGCGATGCTTCTCGTCGAGGACTCGGTTGTATCCTTATGCAAGAAGGCAGGTTAGTGGCCTATGCATCAAGGCAATTGAGACCTCACGAACTCAACTATCCTACCCATGACTTGGAATTAGCCGCGGTGATTCATGCACTTAAGATTTGGCGACATTACCTAATCGGTAATCGTTGCGAAGTGTATTCGGATCACAAAAGCCTAAAGTATTTGTTCACCCAACCAGATCTGAACCTCAGGCAAAAGAGGTGGTTGGAGTTGATCAAGGACTATGACATGGGTATTCACTACCATCCGGGCAAGGCTAATGTCGTTGCCGATGCGCTCAGTCGAAAAGCGCATTGCAATGCCTTATTGCTCCAAGAGTTTCAACCCACCCTTCTGAAGGAATTTCAGCGTCTCAACTTAGGTTTGGTTGAGCATGGTTCGCTCGCTGCCTTGGTTGTGCAACCAACCTTGGTGGATCGGGTTAAGGTCGCTCAACAATCAGATGTTGGACCAAGCTAGTCGTCGAATCCACCACACATCTCACAAAAGTGAGGCCCTTGGGGCTCACCTTCTTCCCCTGCAAACGAAAGCAGCTGACAAAAGCCGGTGAGTACTTTGAATGTACTCGCAAGACTTACATGTGGAATAACAAACCTGTACATATACTACATGCAAGCTCATTGAAGTGGAGGCTATATGTTTCATTTTAGCATAAAGCAAGTTTCCATTTGCAATAATGTAATAGATTGAAAGCAATTTAACAAATTTGTTTTTAATGTTCAAATAACCGAAAGAACAATAATAATAACAGTAACTAGACAACAACAGTCCTGGAAGTGACTAAACCATTAGTCACCACAACAATAGCATGAATTACCCATTCAAGCCAACCATATCAAAATTTTAACTTTAAAAGATTGTAGTCTAGTTCTTGCACGACCTTACCAAGCATGTCCATAACCTAGGACGAGGCTATTCGAATAGTTTTATACCCTGCAGGGGTGTACCAATGTACCCACACGTCAGACCGCCTTTTTGCCACTAGATTAGCATACTTCCTTTGGTATGCCGGCACAGCTAAGTCCTACGAGACATTTCCAATATTGTGCATTAACTACGAGCCGCCCGTATGGATAGAAACCCATACGTTGTGTCGGAGTCATTGTAAAGCCTCGGTCAACTACCCGTCGCGAGTAAAGCCTTGGACAACTACAATGCTCCTCGGTGGAGAGCCTACCGGAATCTCCACCACCGCACTTTTAACACAAGAACACATATCCTTTTCACACAACACACACAACCCCCTCCTGCGACTCGGAGATAACACACGCCAAAGTACTTAGTCAAGAGAGGTCCCATATCCCTCTCGCGTGGTTATACGCATAAGCGCAGCTTAGTGACACAAGTAACTCGGTCCTTGATGACCTAGGCACCATTCCAT
The DNA here is from genome assembly GCA_036346395.1 of Hsuehochloa calcarea. Classification (NCBI taxonomy): domain Eukaryota; kingdom Viridiplantae; phylum Streptophyta; class Magnoliopsida; order Poales; family Poaceae; genus Hsuehochloa; species Hsuehochloa calcarea. The sequence continues at coordinate 15,541,738 of CM070608.1, forward strand.
TCACACCAACAGATCACACCAACATACCATTGTGCCCAAGTCTAAAACAATTTTATTTTCAGTTTTTTTTTTGACTTTACAAAGTAACAAAGCACAAAGTGCTGGACATAATGAAATAATAAATAATAGTGTGATCAAGATTCATCGACTAAGATCGATGATCGCCCATTACTACCGAAGCTAAGCATTTCTAAGCAATTTCAATTTGTATTCTACTAAATGACAATAGCTCATCCATCGAACTCAAATCATAGCAAATAACCTAGGCTCATGGTAGTAAAGGATAAACAAGTCCTACAGATTATGCAACTATAGGATACTAACCATAATTTAACAACAAAATAGCAATGCATACATACAAGTTAAAATCAATATATTAGACTTAAAATATAATGGGATTAACATGATCAAACTGCTTGCACCTTCTTTGTGGGTCAAGGGTCTTTGAGGATCAACAATATTATCAACGTGCTCTTGGATCCTAACGAAAAGCGAGAACCAAGCGATAAGAGCGAATAAAATGCAAAGACCCAACAGTAAACCTTCTCCAAAAATTCTAAAAATTTTACAGTAGCAATATAATGATTTATAAAGAATTTAGCAACAAGAACCAATTGATTTGGATTCTTAATGCAAAAGATATGGCCAAAACAATTTTGCTCAGCTTTTATAAATCAAAAATGCTACTATTCATTAGCAAAATTTTCTGGAGCTATACTGAGTTTGGAAACATTTTTAAATTAAAGTCTAGTTAAAAACATAACCAACAAAATTTGAATCAACGAAAAGGATTTGAAATGAATTAGTTATGCATTTTACAAGTTATCACATTTTGATTGATAAATAAATCCTCTCGAAATTCGAAATTAGAAATGGCGTGGCGAACACGGGCGTCGATCTTGGATCAACGGTCGCGTCCCAGCGCTACTTGCTAGCGCTTGCGACGGCGTGCGTCAAACCCTAAGCGTCGGCCGTTGGATGCGGATCCAGCGGTTCACGTGACGAGCGTTCGGCGGTCCGAGCGTTCCGCAGCGCCTTGGCCGTGGATCACGGGATCAACGATTCCACGTTGATCCGGCGCGGTGATCGAGCAGCGCCACGCGACGCGAACCGTGGATCCGAGATCAACGGTCCACGCTACTCGCATCGGGACCGTTGATCTTGGATCCAGCGGTCCTGACAGATCGAGACGCGGCGAATTCAAATCTCCGCGAATGTGGGCCGTAGATCTCGGATCGGCGGTCGCACCGACTCACGTTCAAAACGCCCGTCTGTTTTCGTCCGGCAAAAGCAGCGGGGAGGAGCGGCTTCGCCGCCGGCGGCTCGGCCTTGATGATGCGAGCAAGTGCCCAAATGGGTCCCAAACATCATTGCGCACCTAAAGGTACCAGCGAAATCGGTTGCGGTGGACGAGCGTCGGCAAGCGGAGGGAACCGAAGTGGCGAAAAAGACCAAAGAAGCGACGATAAGCTCATTTGCGGTTCAAGGGAGCAGTGCGGGCCACTAGGGACTAAGAGGAGCTACGAGCGCAATGGATGCGCCGAGGAGAGTCGGTTGCCGGGCGAGGAGGAACGCGGTTTGGTGAAATTGGGAAATCGAATTCAGCTCGTCCCTGGACAAATTGAACCGAATTGAGTGAGGTTAAGCTTGATGAGTAGAGGGGAGCAGAGGGAATGAAGACTTGAAGAAGAAAGCCCGTGCGGCACCGACTTCAAAGCCCCAAAGCCGACAATGGCGGTGAAGGCTTCCCAGGGTCTGCGGCTCCAGTGAGCTTGTGAGTCTTGGCTAGAGTTGCGGGGTGCTAAAGGAAGCTAAGGGAGAACCAAAGGAGCTTAAATAGCCGAGGATGGCGAGAGCAGCGGCGAGAACTCGCTCGGGTCAACTGGCCGTTTGAGCGAGAGAGCGGCAGGAGCGATTGGAGAGGGGCGCTGAGGAGGAGCACGGCGAGCATTAAATGCGCCTGAAAAGAGCCGTTAAAAGCGGCCGGGAAGGGCGGACGCGCGCGACTTTTTCCCTCTGACGACATGGCCGACGCCGACGCTTGTGGCCGGAGGAAGGAGGCAGCTACGACCGTCGGATTGAAATCGAGCAGGTGAGTTAGATCGCGTGGATTACAAGCGGTTCCGTCGTTCGGCTAATCTAGGACCGTTCAATCTTGATCCAACGACTCTGCAGCGTGCGCTCGGCGACGCGGCGGTGCGTTAGTCGACTCGACCGAGTCAAGTGGCTCGAGCCGAGTGCAGTTCGAACCAGAGCAGTGCAAACCGGTTAAATTTGAATTTTAAACATCGATTTTTAGGAATTATTTGGGTAGCAAACAAACTCCAAAATTTATGAAATTTTAGCTGGAGCTTCTTGACAGCAGGAGGAACCTCCCATAAAATATTTAGAGATTTTAATGCAATGAATTATTCTCCAGAAATTTCAGAAGAGAGGAAAATAGGGTTTGACCAGTTTGACTTGCCTCCAAAATTATCAAATAATTTCTAAAAATCATGAGATAATTCAGAGGTGTTGCCAAGCCTCCCAAAAACTCGGGAAAATATTTCAAGGATTTGGCAAAGACCTTTGCCAAGGAGGTTTTGATTAGAGTCAAAAGAGAATTTAAATTGGATTTTCCATAATTCTTTGGAAAAGAATTACCAAAATGACCAAGTCTTCAAGATGCAAGAAAAGTTTTAATTTCTCCTGATTTTCTTACATTTGAAACACAAATCCAGATTTGGGATATTCTGATCAAAACCATTATTTGCTATTCAAATTAGTTGTTTATGATATTATTTTATCTTATGTGGATCGATATTTATCTATGTTGATATTGTGTGCACTAGTGTGATCCTGGACTAGTGCATCATACACAGAGCGTTCAGAATTACATTTTGGGTCCCAGCAGAGGTGGTACGAGCCATCTTATTGCGAGGTCTTGACCTTTGTTAGATCGGTTATTTTATAGTGTCAAACTATTTTCTAAAGTAAAATTAACTAGCATGGGATTAATCACCGCCTTAACTTCTCTCATGTCTTTCTTGACTCCACTGTTACTGAAATTCTTCCTCCCCCCATTGTTTTTAAGTTGTTCTTGCCCTCTTGTCTATCTTGTCAGATACCTCGTCTTCAGAACTATGGTGAGTGTAAGGGAGGACTTGCCGCTGAGCTATGGAAGTTGTTGCAAGTGCTTAGAGGATTCGGCCGTCGATGTCCGTGGAAGCAAGCGGCTAGTGAGCGGTCGAGGCCGTGGAGTGATCTGTAGTTTGACTATCGCGGGAGGGACACCAAAGCAAGCCAACCACTGAACATGTCAGCACGAAGGATGATTTGGATTGAAGCAATTCAAGAGTCTTTGCGCCTCGCTATCCTAAGGATCTGCAACATCTACACTCGCGAGCTTCAAGATACCGCCTTCGCTATCACCCTCGTACCTCTGCAGTGGATCTTCCTTCACGCTACCCATCTGAGATGGAAAGCAACGTCAAGTGGTGCATCTTGCCCGATTCGCATTTGCTTTAGAGGAGTCACGGGAGTTGGCCGCTCTGAGTGGAGTGTGTCTCGAGACCTTGCGGATGGCAGAGGAAAGGACCGCAGTGTTAGAGGAAACACTCTACGGTCAGCACAAGCACGAGGAGGATCACGAAGAAGAAGACCCAGAGGAAGCTGAGGAGCCAGCAAAGGCCGCAAAGCCAGAGGAGTCAGCTGTGCCTGCACCAGGGACGCCTATTCCTGTTGCACCAGTCCCGAGGCACCAGAATCAATTCACAAGGATGCCAACGTAGTTCCAAGTCTACAGCAGGCGGGAGCACCGTCAGGGCTATGGAGGCTATCACATCGAGTAGTCCGCTTGAGTTTTTAGGCTTAGCCAGTTTAAGGATGGGAGAGTCACCCTTTAGGCGATAGATTGTGTGCTTAAGTTCGTTCTTATTTCTTGTGTGCGAGTATGAGCTGCAAAGGCTCTTAGGCATTTGTTGCAGTCATGCTAAGATCTAAATTAATATAAGTATTTTAGTTGAGTTTTCTTGAGCCGTGTTTGTTGGGTTTAACCTACTCCTGGCTAGTTCCTAACTCATCTTGTGCTTGCTACCTTATCTAACCCATGGAGCTTCACCAGATCGTTCAGACTCGTCATGTTGCTGCAAGTGGTTTCGGCACCCCTGTGTCAGAAGGAAATGAGCAGACCCCCGCAGGAGCAGTTCCACGTCAGGCACCTCCAATCGACCTGTAGAATTTTGGAGCTCTCATGGCAACTCAAACCCAAATGATGTATATTATGATGAATCAGATTCAGAATATGAACAATCAGAACAGCAACAACAATCACCACAATCGAGCCCCAATCACTCATGGTTACCATGGACCATCCAAGCAAGCCTAGTTCATGAGAACTCGTCCACCAATATTTTTCGAGCATGTCTCACTGGTTGAAGCTGATGATTAGCTTTGTGTCATTGAAAGGAAGCTACTGGTCACCGAATGCAGCGATCATGAAAAGGTTTTGTATGCCACTCACTAGATGGAAGGCATAGCTGCCGAATGGTAGGAAAATATCTGTGCAGCGCATGAGACGCTGCAAAACATTACCTGGAAAGAGTTTTCAGCTGCTTTTCGTTAGTACCATGTACCAGAAGGAATCATGGATTAGAAGAAGGATGAGTTCCGCGCTCTCAATCAAGGAGGTATGTCAGTAACTGACTATCTCAATAAATTTTCTCAGCTTGCTCGCTATGCTGCGGAAGATGTCAACACAGATAAACCCTATCAGAGTCATTTTTTGAAGGGACTGAATTCTAGATTGCAAGTTAACTTGATTGTCCATACTTTTCCAGACTTCCGGGAGCTAGTCAACAAAGCCTTGATTCTGGAAGAAAAGTGCAAAGAACTGGAAGACAGCCGCAAATGCAAAATGGCTCAGCAAAGGAGCCACGATTCTGCGATAGGCAGAAACGATTCATGGCGGTTTAAGATTCTCCTTTGTAGAACTCTTCGGACATTGCACAAACTTTAGCACCTCGTCCAGTGGCTCAAAACTTTTGCAACCCTGCACCAGCCAACCCCAATCTAGGGAACAACCCACGGAGTGGACCAAGAGTTTCTTTTTCCTGCTATCAACCAGGGCACTTCGCCAACCAATGTCGCAAAGGGAATAGTAACTCCAATACACTTCAACCTTGGAGCTACACCAGTGAAGAGCAACAATCAGGGAGCATCTCAAGTTGCCGGTCAATCCGGAAGAGCACCGCAATCCATGGTCAAAGGTCGTGTCAACCACATCACTCTGGAAGGAGCCCAGGGATCACCCGATGTCGTACTGGATAAGTTTCTAGTAAACTCAGTATCTGCATTAGTTTTGTTTGATTCTAGAGCTTCGCATTCGTTTGTTTCTGGAGTTTTTGCAACCAAGAATAATTTAAAAGTTAAGCATCTTAAGCATACTCTGTTGGTCCAATCGCCTGGAGCAGAGCTAAGATCTAAAGTGGGATGTTTAGGAGCTAAGTTACTCATAACTGGAGTTGAGTTTCTAGCCAACCGAATTGTTCTAGACACCCAAACCTTAGAATATCCGGATGTGTTTTTAGAAGAGTTTCCAAGAATGCCACCGGACCGTAACATCGAGTTTCCCATCGATCTAGTACTGGGAATAGCACTAATTTTAAAGAGACCCTATCAGATGCCAACCGATGAGTTGGTAGAGATGAAGAAGCAGATTAAAGAACTTCTTGAGAAAGGTTTCGTAAGACCTAGTTCGTTGCCATGGGGAGCGTCAGTCTTGTTCGTCAAAAAGAAAGATGGAAGCATGAGGATGTGCATTGATTATCATTCTCTGAATGAAGTCACTATCAAGAACAAGTATCCATTGCCCCGAATTGAAGATTTGTTTGATCAGATGAAAAGAGCCAGACTATTATCAAAGATCGACCTGCGCTCAGGTTACCATCAGTTGAATATTTGTTTGAAGAATATACCAAAGACTGCTTTCTCAACACGATACAGACATTATGAGTTCTTAGTCATGTCCTTTGGTCTGACTAATGCCCCTGCCTATTTCATAAACATGGTGAACAAGGTATTCATGGAATATTTGTACAAGTTTGTAGTGGTATTTATTGATGATATATTTATTTACTCCAAGTCAGAAGAAGAACACGCTGAACACCTGAGGTTAATCCTAGAGAAACTTAGATAGTATCAGTTGTATGCTAAGTTCAGCAAGTGTGATTTCTGGAAGAAGGAAGTTGATTTCCTTGGTCACATGATGACAGCTGAAAGAGTAGCAGTCGACCCCGGTAAAGTTAAAGCAGTGTTATATTGGGAGCAGCCCAAGACCGTAACTCAAATTTGTAGTTTCTTGGGAATGGCAGGATATTATCACCGTTTCATTGAAAGATTCTCAACGATTGCTAAGCCTCTTAAACAACTGTTGAAGAAGGAGAAAAAGTTCACTTGGACCCCAGCTTATGAAGAAAGTTTTCAAGAATTGAAGAAATGTTTGACTTATTGATTGTTTATTTATTTATTGTTCATTTATTTTTAAAGTAAGTTTTCAATCTATTATTTGTATTCAATTGCAAATGTGGCTTTATGCAAAATAACCGGAGAAGCCATTCCTTTGGAACAAGTCATCATCTATAAATTGCATTATGTGGTATGACTTGTGAGTGCGGTTTGTGTACTCATGCTTCTTGCAAATATTCAATACAAGTGGAGGAGTCATCGCTCGCCTTTGAGGAGAAGTTCTCTGAAGGTGATGATCGTTAGGATCTTGATCGATCGGTTGCCCATGGTGAATTGATGGAATCTCCGCTAGATTTTATTTGTTATGCTGCTGCTATTTTATTTGTTGTCAGCCCTGCGTGGCCTATTAGTTATAAACTCGACCATAAGGTCAAAACCATTATTCGCTATTCAAATTAGTCGTTTATGCTATTATTCCGTCTTGTGTGGATCAATATTGATCTATGTGACACTATGTGCACTAGCGTGATCCTGGACTAGTGCATTATATCTGAGAGGGTTGATTGCATTTTGGGTCCCAACACTCGAGGTGCGGGGAATCAGACCGAGGCTTACCGAGTGAGGTGCGGCGGTGGAAATGGTGGAGCTGGCCGAGAAAGGGGTGGAAGGAGTCACCGGCGAGCACTTGTGGACAAAGGGAAAATTGGGTGACCAGAATAATGTCTCATGTCCTGGAACATGTGATGATGCACATAGGGAGGGAAGGGTCTCATCGAGATGGCGGCACGGTGAGGGCAACATCGGTGGGTCTGGCGGTCGAAAGTAGAGCTTCGTGCTCTCATGCTCCTTGGGCTTGGTGAGAGAGAGCAAAGGGAGGAGAAAGCAGGGAGGGGGCTAGGCGAGTGTGTTGTTGGCTTTAAATAGGCGGGAGAGGGAGGGAGAGTGTGGATATCGTGGGGATATGTGCATGATCTTAGGATGATGAGTCAATTGACAATGGCATTGTTGGTTTGCAAAATCTGCGTTTTCGGGTTTGCTTGATCTTTGTCAAGTCCTTGGCGGTCCGGCCGGCCGGGCCGCCGGTCAAGCCGAGCCCGATGGAAGCGATCGACCGACAATGCTTGCGGTCCGACCGCCACAGATTTTGGTGGTTTTGGTGAGCCAAAAATAGGGTGTGTAGGCAAGTGAGGGGAGTCTCCTGGATGTGGTCGCATAATTTTTGGAGCTCCCAGTCAAAAGTTGTATTCATTTGAAAATTCCAGAAGGTTTTGGATTTTTGAGATGAAAAATGGCTAAGTCTTTTCAGGCGGTCCGACCGCCGTTATGGAATCGGTCAAACCGCTGAAATAGGTCGGACCGCCGTATAAGGTGATCGGACCGCCAATCACTGGAGTTTAGCCTTTTGGCATTGTTGTATCGGAATGTGTTTAATGTATGAATTTCAATGCTTTATTGTTGCATATTGCATTGTTGAACTAACGTGGGTCAAGTTGTGAAGAACTTATTTAGGAGCGATTTCTTTGTCTATTCTTTGTGCGGTGGCTTGCGAGTCAGCGGCGTTAGCGGTGAGGTGGATCGGGACTACGCTTGGAGAGCGAGGTCCAAAGCGATCATGGATCTTTGGGTGGTCGTGTGACTCAAGCATGGTGCGAATGGGCAAGATGGATCAACAGGCGATTCGTTGCATTTGGTTGGATCGGCGGTGCGGAAGTCGGTGCAAGTCACAGGAGGTTCCGATGGGATTGGACGGGAGAGACTTGCCGACATGATAAAGCCACGATCAACCTACACATGGTGAAGCGGCGATTGCTTCAGCAGATGTGTTGGACCGTAAAAGGCGACTAGAGGGGGTGAATAGGAGCACGCTCACTTTTCACAAATTATGAACTCAATACAATTTTACTCCGGTAGCTATTAGAAAGCTATGAAGATCAATATACGATCTGTGGAAGACTAGTATTGAATCAATTAAACCCCTAAGCAATGCGACAAAAATCAGCAAGAATCAAAACTAACGAGTGGCGGTCGTCGACCATTGTTATCTTGGCGGTCGGCCGTTCTAAATCGATCGACCTACGGTGTGGGGCGATCGGCCGTGAGCTCTGAACAGTAAAAACGGCCCGATGGCGAAGTTGCAATTAGGTCTAAATTTTGATTCTCAACTCCAAACTTCACGAAACTTTGCACACACCTTCTCTATGCTATTGAGGACCTATTCCAATCGAATATTATGATAATTCTTGGAGCGATCTTGAGCAATTGTCAATTGATTAACGAAGGTCTAAAGCAGGGCAGAAGCGAAAACTTGATCCTAATGCTTGTTCGTGAGAGATTGATGATCAAGATGATGCTAGATAGATTCACACATATCACAGCAAGCTAATCCACGTGAAAGAATCAATCACAAACTCGCGGATCAAAGGAAGCCCTAAAATCACCAAATTGAAAGCAAGAACGAAAAGAGACTTATCTCAAGCAAACCTTGCATAGATTGATAACGAGATCGTTCTTTGGATTACACCCACGCCATCATGGATCGGTGGTCAATCCAAGATCACGAAATTCTCCTCAAACCATGAAAAGCCCTAGCCTCCACCTCAACTCCCCTAAAGACAATTAGGGTTTTTAAAACATAAAAAGGCGAGAGAGAGGGGTGCAGCCACCACCTCCTCCTATTTATAGTGGAGGCCTAGAACTCCTAGGGTTTGACTCAATTGGGCTCCCGTTAAGGCCCACTAACAAACGGGTCACACACGCACGCGCCAAAGCGTCGTCTTTAACCTTTTGACCTAAACTGCTTCACCATGCGCCATGGATTCGCCAATAGGTCACCCTTGTCCATCTTGTGTCACGCTTGAGTCATTAACCTCACCCGGCATTGTTGATCGTTCTGGACCTCAACTCTCCAAGTCTAGTCCCGATCCTCTTCGCCGTTGACCGTCGTTGACCACCAAGCAACCTGCACAACCACAGACAAGAAAATACGAATTCGGGAACAAGTTCTTCAAAACTTGACCCATGTTAGTCAAAACATGCATCATGCAAAACATATGCCATGGAACCCATGTACTCGACCTAACAAAGCACATCGCCACGAAGTTGGCCGATGATCAAGTGAATCTGCGTCCGACCGCTCCGGGTGAGCGGTCGGACCGCCTGGCGGTCGGACCGCTCCACGTGAGCCGGTCGGACCATATGGGACAAGCGAAATTCAAGCCCTCAAATTCGAAACCTTACGAAACTTTAAACCAATAGAACTTCTTCTTGGAGACTCCAAAATTATGAGACCAAGTGCATTGGGATCCTCACTTGCCTACAACACTTATTTTTGGCCCGACCCATTACGAGAACTTTTAGGTCATTGCGGTCCGACCGCCCCATATGGCGGTCCGACCGATTTGGGACCGGTCGGACCGCCGTCTGCAAGGACCGGTCGGACCGCCCAAGAAGCACAGTAACTTTGTCGAAAACACGTGAAATGACAAACCGTAAACGCCATTGCCAATTGTCACATCATCCTAAGATCTGGAACATATCCCCATGAAATCCACAAGATGTATGTGTGTGTATCCCATGTGTGTGTGGGCCTTCATGGGAGCCCATAAGTGAAACCCTAGGACTCTCCTATAAATAGAAAGGGGGGAGATGGAAAAGCCCCCAAGCACTCAAGCCCTCATTTGCAAAATCCCTTGTTAGGGTTAGGGTTTGGAGAGGAGAGGAGAGGAGAGGCTAGGGTTTGGAGAGATTTGTATGTGTGCTCTTTGATTGAGCTCTTGTCCTCTTTGAGGGAGTGGCTTTGACAAGCATCGCATTGAATTAGTCAATTCATGAATGCTTGTTCATTGATGAAGTCTCATTTGCTTTCTTCTCTCTTTTGATGATTGTGGTGCTTCCTTGATCCGGTTGATTTTGGTTGGTCTCTTGACCTCTTTTACCTTGCTTTGATGTGTGGGAATACTCTTAGAATCATCTAGATAATCAATCCCCCACAAGCAAGTGTTGGATCAAGATTTTCATATTTCTAGGTTTTGGAACACTTCTTTGGTAAAACCTTTAGAGATCGTTTCTTTGAAGTGGATCTGGACGATTGTCACTAGAAATAGGTCTTAGATATCCTTAGGGAGGTGTGCTCCAAATTTAGTCAAGTTTCATTGGTTGAATCAAAAGTTGGACCAATTTTCGTTTTGGATTTGAGCATTGTGCTTAGCCTCTGGACTAAATCGGTCCGACTGATTTCGAAATGGCGGTCAGACCGCCAGCCTTCGAACCGCCCGTTAACGGCCGGTCGAACCGATTCCCAGCGGTCGGACCGCCCTTTGGCCGTCGGTCGGACTGCCAGTGTCCAGACCAGCCCAGTGAGATCAACTCTCTATATTTGTGTATTGTGGTAAAAGGGGGTAATTGAATTCAGCACAAGGCTTCCTCTGTGTGTTTACTGATCTTCTTAGCTTTCATAGCTAGAGGAGAAAAGTACGTGTTGAATTTGATTAAGGCAAAAAATTTAGAAAGCGCCTATTCACCCCCCTCTAGTCGCCTTTACGGTCCTACAGAGAGCAAGTGACCGGCGGCGACGAAAGTTGATGAGGAGCAGTAGCGGCGCAACATGGGAGCAGCAGCGTGGATGCGGCCCAAACGTGGTGTGCGTGACGCGAGTTGGTCACCAACCTTCGTGCCGCCATGGTGGTGTGGATGACGCGGAGAATAGTAGCAAGGCGTCCTCTGTGGCATGGCGCCAGTGAGCCGGGGCTTCGTGTCGGCTTGGGAGCAAGGGAGAAGGAGGGCACTTGGTGGCCAGCGATGCCGGGGGTGAACTGGGCTGGAGCTAGGCCTGGAAGGAAGGAAAGCCACGTAGGCCGACCCATCTATGGGGAAGAAAAAAAGGAGAGAGAAAAGGAAGGGAGAACGAAAGAAAAGCAAAGCAAAGCAAAGAAAAGGAGAAAGAGAAAACCAATGGATGGGGTTGATTCATGGTTTCGGCCCAAATCAAAGTTTATAGTTTTTTATGTGGTTCTTTTGTATTCCTATTTTAAACTTGGATTTGGATTTTAGCCTTTGACAGTGCTTGTGAAGGTTTCGTTCTTCGTTATGTTTCAACTTGGACAACACACTTTTGGAAAAAAAAAACAAAAAATCATAACTGCAAGTAAAATGGCTTAAAAACCTTAAAAAAAGTTAACAACTAATAACACACAAAAAAATTTAAAATACCACTTTTTTAACCTCGGGATTTTTGGCTAAATTTTTTGGGATGTTATACTCAACCTGCCATGCAGATGGAGCACCGTAGCTAATGGGACCCTTAGATGTGCTCTCTAATCCCACACAGTTCAATGTCCTAGAGCTTAGTTCATGGGATCTCGGGTCTTCTAGGATTGGTTACCACGAATGTGGGCCTTTACAAGGGTATGAGCCCCCATTCCCTTTGACGCTGCAAATATGGCCTTTCGCATCATTCCTTTGGTGAAAGAATCTGCCAAGTTCCTTTCAGACTGGATGTATTCCACAGTTATAATTCCCGTCTCTCTGGCATGCCTTACCGAATTTAGTCATCTCTTTATATGTTTTAAAGACTTCATATTGTCCTTCCTACTCTTCACCTTAACCAAAATGGTTTGGTTATTGTAGTAGGTTAATATAGCTAGAATTGACTTTTCCAGCAGTGGTAGGTCAGAAAGGAGTTCTCCAATCCATTATGCATCTATAGTCACTGAGTTAAGCTCTACTAGCTCAGCCTCTATGGTGGACCTTGTAAGGATAGTCTGTTTAGAAAACTTCCACGAAACGGCCCTACCTACTAGAGTGAAAACATAGCCACTCGTAGCCTTCACTCCATCTGAGTCATTAATCCAGTTAGAATCACTGAATCCTTCCAAGACTGTCGGATGGCCAGAATAATGTATTCCCAAATTTGTGATCCCCTTCAAGTACCTAAGTACCCTCTCTAATGCTATCTAGTGATCATCTTCTGGATTGGTCGTATAACGACTCAATCTACTTACAACATATGAGATGTCAGGTCTCGTTGCACTAGTCAGATACATTAAGGACCCAATTATTTGATATTATTTAAGCTGGTCTTTTCATCTCTAGTATTTTTATGTAGCTTAACATTTGGATCCAAGGGTGTAGCTAATGATTTATAGTCTATGAACCCAAATCTGGTTAGGACCTTGTCCTCGTAATGAGATTGTGATAGAGTAATCCCATTCTCACCCTTTAACAGCTTGATGCCTAAGATAATATCAACTTCACCCAGGTCTTTCATATCCAAGTTCTGGAAGATGAAAGACTTAGTTTTATTGATCGCATCCATGTTGATCCCAAAAAGCAATATGTCATCCACATATAGACAAATAATGACACCTTCGCCCCCATTAAATCAATAGTAGACTCATTTATTGGCTTTGTTTACACAAAATGGTATACTTTCTTCTCTTTCCCTTCAATCACAAAGCATCGGGATGCTGCATATAAATCTCCTCATCCAACTATTCATTTAGGAAAGCGGGCTTTATATCCATTTGATGTATTTGGAGTTTGTATGCGGCAGCTACTGCTAAAAGCACCCGAATTATGGGCAAACGAGCCACAAGAGAGTATGTGTCAAAGGCATCCTCTTGATTGCGAAGCAGGACCCTACTGAGGACGTAATTAGCTGTCAGAACTGCTTCACTCAACTAATAGTCTGACATACCTAAACTTTGTAACATAGCATTAACCAAGTCACAAAGAGTTCGGTATTTCTTTTCAGATATTCCATTTGATTGGGGTGAGTATAGTGGAGTAATTTCATGATTTTTTTTACTTTCTTCGCAGTATTGAGAAAATTCCTTTAAAGCATATTCACCGCCTCGGCTTGACCTTAATCGTTTGAGTTTCTTTTCTAATTGGTTTTCCACTTCGGCTTAAAAGATCTTAAAATGTTCTAGTGCTTCATCTTTCGACTTAAGTAAATAAATATGGCAATACTTAGTCACACCATTGATGAGAGTTAGAAAATATCTTTACCACCATTAGTTAGTATTCAATTCATCTCACAAAGATCTGAATGTATCAGCTCAAGTGGTGAGGTGTTCCGCCCTTCAACGCTATGAAAAGGTTTTCGGAGTTGTTTTGCTTGCACATACACTTCACACTTAAAACCCTTATCATAATTATAACTTGGAATTAGACTCATTTTTCTTAACCGCACAAATGGCTTCAAAGTTAACAGGACATAATCGAGAATGCCAAACATCATGAATTTTATTACAATGGGAAACATTAAAATATTTATATTATTGAAATCAAGAATAGACAAACGGAACATGCCTCCACTATGATAGCCTTTTCCCACAAAATTACCAAATTTAGTCAACAAGACCTTATTGGACTAAAAAACAAGCTTTATTCCTTGCCTACACAACATAGACCCACTTAAGATATTACGAGTCATTGTAGGCACGTACAACACGTCTTCCAGGATGAGTGTTTTGCCTGAAGTGAGCTTCAAGAAAACATGTCCAATCCCACATCTTGTGTGACTCCCCATCAGGACGGATCCACTACCTTCACCCTGAAATGAAGAGTAACATGATTGATCAGCACATATATGTCTAGTTGTACCTATATCAATCCACCAATCAATATATGGACTTGCCATAAAGGCCTAAGATACATACCCTTATAAACTGGAGCAAACCATTGCAACATTCACTTCAACCTTATGGCCTTTATGCTGACCAGGAGAAGGACTCTTACCCTTACGATTGTGACAAATGTTAGCTTTATGACCAACCACTCCACAAATATAATAGACAATTTCCTCCTTCTTCATTTTCTTGCCTTTGAGCTTGTCCTAAGTTGGTTCTTGAACTTCTGTTTTCCAATACCTCCAGCATTCTTGACCTCCACCTGATGAGTTTGAACTTGAACCTTTTTTTACCATCACTAGCTCTGGCACGCTCTTCGACATTAATAGCAGCTGACAGCTCATTGAGAGTCAAGCGCTCCTTTATATGTCTACGAGCGGTCACAAAGTCACGCCACGAGGACATCAACTTAGCCAGAATGACATTTACTTGAAACTTCTCTGGTAGGATGCAGTCATACTGACTTAAGTCACGTACAAAGAGTTGTAGCTCATGAAGCTGCTCCATCACCGACCGTCCCTCAACCATCTTTAAGGTCAAGTAGGTAGCAGTTATGAAAGACTCGTTCCCATTATTCCCTTCGACATATTTCTCATCAAATTCATTCTAGAGTTGCTTAGCATATTTGAAGTTAACATAAACGTCGAACAACCAGTTGGATAAGATGGCTAACAAACGAGCTAAGACTGAATTGTTCATATCCTCCCACCGTGTCATAGCTACGGTTTCCAATGGGAACATTGGAGGATTTGAAATGATTCAGAAAAGTTTGAGGTCAGTCAACCATAACTTAGTTTTAGCCTGCCAACTCTTAAAGTTAGCATCGTCAAATAATTCCAGTTTAACAAACTCAGAAGAGGAAGTTATTTCTTCAATAATTGGTTTTCTGAATTGTTGTAAATTTAGCGATTTTAGCAAATATTCAAAAATTATTCCAACAATAATTATGATTATACAAGCATATTTCCAGCAACATATAAATGACAGAAACAACATATAACCATTGAGTTTAGCATGTCATCTTCTCATGTCAATTAAACATGATAATGTGCTCAAAAGATAGAGCATGTGAGCAACTAAAATCAACATATTGCTCAGATTTTAAATAGATATTTATTACTCTCAGATGTCGGGTTGCTCAAGAATTAATTCTTGGCCTCCTCGGTACTTAGGTCAAGATTCAATCATAAATTGAATATGATAATATCTTTAAAATAAATTAGGCATTGAGCTCAAATAAAATCTTGCTAAACTAACCAGTAATATAAAGCATTTACAAGTTTAATGTTCACTGGACAGCAAGGGATTGAGCTGAAAAGGTCAGCTTTCTAGATACCAATTGACAATGATAAGTAACAATGAATAAACTGGTAACTCACAATGAACAGACAAGAAAGATATATATGATAAAATAGTAAACAACAAGTGATCTACAAGCTCAAGACCAAATTTATATCTGAATTGTCGTATTTAATCTCACAGTGACCTCAAATCCTCATCGAGCAATTCACAAGCCCACAATATTACCATGCAAAGTCACCCTGTGCTAGAGATAAATCACATACTAGATAATCTGGAAAAAAAAAATACTAGCATGTCACACTGATATACACGGTAACATAAAAAGAAGCAAAAGAGCAAACTCACCGAGCAGAAGGCACTCAAGGCCACCGAGTCGACTGGCAAGGCACGCCGAGGTGTTATCTCATAAAACCAATCTCTCCGTTGTGTCGTGGTGAACAGACGTGTTCGTCGGAGATACAATGCGACTTTTCACAATTCAGGACACACCAATTGTGAAGTCGAGGTACAGGAAAATTGCCGCACAAGAATCACCACAGGATGCACCAAATGAGTGCACCAGTGAGTAAATCCACCAATATCAACACCTTTCTTCTGACCCAAACATGCACAGAGCCGGTCAGTCCAATCCTCAACAGTGCACCGCCCCAGCTTCCTCAGCGACCTCGAAAAGGAGGTGACACAAGGAGGCATACAGGGAGTGCACAAGGAGGAGAAGGCCGAACCTCACCGCCTATGGCACCGTGCTCAACCACAGCAACTGACATGACCCAAGCCAGAGATCAAATCAGGAGAGATGATAGAAAAAATGAGTTAGACTCAAAGTACCGTGCACAGGGAGAAAGGAGGAGCCCTTAAGAAGAAAAAGAGGAGCATCACGACGCTACCAACGGCCGACGAGATTTTCGCCTAGGCAACCCCATGTCTGCACCATCGGATCGAGGAGAGGGGCTCGATCCCCTCTCGTGCAAGGAAGTCTCCAACCTTATCCCTTCCTCACTTCCTATGACAAATGGGCCCACCTTTTCTTTTATTGTTCTTTTCTCTAATTGAGAAATTACAAAAATACCCCCTTTATATACAACAGTATTTATATGCAATAATGGCCATTCTGTATTGTACTATGTACTCGACTTTTCTCTTGATGGCCAATAATAGATCCAGTGAAGTTGGTCCTAGAATGTTTGATGGGTTATTTTAAGTGGCTAATTCAAGGGTAAACTAGTGCCAAGATGTTGCGACAATAGTGAAAATGGGCTAAATATTGCAAATGCGTCAAAAGTAGGTGTGGCAGTTTTCTAAAATTCTAAAAAAAACAAAATCAGTATTTGCAGTGCATGAAGACCTGATAGGCTGGTAGCCAAAGTCGTGCACACTAGAAAGTAGGAAACAACAGCGACAACCACAAATTTCAGGCATAAAACTTTATAACCTTACAATAAAATTACCACTAACTTGATAGTATACAGTACCATCTCTCGTCATTCATTGTGTAGAGCAAGAACAAAGATTCAGGCACGTAACACTAACACGCATAACTTGCAACTTGTAGCAACCCACCGGTGAACAAACAGAGCAATATGAAGCCATTCATTCAGATCCTAGACCCACCCCTGTCAAGACCGTAATCTGTCATGCCCATGCCAACTTCATTTTGGTGCTTGATAAACCCGCCGGTCGCCGCCTTCGTGTAACTCCAGTAGTACACTAGAGATGCAACGAGGTTGATGAGCATCAAGGCAGCTGCTGCTGCAAAGACTCCTTTGCGAAGCGTCGCACAAGTGACCAAGTCATGCTTCATATAGTAACCTAAATACTTGGTGTGGTATGCATTCCTCACGGATCCTCCAACAAGGCAAGCTTCCGCGGTGAGAAATGTTATCCTGAGAACAAGAAAAAACATGACATTACGAGGATCATGATTATGAATAATGATGCCCAAATATATAAAGATCATATTGAACACAGCACCGCTGTGACAATGATAACCTCGATAAGTTAGCTATTACTGATCCTGGCAATTCGTATACCTTAAAATTACTAACAATGGGATTTAACAAATATGTTTGATCTTACGTAAGTGCTTTTATTAGATTACATCGGTTACTCAGCTTCAGAGGATGCTTTTAAACTGGGTTCAGTAGAACACAGCCATAGATTGTAACAAAGAACAAAGATTCCAGAAACCAAACCCAAAAGACCAATCCATCAAAAGTATAGAAAACTCTAAAACTTCAACTTCAGAGAACAAACTTAAAGTTAGGACAGTGTCATCAAATTCTGAAAACTTGACAGGTACGAAAGACAGTATTACCAACCACATAGACTGCTTTGAGAAAACATGACAGAAAATGTGAGTGTACTTCGATATATCAAAGAATAACAAAGCATTATGATTCAACAATCACGATTAAAGAGTTTATGTCCCGAAGAAAACAAGGAGAAGGCACTTCATTAAATATTCTTGAATGGGATTTTGGACTGATTGTCACATTTACAGTCCTAAGTTC
Organism: Hsuehochloa calcarea; assembly: GCA_036346395.1. Classification (NCBI taxonomy): domain Eukaryota; kingdom Viridiplantae; phylum Streptophyta; class Magnoliopsida; order Poales; family Poaceae; genus Hsuehochloa; species Hsuehochloa calcarea. Next base: position 15,559,625 of record CM070608.1, read on the forward strand.
GAAGGTCAAGCTACTTATAAATAAGATAAAAGTATGCTGGTCAGAGATAAGTAGCTAACATGGAAAGGCATAAGAACAATCTGGTTTATATCAGAGAACTTGAAGGAGTTGAGCAAAGTTGCTCAAGAGGTATTCTCTATGACCCTAGAGCTTCAGGGGCTTTGAGCCAAGTACTAGCTGACTGAGCTGCTAACAAATGTCACGTGCTTCGGGAATTGATCTAATTGGGTATGAGTGGGAGGTGGGAGGCTTCGGCCCAGGCTTGCGCCCTGGGAGCCTTGGTAGAGGAGAGGGCGGCGCACGGCAGGGGAAGGCCGGTGTGCGCACGGCGTGGGTGGGGTGAGGGGTGCACATGGCAGGGAGAGGGCTAGGGTGAAGAGAGATTAGATAACTAATCTTGCTTGCTTTATTCCCTACTCTCCTCTCCTTTAAATAGAGTATTTACAAATAAAGAGATCGAAAGGATCTCCATTTAATCTAAAGAGATCAAAAGGATCTCTATCTATTCTTTAAAGAGATTAGGAGGATCTCAATCTAATCTTTCTAAACAATCTGATCTTAAGTATCTTTTCTAACTTGCAAGTAAAGAAAAGAGGGGTGTGGGCCCTAGGTTGCCACCGGCTGGGCTGTGCCCTTGGCGCGGCGGCAGTAGACCTGGCCCCACATGACATCTCCCCCCTCTCGACAGCTTGTTCTCGAACTGAAAATTTGGGTAACGTTGTTGAAAGGAACCCAGATCTTCCCATGAAGTAGATGAAGCCGGCTGGCCTTGCCATTGAATTAAAATCTGATGAACACCCCGCGCGAGTCGAACACTACTAGCTTTTTCCAAAGTAGGCAGCACCTTCCCATGAAGGGGGACTGGAAGAGCGGGCGGCTGATCGGGCGGGAGTCCCATGGAACATTTTTAGGAGGCCGGCATGAAAATCATCATGGATCCTTGCACGGGTTGGAAGGAGGAGGTGATGGGCGACGCAGTCGATTCAGGCAATGATACGATATGGCCACCGGTCGATGGTGAAGTCGAAGCCACAACCAATCATCAATATTGATGGCGAGAGGACGATGCTTGCCATCATAATAAAGTTTTTCATGCTGCTGAGCCTGTTGGAGTCGGTGCTGGGCGTCGGCGACAAATTCATGTTCACGGCCATACACAACGTGAAATGACGTGTCTTTCAGGGCAGTATGAAATGACGTATTGTAGCAATATTCTGTCCATGGTAACCAACAGACCCATTGTCGAGGACAATCGCCCGTCATGCATCAAAGGTACATGGCAATGAATTTGTTAAAAACCTCATACTGTCCATCAGACTGCGGATGAACAGCCTCATGCATCGAAGGTACATGGCAAGTGCGATCCTGATGCTCGAAAGAGTTCTGCCAGAACGCTGAAGTGAAGGCAGGGTCCCTATCGGAGACAATAGAGGATGGTATGCCGTGGAGGCGCACGATGTCGGCGAAGAATACATGGCCACTGATTTCGCCAAATAAGGATGCGCCAACAGGATGAAGTGTGCGTACTTGGAAAAACAGCCCACTACCATGAGAATGACTAGCTTGCACCCACACGCGAAAGCCCCTCGAAGAAGTCCATAGCAATATCCTCCCAAACGCGAGAAGGAACGGGTAATGACTGGAGTAGCCCGACGGGTTGGAGATGTTCCGTCTTATTGTGTTGGCATGTTGCACCACTGATCGGACCTGCGGCGTGTGGTAGTCACGGCGCAATCGATGTAAGGTCTTTTGGACACCCTCGTTAGCAACATCATGGGTGGCGGCAAGGACATCCCCAATGAGAACCGAGTTGGGCGGAATGTAGACACACTTGTTGAAGAGTACTAAGCCATCGACGAGTGTCCACAGGGCCCCAAGGTCGCCGACCGTGATCTAGTCGCGAGGACCACCAACGCCGGGTTAGAAGAGGTGGCCGTGCGCACGGTCGCAATGAGGTCGAAGTGCGGAACCGACAAGGCGAAGGCGGTGCCGACGTCTGAATCACGGCGGGAGAGTGCGTCAGCTACCGTATTAAGCCGGCCCGGTCCGTATTCCACCGCAAAATCAAAGTCATCGAGCAACTTGCTAACCCACTGGTGTTGGGACATAGTCACAAGGCCTTGATCCAAGAGAAACTTCAAACTATAGTGGTCGCTTCGGACGAGGTACAGGTGCCCCCAAAGATAAGGCCACCAGTGTCGTACAGCCTAGACCAGACCAATCAATTCGTGCTCATATGTAGCGAGCGCGTGACGAGTCCGTAGCTTTGTTCTTGCTCTGTGTATTTTGTGTTGATCCTTCTCTGTTTATCCTCATCTGTTGATTCCTCTATGCTAATCTTTCTATATGTTAATTCTTTTCTCTAATCCTTGCTTCCAATCTCAGTGCTATGAATCCATGCATCCATCTCCATACGCCATGAACCAAACCAATGCATGTAGTATCTCCAATATTATACCTCTCCATTGAATTCTTCTCTATTAATCTTTCTTAGTTGATTCTCCCTGTAATCCTTTCTCTATTCTTTTACTTTGCCAACTCAATGCTTTCTCGGCCCGACATGTGATAGGAAGCGGCCGGCCACGAGCTCGCTGCAAGCGCTTCCTCTCCCAGTTGATCAGTAGACCCCACGTGTCATGCACCCAATTAAAAACCCTAATTATTTCTCTTACATGCGGGTCCCGCATGTCAGTCAACTCTTGGTCAACCTCCTCCATGAGCTTGGTCCACCGTGGACCTGGTCCATAGACCAGTGGCCCACATGTAAACCCCTAATTCTATTTTTGGGAATTAATTTAATTTTGAAAAATCCTTTTATATCGTTGGTCCCACATGTCGCTCTCTATTTTATTTCTGGAATTATTTTAATTCTAAAAATTCATAAATATCAGTCGGTCCTACAATACACTCAGTCATTTTCTAATATTTTCAGAATAAAATATTCTGATAATATTCCGTAGACCCACTTGTCAGTTTCTCTCACCCTTTTTCTTTTTTATCATTTCATGTGAATTTCAAACTTCCGAATGTCATATCTTTCTCTTCCAAACTCCACTTGAACCCATTCAAGTTTTTAAATTCTTCTCAATTCACTATCCATCTTCCAGTACCATTCAATTTCAATTTGGAGTTTATTTGATTTGTCTTTCTGAATTTTGTTTGTTTTGCGATTTCTTTCTCGTTAGACGTCGAAGTCCCAGAATCGTCCGAAGGAGCAGAAGTTCAAGGAAGTGGAAGATCAAGGATAAAAAAAATCATCATTGCTATAGGAAGGTAAGTTATACCTTTGATCATATTGAACCCAGTTTTTAAAATACTTTTATTCAAATTATTGCATTCTACTTCAAGTATTTATTTAAATGCTTTTCGGTTTAGTTATTAATCTAATTTGTTACATCCACCTTGTCTACTATCATGTCATGATCTTTTGTCACCCTAAGTTGGTTTATTATTAGTTGGTATTATTGTAGCACCAACGTGGGTTGGTTAGATACGAGTAGATTGCTTAGCCATGCAACGAGTCATCATTTCATGTGAGTTGCAAATATAAATTTGACTAAGTGATTATGGAACTATGAGATAAAGCTGTGTGTGTTGTGTGCTATTACTCGTTGATGGTATGTGTTGCACTTAACCAACAAGGTGGGAAAAGATTTAGACTGAGCCAAGTGGTGGATACTGTGTGAATGGGAATATTATGCATGTGACACTTAGTTAGAAATTGAAAGTCTTGCCTTGGTCAATTAAGGACTTAACTTTGTGCGTCATTGAACTGAGCATTACTGTACAACCACATGTCTGGTATGGAACGGGCCTAACTTAGTAGGTTATAGGGTCTACATTGACTACTCAGACAGATAGGTTAAGCTGTATGACAGGGTGGAAGGTGTGTACCGCTGTGTTTGGGTCACATCTGAGCGGTTCGCTGTTTTCAGATCCAACGGTATGTGTCGTTCCAAGGGTGTGTGTACAAATTGGACGGCAGTAAAAGCGCATCGGGAGTATCAGGAGTATCAATTCTCGAGATGAAGTTACCGAAAGGTTTTGTTGTGATCAGCCCTGATCCAGTTGATTGCATCTTGTGGGTAAAGTGTACAATCTCTGTAGAGTGTTAAATCAATCTATTCGAATAGCTGCGTCCGCGGTCATGGACATGCTCAAGGATTTCACACGAGGGGTAGATTTTCATAAAACAATTGGGAAGGGTCAGCTGTATGAGATAACTTGTGCAGCTGTGTGAATAACTTGTTTAGACTGTATGTTCTTTGTGAAAAGAAATATCAAATTAATATCGTTTATTTGTTTTGAATTATGTTTTTAATCTATTATTTGTATTCAATTGCAAATGTGGCATCTCTGCAAAAGAACCACAGAAGTCATTCTTTGGAATAAGCCATCATCTGTAATTGCATTCTGTGGTATGACTTGCGAGTACGGTTGTGTACACATGCTTGCTATAATGAATCAACAGAAGTAGAGAAATCGCCAGCCAACGAGGTCTACTTCAAGGATCGTAGAGAACTAGGTCGCGTTACCCCAGCTGATTGCTTGTGGGCATATGGATAGGCTTCACTGAAGTTATTTCGTTTCGTTCTGCTGCAGCTTTATTGAGCTATTCGCCTTCTTAAGCATTAATTGTAAGCTTTGATCTTAAAATCGTTACTCTGATAATTATTGTTATTTGTCTATTTATTAGTCAATCTTTGCATATCGAAATGATATTTCATCGATGTTGTCACTGTGTGCATAGCGTGATCCTGGACTAGTGCAGTATACACAGAGGGTCTAGAATTGTATTTTTTGGTGCCGACAGAGGTGGTATCAGAGCTATATCGACTGTAGGTCGTGACCTTAGTTAAAATGGACGTGTTTAAGGAAGACTTCAAATCTTATTTTACAAATGAAAAATCTTAATGATGTGCTATTCTCATCTTGTTTAGCTTCTATACTCTTCCACTCTAATCATTTCTCAACTATATTCTTCCTCACCATTTTGAGTACTTCCATAGTTGTCATTATCAGTGCCAAATGTCTTGGTGGATGCCCAGGGGTTGTTTTCAACAACTCTTTGAAGACCATGCAACCAACAACAATGTATCGATATCTCTCCAAGTGGTTAAGACAAGTTCGTCGCAAGAATTTAAGACCAAAAAGAAGTTGTACGTCACCCCTGTCTTTCTCGAAGATTCGCCTGCAAAGATCTCTCCAAGTGGACGTTTGATGAAGACTGTGACATGTTCAAGTTTTCTTCGGACCAGCCATATAGGATAAATCAGTGTTGGTTTATCTCATTTGTTGAGCCAAGTCACCTAGTTAAGTTAGAGTTAAATCGACTAGACGATTAGATTTTCGTTTTCCTTCTTCTGTGTGAAGTTTGCTTGTGAGTTTTATGCCTCTTAATAGCTTTCAGGCTATTTTTATGTTCCTTGGTGTTACTTGGATTAAACCTGCTCCCTTTAATAGATTGTCTCTCCTTACCTTGTACTTTTCCTCTCATCTATTAGCCTTGGTGGTAGGTAGATGGAGAACCCTAGTAAGCCAACCTTCTCATTAATCTTGAGACAGTCTATGCTAGTTCGAGATCTTGTCAATTCCGGTGGGCGGTTATCGATTACTAGGAGTAGCAGATCCAGTCATGGGACAATTCTTGGTAGCTCAGACTCAACTCATGAACGCAAAATGCAGAACATGAACAACATGATGACCCAGCAGAATGAGACCACCGCTACATTAGTTAATTTGATGAATCAGAATAATCAAGCATGCTATCATATCGTCACGATGTCGCGATGCAGAGCATACGTTAACCAAAGAACTATCTCCGGTGCGATGGCGCCACACCGAGCTGAACCAACCTCCCGTCACCCGGAATCAGCTCATGCCAGCGACGATGTAACCGTCGGACAATAGTAACTTTTGCATGATACACAACTCATTGCATGCCCTCAGTTCGAGTTTGTGAAGTTCATGATGACCAAACCGCCTATCTTTGAAGGATTAGTCAAGCTCAAGGATGCAGAATCCTGGATTCGCACCATAGAAGAAAACCAGACGATAATGAGAAAGTTCTCTACTGCCACCAATTGGAAGTAGTTGCACTTCGGCGGACAAGCGGACCATCTGGACGAGCTTGCGGTGCTTTTCACCAACAATATACGACATCGAGCAAGAGTGAACAAGAGAAACCAGCTATTCCGGTGTCCTACATCTGATCTAGCAGTTGTCATGTGAAGTGTTACTAACCAGATAGGTCAGAAGATTGTGCATATACCCATTGTAGAGAAATAGGCCACAACGTCGATGAGCACAATATCAATTGTTCCAGTTGCGAAGGAAATAATTTCATTAGAGAATGTCCAATGAACAAGATCACATGTTTCTTTTGTATAGGCAATGATCATTGTCCGAGCCAGTACCCCATGTACTCTGTGTGGACTTCTACAATACAACGTCAACGATAAAATTTTCGAGCCGCTGTCAGAGCATTAGCAAAATAAGGCAAACCAATGTCAGTGCAAGATATGTCAACTGAAGAATCACAAAAGCAAAATGTTGACTGTGGTAACCAGCCTCAAAAGAGGAGCCAGCCAGTATCGTCAGTAGTGTGTTTCGAGTGTGGTAACCAATGCCACTATGCCAAGAGATGCTATGCAAAGCGACAAGCTTCGACCTTCAAGAAAGATAGTCATTTTGTCGTAGTCTTGTCAGGAAAGCCGCAAGGTTCGACAAGTTTATGTTACAATTGTCACAAAGAAGACCACTACATCAACCAGTGTACTCAGAAGAACCAATCACTCACTCCAGATGCCAGAATGCCATAAATCATTTCAGTCAAGTTTGTGTATCTTTGTATGCAAGTTACGAAGAAAAAGGAATTGTTGGATATTAAATCATTGGATACCTCTCTAAGCATATGCCATTGCAAGTCGAGTAATCAAGCTTTGAGTTATGTTGATTGAAGGCCGTAGAGTCGTAACAATGGAATGTGATGTTGAACTCCACCGCATCATTTGCATAGCAGTGAGACAACAGCAAATGGTTGAAGACTTTAGCCGTGGGGACAATGTTCATATCCGTAAAAGAGTATGCAATGGTCATTGCAAATGATCTATACAGCATGCAACCAGATCAGAAATCAAGTTTGTCTTTGACTTGGTACCCAGGATCAGCCAATTCCATAAGGATTTACATCATAGATGATATATGGCAAAAGTTGCCAATGAGTTTGCAAAAATGAAACAGTAGAGCAGATGACTTTCTCAGATAAAGGTAATGTTAAATCAAATTCGTCAGCTTGGCAAGCACCAATGTTGATTGTAAAGTAAATTGTTATCACAAGGATGTGCGAGAGTTTCAGTTTATTCAATAGCTAATCCTCATAACCTTAGAATCAGCTTGTTTGAGTTTTGAGTTAGAACTTCAGTTTTCCCCGGAATCACCCGTGAACAAGACAGTGTCAGTTGAATATCAATGAGGCAGTCATTTTAAGACAGCCGAGAGACCCTCACTCGTTGTAATGGACAAGTTGGCCCAGATTGCCAGAAGTGAACTAAATTTGTGAGATTTTCAGAAGAGATCTATCACGACTCAAGTGTTCATATCGCTTGATACCGAAAAGAACCTTGATAACTTTTATAGAAGAGCATCGAAGTTGTGTGTTAAGAAGTTTCGCCGGCATTTCCTAATTAAACAACTAAAGTTTCGAGGAGTGAATTATATTAGTAATAATTCGAAGTTTGCTATCATGGAGCAGCGAAGATGGTTTTACTGGATCGAGAACCATGAGGTTGGAGTCCGTTCCCTCAGTTCAGATCAATATAGTGGCAGATGCTTTCAGTCAGAAGAGCTACCGCAATAACTTGTTGATTAGCGAAGAGTCAGCTAAAGTTACCTGTGAAACCCAGAAGTTGAATCTTTAGTTAATGCAAGAGTATATTTCTTGAACCCCAGAGTTCAAACCAATACTAGAAAATCATGTTGACAAGCCAGTGAGATGACAGTTTTGTCAAGGAAATCAGTTCCCCTTGAAACAAGGTAAAGCCTAAGAACCCAACGAAGGCGAACAAAATGATCCACAAATCAATGAGCATATCTGCATTTTTAATCGGAAGGAACTCAAGTAGTTGATGCTTAAACCAACATTTGAGTGCAAACATCCCAAAATTTCACTTTTCAAAAATCTTGAGTAGTTTAGATTCCTGAAAAAATTTACCAATTTTATTTGAATTAATAAAGCTTAATTGGGATTTTTCTAAATTAAAAATATTTAATTTGACTAATGTAAACATTAATTAAATCAAAAACTATGGTATTTGATTTCCTTGTATCCCAAGGAATTTTCTGGTATTTTCTAAAAAAATTTCGGATTTGTTTGTTATTTATTTGATCTCGTTGATTTTTGGTCTTTTTATTTAATTCCGAAAATTATTAAATCTCTCTCCTGCCATATGGTATTTGATTTCCTTGTATCCCAAGGAACATTTATTTAAGTTTGTTCATCGTTTTCCAACCGACGCAACCGAACAGAGCTCGTCTCCCGTACGTGCGCATTTTCAACCGAAACTTCCAAAAATCATATCTCCCTCCTCGGTGCATATAAAAGCAAACCGTTTGTACCCAGACGTCCGTCTTGATCTCCTCTTCCAATCCCTGAATTGGTTTCCTCCGAATCAATCTATTTTCGTCGCAATCCGCAAAATACCGAGCTCCAACCAAAAGTCTTGTCTGGCGAGTTGCTCCTTCATCCGACGTCCTCCGGACGAACCATCTACGGCGTTGAGTTCACGGCGTCGTGCTCTACGTCATGGTTCCATCCCCTTCGCCCGAAGATCGCCGAAGCACCGTCGGCCATTAAAGTCGAAGCGTGTTCATCGCACTGCTCGCTTGCTCGGTGAGTTTTTCTGGAGATCAGCTACATCGAGGATGACACTGAGCCGCTCGAGGATTCGGAGCCCCAGATTTCCCTACTTGCCCTCGTCGGGGTTCGTATCCGCGAGACAATGCAACTCACGCTTCGCCTAAGCGACTCGGTCCTCTTCGCCTTAGTGGACTCCGGCTCGACTCAGTGAGGAAGCGAGCAATGCGATGAACACACTTCGGCTTTAATGGCCGACGATGCTCCGGCGATCTTCGGGCGAAGGGGGTGGAACCATGACGTACAGCACGACACCACGAACTCAACGTCACAGACGGTTCGGCCGGCGGACGTTGGATGAAGGAGCAACTCGCCGGAGAAGACCTTTGGTTGGAGCTCGGTATTTTGCCGATTGCAACGAAAATAGATTGGTTCGGGGGAAACCAATTCTGGGGATTGGAAGAGGAGATCAAGACGGACGTCTGGACGCAAACGGTTTGCTTTTATATAAACTGAGAAGGGAGATATGATTTTTGAAAGGTTTTGATTGAAACGCAGCACGCATGTGAGACGAGCTGCTCGCTATGCGTCGCTTGAAAATGATGAACAAGACTATACGAGCAATCAGAGCACATGGCAGGAGAGAAATTTAATTATTTTCATAATTAAATAAAAAGGCCAAAAATCAACGAGATCAAATAAATAGCAAACAAATCCGAAAAAATCTCAGAAAATTCCTTGGAACACAAGGAAACCAAATAACTCAGTTTTTGATTTAATTAATGTTTATATTAGTCAAATTAAATATTTTTAATTTAGAAAAATCCCAATTAAGCTTTATTAATTCAAATAAATTTGGTAAAATTTTCCAGAGATCTAAACCACTCAAAAAGATTTTTGAAAAGCTAAATTTTGGGATGTTACAGTCGGCGACTACTCGTGCGCCATTGAGCAATGTCAGGAACCGATCCTGGTAGTCGACGACTACTTGTGCGCCAACATGACGCCAGTTCCCCTAAGGGATTGTTGCACAGGGTTGGGCCGAAGCGGAGGTTGACTAGCTCGATGAAGCGCCTCCAATTCGGTGTCCTGCCATCACGTTCCAGCCGATAGTACCATTTGCTGGGTGCCATTAACGAGGTGGTAGGCGGCGAGCCAAACCTTTTCTTCCCCCACTGCTCGCTGTCCGCGAAAAAATTGCTCGCATCGGTTGACCCAGGGGAGCAGATCTTTTGCGATCGAAGGTTGGAAAGTCCAATTTGTAGTAGCTAGGGGCGCACTCGGTTGAAGCCGTAGCCGGCAGCTCCCGTGTTGCCCGGAGGTGGCCGTCAGGTATGATGGCAACCGCCTGGCTGCTATCGAGCCGGTGATGGCCTGCTGTTGTGTGTGGTGCACCATCTCCAGGTTCTGCAACTTGTCTTTAATGGTGTCGAGTATCTTCATCTGCACCAGGATTGTTGCGAGTTGTGCAGACACCGCATCGCCTCGCCCGCCATGGATGAAGGGGCAATGCCTGAATCTGATACCAAGTTCTCACGTGCTTCGGGAATTGATCTAATTGAGTATGAGTGAGAGATGGGAGGCTTCGGCCTAGGCTTGCGCCTGGGAGCCGTGGTGGAGAGGGCGGCGCATGGCAGGGGGAAGGCTGGTGTGCGCACGGCGTGGATGGGGTGAGGGGTGCACACGACAGGGAGATGGCTAGGGTGAAGAGAGATTAGATAACTAATCTTACTTCCTTTATTTCTTCCCATCCTCTCCTTTAAATAGAGAGTATTTACAAATAAAGAGATCGAAAGGATCTCCATCTAAAGAGATCAAAAGGATATCTATCTATTCTTTAAAGAGATCGGAAGGATTTTAATCTAATCTTTCTAAACAATTTGATCTTAAGGATCTTTTCTAACTTGCAAGCAAAGAAAAGTGGGGTGTGGGCCCTAGGTTGCCGCCGGCTGGGATATGCCCTTGGCATGGCGGTGGTAGACCTGGCTCCATATGACACACATGTCTAGTCGTGATGAAGTAGAAACTTTAATAATAAATGCTATTTAGGAATTACAGGAATGGATGGCAATGAGAGAAGATAAGAAACAGATAAGGGACCATTTTAGACATTTTAGGATTTTCATAGAAAAAGTTCATACATATTCATTTTTAAAAAATAAAACAGATGTATTGTAAATATGATGATAATAGTCCAAACAGCACAAGCATCTAGTAGCTGAAAGGTACTACATTTGGGAATGTAGGCTCCAAATTACATGGATTTAGATAATCAGAAAGCCCTTGCATAACTCTGTTTATGGTCCAACTTCTCATATAGTGAATTTTGTTGAGCACTATCACCTTAGCCACAGAACCAGTGCACTGTCAAAATAGTGCTTCCACTTAAACATAATTCCCAAAGTATATTTTCCAGAGTTTAAGGACACTGCCAAAATTTCTTGTAAATTGATTCCAACATTATGTCATTATCTGATATCAAATTTCTACTGATAATACGAAGATGATATTTCCTTAACCTGGTCGTGTTTGGTGTACCCAGTATTCATTGTTTTGCCCTTAGGCTGCTAACATTTGATCATATTCCATGCCGTACCTATTAATGAAAATGCCTAATCCTTATGTGTCCTGCAGACAAACAGGAATGATTGGCCCAAACTGTGCTGACAAGGCTAAAAGGTGGCAGCAAATTTGTGTTGTAATGGATGGACTTTAGAATATGGACTAACACATCGAGATGCCTGTAAAAGCAAACTAGTTCCAGGAAAGATTTATTACTATCCAACATAATTTGGGAAAGGACAATATTGAATATTACCATTAGAAGAAAGGAACTTGGTATTATAGGGTTAGGCACAACCAGCTATCTTGACATATGGAGATCATCAATCATCTACATGCTGCATTGAGCAAATTATGGCATGACAACTGTTGGAATAGCAACTTGTATTCAATATGAGGCCAATGGGCCGGTATATATACACAAAGTACAGGTGGTGAATATGCAAAGAACCTCTCATAACAATGGGGAATAACAACCTATACATATATCTCTAACACCCCCCCTCAAACTCATGGTGGATCAACAACACTGAGTTTGGAGAGGTAGAAGCCGTGCTGTGCTCGAGTCTGGGCCTTCGTGAAGAAATCCGCTATCCAAGCTCAAGGCACATACTGAAGAGCAATAACCTGATCATGCACACAAGACCTCATGAAGGAAGCATCAACACCAATATGCTTGGTGAGCTCATGCTTCACGTGGTCACGCACATCTTGATAGCACTTTGATCTTGTCGACAAGAGAGGAGTCGGCAGTAATGCGAAACACCAAAATCCTCAAGTAACCACCGTAGCCAAGTAATCTCTGCTTGTCAAGAGAGTCATAGCTCGCAACTCACCTCTGACTCGAACGGGACAACTGCGATGCTTCTTCGTCTTCCGTGCAATAAGCGAACCACCAAGAAAAACACAAGATGGCGAGAGATAGACCGCGATCGGAGGATCGCCGCCCAAGTAGCATCCGAATAAGCTGAAGTCATGAACGAGTGGAGCGTGGAAAGAAGAGACGGCGAGAGATAGTCCCACGAAGGTATCGCAGAACTCGAAGAAGGTGGTCAGAGTGGACTGGGTGGGAGCGTAAACAAACCGACTCGTAATGTGAATCGGATAAGTGATATCCGGACGAGTAACAACAAGGTAGACAAGACTCCCAACAAGATGGCGATAGCGAGTCGGATCGTAAAGAGGCTCGCCATCGGTGGGTTTGAGGTGAACATTGAGCTCCATAGGAGTCTCAACAGAATGTTGATCGATGAGGAGGCGCGATCAAGAAGATCTGAATATACTTCTCTTGGGACATAAAGAAACCATCCGAGTAAAGTAACCTCAATCCCAAGGAAGTAACGAAGAGGACCAAGATCCGACATAAGGAACTGCTCACTAAGACGAGCCTTGACAAAGGCAATGTACTCAGAATCATCTCCGGTAATGATCATATCATCAACATACAGAAGAAGAAGAGTCCGACCACGAGACGAGGTGTGAACAAAGAGCGCAGGATCATGATCACTTGCTGAAAAACCAGCAGCAGTGACCACAGAGGAGAAGCGCTCAAACCAGGCATGAGGGGCTTAAGGCCATAGAGAGAGCGACGAAGGCGACAGACCATGCCCTCAGGAACAGAATACCCAGGTGGCGGATGCATGTAGACCTCACGCAACTCGCCATTAAGAAAGGCATTCTTGACATCAAGTTGAGAAACAGACCAGTGGCGAACAGACGCCACCGAAAGAAGAGTGCGGACAGTGGTCATGTGGGCCACAGGAGCAAAAGTCTCGTCGTAGTCACGACCATGCTCTCTTTGGAAGCCACGAGCAACGAGCGCGCCTTATAGCGCTCAAGAGAGCCATCGAGCGAGTCTTAATCTTATAGACCCACTTACATGTGATGGGATGAGAGTGAGGCGGAAAAGGAACAAGATCCCAAGTACCGATGCGCTCGAGGCGACAATCTCTCGACCATGGCATGCCGCCACTCGGGATGAGTAACAAAGATCCGGTGAGGAGGCGAGCTCACAAGTAGCTGCGCCCGGCAAAGGCAAAAGCAGGGGAGGCCGAATCAAGCTGGCGATTGCGGAGGCGAGCGAGGAGAAGACGACCCGTCGGGGAAGATGAAGCATCGAAGAAGATGAAACATCGGAGAAGTGGGCTCATCCGGAAGATCCTCAATACGAGGTCGACGAGTGTAGACAAGTGTAGTGGGGAGCCCGAGGAGCCACGGGAGACGAAAGCAGCGGTGACAATGGCGAGAGGCCACAGGAGAAATATGTGGAGACGAGATAGGTGTATCCGAAAGATCAAAAAGAGAGACTCCACAGAGGAAGTCGAAGGAGAGGCAGGGCGTGGGTAGAAGGGACGAGACTCGTCGAAAGTCACATCCCGAGAAATCCGCGTCCGTCGACCAACAGATCCCAAAGACCGATAGCCCTTGTGCTCGCGACGTACCCGTAAAGACACACTCAATGGATGAGCCGTCGGTTTAGTGCGTTCTCGAGAGCGAGGAGAACGTAGCAAACGCAAGCAAACGAAGAAGGCGAGTAGTCGAAGGAGACCACAGAGGCGCTCAATAGGGATTGCGCCAAGAAGCGAGAAGAATTTGGATGTTGACGAGATAGGTGGCGGTGGAAATAGCCTCGCCCAAAAGTGAGGTGGAATAGAGGCGGCAATCATCGATTGCACGAGCCGACTCAAGGAGGTGGCGATGCTTGCGCCAAAGAACACCATTCGAGCATGAGCACCGGGACAAGAGAGGCGAGAAGAGTGCCACCCCTCGGCAAAGAAGGAAATCGCGCAGTGATGAGAGGTACTCGCCACAGAGTCGGCCACGAAAAACACGAATAGGAGTGGAGAAGCGTGTGTGAACCATAGTGGCAAACTGTTTATATATAGACAAGACCTCGCTCTGAGAAGACATGAAATATATCCAAGTGTGGCGAGAGAAATCATCTATAAATATGATATAGTATCGATGACCCTTTCAAACGAAGGGAGCGGGACCCCAAACATCCGAATGAACAAGATCAAATGGGCGTTGAGACAACGACTCACTATGAGGATAAGGAAGTCAAGCCGTTTGCCTAACTTACGTACGACAATGAAGAGACACGTCTCCGAGGATGGACCCGAAGACCACGGCGAACTAAAGGCGATGGCGAGAGCCACACAGATGGCCAAGACGGTGATGCCATTGTTGGAAAGAGCGGTAGATGGAGTGGCAGAGGCGGAGAGCTGGCGGCGGCGGTGGCGCGGAAGGAAGGTGAAGCGGTCAAGCTCCCGAGGCGCTGCGAGTCAAGGCGCCGAGGCCGAACCAACGAGCTCCGTGTGGCGGTCCCGAACACAACAAGAGTCGAGTCGAGAATGATCCGATAACCAAGGTCGATATGTCCAGCAGAAGAAATCGCATGGTTAGGCGAGGAACATGAGCAATGAAGGAACATGAAAAGATGAGTTGCTAAGAGGTCCTCGACGAGAGACAGAAGAGAGGTACCATCGTGCAGTAAGAACACCGGCGGGGGAATCAAGAGGTGTAACAAAAGATAGAGTGGAAGAATCGGAAGTCATGTGGAAGGATGCTCGTAATCAAGGATCCACGGGAGGGTACACATGCGTGTAGGAGGTGGTTTCTCGGTGCAGAAGAGTCGATCGCGAGAACCTGCGCAGAACACATGCCGAGGAAGAACACAAGCGGCAAGCGATCGTCGAAGTCCGCTATCTCCGCTTCGGTGAGAGAAAATGCGGAAGTAGTCGATCGCAGACGTCGTTGTAGAAGTACCGGTGCAGTGCTAGGAGAAGAACGGCGTGAAATATGCATGCATTTCTTGTAGCATTGAGACTCAATGTGGCCTATCTTGTCGCATAGGAGCGGCGGGACGACCACCGCCAGATGGGGCGGCCACCACCACTGTGGAGGCCATTGGAGGAAGCAGATCAAGCGTGAAGCGATCGGTGTAGCAGTGTACAGGCGGCGAGCACGGAGGAGTGACATCGGCCGGCACCACTCGGGACGAGTCTCCTCTCGCACGTATCTCGGTAAGGGCCTCGGAAGAGTGACACGAGGTGGCGTGCAAGTAGTCGGGCACGCCTCGCTCGAACTCGGGGCGAAGGCGAGTAAGGAACTCGAGACACGCTGAAACCTGTGTCAAGACGGAGACCAAGCAAAGCATGAACAGGCGACAACCGGCGGTGCGAAGAGAGTCCGATTGGCGCCGGATCGCGTAACTCGGCGTAGAAGGCGTCAACGAGAGCATCACCTGTGAAGAGAGTGCTCTGACGAACTACCGACAAGTAGAGGCATCTCGGAGGTTAAAGTATTGTCGAAGATGAGTCCACATCCGACACCGATGAAAATCCCACAATCTCGTAAGAAAAGCGAGGTGAACTTTGGCGATGAAGACAAAGCAGCTCGGCGTCGTCGTCACACCACCGAGTGTAGGTAGTCAAGCGATCCATGTAGGAGTCGAGCCTCTTGGTAGGCGAGGCGCCTTCTCATCGCAAGGCAAGAGACTCAATAGCGACCTTGTCACCGTCGGGAAGCGCAGCAGACGAGGCTCCGTCGAGAAGTAGGGCATGGCGGGCGGTGACATCGCGGAGAGGCGCCTAAAGACGAAGACCACGCATATGGATGCGCATGAGACACGAAGTCGGTGTAGTTAACACCGTCGAAGATCACCGCAACGCGAGGAAAGCGGTACCCATTGGTAGGCGGCGCCGGGCGGCGCGGCGACCAAAGGTAACGTAGTCTAATAAGCGGCTACCGACGGCGCGGCGATTAGACCAACGTTTTTTCGGGCTCCTTTAAAAGGAGCCTACTGGTAAACTCTTATCCGCCCATCGCCGCGACGGGAAAAATTGACTAGGGTTTTCCCCTGTGTGACGGCGGCGGCGGCGATTCTTGGCGGCGCGATTCTGTGGCGGCGTGGCGGGGCCTTGGCGACCACGTCGCCCGGAAGTCGCGGGTGAGCTCCGCATGATCACGGCCTCCCAAGCCGACCTCGAGACAAGCGATCGCCGGGATACGGAGCTCCCGCGGCGACGCCAAGGTGGCTCCGGCGGCGGGCGGCGGCGAAGATGCGAGGCGGCGGAGTTGGCTCCGACTCAATCGAGCGACGGCGACGGCGCAGCTTCAGTGAGGAGATGGAGCTCCCGAGCCGAAACCGCCACGCGTTGCTGAGGCGCCATGGCGCGCTTGTCCGGAGAGGGAGGAGCGAGGCCGAGCGACGGATCGCGGCGAGGAGCTGGATCCGAGAGGAGCTGACCGGGCGCTTGTCCGGAGCGGAGGGAGCGAGGCCGAGCGACGGCGGAGGTCGCCGGGTTCAGTGCGGGAAGATCCGAGCGGAGGTTGCCGGGTCCAGTGCGGGAAGGTTGATGCCGACGAAGCGACAGACGAAGTTGCACGGGAAGCCGGCGGCAGCAACTAGGAAGAGGTAACCCTAATGCTCTGATACCATGTTGGAATAGCAACTTGTATTCAATATGAGGCCAATGGGCCGGTATATATACACAAAGTACAGGTGGTGAATATGCAAAGAAACCCTCATAACAATGGGGAATAACAACCTATACATATATCTCTAACAACAACAACCATCCTTTACACTAATGCAACACGCTGCATGAAACAAACTAAATTTACACTTCAAAAACAAGTGGCGGTTCCCTTTTATTCACACTACAAATGAAGAAATAAAAATATATGGCACTTGGGTTCCGACTGGGGCTGTGTAACCCTGTCCAGGCTGAAGGTTTTGGCAGGATGACTATGCAGGTAATCCAACAAGTGTGTGATTTGTCTAAAGGGTGAATTCAAAGAGCAGGATGTCTTGTGTAGTCAAATGATACTTAGATATGCCAAATTATAAAAAATCCTAGTCTTCAATACAGGATTGCTGGAGCAAGGATGGGGACTACTTAAAACATCAAAAGCAGTTTGCCTTGGTACTTGATTGAGTATTTCACAAATGGTGTGCCTCTGTCAAATGATAAGTCATAATCTTGGTAGCTAAAGTGCAGATTTCCCAAATTACATATACGATATTTAGTAATTAGTATAAGTGTATAATTATCTTGAAATTTGCTCCACATTTTACAGAGTACAGGTTTCATACATAGAAGACCAGAAGGGTACATAGCTCTTAGACTACACTTCCCAAAGGAAGAGCCCAAACCGGTAAATGAACTTAAGCCTACTTATGCAGCCCACTAATCTATAATATCAGTACCATAAGCACCTTATTCTATAATTGCCAGCTGGCACGTAAGATTACTGAAAGCGACAGTGGCAAGTTTTGTCTGAATCTCACAAGAAAACAACAGTTATGTCAGTTGGCGAAGCAAGAATATGAACTACTGAAAACATCCAAAATTTTGTGCCCCCATTGTCTTCGTCATCTTAGGAGCCGATCTGCACCCAAATCATTGTCCAAGGAAACCATGGTGGGTCTCTCAATTCATCACCTCACCTACGCATAGAGGCGCAGATTTCCGTACACTCGAATCCGCAAGCTTGTGCGCGTAACTAGCAACGAACACAACTCAGATGGAACCAAATCTACCATACTAATCCGCACCCGGAACGCCTAATCAGCTCGCCACACCACATTCACATCAACGAAAGGAAGGAAAGGGGGGAGGTTTAGGGGCTAGGTTTTAACGCGCGCACCAGGAGAGGATGAAGGCGGCCACGGCGCATCCGCGGGAAGAGAGCGCGGGGCCGAGGCAGAGGCAGCGCGTGACTCCGGTGACGAGCACCTGCGCGAGGAGTAGCACGAAGAAGGCGGCTATGCCGTAGACGGTGGAGGCGTCGGTGTCGTAGAGGCAGTAGGACCGCAAGTCGTACTTGTCCGGCACCACCTTCCCCTGCAAGAAGATCTCAGCTCGACATACAGAGGTGGGAATCGAAGAGAAGGGAGACGGAGCAGAGGGTGTACGGTGCTGCGGCGGCGCTCGGCGCCCACGGCGAGGAGGAAGGCGAAGAGGTTGAGGAAGGCGAGGAGGGCGGCGAGGGCGAGGGAAGCGGGGCGGGAGGTCGCGAACCCACCCATCGGCCTCGATCTCGAGCGATGCGGCGGCGGGGCGTCGAGCACCGGCGGCGGCGGGGCGTCGAGCTCGAGCACCGGCGGCGGCGGCGGCGGCGGCGGCGGGGCGTCGTGCTCGAGCACCGGCGGCGGCGGGGCGTCGCGCCTTGCTCGGAGTCGTCGGAGAGCTCTTTACGCCTTGCTCTATAATGGGAGTTAGTGCGTGGGGCCCGCTTGTCGGTGACTGGATATAAAAGCGTGTTTCGGGGTTAGCTGTCTGCAACGGCAATTCTGCGTCTCTGGTGCGGACCGTTGCTTTCCAATTTACTTCTTCGTTACCGTTTTCTAAGCCTTGTTTTTTCTTCTTTTCTTTCTTTACTTTTTAACTATTGGAGTTGTGGGTTTGGGACACCGGTTTTTTATCGCTAAACAAAAAATAAGGAAAAATAAGGATTTAATTGATTTAGTATGTACCATTTATAAGTTTTTTCTTTATAATTTGACACAACAAGGTCCTAAATACCCCAGATTTGTCGTTGTGGACCTACTTTAGTATCTTTTTATTTATTTTTTGCCGAAGTCCGGTGTGAAATATCGTATTTACCCCTCGCTATCGATAAGGTCAAGCCAAGCCAAGCCTTAACCTACGTGGTGCGGTCAAACCTAAACCCAACCACAAAACCCAATCTCATTGCCTCTCGCCTGACCCGTCGCACACTCCAACTTTCATCTAGCACAAGCCCCCCTAACACGGCGGCGCCAGCAAGCCTGACTGCGCAACGGCAACAGCGAGCTTGAGTGTGTGTCGACAAGCTGGAGTGTGCGGTTGCGAGCCAATCATCAGTCAAGCGAAGCACACCATCCCGCAGCTTTGTCCTCTCCACTGGCACGACTTCCTCCTCCAAGGCGGCACAGCACTTCTTCATCCTCCCACGACAGCATCCACGGAGATGATTCAGTCCACAATTTCATGCCGAGGGAATCGCACTACCGCCTTTGACCGTTGTTCCCGGCCTTCTCGCACCCAGGGAGGACAAGTGTGGTGCAGTGGCGTACCCAGGATTAAAGTTTAGGTAGGGCGGCGGCGGTGTCGAGCCACCACGCTTCGCAAGACACGCTGCACAGCGTATCGCGAGCATGAGGAGCGCAACGCCGATCTGCGGAGGAGCGCAAGCGGAGGAGCTGGAGGACGCTGGCTATGGGGAGGAGCTACGACGGCAGTGGTGGTCGGGGCGGCAGTGGCCGGAGCGGCGCTGGATCGGGGAGGTGATGGCTTGAGTGGGAGCAGAGCAACGGGGATGGCGAGAGAAGGAGCTCGGGGAGGGCGGTGGTGGTTGGCGGCGGCGGCATAGATGAAAATCCCGATCGATTCTGCGTGCAGCAAACCTTACCGGTCGGTCCGTGAATCTGAAAACCCGGTCGGTTTTTTCCGGTTTAGCAAATTCAAATTCTAGTTTTCAAATATTGAGTGGTTTTTAAGCAAATTCAAATGAATTTCATCCGGTTTTTCGGTAAATCAGAACCTACGCAGAACCATTATCGCCGATCACCGATAAACTAGCGGATGCCCGAGATTTTTATCCTTGGGCGGCGGCGGAAGCAAACCCTAATTCTAACCTTGATCTGATACCAAGTTGGAATGATGCTTGTTGTCTATTCCAATGGACCAAAATGCTAATATATAACATATACATAGTTGACAATATGCAAAGAACACCCTATGCTATATACATATCTAACAATGTCGCGATGTCACCCGCGCTCGCTCGTGTGATGTATCCAACGATCGCTTAGCCCGATTTCTAGCACCATCTCGCAATGCCTCATGGTCGCCGATCGTCCGCCGCGACTCGCATGTGGCCTCTCCGCCTCCACTTCGCCGGCCATTGCCTGCCGTCGGTCTGACCGGTCGGTGTCGCCGCCACGCCCCTCGAGCTTCACGTTGTCGTCCTTGACTCGTCATCCAGAGAATAGGGAGAACGAGAGAGAGCTCAGGTGGCTTCTTTCATCCCTAGTGGGTTGGGCCCTCCTCACTCGTGCCGTCATGCAAACCTAAAAGCCAAATATCTCTCCCTTGCGTTGGCCTAGCGCCGCAAAACTCCTCACCCCGCTCACACTCATGGACACAAGACGCTGACTCTTCTCCATCTCCGCGTGGCGGTGACCACGGCGGATGGCAGGGGGAGGGGGGTTCCTGCCGGCGGGTACCTTGGGCGGCCGCCTAGGCTTGCCCTATTGCTGGGTCCGCCCCTGGTGTGGTGCCTTCATTGCTGCAGATGTTCGGGTTGGCCTGTACGATGAGGGGTCGGGGTCTTGGGATCGGGCTTGACCCGTTAGGTTTGACAGTGCTGGGCTAGACCAAGTTTGTAGGGAGGGATAAATACGACATTTCACATTGGATTTCGGTGCACAAAAAAATGGAATACGCTCACAGTGACAAATCACATGTATTTAAAGCTTAGCGGTGGAAAATTATCAAGAAAAACTTAACCGTGGCAAATACTAAAGAAAAGTGTTTAGGAGTGATAAATCCTCAATTTTTCCAACAAAAAAAAATAGCGAGTCCGGCACTAATTAAGGCCCGTTCGCATAATCGCAACATAGGAACTTCGAAGAATTTTTTAGGAATTTCATCCATATAGCATTTTGTCATGTAGCAGCGTTTGGGACTCAACAAAGAACAGAGAAGAGTCCTCCACTACGTCTCATCGTCTCCATCGGGGCCCCTATCTTCAGAGTAGCCGCCTGCTCCACTCTCGTCCGTTCCTACTCCTTCAGTAATGCCTTCCATTGCTGCAGAAAGAACATCACGCAGCCTAACCAACTCCACATGAAATCAGTCGACGATGAGGAAATATCATTCGAGCCTAGCATCTCCCATATACAGTTTTAGCTAGATAGAGTTTGGCATCAAATGGCGTCTCTTGCATCTTATCATTCACTAGGGATGGCGACGTGAGCGGGACTGCGGGACATTCCCTTCTATACTCAAACCTTATTTAGCTATCCGGAGATATTTTACTCCCATCACTATCCTAGCGGGAATTTTGCTGGGGATGGAGTCCCGTTGGCACTCAAATTAAAACTAGTTAAATGTACGTATTTTGTTACGGATTAAAAAAATTATATCTCGTCAATCGATGTTATGTTCAGCCTCCAATGCGTGATCCGTCGGTAACTTATTCTTGAAAAGATCGATGGAATCTTTGGACTTCTTGTATACCAGCTTGGGCAGTTGGGGTGTGGGGGGTGAAGAGAAGGTTATAGGTGGCCAACCGTACGCACGAATAGAACCGAGAAAGAACGATATCCAACGGCTCACATCTCACGAAGAAAGATATATCTAACGGCTCACATCACATCAGGGAATACGGACCGCTATCAATTCTTTCTTTTAAGTAGTAGAGATAACTAGTATTGGCGCGCAGAGGCAACATCACAATGAACAAAAAGTTTGATGAGTAATTGGTAGTATTATGAAGCTGTAAAAGAGTAATACAGTGTTAGGTCTGTATTGACAACTAATTCTGGTGCAAATGTGTAGTGTGGGATCTCTGTGTTACTTAAAAAATAATTTATAGTACAGATACAACAAGCTGACATAACTATGCATTATTAGGATTTCCACGTTACTTAAGAAATAATTTGGAGTATAAAGACAACATGTTTACGCAACTAACGACCGAGGAAGAGCATATTAACTCATTCATTGAAAGAAAATATCAATCATGACATAGAACTAAACTAAGGAACAAAATATCTACCATAGATTCTGTCTCAGTTTTCGTAATTTTTACCGTTTGCGTTTTATCCAAATACAAAAGATTTTTTATATGGTGTTTTGGAATACGAAAAAATGTTTTACACAGCAATAGCTGAACAACTATTTTTCTTAAACACGAACTTTCTCAAAGTAGCACATTTACTTTTACAGCATTACGATTCATTCTCAGGGTAGCACCTTTCTCAGAGCATATGCATATATGCTCTTTCAATCTCTCACTCCAAGCTTGGTCAGCACTGAAGTCTGTTGATTCCATCTCCTGGAGAACCAAAATATCAACACATTACAGAGCAGTAACAAATGCGAGTATGTGACAAACTTTCGAATATATTCTCAATAAACATGATCACACGTTTTCAAGAAACTCTTAAGTGGAAGAATGAGTGGGGCTCTAATAAATTTTAGGTAGTGTTTCTCTTGATTCAACCATAGCTACTGCAAGCCTATTTTATCAAAAATAGTATATAAGCATAACTAATAAGGAATTTGCTCACAGAGCAAGAAGGAAACGGATCTCCTTTTCTTCAAGGGTAATTAAGCTGTATACGCCTATAGATAGTACGATAAATAAGCTCTATCTAGCAAAAATCTGTGTCGTTTGGCATGTACCAGTCAATATATGTCCTACTGAATTTGAGAAAACAAACCTGCTCTAATAGGCAGGTATCTTTATTTGGTTGCTATCAAATGTATTTTGAAGTCCATACAACCCTTCTTCTTGGATCATGTAATTAAAACAAAAATCATTACCATCTTGAATTACTTAAAGGCGTCAAAATTCATTTGCTGAAGGTGTTATTTTTTTCAATCAGACAAGAAAAGGAACTTTTTAACTGTCTCAAATGTCTCCTTTCCCAAAAAAAAAAAAATCATATGTTATAGCTATACCACAAAGCCACCAACCATTTCCTGGCTCTGTAACAATGGAACAGCTAAAGACAGTGTCTGGTGGCAACATTTATCGTCAATGTCCATTCAGCTATAACACTGTGTTATATAAACCAAAGTTTTAATAAAGTTAATTTACAGACAGAAACCTTGCTACAGTTAGGCAAAAGCTGCTGGGCATTCCTTCGCTATCCACGTGAATAATGATAGGCAATTATGAAAGACAAAAACATCAGTTAGAGTCGCGAATGATGGTCACCCATCCAAGCATACGCAGCCCATCTAAAAAGTACCATCCTAACATCCAAATAATCCCAAACACAAATCTCATGTGCACCACAGAGATTTGTTTCAACAGGCAAAGCACATGACATGACGGCCCACAAGCAACAGGGTGAGTGAGAGACAGAGATGCAAGAGTGATATGTGGACCCTGGGTCAGTGACTTAAAAGAAGAAATCACAGAGCACTACAGAGAGGAAACAGGGGAGGGGTTGGGCGGCTCGGGAGCTGCGTCGGCAGTGGCGGGTGGCGGGGAGGGGAGGCGGGTCGACCCAAAATATCGGAACCCGTGGGCGTGGGGTTACCTGCCCCACGGTGGTGGCAGCACAGGCTGGCGTGGCCGGTGGCGGTGGCGGTGGCGGCAGCGCAAGAAGCGGGCGGCGAGCGGCAGCACACTAGTGGTTCGGCGGCGAAGATGGAGGGAGCATAAGGTGCACGCAGACCTAGGGAACGCGTAGAGCCGGTCGGAGTGGCCGGAGAAGGTTCGAGGAGGTGCAGCGACGGTGCCCGACGGCGGTGAAGAAGAGCTAACGGCGGTGGCGTGGTTCGGCGACGGAATCAACAAATTGAGAGGGGGATTAGGAAGAGGACGTTCGGGAACGAGTGGTGACACAGTCGGGAGGGAACGGGGCGGACCGGAGAGGGGATTGACTGGTGGGCGGCGGCGCCGGTTTTATGGAAAAATGCGGACGCGGCGGCAGTGAACTCCAGAGGCAAGGGGAATGGAGGAAAGTGAGGGGTAGAGAAGGACAGTGATGCCCTTTTATAGGCTTGGGGAAGACGGCGGCGCTAGCTGGTGTTCCAGTCGAACGAAGGCCACGGCGAGGCCGCTACAGGCGCCGGTGGAGGTACCGGGGCGGTGAAGGGGAGGGGGCGGGGCGGTGAAGAAGGAGATACACGAAACACCTACAGGGATGATGTAGTGGACCAGAAGAGGACTACAGCTGGCCAAGTGGCTGATTAAATGGGTCCTGGACTAAGTCCAACCTTTGTGCGCACTAATATAGATGGGCTGTGAGCTGAAGCTAAACACAAAAAGACAAGACGAAATATAATATGTGAAATGGAACTGTAATATATTTAACTAATGCATGCTCAAATTAAGTATTAAACACATCACAATTTCTGTTCAACTATAGGACTGGCCACACTATTACGTAGATCTATTTTATTAGTAGGATTCATCTCGACTGAAGTCTCGGTATGTGTACTGAACTATAGGAAGTGATTAGGAAATAAACCACCAATGGCTAAAACTAAATTTGAACTCGACTATGAAAACTCAGGCAAGCCGTCCTTGGTCATTTTGGTAGTCGTAATTTCCTAGAAATTATTTTCACCTACGATAAATATTATATTATTTACCTGCACAAATTATTTTCTAATAAAATAAGTTGTATAGATGTTGATTTCGTTATGTATATCCGGTGACTAGTTGATGGAGCAGCTGGCCATGAAAGATTAGTAGATGGGTACAGGGTGCCCTGGATGTGTTCGATGGTGAGTGCGGGGCCCTCTACATACGGATAATATTTAAAGACGAAATCACTCTCACTTGCGTTAGTGAGCCGTAATACCCATGTAGACCATGGACCTGTTAAGATGGGTTGGGCCTAGTATCCTTGTCAAGTAACAATACCTTCATACGAGAATGTACTATTGTATTTTCTTTCTTGTTTTAGCGCGGAGGGACTCCGCCTAGGGAGCTAGGTGCTACATATCAACCCAGTAACACTATATTTCACTGGTGGTGGAGTAGTGGGTGCTACCTGATTACAACAGTTTGGGGAAACCCAACTGGGTGGAGGTATTAGGTATGGACATGGGAAAAGCTCTAGACTCTGACCTAGCATTGTGTTAAAAGAAACGCAGAAGTCTGAAGTGTTGAACCAAAACGGCGATTAGAAGGGGGTGAATAGAAGCACGATCTCTTGTTCACCTTGATCGGATTCAACACGTTTTTCACTCTAATAGCTATGAGAGCTATAAAGATCAAAGTACAAGCATACAGAAGACTTGTATTGAATCCAATCAAAACCTAAAGCAAAACAACCAAAAATACCAAAAACTCAATTCACAATGAGTTGGGCGGTCAGACCTCTCAACATGGGCGGTCTGACCTCTCTAAGGGGGTGGTCTGACCTCCAGCACGATGAACAGTAAAATCGGCCCAAAAAGGAAATCACAAATTGGTCTAACTTTTGATCCACAACTCTAAACTTCACAAAACTTAGAACACACCTTCTCTAGGATGTCAGAAACCTATCCAATCAAGGATCGCGAAGATCTTTGCCAAAATTCCGATATTTTTCCGTTTGAGTGAAGCTTGCTCCAAAACTGAGTTAAAACCAAAATATGATCCAAAAACTTGCTCGTAGGTTAAAGATGATCAAGATGATCCCAGATGTATTCCCACATGTCACAGCAAGAAATATTCAGGCCAGAAACCAAAGGAAAATCGAATGATCAAAGAAAACCCTAAAATCACAAAATAGAGAGCAAGAACAAGAAGAGAATCATCATGAGGAATCTTGCTTGGATTGATTTGAGATAGATGTTGGTTTATAGTCACTCCATCATGGAGGACGAATACTCAACACTTAAGCACACAATCAATCCAACTCTCTAGAACCCTAACCTCTCTACCACCTCTCCATAAACACAAACTAGGGTTTCTTCAAATACAAGGGTTGGGAGGTGCACAACCAGCACTCTCCCCTATTTATAGTGGAGGCTAACTTCTAGAAGAATATTCCTAATGGGCACCCATTAAACCCACACACAAATGGGTTTAACTCATACACGCATTTCAAAGCGTCGTCTTCATCTTCTCTTGACCTAAACCACTTCTCTTTGCGCCGTCTTGCGCGCAGTTTAGCCAAAAGCCATCAATGCAGTATTTTGGTGAATTTACCGATATACCCTTTCTCGATCCTTCTTCAAAGACCGAGTCCAAACTTCATGAAGCAATCTCATGCTTCGCCACGTGTAGGTTGATCAACGACTCTCTTCATATCGGCAAGTTTCTCACATCCGCCCCACCGAAATCACCATGGCACTTGCACCGACCCCCGCACCGCTTGATACAACCCGTCGCCCCGAACTTCCCGTTCGGTCATCCTTGTCTATTTGGTACCATGCTTGAGTCCATCGACTTCACCTGGCATCCTCGATCGTTCTGAACCTTAGTTCTCCAAGCCTAGTCCCGATCATCCTCGCCGTTGATCGTCGTTGACCTCCAAGCCACCTGCACAACAATAGACTAAGAAATCGATTTTGGGAATAAGTTTTTCGCAACTTGACCCACATTAGTCAAAACATGCATCATGCAACACATATGCACTGAAACCCATGAACTTAACCTAAACTACAATCATCGCCTCCAAGATGGCCGGCGAATAAGTCAAAATCGGTCAGACCGCCACCCATGGTCGGTCTGACCGCCCTCTGGCCGGTCTGAACGCCCAGCAGGGGACTTAGCCAAAATTCCTCCCTGGAAATCCGAGACCTTCAATACCATTGCTAATTGTAACATCATCCTAAGATCATGAGCATATCCCCATGATATCCACATGAAGGCATTGTGGTCATGGGTTATCGTGGGTAAAGCGATACAACATTTGTAGAGTTAAATGTGATCACGTTTGTCTCGGGAGCCTTTTTAGGGCTTGAACCCACGATACAACTGACTAGTAGATTTTTAAATTGAACTTGTTTTTCCTCACGTAAAACTATATATTTAAAAACTATTGTGATTCTAGGTAGGGACTGAAGATGGATGTGGTTAATTATTTATAGTATCAACTTTGCTTATTAAGTGCTTGCTGAGTACGAAAGTACTCACACTTGCTATTAATCCCCTTGTTTAGAAGTGACGAATTAGATACATTAAAGTGATGCTAATTAACAACTACAGTGGGACTACTACTTGGAGGACTTCGTAGCACTTCATTCATTCCAAAATCCTAGCCTTAATGCTGACATGTGCGAATTGAAGGTTGTCCTAACTTTTTATCTGCTGCAACACTCTGATTAGGGTCATTACTAGAGAAAGCATGATTTTATCAGGTAATAATCCTTAAGCCGGTGTCGTCACTAAAGGTATGATGGCACGGGGCATCACAGAGGTGCATAGAGCTAAAGGGAAAACGATGGAGGAACCAAGGGGGGCACCGCAATGTTAGTTAAGGCGTGCTCGATTGGAAATTTGGAATGTGCGCACATGTAGGTGTACTTGGCTGCATGGGTGACAACCTAATTAATGGTTTGCTTAGGAAAATTAAATGATAAATATAAAATTTAAAGGGATGAAGGAAATCAAGATAGTAAAAGTAACGTGGTCCGCATGATAAAATAAAATAAATGGATGGAAAATGGATCGGCCCCTTAAATCCTTAATGATGACGCGATTATAAGTGGGAATAGTAAGCAATTGTTTTTTAGAGGGATTAGAAGGTAATTAAATGATAATTATGGTATTAAATAATGGCAGATATGAAACTAGAGTCATTCATGCAGATGATCCGAGGGTTAAAATTGTTTTGTGTACATAAACATAGGGTGAATGTAGCAAAGAAACCCTCGCTCTTTTTCTATTGTATATATATAGATCATAGGCAGCGCGGGGGTGCCCCTGGTGCACAGGCACCCCAAGAATAAATGGTCAAAAATAAAATATTTTTTACTAGGTTTAAGCACTCAGCAGTTGGGCACTTGGGCTGATCATTTCAGCAATTCAGCCCATGAGGCTACCAACTAGAGCAAGTCGTCAGGCACTGAGGCACCCACACCCACACTTTCTTAAGTCATTGTACAATCGATCACAGATAGTATTATCACAAAAGACTAGTTGTAGAAGCTAGTGAAGACTTTTGTCATCTGTTCCGACGAAATGTTTCGGTTCTCGGTGCAGCCTTTTATTCCTGTCGTGGTGTCATCTCGGCTAGCTACAATCGCATATGCGCATGGAGAAACTTCCATTTTTCTCACATTCATATTATTATGCAAGTTATTTTCCTAATTGATTACTATAGTAATGACATACGAAAAAAATACTAGTAGACAATTTCCTCTGCTCTTTTTTTCTTGACGTTTTTTTACTTCTAAAGGGCAAATTCCTGACTTCATTGGGCGATGCGTAGTTTGAACCAGGGAAAACTTTTTTGATGAAATATCGGCGGTTACTGGCGAAAATCGGATTTACCGGACTCATCTGGTAAAATTTCCAACTAGCTAAAAAAATTCAGATTTACTAGTTTTTTTTTACAAATATAAAAAAATTTTGTAACCATATGCAAACACAATAGTGCAAACACCCTTAGTCTTGATGAGGTTGGTTTTAAGTTCGAACCTTGGCTATGCATTTTTTATGTATTTTTTGTTTGAAGTTCACAAAAAATTCAAATTTTGATTCAAAAATTTCGGTCGAAATAAATCTGAAAATTTGGTAACCACCAGTAACCAGGTTTATCACTAAGCTGTGAATTTTTTTCCCCAACCGGTAGTTTTTTTCCCTTGTTTAAACTAATCGTACCCGGTATTACTTTGTGTGTACACCCTCAACACCAAATTCCTGACTCGCCACTGATATAGATGCATACTGTTCATTTATTGCAAGTGCTGTAGACTTGGCTTGGCTTTGTACTCGGCCGAAGGCGGAGCAGCTGGTGCAAAAACCATAAGCTCCAACGCCATCAACGCCGGAGTAGGCAAAATTGATCGGTTTTGCATTACCAAGTTGCCCTACCACACACTGCTAGCGCAAGGCTGGCAAGTTGCAACTGGCTTGAGGCTTATCCATCCAAATAATGGACGTCTCGTCAGACGCTACTTGTGAGTCACGATTCACGAACCGCTTGAGGTTTGCCATTTTTTTCTGCCACTTGTTTGACATCCACGTAGGCTTGTTCCTACTTTTGTCCGTTGGCATGTTTCTGCACACGAAATCATGCCTAATTGGTAGAGGTGAAAAGATAATTCTCAACCGATCGATCGAAAGATTACGAAATGAATATAAAAGAGATAAATGGTTATCCGGCACTATCAGTGTCCAACTTCGACTTAAAAAAGGCACAGAATAAGATACGGGATAAACGATATCCATATATATATATTCGTATATCATGTGTATGAGAAAAATATGTTGTGTCTTCGCTTAGGAATATGATAACAGATATGTAGGTTGTTTTATCCGAGTAGACAAGGGATATTGAGTATTTTTCCTTCGACATCTTCGCGATTAGTCTTTCTGTGTTCGCTCTGACTACACTCCTACTGTCTAATATTCTATGTAAGGGTGAAAAAGAAGCGGATAATATTTATTCGATCGTCCGATCGAAAGCTCACAGAGTGAATATAAGATAGAGAAATAAGTATTTAACACTATTTTTATCTAATTTTTTTAAAAATAATTATAAAATAAGCGGTATCCCATGGTAACCGCTCGCCTACTAACGGGTAGGACGTACGTGTCCCATCCCAACGTGTTCGTTTCGCATGTTACCCGCCAAATAGATTGGCACATGTCCCTCATTATACCTCCAAACTAACCACACAATCTACGCCGCCGTCCTCCCTTATTACTCGTTAGTCATTTCTTCGTGTCGAGAATGCCCCAATGCTCATCTCTCCGTAGGCCTCTCTCCCCACGAAAATCAAGAAAACAAACGACAGGCAGACAGTGACAGTAGCAAGAACAGGAACTGACAAACATCGAGAAAGAATCCGTCACCAGGTGCAAGAAAGGGAGGGATACGCAGGACTGTAATATCCTAATTTTTAAAGTACTAAAATCTTTTTCAGTAATTTAGTTTTTTTTAAAAAAAATTATCAAATTTTATTTGAACTTAATAAATATTAAATGATATTTTTTAAAGATAAAACAATTTAATATAATTAATTTGAACATTAATTAATTATACAATTATTTTATTTGAGTTATTTTTGCTTTGAAGTATTTTTCAAATTTTTTAGAATTTTTTCAGTTCATTTGCTATTTTTATTTTGCCATTTGAATTTTTAGTATTTTCTAAATTAGAAAAGCTAATTAAAATCTCAGAAAATTCATTGGGCCGATTTATTTTGCGTGGCCCATCTCCTCTCTCGCCTTGTCCGCTCGGCCCATTCCCACACGCGCCGTAACCCAGCTCGATCCATGTCGCGTCACGTACGTGTGCGCGTGCGAGCGCGAGACGCCGCAGCCACTGGCTGGTGGGGCCCACTTGTCAGGCCATCGTCGTCGTCTCCGTCTCGGACTCTCTTTCTCTCTCCTTCACCGCACCGCCGCTGTAGCCGATCCGGACTCCACCTCCTAGGGTTATTTAAAGCACCGAGGATCATCGTTTTTTGAACCCCGAACCGTGTCGCACCTTTTTCCCTAGCCGCCATCGCCCGAGTCATCGTGTAGTGCCGCCGCCATCGTCGTATTCTCCAACACCGGCCGAACAACTCTGACCTCGCTGTCACCATTCTAGTGAGCCTGGCGCTGTTCGTCGCCGCAGTTGGGATCGCCTCGACACCCTTGTCCGAATCTATCCTCATCGTCGCCAGAGCGCCACCCTAGCCTTATCGATGACGAGCCTGAACCCTAGCCTCGCTTCAACCTCGCCGCCGTCCATCTCGGCCACCGCGTGTACCCCATCGAGTTTGCTGACGCCTCAACTACCCGCCTCAACCCTCTACTTTTGCCGCCGTGGCTCCAAACACCGACGACATTGAGTTTCTTTAGCCGCCGTCGCAGTCGAGCTGGCATGTCACCCGTGTCCACCGTGTCACTGCCACCTTAGCCCTAGCACTTGCATGTCAACGCTGAATCAACTGCCACCTACGCCGCACCAGATCCATCCCATGCGGACTTGGTCCACGGTGAACTAAGCCACTAACATGTGAACCCCACATGTGAGTGCATTATGCTATAGACTCGTGAACCATAGACCCGTTGACCAAAATCCATATCTGTGGGTCACACCTGTCAGTCTTTATTTCTATTTTTTGAATTTTCTTTTAATTCCGAAATCCATTGCTGACGTAATATTTTGGAATTTTCTTTAGAAGGAAATTTCAAAAAAATCGACATAGTATTTTTCATCTCTTTTTCTTAGATTTAAATCTTTTGAGAGCATGCTCTTCCTCATACGAACTCCGATTGAGCCCATTCAAGACTCTAAATTCATATAAAGTTAAGCTCCACCTTCTTGTTATTTTATTTATTTTATTGGAATTTTCATTCTTGCCATTTTTGTATTTATTTGTGCTTTTGCTTTCTTTTGTGAGTAGACGTTTATACTTCGGGAGTTTTCGAGGAAGGAAGAGTTGATCAAGCTCAAGACCAGTACCAAGACTTGTTTCAAGACAGGTTGTACCTATGACCATGTTGAACCAAATTTTTAAACATCATTTTGATTCATACGATTGCATATTATTTCAATTATTTAATTCTTTAAATACTTTGAGATAAGCTATGCACCTACTTGATTATACCCACCTTGTTCATTGTACTACCTTGATCATTTGTCATCCTAGCTTGGATAATTACTAGTTGGTATTATCATAGCACCAATGTGTATTTGTTAGATACGATTAGTATACTTAGTCATGCAACGGTCATTGATATCATTTTGAGTTACAAATTTAAACTTGATTAAGTGAATATGGAATGCTTTCAGGAAAGTTGTGTGCAGTATGTTGTCAATTGTTGATGGCATGTGTTGCACTTAATCAACAGGGTGAGAAACGATTTAGAATGAGGCATGTGGAATGGAATTGTGATATGGTGGAGTTGTGTGCGTTTGGGAAAAATATGAATGTTGGTAACTAGTAGTAGTTTGGCATTGTTGACTTGGTTAAGTAAGGACTCAACTTTGTGCGCCATTGAACTGAGCCATAACTGTACGACCACATGCCTAGTATGGAACATGCCTAACTTAGTAAGTTATGAGGTCTTGATATTGACTATTCAGGCAGTAGGTTAAGCTACGTGCCAGAGTGGAGGTGCGATTCTTTCTGAGTGGTTGAGTCACATTTATGAACGATTTGTCGTATCCAGGTCCAGCAGTGTGCAACAGGCCAACAACCTTTGTGGGGATTGATGTCGACAGTATGCACAACGGGAGGTTACTTGTTGACATAAAGTTTTGGAAATATTTTGTTATGTTTAGTGCTAGCTGCACTAGTTATATCATATGAGTAAAGTGAACAATCTTGCAGAGTGTTAATCAATCTATTCGAATAGCCGCGTCCTGCGTCATAGATATGCTCAGGGATTTCACCTGAGGGTAGATTTTCATTAAATATTTGGGAGGAGCAGTTGTGTGGTTTAACTCATGTGGTTGTGTGAAAGAAATTGATTAGATTTTGTAAACTCTATGAAAATACTTATTAAATTATAATTATTTATTTAAATTACACTTTCAATTATATTATTTGGACACGAGCAATGCCTTGTTAATTTTTTTGTTTGATCGCTAGATGTAAACTTAATTCGAAACTGAGGTCTTGTTTGCCCCGCGGGCATATATATGTTCAGTCTCTAACCGTGCTCGTCGAGGCTGATTGCCATCCCTAATCTCGCATCGGATATTGTGGCCTCAAAGAGCCAACATTTCAGAGCGCTAGGACAGTAGAAGTACCCATCCACACAAAACACCAGCGTATATACGGAAAAGAAATCCAAATCCAAATACGGTAGAAATTAGGACCCTTCCTTCAATTTCCCAATGGTTTCCTGATTCCTCCAAGTAAACTGGAGGCACCACGAGAGACTAGCAGTACCCTCAGCTGCCGCAGACGAACCAAAAAAGAGAGCAAGTTTTGTGGCACGTTCCAAACCGGATCGGGATTCCAACACGACGGAATGATTTAGCCAGAACAGCGCCAACTTAATAAGTCCACTCACGTTTCCCGTCCAATTCCCGATCCCCCCCTCCCCCTTCTCTCCTCCTCGCCCTCGGCGCCGGAGGCTTGGAGACGCGTTTCCCGTTTCCCGTTTCCCACGTGCCCTTCCCGGTCGGAATAGTACGCGCCATCCTCATCGTCCTCGCGCAGTCTTGGGATAGAAGAAGGTTTCGTGTCGTCGCAGGAATTGTTCCCTCGGTTACCCGGCGACAGTAGGAGGGCGACGTCGCTGTCGAGGTTGACGGCGAGGGTGGGGGCGGCCGTCGCGGTTTCGGTTTATAGGTTTCAACAGTTTGATTCCGTCTCGACTTCTTTACTTCTCTCTCTTTTGGTGGGTATATTCCTCCCCGTTTCGGTTCGTTGGTTGCCGTTCTTTAGTGCGATTCCAATTGTTCTCAACCTTTTCTTTTTCTGTGATTGGTTTGGATTGGATTTGGTAAGGTTTTTCTGAGTTGGCTCTGTTGCTTGGTTCGCTTGGTTGGAGTGAGTGGGTCGTCGACGCCGCCGGAGGCAGCTAACACCGCCGCATCGGCCGGCAAACCGCTGCAGCAGCGCGGCGTCGGTTCGTCTCCTCCTGCGCATCCGGCGGGCCGCCGCCGCCTCCTCCACGCAGCAGGCACGCCGTCTTCTCTTCCACGTATCGAAGTTCTTGCTCAGGTGAGGAGGGGTGGCTGCTCTGTGGTGCCAAGATTGGATCTTTCCTCAGAATTCGGTGCTTAAGGAAAACCCTTTTTTTTTGGTGAATTCCTGGAGGTTCTCGATTTGCTCGTTGCTCCCAAATGTTTGGGCGAAGAATTTTCTCGATCTTTGTTCTTTTTAGTTCTTACCTGTTGGGAACACGCGGCTTCGAATTCTTTTGCTCCGGTCGTAGATTTCCTGCTGCAGAAAGTTTCAATCTTGATGAGTCTTGCACTTTTTCCTTGTCCACCCTCGGGAATTCTTGGCCAAAACAGTGCTCCGACAATCTTGGAGCTTCTACCCTTCAGCTAGTTGTTTCAGAATTTGGTTATCTCCCGCTTTTGATTTCGTGATTTGGGGCTAGATATTTCGTCGATTTGTGCTTTATCGATGGAGTTGTAGTGATTCCTTGTTTTATCGATGGAGTTGTAGTGATTCCTTGTTCTCTTGGAGGAAAGTTTAAGGCTTCTTTTTTTTTTTTGTACTTCCTTGTTAAGTAGTCAATGTGTAGTAGTTGCATCTCATTTCATTACACCCTTTCTAGGTCATTTTCTCAATAACCTTTTTATGCTAGCAGATTCCAAAGCACATGCCCCTCCTTATGTGTTTACTGTTGAGGTTTTCCTGTTTATGCCACATGACGGATGTGTGTCTCAGCACATGGTCAGTAGTGTCTATTCTTAGGAGATGTACCCTGTATGTATTTTTAATGGATTCTTGTTTTGCTACAATTGTAGGTTCAGAGATTCCTTGTTGAGTTTGCCTAGAAAGTGAAATACATTGAGGAAGATGAGATCAATAGTTCGGTCGCTTCGCCAGCTCCGTCATTTCACCCAGCACCATGCAGAGGGACACTCATCAATGAACAGATTGATCAGGCAGCAGAATGCTCTAATCTTGTGTAGTTCGGCATCCCGTTCGCTGAGCACACTACGCCGTAATGGTGAAGTTTGCAGATTTGCGAGTCCAGGTGTGGAATTACTGGGTTCCATGTTCTCCACTGTGGCGGTTGATTCCATCAAAGGTTTCATTTCTCACTACTGTTTATGCATGGAGCCTTTTATTTTCTGTTGGAGGCATTTGAATCAACTTATTTACTTTCCTGAACTGTGTCAGATGTTGCAAGGGCTGGTCCTATGGGGGAATATGAGAGGAGAATCGCATCAGGAGAGCTTGTAGATGGTGATAGCTTTCAGGTTGTTCAACTGGTCCTGGCCAATGTTTTCATTGGATGACTTCCTTCAATGCTTTATTTAAGATTTTTCTTACCTTTTACCGATTGATACAGCTTGACACTATTCTACAAATACAAAGGCTCTATGAAGAGCTGATCAAGAATGAAGAAGTCTGCCAGCTGGATAGATACCAATCATCTGAGAAATCTGGAAGGCAATCGCAGTTTGAAGGCACTGACTTCAGATAGTTTGATGATAGTGAATTCTCCTAACCTTACTGGTTTCTGTTGACAGGAGTAGATGGCTTTGGTCCCGCCTCATTACTCAACCTTGTACCTACGCACCGGTGAAGGGGCTGTATCTGTATGGAGGAGTCGGAACAGGGAAGACAATGATTATGGACTTGTTTTATCAGCAATTGTAAGTGCGTCAATTCTAGTATTTTTAGAGTTTCTTGATGCTACTTTAAGATTAGTTATGAATTTCATAGTACAAATACTACTTAAGATGGCAGCAGAAGTATTCACAAATGTCTATCAGTTTGGAAATATCTCCTTTATTGTATTGCTTTGCCTAAATAAGCTCATATCAGAACTGTATAGCAACTATGCAGGTCCCAACAATCCGTTATTTTCTTCATTCTTTTTCAGTTTTCTCCATCTTTTTCTTGTTTACTATACCTGTATTTATAATAATCTTTCTGGGGAAGGGACATAAACAGAGCTACATTGTCATGTGGGGTCGCGTGTATGGGCGACGACCCAAGGCGCAAGAGCAACCAGCCCTGGGCGCAGGAGCTCCTAGCCCTGGCGGCTGAGTCAGTTTCCATTGTATTTCATTAGGAAAGTTGCAATTAGGAAAGTCTAAATTAAGAGAGTCTAATTTAGGAAGAGTCCTAGTTAAGGATGATACCTTCTATTCTCAATTCAGTTCTACTCCTATATATAGAGGATATGCAATCAATAGAAAATCAGCAAAAGGATTGGGTAGTTACCTTATCCCTTGCGCCATCCACCTGTCTGCCTTCGCCATCCCGTCTTCCACCGGCGGCTAGGGTTCCTCCTAGCCGCACTGCACAACGGCCTCCGGACGCAATCCCCATCCTCCATAATTAATCCTTCCCTTTCGTCTTCGCTCCCAATGTGCATCCCCTAACATCTTGGTATCAGAGCCAACCGTTGCTACATCCATCATGTCAGGCAATGGTGGTGACAAGGATTTCCAACAGGTGATGCGCAAATTCGCCGAGGACAGGACAAAATCCCTCGCGAATATCAATGACCAATTTTTAGCCAGCATGCTGGCTTGATTGAAGCCAACATCAGCCGGCTATCCCGCCATGATCGACGCTTGGCACGCATGGAAGGACATCCCACCGAGGAGGACGACGAAGAGCCCGCCACACGACTGGCGGCCAACGGTGAACTGCCGCCAAGCCAGCGCTGCTCCAGTGAGGGCTCGGGCGTCGCCTCCGTGGTGCTTCCTCCTCGCTTGCCGCAACCTCACCTCCCATCACCAGGAACAGGACACCAACGGAGCCCGCCCCGCTACATCAAGCTCAACTTTCCAACCTTTGACGGCAAGGAGGATCCAATATCATGGATCAACTGCTGCGAGCAATTCTTTTGTGCACAGTAAACACCCATGGAGGACAGGGTGTGGCTCGCTACGTACCACATGTCCGGCGTGGCGCACCTGTGGTACATGCGGGTGGATGTAAGATCGAGGTGGCCGACTAGAGGGGGGTGAATAGGCGGTTTTAAAAATCTATCGCGCTAAACCAATATATAAATGCGGAAGCTAATATCGAATTGGTTTTGCACAATTAAAACCTAAAACAACTAGGCTCAACTAAGTGCACCGACAATATGAACACAATACAATATGAGCAATCATACAAGATATATAAGCAATTAAAGCAAGAATGTAAATAGCTCAAAGTAAAACACAAGTAAAAACAAGATGACACGATTATGTTTTACCGTGGTGTTCGGAGACTTGCCGGTCTCCCCTAATCCACGTTGAGGTAAGCCCAACCGCGCTGGACCGGCTCCTCAAATGAGCACACACCTCCGAGGTAAGTCCAACACTTGGACCGGTTCCAAACCGAACCAACACTCGCTCAACTGTGGTTGCTCTTCCTCCACTCCGGAGATGGCGAGCACCAAACCACTCACAACCGCCTGCCTTCTCACAAGCTTCTTGAGAAGGTCACCGAGCACGACGCTCCACGCCGCCTAGGTGTCGGCAAACACCAAGAGAAACAAGTCTCAACGATCACTTGAACTAATCAAGTGTCAACGCCAAGTGGATACTCAATCCACTACCTAAGGCAACACATGCACTTAGGGTTTGCTCTCAACACTCACTAAGTGCAACACATGCACAAAAGAGATGAGAGGCTTGCTCTTAGCTCAATAGAATGAATATGGGCACCAAAGAACCTTTCCCAACCGGCCAAGGTGGCTATATATAGCCCACACACAAAAACTAGCCGTTGGAGGCAAAGTTGCGTAAAATCAGGAAATCGGAACTTCCGCAAAGACAAAGTGCGGAACTTCCGCTTTTTATCGCTCATGGGTCAGACTGGTGCATAACGGCTCAAAACTAGCCGTTAAAAGTTTGGTGCGGAAGTTCAAGAAGATAAAAATCGGAACTTCCGATAATATCGGAAGTTCCTATTTTCAGCGGAAGTTCCGCACTCAATTTCAGCACGCACGACACTCGGTAAAAGGTCATAACTTTTGACTCGATGTCGAATTGATGATCTCGGACTCTATGGAAAGCTTATTCAGAGGGCTACACAACCCATCTATTTAATTGATCTCAAACACATTTGATCAAATCAAAAGCACAACTCCAAAGAGCCACTATCATGATCTAAGTCCAAATAAATAGCAATAAGCAATCTTAGACCATGCCAAGGAATATGCATGAATCCCAACAATTTGCAAAACACATTTGCAAACTTAGATCATGCCACAAGGTGTAGGTACATGGACTTCAACCATTTGCAAAACACATTCGCAAAAGTATAGTCACATGCTACAAGGATTAATCAGATAGGCCTCAACTATTTGCAAAACACATTCGCAAATAATAGCATCATGCCATGTAGAGCTAGAGCAAGTAAGATTGAGCTATCAACACATGATGAGACTCAAGCTACTAGACAAGACCCTCTTAATAGTACGGCAACCTATACTAGCAATCCGGTCTTCCAACCAAACACCAAGACCAGAAAAGACTAGGAACACATCCTTAGCCCTAGCTAGTCATACCTTTGCCATGAGCATCTTCTTGAAGCTTGATGACGCACATCTTCACTTCAAGTCCGGTCATCGTCTTGACATGCATCAACCCATGATGCATCCTTTACTTGACCTCCATCAACACATGATGGGTCTTCTTGACTTGACGATCAACTCATGATCATCTCCTTCTTCGAGATCTTGTTATGCATCAACACACGATACATCCTCTTCTTGAACCTTGACTTGATGACGATCAACTCATGATGTCATCCAAAGTCTTCACACCCTAGAACATAGCCTATTCATCCAACTCATGAAAAATGTTAGTCCCACAATGATTAACAATAATTATCAAGATATACATGCAACAAATGCTTCTAAACAAACTATTGTAGAAAGGCGCAGACTACCGCCAACTATCATGCAGTAGTTCCGACATCTAAGTTCCGCTCATTTCATTATGAACTACCGCGACTTGCGAAAATGGCTAAGTCCCTAAAAAGGGTACTCTCGGAAAAATCAAACGCGCTTTTTGGACCATCCGATTAATCGGAACTTCCGCTCTTATCATTGCGGAACTTCCGCACTCGAGAAATCCGCTAAGTCCCAAACCGGATGCTCTCGAAAATCAAGTCACTGAAATCGGATCGTTCGATAATCGGAACTTCGCGACGATAACGCCTAACTTCCGATTGCACAGAGAGAAAGATTTTGCTTTTAAAACCAAACCAAAAGACAATGCATGATCCTAAGTTGATCTTTTACCATCTTTGCATTTCCTTTTCATGTCTTCATTCGCACTCGGGACTAAGCCTTGAACACATCTTAGCACACACATTAGTCCCACAACACAATTGCAAATAATTGAATATAAAGCAATATGAGTATATATGAACTACACAAGTTTTATATACTCAAAGGATTTGTTTCAAAGTAATGATCCTTAATATGTGAGGAGAATGGAATATGGATCAATACTTATGAAACCACAAAATATAGAGTGAACTCCCTAAATGTGTGCATACACAAATGTGTAATAAGAACATATGCACATATTCAAGTTTAACTTATGGTTGAGTTCAACCTATATTTTGGATTCGAGGAATGCAACAATATATAAGATTAAGATGTCGATTGCATACCTCATTGAATTTCACCTTTATATCCAAATGAGACTACACAAGATATTACTAGATAAAAGAGTTAGTCTCATATTTGGATTTGTCATTAATCACCAAAACAATCCATTAACTCATAATGGCGGGTCTAGATCTTTCAATCTCCCCTTTTGGTGATTGATGACAAATCCTTTTTCAATAACAACATTTGGATATAAATAGACATAACAGAGAATTTAAGTTAATGAACTATGTCTATGCATGCCATAAGGTAAAATTTTAAAACGTCAATCATTATGCATATGAGAATGATATACTATACATTTAATGCATTCTCCACCTTTTTGGCAATTCTCCTCTTTGGCATTTTAAACAAATGAAACATCCAAATGGAAGAGTATTGATATAAACATTCTCCCTTTTGGCATTAATCACTAAAAAGGACACAAAGGGAGGTTTGCAAATCGATACCACTTGCAAATATCGAGGTTGGTCACAAAAAGTATGAATTGAACTTATATGACCAAAGGAGATTTTGTTCTCAAGATATGAGAGGAGAAACAAAGATAGGTTATAAACCTATTGATCATAATATTTTCCCTTTAAATCGTAATATTGAGAACCACTTGAAATGATTCGACTTGAAATGATATTTGAAATACATTCAAATAATCTCCTTCTTTGAAGTCTTCTCAAGAACATTTTCAAATTCCAAAACGAGAAGATCAAAGATGGCCAATATCGAAAATATGTGGAAACAAGCTCGTAAAAATATGAAATTAATCATGGAGCTAGTGCTGGCATATACACACAATTTTCATTTTGGGAGGCTTAACCAAATGTCAACCAATTTAAAGATATGAAAATCACAAAGTTTCATAAACCGAAAAATTCAGGATTTTCAGATTTTGACAATTCATTTGAGCCTCAAAAGACAGCTGAGAAAATGGGTAAAATGGTTCCAATAAATTTGAGAAATTTTTTCAACATAGAACCACTATAGAGGATCAAATTTCATTATTATAGCTTCCTCTAATTGTGAACCCATTTAAAGATACAAAATTCACAAATCTGCTCAAAACCATGCACAAATCTGAAATTTCAGCTTTTGAGCAAAGAGAGAAAAGTCAAAACTTTTTCAATTCAAGTCGAAATACCTTCAAATTTGGCAGAAATAAACTTTAGACTCGAGAAACTTATCCAAGAAGAATTTTCAAAAAGGAGTCTCCAATCAAAAGATATGCCAATTTAAGCTTTGAAGGTAAGATTTTAGTTTAAAGAGAAGAAAAGTCAATACTTTTACAAATGAAGTCCAAATTCTTTGAAAAGCTCCAGATTTTAACTTTGGACTATTTAGAGTGTTTTCCAACAAGAAGTTTTAAAAAAGGACTTTTCTTTCAAAAGATATGGCAAAATGCGCATTGAAGGTATATAAAGAGAGCAATTTTGCTTTTAAGATCCAAAATGCAAACCAATTTGGATTTCATGGAGTTTTTCACTTTGTTAGCTTTGTATGAGTTAGAAATACTATTTCAAGCCAATATACACAAAGAAATCCTACTCAAATAGCAAAACTCACTATATGCAAGAATAGGTCATTTTGGGTCAAAGCGAGTTTTTCTGAATTTCAAATGAGTATAGATTTTCAACAGTTGGTCTTTTGTAAAACTTTGAACTTGAGAAATGTTTGAAATGACCAACCCTATGAGTTTGGTATTGAAAACTTTTTCAAAACTCAATAGATTTTGATTTAAGGAAATATGTCATTTAATTCAAAATCAAGATCATATAAGATCCTTTTGAGGCCAAATTTTCTATTTTATTTCCAAAGTAGGAATTTTTACTTCAAAAGTATTTGAAAACATTTGAAATACATTTTAGATACTTTTGTGTAGTTTTTCACAAGATTGACCGCTTTGAGAAAAAGCCACTTGTAAAAAAAATATTTGGACTTTCGAATGGAAGGCTTGATTTTGAAAAGCTAATCTTGCATATGATTTATAATGTCACTCCAAGAATACCAAATGAAGCAAATGAGAATGAAACACATTCATTCACAAGATCCAATAAATCATTTTGGGCAAATAAGATAGTTTTCTCAAATTACACAAAATTTTAAGAAACCCAAAATCTTTTAAGAGATTTTTCACAAAGAAAAACTCCCCCTTACACAAAGGGTTCTTTTTGGCATTTATTTCTTCTCATTTGACATACAAATGATTTTCTTGTTTCCTTATCATCTTCTCCTTTGACACACAAAGGATTATCTTCCATCTTGTAAGAGTGAATGATATCAAGGACAATTAATTCCATTTGTAGAAACTTGATACCACTTGTAAAAGCACTTGATACCAAGAGTAATTGATTCCATTTGTAGATACTTGATATCACTTGTATGCATGAATCTTATTTCTCTTATCTTCAATTTGAAAAGATACCACTTGTAACACATACCACAAAACGGAGAAAGCTTTAGATAAGAGAAGATTTTGATCGGCAAGGATGAAAAGAGGACATCATTTTAACGAATAAGATGATATCACTTGAAAGATAAATCTCATGCCGAGATCAAGATGATCAAAAGGAGCTACCACTTGGAAATAATACCACTTGAGAGATGCAATTGTATTTGAGTGGTGGGTAGCTAGCAAGGATATCAAGGATCAACTTGACCACGAGAAGCGACCAAAGAAGGTTCGTAATTTGAATGGAATCAAATAGTCGACTTGTCGTAACAATCTAAGTTCCGCTAACTAATGTGCGGAAGTTTAGAATCGAAGTTCCGCACTGGAGTGCCTAAGTTCCGATTATCCCGACACTTCAAGGATTGATCTTGGAATTTGATATTTATGCAAACGAACCCTAGTTTTGCACTCAAATAAATGTCATTCGTGATCATTATGCATTAAAGAGACTAATGTCTATCTAAAGAAATAATTTTATGAATTAAGATTTGATTTTGCAATTGAAGCTTTATTTTCAAGAAATTTTTCAAAACAAACCAAAACGAGCATTTGGTTGATTTTAAAGCATTCAATTTTATGAATGAGTTATAAATACCATTATGAACATATTCATGTGAAGAATTTTGGTTCATATGGCCAAACTCACTTAAGTGCTAGAAAGTGACCTTTTTGGTCAAAGTATGTTTTTGGACGAATTTCGAAATCGAATAACTTTTGCTAGGTTGGTCTTTTGGAAATCATTTGAATACCAAAAACGTTTAGAATGGCCAACTCTAGGATTTTTCTTTTGGCAAGATCTTCAAATTCTTTTTAGAATAGATTTCACACAAAAGTCTAGTTTTGGTCAAAAACAAGATACCATAATGTAGGATTTTGGCTAGAAATGCATTTTTACTCAAAATAGGTTTTTCTAGAGCCAAAACCTTTGGTAAACCTTTGAAAAGCATTTGTATACCTTTTGCAACTATTTTTTCAAAGAATTACTAATAATTATGAAATTTTTGACTTTTGGCTAAAAGGCTTATTTTTTTTTTTGAAAAACAATACTAGCACTCAATTTATTTGGGCACACTTAGGGATGTGAAATACATGATAATGATTTAGCACTCCCCCTTAATGTGCCACTACAACTTGCTCAAGATATTAATAATGAACATTATGAACATAGAGCAAGAGTACCCCTCTTAAAATGATTTTCATGCAATGCAACCTACACAAGGCATAAGGGGCTAGATACTTCAATGTAAATACTTGTTACCGAGATGACATTGGTTCTTGATGTGAAACGATTATCCTCAACCTTGGCTCCAATTTGATATATGATGACATCCATCTTTATATGAATAAGCCAAGTCTCCAATGCCTCTCCAAGTACCTATTAAGCATTTAAGCGCATTTTGGTACCCAAAACTAGGTTGGGTCCACGAATGTTAGTCACAATAGATTTGGGCACCCAAATGGCCCTAGCATTAGTTTTATGTGTACTAACTATTCTAGCAAACACATTGCCATTAATATCCTTCCTAAGCAAATATTGATCATTATAAATAATGGGCTTAGGAGTGATACCTTTGGGACATTGTTTACCAATATGCCCCTTTTCCCGGCAATTGTAGCAAGTTGGGACTTTGTTTCCCCTAGTTGTCTTTATTTCTTGCTTCTTGCCGGTTTGCCTCAATTTTGAATGTCTTGTTTTGACATCCTTTTGATTAGGGCACACCGAGGCATAGTGGCCCTTTCCGTTGCATCCATGACACTTGACATATTTCTTCGTATGTCTCGCATTGTGCCTTATCTTGCTATTCTCCCTTTTCTTGGGAGTGTAGCCAACACCACTCTTATCTTGCAAGCATTTTTGCTTGCTCAATATTTCGTCGAGAGTGGTCTTCCCTTTATAGCTTCTTTCCAAGTCATTCTTCAAATTTGTGACTTGGGCCTTGAGCTCATTATTTTCCTTTACAAGATTAGTCTCAACAAGCATAGAGGAAATAGGAGTATCTAATTTAGAGCAACAAGGTATTTCAAGTAAATCCTCACATGAGGTGGATATATCAACCTTAGATAACATGCAAGAGTTAACAACTACACATGGCATATCATCTAATAAATTACATGCAATGCCTATATCCACCTTAGAGCTATTTTGATTATTCAGGAGGAGAGCTTCATGTTCATCTTTTAAAACATCATAATTATTTTGAAGAGAGACATACTCTTTCTTCAAAACTTTGAATTTTAATTTCTCCTTTCCTAAATATTCATTTAGCTCTTCTAGCATATCCATCAACTCATCATATGAAGGCTCATCGTTATCATTTACCTCATTATTACCTTTGGCCATGAAGCATTGAGTTGATGTGGAGGGAGTTGTGGACTCATCATTATCGGAGCTAGTAGTTGAACATTCTTCTTCCGATGTCCACTCCTGTGTGCAATCATCACTAGTAGGTGTGGACATTTCATATTTATCTTGAAAATGTGTCCACATAGCATGAGCGCTCTCAAGATTTGCACACTTCATCAAACATCTCTACACTCAAAGCACTAAATAAACCGTTAATTGCTTGAGCGTCGAGATGTAAGCTTTTCTCTTCCTCAATTGTTGGAGCAAGATGATCCAATGGAGGAGAAAAGCCAACATCTACAACCCGCCATATTTTTGGACTCATGGCCCTAAAATAACAAGACATGCGGATTTTCCAATGAGCATAATTTGTGCCATCAAATAGAGGTGCTTCACCTAGGTGCACTAAATCTCTAGTTGCCATCCTTTACTCTCTAGACGGTTAAGTCTAATAAATGAGAGACCAAGCTCTGATACCACTTGTAAGATCGAGGTGGCCGACTAGAGAAAGTGAATAGGCGGTTTTAAAAATCTATCGCGCTAAACCAATATATAAATGCGGAAGCTAATATCGAATTGGTTTTGCACAATTAAAACCTAAAACAACT
The DNA here is from genome assembly GCA_036346395.1 of Hsuehochloa calcarea. Classification (NCBI taxonomy): domain Eukaryota; kingdom Viridiplantae; phylum Streptophyta; class Magnoliopsida; order Poales; family Poaceae; genus Hsuehochloa; species Hsuehochloa calcarea. The sequence continues at coordinate 15,604,537 of CM070608.1, forward strand.
AGGCTCAACTAAGTGCACCGACAATATGAACACAATACAATATGAGCAATCATACAAGATATATAAGCAATTAAAGCAAGAATGTAAATAGCTCAAAGTAAAACACAAGTAAAAACAAGATGACACGATTATGTTTTACTGTGGTGTTCGGAGACTTGCTGGTCTCCCTAATCCACGCTGAGGTAAGCCCAACCCGCTGGACCGGCTCCTCAAATGAGCACACACCTCCGAGGTAAGTCCAACACTTGGACCGGTTCCAAACCGAACCAACACTCGCTCAACTGTGGTTGCTCTTCCTCCACTCCGAGATGGCGAGCACCAAACCACTCACAACCGTCGGGCCTTCTCACAAGCTTCTTGAGAAGGTCACCGAGCACGACGCTCCACGCCGCCTAGGTGTCGGCAAACACCAAGAGAAACAAGTCTCAACGATCACTTGAACTAATCAAGTGTCAACGCCAAGTGGATACTCAATCCACTACCTAAGGCAACACATGCACTTAGGGTTTGCTCTCAACACTCACTAAGTGCAACACATGCACAAAAGAGATGAGAGGCTTGCTCTTAGCTCAATAGAATGAATATGGGCACCAAAGAACCTTTCCCAACCGGCCAAGGTGGCTATATATAGCCCACACACAAAAACTAGCCGTTGGAGGCAAAGTTGCGTAAAAATCAGGAAATCGGAACTTCCGCAGTACAAAGTGCGGAACTTCCGCTTTTTATCGCTCATGGGTCAGTCTGGTGCATAACGGCTCAAAACTAGCCGTTAAAAAGTTTGGTGCGGAAGTTCAAGAAGATAAAATCGAACTTCCGATAATATCGGAAGTTCCTATTTTCAGCGGAAGTTCCGCACTCAATTTCAACACAGACGACACTCGGTAAAAGGTCATAACTTTGACTCGATGTCGAATTGAGTGATCTCTGACTCTATGGAAAGCTTATTCAGAGGGCTACACAACCCATCTATTTAATTGATCTCAAACACATTTGATCAAATCAAAAAGCACAACTCCAAAGAGCCACTATCATGATCTAAGTCCAAATAAATAGCAATAAGCAATCTTAGACCATGCCAAGGAATATGCATGAATCCCAACAATTTGCAAAACACATTTGCAAACTTAGATCATGCCACAAGGTGTAGGTACATGGACTTCAACCATTTGCAAAACACATTCGCAAAAGTATAGTCACATGCTACAAGGATTAATCAGATAGGCCTCAACTATTTGCAAAACACATTCGCAAATAATAGCATCATGCCATGTAGAGCTAGAGCAAGTAAGATTGAGCTATCAACACATGATGAGACTCAAGCTACTAGACAAGACCCTCTTAATAGTACGGCAACCTATACTAGCAATCCGGTCTTCCAACCAAACACCAAGACCGGTAAAAGACTAGGAACACATCCTTAGCCCTAGCTAGTCATACCTTTGCCATGAGCATCTTCTTGAAGCTTGATGACGCACATCTTCACTTCAAGTCCGGTCATCGTCTTGACATGCATCAACCCATGATGCATCCTTTACTTGACCTCCATCAACACATGATGGGTCTTCTTGACTTGACGATCAACTCATGATCATCTCCTTCTTCGAGATCTTGTTATGCATCAACACACGATACATCCTCTTCTTGAACCTTGACTTGATGACGATCAACTCATGATGTCATCCAAAGTCTTCGCCACCCTAGAACATAGCCTATTCATCCAACTCATGAAAAATGTTAGTCCCACAATGATTAACAATAATTATCAAGATATACATGCAACAAATGCTTCTAAACAAACTATTGTAGAAAGGTGCAGACTACCGCCAACTATCATGCAGAGTTCCGACATCTAAGTTCCGCTCATTTCATTGCGGAACTACCGCGACTTGCGAAAATGGCTAAGTCCCTAAAAAGGGTACTCTCTGGAAAAATCAAACCGCGCTTTTTTCGGACCATCCGATTAATCGGAACTTCCGCTCTTATCATTGCGGAACTTCCGCACCTCGAGAAATCGGCTAAGTCCCAAACCGGATGCTCTCTCGAAAATCAAGTCACTGGAAATCGGATCGTCGATAATCGGAACTTCCGCGACGATAACGCCTAACTTCCGATTGTGCACAGAGAGAAAGATTTTGCTTTTAAAACCAAACCAAAAGACAATGCATGATCCTAAGTTGATCTTTTACCATCTTTGCATTTCCTTTTCATGTCTTCATTCAGACTCCGGGACTAAGCCTTGAACACATCTTAGCACACACATTAGTCCCACAACACAATTGCAAATAATTGAATATAAAGCAATATGAGTATATATGAACTACACAAGTTTTATATACTCAAAGGATTTGTTTCAAAGTAATGATCCTTAATATGTGAGGAGAATGGAATATGGATCAATACTTATGAAACCACAAAATATAGAGTGAACTCCCCCTAAATGTGTGCATACACAAATGTGTAATAAGAACATATGCACATATTCAAGTTTAACTTATGGTTGAGTTCAACCTATATTTTGGATTCGAGGAATGCAACAATATATAAGATTAAGATGTCGATTGCATACCTCATTGAATTTCACCTTTATATCCAAATGAGACTACACAAGATATTACTAGATAAAAGAGTTAGTCTCATATTTGTATTTGTCATTAATCACCAAAACAATCCATTAACTCATAATGGCGGGTCTAGATCTTTCAGTGGAGCGCATGGATGGCATGCCTAATTGGCGGCACTTCACATACCTCGTGAATCGTCGCTTTGGGACTCCCACACGTCACAATCCGCTAGGCGCATTGACGGGTCTTGGTGCACAACATCGGTTGCAGAGTCCATTGAAAATTTCTTGACTTTGCTAGCCCGTTGTGGCCACCTCAATGGGGAACAGCAGGTGATGCTGTTCACGGCCGGCCTTGGCGATCCCCTGCAAACACACGTCGAGCTTCAGCGGCCGACCGACCTGGAAGTTGCCATGGACCTGGCTAGAGCCTACGAACGTTTGTCCTTGTTTCCACAGGTCTCAGCAACCGCATCCACCTCCAAGGCAGCCAACACCAAGCCGTTCGTATCCAGGATAGCAGTGTCTGGCTCGACGGCACCCTCAACGATCACCATGGGAGCGTCGGGCTCGGTCAAGCCATTCAGGTAGCTCACTCCAACCGAAATGGAGGAACGTCGCGGCAAGAGTCTTTGTTAGAACTGCGACGAGAAGTACGTACCGGGCCACTAGCATTTTTGCAAGCGTATCTTTATGTGGTAGGTTGAACCGGGCAAAGAAGACATCGAGGAGGTGGATGAGGACACCATCATCTCCCTCCTCGCCCTCACGAGAATCCGCAAGTTCCAAACAATGCAACTTCCTGTAATGATCAAGGGAGTCCAATTGATGGCCTTGGTCGATTCGGGCTCCACCCATAACTTCATCGTCACTGAGCTCGTCGACCAGGTGAAATTGAAGCTGGCCTGGCCTCTCAGTGGCCGTGGCCAACGGGGACAAGGTGGCAAGCGGCAGGGTGTGCTACGCGACACCTATCTCCATCGACAATGAAAACTTCATCCCCGACTTGCTCACCATACCACTAGGCGGCTTCGACATTGTCCTTGGGGTCTAGTGACTCCGTTCATGAGGGCCGATTATCTAGGACTTCAACCTTCTGACAATGCGATACCAACGCCAGGGCTGGGAGATCACTTGGCACAGTGTGGCACCGGTCCAGCCTGCACCGCACCTCCACTCCGCCTCGACCGCGGGGGAACTCATGGAGGAGTTACTTGCGGAATTTACACCGGTCTTTGACGAACCTCGCGGCTTCCCACCCCCACGCGGTCGGGACCACCACATCCACCTCCTTCTGGGCACCAATGCGGTGGTGGTTCGGCCATACAGATACCCGGCTACTCAAAAGGACGAGCTCGAGCGGCAATGCACCACACTGTTGGAGAAGGGCATCATTCGTCGTGGCAGCTCGACATTTTCTGCGCCCGTGCTATTGGTCAAGAAGAAGGATGGTTCTTGGTGTTTCTGCGTCGACTACCGCACCTTGAACGATAAAACCATCAAGGACAAATTTCCAATCCCGGTGGTCGAGGAGCTCCTGATGAGCTCAAGGGAGCAAGGTTCTTCACCAAGATGGACCTCTGCTTGGGTTATCACCAAGTCCGGATGGCCCCGGACGATGTGGAGAAAACTGCTTTTCGCACTCACGAGGGCTTATTTGAATTTTTGGTTATGGCTTTCGGATTAACCAAAGCCCCGATGACCTTTCAAGCTCTCATGAATGAGGTTATTCAGCTATACCTACGCCGTTTTGTACTTGTGTTCTTTGACGATATCTTGATTTACAATTCCTCGTGGGAGGATCATTTGCAGCATGTGCGGGCCGTGCTCCACCGTCCCCAACAACAGCAGCTTTTCCTCAAAAAGTCCAAGTGCCTCTTTGGGGACATGTCGGTGACATACCTCGTCCATGTCATCCGGGCCGACGGCATCGCCATGGATCAGTTTGAGGTGGCCGACGTCCTAAACTGGCTGCGGCTGCATTCGGTGCGCGCTCTCCGTGGCTTCTTGGGGCCGGTCGGTTACTATTGGCGCTTCATCAAGGAATTCGACACCATAGCGACACCACTAACGCGCCTCCTTCACAAGGAGGTCTTTGTTTGGTCCAAGGAGGCAGACTCGACATTCTCGGCATTCAAGGGGGTGTTGACCGCGGCACAAGTGCTCCAGTTGCTAAATTTTGAGGCACTGTTCGTGGTCGAGTGCGACACCTCGGGTACGGGGTTCGGTGCCGTGCTGCATCAAGGCGCGGGCGCCATTGCTTTCTTCAGTCGCCCGATTGCCGCCTGACATGCCAAGCTAGCAGCATATGAGCGTGAACTCATCCTCCTTGTCCAGGCCATGCGACATCGGCGGCCATACCTATGGGGTCGTCCATTCAAGGTCTGCACAGATCATTATGCCCTCAAGTTCCTTTTCGATCAGAGGCTCTCCACCATCCCGCAACACCAATGGGTGAGCAAATTGTTTGGCTTTGACTTTGTTGTTGAGTTTAAGCCAGGACGCCTTAATGTCATTGCTGATGCACTCTCCTAGAAGGTCATTGAGCCAGGGACTGCCTTCACCACACCGGCCCCCGGTTCGAATTGTTCGACGAGCTCCGACAGGCGGTGATCACGGAGCCCGAGCTTTCGGTGCTACGCAGTCACATTGAGACGGGCAAACTCATCGATCCGTGGTCCATGGTTGACGGTGTCGTGTGCTTTCACTGGCGCGCACACGTTTCGGCAACATCGACTCTACACTCGACAGTTCTTGCTACAGTACATGATGGGCCCCATGAGGGTATTCAGAAGACCCTACATCGACTTTCCATCTCCTTCACGATCGGGCGGTAGTGCAGGCATTCCTCCGAGGATGCGTCGTGTGCCAGCGCAACAAAACTGAAAAGCTTCAGCCGGCCGAGCTATTGCGCCCCTTGGAGGTGCCATGCTGTATTTGGTCTGACCGTCATCGAAGGATTGCCAAAGGTGGGCGGGAAGTCCGTCATCTGGACCATTGTGGATCGATTCTCCAAGTATGCTCACTTCCTTCCATTGGCACATCCTTATTCAACTTCTTCAGTTGCCCGTGTGTTCTTTGTTGAGATTGTTCGCCTGCATGGCATACCGATGTCTCTTGTCTCCGACAGAGATCCAGTATTCACCTCAATTTTTTGGAAAGACCTATTTACCAGTGCGACACCACCATTAATATGAGCACTGCATTTCATCTCCAATCTGATGGGCAATCTGAGGTGGTCAATAAGGTCATGGGCTGAGTTTATCTACAATACATCATACCATCCAACACTCCAAACGACTCTGTTCCGGGTTGTGTATGGGCGGGATCCACCGTCTTTTCAGGATTATGAGCCCGGTGCGGTGCGCACATCGGCCATTGATCAAGAGCTTCAAGACCGTGACTTATTCTTATCTGATGTCCGTGGTCATTTACAGCATGCTCAAGAGTTTTACAAAAAATTCTATGATCGCAAGCATCGCAGCGTACACTTTGATTTGGGCGATTTTGTGTGGTTGCCTCTTCATCATCGGGTGGTCGCAAATTTGCCGGGCGCGCGACACAGGAAACTCGGGCCTAAGTTCTATGGGCTGTATTGCATTCTCCCCAAGAGCAATGAGGTTGCTTATCAATTGGACTTGCCAAATTCAGCATGCTTACACGATGTCTTTCATGTGAATCTACTTAAGAAGTATGAAGGCATTCCTCCTGAAGTTCAACCGCCCTTACCGCCTCTGCTTCATGGTCGGATCATTCCGACACTGGCCAAGGTGCTCTGTGCACGCCTGTCTCGGGATAAGTGGCAAATACTTGTCCAATGGGAGAGACTTCACACGGCTGACGCTTCCTGGGAAGATGTTGTTGCTTGTCGAGCATCTTATCCCGCTTTTCAGCTCGAGGACGAGCTGTTCGTCAACGGAGGGAGCGATATCATGTGGGGTCGCGTGTATGGGCGACGACCCAAGGTGCAAGAGCAACCAGCCCTGGGCGCAGGAGCTCCCAGCCCTGCCGACTGATTCAGTTTCCATTGTATTTCATTAGGAAAGTTGCAATTAGGAAAGTCTAAATTAAGAGTCTAATTTAGGAAGAGTCCTAGTTAAGGAAGGATAATACCTTCTATTCTCAATTCAGTTGTACTCTTATATATAGAGGATATGCAATCAATAGAAAATCAGCAAAAGGATTGGGTATCTGATCCCTTGCGCCATCCTCCTGTCTGCCTTCGCCATCCCGTGTCTTCCACCGGGGGCTAGGGTTCCCCCTAGCCGCACCGCACAACGGCTTCCAGATGCAATCCCCATCCTCCAGAATTAATCCTTCCCTTTCGTCTTCCCTCCCAACGTGCATCCCCATACATAGGGCCTTAGTCAACAGGTACAGTAGCATCCACATGTAAGTTTAAAAGACCGGTGGCATGTGAATCCACATAAGGAAGTAACAACAGGAAATTGCTTTCCTTTCAAGAATTTGGTTGCTCCTATACTGTTGTTTGATTCTAAAATGGTATGAAACAGAACTCTTGAGTATTCACCTTTTACTTCTCAAAACTTACTTTTGAACATTTTTTACTGTCAACACTGCAAGGGAGGATGTTGGCATTATACAGCTTTTTACATTTTACGAGTAATACCATGCGACTAGATACATAAAGATACAACACCTACGTTACATTTGAGATTTCTCGATGTTTATCTTCGATGTTTGTCTTCTTGGGAGAAGCATGTCAGATAATTGTTCAATACATAATATCCGTTCCTTGATTCTAATATGCAAGAACTTGTTTGTTCACATGTATTCTACTTTGAGCTAGTGCATTGTTGGTAGCCCAAAGGCCCCAAACCATATAAAAGAAATTGGCCTGAAATCATTCATTGTGAGCTGGCCTTCTTAGGCACTAGGGCAATGGGAGAATTACTAATGGAAATCAGTGAGGCCTTCCCATTATATAATTAATTACACATCACACAAAAATCATCCTTGCTTATGTTCCTACAATCCTGAATTGTTCTGGTTTATATGAAGCCAAATTGATTCCTGTTGACCAAATCAGCAATAACGTTCTAGCTTCTGCATTCTGTTAGCTAAAAGCTTTCTCAGAACCTTAAGAAAGGAGTTCAGCAAAGAAGTTTGCCCGAAATCATTCGCTGTGAGTTGCACTTCTTAGGCTCTTAAGGTAATGAGGGAATCATTAATGGAAATCAGTGAGGCAGAGGCTTGCCCATTATATAATTGATTACACAGAACATAAAACCTTCCTTGATTAATATTCAAGCATTTTTTGAAGAACATATCATTAAATCTATCTGGTCCAGGAGCTTTGTCCATTTATGGACTGCCAGCATAAAAGGAAAGGCATAGATGAAGTATATGCAAACCGGTCAAAAGATTGTGGCTATTGCATTTATAGTTCTTTAGAGATGCCTAAGAAGCTCCAGTTGTATCTTGGCCAGGCATTTGCTCCCTATATTATTGGTTTTCAACAGTTAGGAACCTACAACATTTTATCATATTTTTCCCTGATGAAGAAAAATATACTTTAAAAAAGGAAATGCTGGCGTGTCTTCCTTCTGTCCTTTTATTTACGTAGCAAGATATTTTTTCCCAATGTAAGGAAATAGCAGTGTTTGCATCAAAACCATATGTCTTAGTGGTAATAATCAGGCAAAAAAGTGAGTACCAACACATATGTTTCCCTTGTACACATTTTTTGCTTGCGTAATCTGATGCTATTATTTCTTGGCAGGCCAGCTAATTGGAGAAAAAAACGCATCCACTTTCATGATTTCATGTTGAATGTACATAGTCGTCTTCAGGTATTTTTGTGGTTATAAGATGTGACTATCTTGTTCAGTCTAGTCCAAGTGATATCTTTATAAATATATGATCAACGATTTTTATAATCGTCAATTTACATGCAGATGCATAAAGGTGTTTCAGACCCCCTTGATGTGGTAGCAGCTGAGATTTCAGATGAGGCCATCATATTATGCCTTGATGAGTTTATGGTGTTGTATCGTTATCCTTACTGAGGTAAATATTGGGTTGGTATCTTACTATGTATGTTAACTCATCCGAAACATACTTTACAGGTAACTGATGTTGCTGACGCTATGATATTGAACCGGCTGTTCAGACATTTGTTCAGGAAAGGCATTGTATGTGACTACTATTTTTTTCATTTTCTTATGGCACTGAAACTACTTAGTTATCTACAAAATAATACCTTGATATTTCACACTTTTTCTTGCATGATGATTTATGCTCAGATTCTAGTTTCGACTTCTAATCGTCCTCCAGATCAGCTTTATGAAGGTGGCTTACAGAGAGACCTTTTCTTACCTTTCATTGACACCTTGAAAGTACGAGCTGTTCGTGTTTGTCAATTTCGCCACTGTCAGTTAAAGTTTAATCTGCTGGTATGCTCATGTTATTTTGTGTGGACCATTGCAGGAAAGGTGCATTGCGCACCCCATTGGCTCTGCAGTAGACTATCGTCAATTGGGTTCAGTATGCTACCTACTTTTGCAGGATGTTAGTGTTTGTTTCTTTTTCTGTTTTTCCTTTCTGACATCTTCCATCTGATACTTGAGCAGGCAGAACAAGGTTTCTATTTTGTTGGAAAAGAATACAGTACACTTCTTAAACAGAAGTTCCAGTCTTTAATTGGAGACGAGGAACCTAGTCCCCAAACAGTCGAAGTCATTATGGGACGGCAATTGCAGGTCTTGTAGAAGTTGGATATTCAAAGGAGCTACTTTTGTTCCAGACTTCCAGTAATACATACTGTACAATTACTGAACCTTGACTCTGCAGGTTCCACTGGGAGCAAATGGGTGTGCATATTTCCCAATTGAAGATCTATGTGATAAACCTTTAGGTGCAGCAGATTATTTTGGACTATTTAGTAAGTATATTGGTGCAATGCAATTTCTACAGTTATGAATTACAAGTTTCTACTCTTGATGTGATCTAATTGTACCCAATTGTTAATGTGCAGAAAAATTTCACACCCTGGCGCTTGATGGCATCCCTAAGTTTGGGTATCGAAACAGAACAGTAGCTTATCGGTTTGTCACATTGGTTGATGTATGGTTCATATTTCCTTACTCTGCCACTTTTTATGTTTGAGTTTGCCTCATCCTCATTGTTTAGACATCCTTTCATTGTTCTATTTTGAACAAGACACGTTAAACCTTACAGGCATGACTGACATGTATTTCCAGTTTCCTTAAGATACGCAGTCCTCCTGCGTGTTCGAGAAAAAAAAAAAGTTTCCTTAGTAGTAATGCACTTTGTTATGTTGGTGAGTTTTCTCATGAATCTAGGTTAGGTCTGATTATATAAGAAGGTTCATCATAGTTATATATTTATTATTCTTGAATGTTGACGACTAGAATAAAGTTCCACTTGATCTGAACTTCTCTGCTAATAAAAATGTATACTGTATACTGCAGCACAAATGGTCTTATCTCTAAAATACTACTAATTTTTCAGGTTATGTATGAGAACAAGGCGAGGCTATTATGCACAGCCGAGGCTACACCGATAGAACTGTTTGAGAATATAGTGACGGTGGCTGAAGCACAAAAAAATTCACCTAGATCTTCACGTTCACAGAAAAGTGATGATCCTGATCTATGTGTGGACAACGAGCTAGGATTCGCAAAAGATCGTACAATTAGTAGGTAATGGGAAATATGTGCTTATGCATATGACTGTAGCAGGCTGTAGGTTTTATACGAGCTCTCCTTCTGTCATTCTAAATTATAATTACCCCTTAAAATGGTAATGAAATTTGGATACTATCTTTTGCCCCTTCTTTCGTTTTTACAGGTTGACGGAGATGAATAGTAGAGAGTACTTGGAGTACTTTGAAGTCAAATTGCAACAGCCCTTGCAAGGTGTACATAATGGTGGCGATGTTTTACTTGCATAAGTAGCAGCATTTCATGCCTCACATTATAATTTCATTATCTATTTGCCCACCTGGCTTACAGAGGAAAGGGGAAAGGTTTGCTTTTCCAACAGTAATGCATGTAAATTCGTAATAAGCCATGTAAGGATTTTTGGAAACGGGTGGATGATCCGTGAGTTTTTAGCCTAAATGGCACTGTTGGCGCTGCTAATAGCAAAAATAGTTGTCGGCGCACTGTAATACCAAAAATAGCACAACAAACACGTCGACCGTCGACACATGTCCAAATCCGGCCCCCAGGGGATGGACGCGATCTCCACCGCTCCCTGGGGGCTGGACACCCCCTGTGCCCCTCGGCGCTCGAAGGAGCCTCGTTCGTGCCGCTGGAGCATGGGCAAGCCCTTTGTCGGTCCCCCTAAGCCTGGATGAGCCATGTGGTGTTCATCCGCTCTTTATAGTGTAAAATCTCAATTTTGGGTTCTTTTGAAAAAATTTAAAATAAAAATAACTGGTTGAATTTTTCTTGATTTGTTAACGTTTAATTTGAAATTTTAGGAATTAAAATAATTTTAGATGACTAAATCAAACTTTAATTAATTTCAAAAATTGATTTATTTAATTTTTTGGGTTTTCTTGGATTTTCCAAGCTCTTTTGTTATTTCTTGGAATTTAAGTTTATTTAATTACTTTTTTGTTTTCCCAAAATTTTTTTCTTTTTTGTAAAATTTAATTTTAATTAATTATTTCAAAGTGTTAGAATTTAATTTGGAATTCTTCCTTATATAAATATTATGCAAATCAAATCCTGAATCTCAGTCATCCCCGAATCAAAATCCAATCATCTCCAAATCAAAATACGGATTCCAAGTCTGAATTGAAATCTTTGTCCTTAAATCAATTCTTTTCTGGTCAATTTTGAATTCAAATTCTTATTTGAATTCACATCTTTCCTCAATTTCAAACCTCAGTCGAAATTTCAAATTCAAATTTGAATTTGAATTTTCTCTCATTTCATTCTTATTTCTTGGCCAAAAAATATTTTTCCTCTCTCTTTTCTTTTTTCTTTCTTTTTCTTCTCTCTCTCTCTCTCTCTCTCTCTCTTTTTCCTTTCTTTTCTTTCTTTCGCCTGGCGCCAGCCCCTGCCTGCCTCTGTCCCGTGCACCCATACTCGACGTGCTCAGCGCCGTTGTCCCCTCTCCTCGTGTGTGGCGCCTTCACACCCATGCCCTGCACCTCTCCTCATGTGGGTTGCCTTCACGCCCATGCTCTACACCTCCCCTCGTATGCTTCGCTCACGCCCTGTGCATGCCACGCGCCTGTCGGCCGCGCTGCTCCCTGTTTCTCCTATAAAAGTGCAAGCCTTGCTTCTCCTCTCCCTTCCCCTGTTTCCCCTTTTTCCTCCCCCTCTTCCCCCAGAGCTCACCGTCGCCGCCTTCCCCTTCTTCTCCAAAACAGGTCCTTAACGGTTTAAAGGACCTTTTTAAGCATATATTTAAACTTATTTTTGCATGGAATTTGAAAATATGACGATGATTTGAAAATATGACCATACATGCAAGTGTATATATAAAACAAAATAGATTTCGCTCGTACGTGCATGTGTGTACCATGGTATATTCAAATAAATTACAAATCTCGACATCTATCGAAGATGTATATCTAAAAAGACCGGAGTATAACAGACAACTTATTCACAGCAAGACATCGCTTGTACGTGCATGCATGTATTAATTTTGGAAATTGTGTAATGAAAGAAATTAATATAGAAAGGCAAATATTAGCCAACCAAACAAAATAACACAGTAACCAAATATTATTCGATCATATATGATGCAATTATCTTGTCACTGCAACATATACATATCATATTCATGTAATCTATTTATGCTCTTACGGCCATTAAAGAAATAGCAATACTATCACAAAAGACACTCCTATCTTCATCATCGATTGTTGATTCATTGACACCGTACTCTCCTAATAATCTAGTTTATGTATCGTTTGCATCATAATTTTCATCAAATTCACATCTCTCGAGAAGTTCCTCGTCCGACACCGCCTCCCCAGTACACGAGGCTACGTTTTCTGCAACTCAGCAGGGATATTAACAGAAGCCAGCCCTTCAGCAAAATATGAAATTTGTGACATTGTGGATGGATTTGGTGGTTTAGCCTTCTCAGTAGTTCTCCCAGCAGAAGCTGATGGACCATCCGTGTGAGCCCTGAAAAAAAGGTGCACCACCAGGTAACGGTGGCACCTGAGCAGTAACACCTTGCAGTGCATGTGATTACTCATGCTCAACTCTCCTGGAAGGCTGACCTTGTGTACCAGCTTTGCCGGTCTGTTTCCCTTCTCTAATATTGTGTCCAGTAGAGATAGCATCCGATTTTGAGTTGTCTTCAGAATGCAAGTCCCCAGCTGCTTTTTGAATCCATCCTTTTTCTCTTCGAAGAGGAGGTTTTCTTGCTTGTTTTTTCATCGGACTTCAAAGAATCTTGTGAATTCAATGAATTCACATGAGGCTTGCAGGGCTTTCGACTCCGGAGGACCTACCACTCTTCTGCGACATGGAGGCTTGATGAATAATATTAGCTCCTGCAACGTCACCCCTATTTTGTCCTCCTGGAACCCTACTTGAAAGAGATGGCCCATGCTTTGTCATATCTGTTGAACCTGACACCATAAAAGAATGCATCAGCAAATCATATTCATATCTCTAAAACAGTCACATCAAATTTTGGCAAAATTTGATATATACCACTAAGAAACATGCCACTTCGGGATATATCACTCAATATGTTAAAATTAGAAATATATCACTCCAGTTTCTTCATCCTTTGAAATTTACAATTATCTATACTTTTCTCTCATTTTCCTTTCCTTCCCTTTCCTTTTCTCTTCTTTTCCATCAATTCCCTTATGAACTTCATCTCCCTCCCTTCTGAACATGAATCCACCATATTGAATCGAGCTGAGGTCAGGCACAGGCCCTGGCCCCTCCCCCTGCTCCCGCCGGTCCTACCCCTCCCAGCCACCCACCACCCCCCTCCCCCGCGCCGGCCGCCGCATCCCAGCTGTGCCTCCCCCTGTGAGCACCCCGCCGGTTCCACCCCCAGTCGCGCATTCTTCTCATTCTTCAGGTTTCTCCCACGCAAGACAGCCCTTGCCGTTTTGCCGACGCACTAAATCGAATTGGAGAGTTATGCCGTGGTGTGTTCAGAGCTGCTTGCATCTTGAATGAATGCATGTGTCCTGTGCAACAGCCGAGCTTGTGTTTTGTAGCATGCCTTGCTTTTGTTTTGTAGCAGCAGCAACCAAGCAGCTTCTTGTGCCAACCACCACCAGCAGTTTACATGACTCCATAAACACAAAGAAGATGGTTGATGTTCTTGTGTCATGAGCAAATAAGAAGGTTCAGTTCTGGTGCAAACAAGACAGTACAACTATGGAGCAATAAGATGGATCAACGGCTTACATGAATCAGAACCGTTTCAGGAGCAAACAAGATGCATATATCAGTTTCCTCAACACAAGTAGTACAATTCATCAAGAACGCCAATCACTCAAAAACCAGAACATCATCAAAAATTTTAGCATAAGCCAGGCAGCATGCAACATTTTGGAGGCATATAGCACCAGAACATGCTTCAATTCGCAAACCACATTTACACAGACAAATCACTAGTGCTGAAATTCGCAAAGAACACGGAAACTGAAAAGAATCTGTTTCATTGATTCAATTGTGTCAGTAGTCACTAATACAAGAGAACATTCCGACGAACACTAATGCATTTACTAAACACAAATGAAACACTTGGTACTGCTTCTTCCAGATTGTATTGCTTCCTTAGCCGCTTTGCAGGGTTCTGCCGCCGCGCGCCAATAAGGCAACAAGTGCAGGCAATCGAAGCAATGCCCCAACCGTAGGGATGCAGGCGACGACGACAGCCCTGGATGGAGGTCGCGGGCACCCCTAGTAGCGGTGCGTCAGGGACCCCACCGGTGCTCGTAGGGGGACAGGGGAGCACGAGGGAGGGGCCAGCGCCTGTGCCTGTGCCTGACCTCAGCTCGATTCAATCTAATGGATTCATGTTCAGAAGGGCAGGAGGTGAATAGAGCAGGGGGCAAAATAGGTAATTCAGTAGGAAATTGATGGAAAAGAAGGGAAAAGAAAAAGAAATGGATGAAAAGTATAGATAATAACAAATTTCAAAGAATGAAGAAGTTGGAGTGACATACTTATAATTTCAATATACTGAGTTGCATATCTCGAAATGACATGTTTCTCAGTGGCATATATCAAATTTTGCTAAAATTTTCTACTCAAATTGGTTACCTGATGGAAACTGCCATAATCCAGCTTGCCCGCTACTTTGGGATGCATCACTTCCAACCATGGGAGGGAGACTACCGATGATCTCTTTGTCCTTCGACATAGCACCACTAGAATCTCCTGCTTGTGGACCACCAGCAAATGGAATTTGCGATGATCGCAATGCGTCCATATCAATTCCATGTTGGCTTACAACAGTCTCCATCGCCCTGCCAACAGAAGTTACAGATGGTTCGAACATTTTTGGAATTAGGAAAAGATGAAAACTCAAGCTCTAGATTGTGAAAACTTTGATAGAATCTTCTGAACTACATAGAATCCTTTCACTTACTTTGTATTTAAAACATCCATGTAAACGGTAGACCACATTGGATTATTTGTGTTACTACAGATTGCGAATCATAGGTTTGGCAAATAATCTGACACCATCTAGTATAAAGCATATAGCACTCAATGGTGCTACTAAGAACAGAGACTCACACTGGGGTAGGTGGTGTCGGACGAGGAAGGGCCGGCGTCGGGGTTGCCGGGAGGCGGCGGCGGGCCAGGGGAGGCTGTGTCGTCATCCGAGGGGAGGCGGCGGTGTCGGGAGGTGACGTCTTCGTCTGAGGGGAGGGGAGCGGCAGCGTTAGAGGAGGGGAGGGAAGGCGACGTCGTTGGGGGAGGGGAGGCGGTGGCGTTAGG
This sequence comes from Hsuehochloa calcarea, assembly GCA_036346395.1. Classification (NCBI taxonomy): domain Eukaryota; kingdom Viridiplantae; phylum Streptophyta; class Magnoliopsida; order Poales; family Poaceae; genus Hsuehochloa; species Hsuehochloa calcarea. The sequence continues at coordinate 15,620,029 of CM070608.1, forward strand.
GGAACCGAGGGGAAAGGGGGAAACGGGTGGAGAGGAGGAAGAAAGAGAGAAAAAAACCGAAAGGATTTGCACCTATATACAATGGTATTTTGTGGGTGATTTCAACAAACTTCAGTGGCAAAGGGTTATTCTATTCCGTAAAAGCCAAAAAAATACCTCTCCTATGGCTTATAGCTGCTTTTAGGCTTAAAATAATTTATGCTTTTTATAAACTGAATGAAAAAACTATCTTTTTATTTAGACTTAGATTTTTTTCTTATAAATTAAAGAAAAAAACTAAATAAACAGAGCCTATATAAGCCATTAGTTGAACCAGGAGAAACGGAGCTGAATGAACTTGCCATTTGCCTTCTTCCTCTCTGTTCCCAGGCCCATTCCTCTGCTCCTCCCCAAATCCCTCTCTGTTCTCTACAAATCGCCCCAATTACCTGTGTACTTTTCATCCGTTAGTGAGGAACGTAACATGTAACTTTGCTGAAGGAGTAGGAATGGCATTTTGTAACAGAGATGGTAGAAGTAATACTACTCTTCCTGTTATTCGTTCTTTTTTAAGTCACACTCTGGAATCCACGCCATCAAAATTTTAAAACTATTTAGATTGACTAAATAAAAACCATATTATTACATTTGTCGTTTAAAATATTTTCATAATATTATAATTTACTAGTACATAATAATATAAATTTACAAAAGTAATGGTCAAAATCACATTAGGAAAACCATAAAAAAATATGTCGCTTAAAACGGAACTAGGGAGTACAAGAAGCAGATGCACAATATCTTACGTCTTAAGTGGCGAAATAAATTCGAGCTTAACCCTATGTCTCTTGGAGCACTGAAAGGTCACTATGGTCAGTTGCTTCAGGACCAGAACCAGTGAGCCACTATGTTCTCCAAAGCATTCATTCAGATCTCTGGTTCTTAAATAGCAGGTGTTTTTTGAAAGGCTGCTTTTGCAGGAAGCAAGCAGAGGGGAGGAATTAAGCTTTTGACTTAAAATCATTTGTCGAAGGTTAACCTCTTCTGGCTTCAGTTCGGATCAAAATAAAGCATCTAATTGTAAGATGCTTGGTCCATTCCAAGCCATCTAAGATTTTGATTCTTCACTAGAAGAGCTTTATTTTTGTTAAACAGTAAACCACCAATTTCTGCAGAAACGATTATGAGTTCTATGACCTCCATTTCTTGCGTCTTATTTGATACAACTCATTTTCCCCATCTAGAAATGCTCAGGTAGATTATTTAAGTAATCTTTGGTAGTGGCATTCCAATTATGCCTTGGTCTGGATTTATTATAGCTTGGAGTTTATTAGTGTGTTGACTGGACACCTTCCCCTAATCCGACCTAATCAACTTTTTTTTTGTGGGGGTTGATTTGGGTGGGGTGGGGTGGGTGGGGGAGTTCTCAGATCTCACTGGATTAGTCTAACTCATTGCAGCTAGTGACCGGTATTAATATTTGCATTCCGCCACTTACATTTCTGTAGAATTTTATAATTTCTGTAAGAGTTTTCAACAATAGGTAATTGACGGAAATTATGTCTAGAAGATGGTAATGTTTGAATGGTGCCTTATCAATTTATCAATAGTAGGTTTGGATGAAAAAATATTGGGAATACTATTTCTTTTAGATCATGATAATACTAGAATTTACATTCGATTATGTTCAGTTTTTTTTACTAGCTTGGTAATGACTTTGTTTTTAGTACATCAATTTTAATTTGACTCGAGCATTAGTGCTACTAGTTCTACTTTTAGGACTTGGATGGTTGACTCACTCACCCAAAGAAAGCGAAGAGTTTGTTGACTAAGAGACAGTGCGTGAATCATTATTAGAACGACCCATTACATTTTTTATTCTAGCACTAAAGAATGTTCTCATGCCATGAACATAAAAGCACAACTATACTTTGTCGGAAATTTATGCATATGCCACTATGACTTTGTGATATTTTGTACGTGCCACTAATGTTTATGCGATTTTGTATTTACTATTTTAAAAAGTGAGTAACAAGCGCTCGGATTTACGATGGGAAGCTCCCGACTCCTCCTTGCAACATCTGCAACAAAATAATTGGATCTCGAAAAAATGGAGAGGGAATCCACATTCTTGTCAAAATTCACTTAAAAAAAATAAAAGATCTCGTTAGCATATATAGATATACTTGAAAAATCAACACAGAAGTTTGTAAAAACATTAATCGATGATACTATAATCTTTACACCATTTTTAAAATACATATGCAACATTGGTGGGGGGGGGCACTTGCAACGAACTATTAGAACCCTTGCAACAATTCACTTCACGTGGGAACAAAACAAACAAATAGAGGGCAACATCACAACAATATCTCTTGCAACACTGAATTTGAGTAGAGATAATGCAACAAAACAAAACACTTTAGGCAACAATCGAGGAAATGCAATACAACATTCGAAAATACATACCACAACAAATTAGCGTCACGGTTAGTATGCGACCGCGACGGAGGAGGTGGCCGGGCGCGGAGGAGATGGCCCGGGCCTGGTGCAGAGTGGAGGCCGGGTGCGGCTATGGTAGCCGGGCGATGGGAGGCCAAGACGTGGGGCGGCCACACGGTGCTGCCAGGGCGGCGGTAGATGGGTTTGAGGAGGAGATAGAGCGAGAGCAGGACGAGAAATGGGTGACTGTAGTCGAGTGGACAAGGTTCGAGCACGAGTCGAGTGGTTATGGTTCAGTGGGTTCCTGCCTATAATGCAACATGGAGAAAGCGTCCGGCGCGGAGCGCTTGCTTGGGACACATGAGGCGGTAGCATTACCCTTTTAAAAAACAGATTACTGTTGTTCTATGTCATTGTCAACTGTGAAACATTTGACCTTGTAAGATTTCCGGTGAAAAGGAAAAGATACTTCTACCATCAACCTCTTTTTCTCTTTGCCAGGCTCCCCACTTAGCACACTTGCCCATCTCACAGAACCCCAGTGAGTGCTCACCCTCAGTGATGATGTTTTCCAATGAGCTGTTTTTAGCTTATATCCCAAACCAGCACACCATTGACAAGGGAACGAGAGAAGGAAAAGACGGAGAAATTCGGTCAATTTCTAGCAGGTTAATGGGATGATCATTGACAATGGCATAAAACAACAATGGCCAACTAGGAATCATCGACAGTTTGCAAAGCGAGACCCATTGACAGTGGCGTAAAACAGCAGTTTGCAAACTAAGTTATCATCGACAGTTTGCAAAGCGAGATCCATTGACAGTGGCGTAAATATGACAAGGGATATCACTGGCATCGGCTAGCAACCCTCTTTCAGTTTCTCTTCAGACATTACTTGCCCAAAAATGAAGGAAAAGCGTACATACATAAACAAGGAAAAGAAACCAGGAATACCAGGAAGGGCTTATCTGCAATTCCAGGAAAAGGTTAGGCCTGAGATGCTTAAAATAAACAAAATCCAAGAGATGTAGGGGGGAAGGATGATTAGGACGAGGCTCACAGCGTCGCACTATAAATAACAACCCTACCAATTTGAGCTATCTGTCGCTCGCAATTCGCAAAGCATCCACCGATGGATACGCGATAAATTTCAGTGAAATACTGCCTTCTCTTTCCTTACCATTTTTATTTTTTTGACCAATCCTCTCCTCTCTCCTCTCCTCCTTCCCAGCCCTCTCTTGAGCTCACCCACACATCCCCGAGAGAGAGAGAGAGAGAGAGAGAGAGAGAGAGAGTAGGAGGAGGAAGGCATATTAAGGTCGGAACGGAGTAAGCACTCGACCCATCGCCCGTTCTCTCTCCTCAGATCTGAGCTTCGTCGTGTATTTTCTTTTCTTTTCTTTTGCTTACCCCTTCTTGATGCTGCCTGACGCCTGTGCCATGCGCCTTTTATGTTTATTGGTTCATCTTTCCCTTGGATTTTTAGGTTTTTTTTTCTCTCGTGGATTATAGATGCGTAGTTCGCTTACCATATGCTTGTTCTTGATTTCTCTAATTTGAATTTGATCCGGTTAGCTGGTAGTCTTGGGAATTGTTTGCGCTAGTGAGTTCGTCCAACGGGTCAAATTTTTGAGCATATGGATGTATATTTATTTATTTCCAAGATTTGACATCCAGTAATTGAAACAAATAGTGTAGAGATAAAGATCTAGGCGTCTTTCGCTTCGCGTAGAAGCTAACAGTCATCGTGGCGCCCATATGTATATTCACTTTACTTGCGTTTTTTCTAAGATTTTACATTCAGTTGTAGTACGAATGATACCAGAGATGTGCTAGATGAGATGCATCTGTCGCAGAATCATATGATCATCTCTTCTTGGAATTAGAATCCATCTGCTTCGGTTACCAATTGATGCGACAATCGGCAACCTGATGGCATCTTAGGCACCTAAATCATGGAATTCGCTACGAATTGCACAAGGATCGGAATTAGAATTAGACCAGATGAAACGTTAGTTCTTTGTCTGACAATGGTTTCCAGTTTGTGGAAACCACCTAGTGCGGGAATCGACCCGAATCTGGAGCTGGGGATGTGTTTCTGGCTTGGATCTTGAACCATTAGAAAGAAAAAGGTTTGGAATTCATGGCCCAACACTACATAAGTGAGGTTTATGCTATTTCGCTATTGACAGCGGCTGGAATAATGCCGCATAAAGGAGTCGTTTTCAATGCACACTTGTGGTTCGACTTAGGCGACTCAACTATTTTTCTTAAATTTCTATTGATCAAATACCCAATCTGGGAGAGTTTTAGAGCAGGGCTGCAGATTAAGTATAGGAAGACAGAAATTGTATAGTAGCATATGAAAGAATATGGATATCTGTGTGCTGTGTTCATTCCAACTTTGTGCTTAGTGCTTCAATTCCTTCTGTTGTTGACTACAATAGAACATATATAAGAGGAAGAACAGTAATGATCTGTAAAGGTTCTTATTTTAGGCCTCTGAGCCTGTTCATGGCACGGATAATATGTACTTTAGTATTCAATGCCTTATGATCTGATATATGATGAACTATTGAACTTCACCTAGTAATGCAGTGATATGATACTCCAGATCTATTGTGGCATAAGATATGCTTTTCAATTTATTGAAATACAACTAAACGAAGCCATGTAGAGAAAGTGTGTGGAGCTGTGGATGTCTGTCTCTTGTACAGTGTATTTGTTCAATGAACTATCTTTCTCATACATGGCATCTAAAGCATGTTGCTGGTGATTGGCAACTGTACACTTATACATGCTTTTGGGGCTGCATTTTGTGGCCAACTGATGTAATGTAAGCATTCACTGCTTGACTAAAATTCCAATGCGTGCGATATTAATGTTTCTGCAGGTTTTAGTTTATATATGATTTTTACATAATGCCGGTGATAGATCCTTGTCCTTTTTAATGGAATAGCTAGGACTGTGATGTGATACACTAGGCGATAATTGTTTCCTGAAATGCTGATTGTCCATTAAGGTTGTAGAACTTGTAGTGTCAGTTAACACTGCTATTTTTTTTTGCTTTGTAATACACTTGAGTGTGCAAAGGTCGCTGCAGTATGAGGCATCTTAAACAACAATCATTACTTGTTTTACAAATTTCTATGCGTTTTTTTTTGCTTCACAAATAATAGTTTGGAGTGACCTTACTCATTCCTATGCCTTTATCCTTCCTGTCCTTGTGGATTTATTCTTTCCTTCCCTCAAAACATTGAATTGATTTGTTCTAATCCATCTCTTCATATCTCACTCTATGTGTTCCTTTGGAGTTGCTCATTAGATTGCTGGTTTGCATGGTTATTAAGGCGCCGCCTAAGCGGTAAGGCACCGCCCCCGCCTTGCCGTCGCTTGTCGCCTTGCCGTCGCCCGTCGCCCATCGCCCATGCGGCGTTGCAGAGCCAGATCCGGACGGGAGACGGAGCAGAGGAGGCCCTGTGCGCCGGATCCGGGTGGGAGAGAGCTCGGGGCAACGTCGGGGAGCCGGAGCCGGGTAGGAGGGGGGAACAGGGGAGCAGGGGAGGCCCGATGGCACGTCGGGGGAGCAGGGGAGGCCCAGCGGCGCGTCGAGGAAGCAGGGGAGACCAGGCGGCAAGTCGGGGGCGCAGGGGAGCGGCGGGCTGGGGAGTAGCAGTCACTTGGAACCCTAGGCGGCGGCGCCTCCATCTCGTCGACCTCGTCCCTTGCAGCTCTGGCCTCCGGCTACGTCGCCCGTCGCCCTTCGCCTGTCGCCCTCTTCAGCTTGTGCAGACGTCTGCAGAGAGGATGCGGACACAAGGCAAGGAGATAAAGTCGGTGTGGATTGCAACGAATCGACGATGCTACGATGAATAGAGTAATGGGCCGGCCCAGCGTGCATCAACAATAATCGGCCGTCCAACGCAGCAGTTTCTTTTATTTTTATCCTTTTCATCTCCACTTCTTTCTCCACTTCCTTGCTCTTTAGTGTTGCCTTAGGATATGTAAGGCGTTGCCTCGCCTCGCGCCTTAGCGCTTAAAAGGTGTTAGGGGGGGGGGGGTGAGTCGTCTCACCTTACCACCTTAATAACCAGGTTTGTTTGTAGAATTGTTTCACTCTTAAAACATTATTATGATTTGAAGTTAAGAATGCATGATTTTAAATAGTCAGGGAATAAAGTTGTGAAATATGAAGTATGACCTATGCTTTGAGAATATATAGGAAGAGTTAAGCAGGAGACTGAATGCTTTAGTAATAATGTCAACTGTTATTTCCTGCATGATCTCTGATTTGGCTTTGAGTGGTCTAGACATGTGCATCTCATGTTTACTTTTGAATAAATCTGTATATCCAGATACGAAATCCAATTTGTTTTGTTTATTTTATGTGGTGGTTGGTAATTGAGTTCTTGTCGAGTTACCGAATTGTCATAGCATATGGGCATGTGTGGCGGTTGATTTGAACATTTGAAGGATTTTGTTTCCGTAGTGCAATCTTTAGTGTAGGTATATAGCTTTAAAATATGTGTTTCTCTCATTAATCTTAGTTATTCTTTGGCTGGACAGGATTCGGACTAATCAGCTCATCGCCATCATGGTTCTTGATGCATTGTCATCTCCTCACATGAGGTCACAAAACACGTTCTTCTTGTCATCCCCGAAGAAGCCTCAATCATCTCGCGACGACGTGGGCAGTTGGTCTGCACTGGTTGAGCGGCACCGGTTCCTCTTGACAATGCTAGTTGTGCTTGCCTTCCTGTGCACCATCTATTTGTACTTTGCAGTAACCTTGGGGGCACCAGATGCTTGCTCTGGACTGGCAGCCACTGAAAGGGCTGTATGTCAGGCAAAATCTGCTCTGCAACATGGAAAGTTGAAATTTCTCTAAGGGTTAAGTATATTATTCGATCTTGAACTCTTGATCTAGTTTAATGTTCGTCCCTCAATTGCAATATCGGACGAAACGAATACTCAAGTGTTAATACTGTGCAAAAACCATTATTTATTCCTTTTGAGGGTAGTTTTGTGCCACGTGGAAAAAAGAAACACTTCCCTGCGCCACTAGGGCGTCTATGTTGGCAAACTGTTGACTCAATCACTCGACTAAAAGAGGTTGCGCTCCTGTAAACGCCTAACTCTCTCCTGACAAGAAAAAATACCTCACTCTCCCTCACCCTCTCTCCTAACGAGAGGAAATCCCCAAAGCTCTTCCCTGACCTGAGCTCTCTACATGTAGATCCCCCCTCGTCGGAGAGGATAGACTTTGGGCTAGTGGACGGACTGTGCTGGTGACATCAGCGACACACGAGGATTGGCAATGAACCCTGATGAGTTCTTCATTCTTAGATCTGACATGATTTATGGCTTGTCTTGCACGATTTGTTATGGTGTTTTGTGGCCACCAAGTTCGTTTAGTGTTTCGGATAGGGTAGTGTATTAATCGCTAGTTGTTAATTTTCATGTAGATATCATCTGATTTAGTAATGGATAATTTCGATAAGTTAGCGGTTAGGTTCTATTACAGTAGTGATTTCTTTGATGATGGGAAGAGATTGCATTATTGTGGAGGAAGAGAGAACATATTTTACATAGATCGTGAGAAGTTGTCACTGCCTCGAGGTGAAGGACCATTGTGAGGAAATTGAATTGGTACTCATGCACTGGCTTTTTCCTGGCAAAGTTTTGAAGAATGGGGTGAGGGTGCTAACAGATGACAAGGCCTGCCAGACCATGGCTGATTGTATCACTGATAAGGGTGTTGTGGATATCTTTGCTGAGGCAATAGGAGTTGATTCTGTCTCAGATGGTGTGGGTGACAAAGAAGATGAATGCAGTGATTGGAAAGATGAGGCTGAAGCTGGGCTGCAGATAGATAATGATGAGGTTATGTCAGATAATGTTAGCAAAGAGGTAGAGGTGATACCAATGTCACTAGTTGAAACTGAAAATGATATTGCCTGTAAGAAGAAGTTTTAAAGTGCACTGCCTGATAGGAAGGGGAAGGAAAATGTTGGCATAGCTGAAGCAGACCCTAAAGGAAATGAAGATCACTCCAGCTCAGGCAGTGACTATCTGACCTCAGAGGATGGTGAGGAAGCTGCTGAGAACAATAAGAGATATAAAGAATTCAACAAGTTAAAAGCAGGAGACTCTTTTGTCCAGGCTGAGCAATTAGTGGCTATTGATGAATCTAAAGTAGACAAGTTGGGAAAAGAACAAAAGGGTAGTGATAGGTTTGGATGGTTGTTTCTTCAAAGGTCCAATCAATGATGAGCTAATTTGTGCAATGGGCAGAGATGCAAACAATCAAATGTACCCCATAGCATGGGCTGTAGTTGAGAAGGAAACCAATAAATCATGGCACTGGTTATGTGGGATTTTCTTCAGAGATATAGAAATAGGAGATGGTGATGGATGGGTTATCATCTCAGATAAACAGAAAGTAAGTGGCATTACTTAACCAGTACTTAACCATTTGTCTGAGATCATATGACCAGTACATAACAATTTGTTTGTTGCAGGGTCTACTAAATGCTGTGCAATATTGGGTACCCAAAGCCTAGCATAGGATGTGTGCAAGACACATCTATGCTACATTCAGGAAGACTTACAAGGAAAAATCTTGGTAGAAGAAATTCTAGATGTATGCCAAAGCTCCATGTGTAAATATTTTCAACCACCATAGGGAAAATCTTGCAAAGGATACCCCTGAAGGTGCTAATGCAATCATGAGGACAGATCCACATCATTGGAGCTAGGCATGGTTCAAGTTGGGTTCATGTTGTGATTCTGTGGACAACAACATGTGTGAATCATTAAATCATGCCATAGTTGAGTCAAGGTTCCTCCCAATCATTAGCATACTTGAGTGGATCAGAAGGAAAGTGATTGTTATAATCCATACCAACAAAAGCAAGGAAGAGAAGTGGATAGGTGCAATATGCCCCAATATTTTCAAGAAGCTGAATGACTACATCAATGAATCAGTTTTCTGTCATGTAGTGTACAATGACAAGGATGGTTTTGAGGTCACACATAGAGATCATAGGTTCTCAGTTAACTTGGACAACAGGGCTTGTTTATACATATATTGGCAATTGACTGGTTTGCCATTCCCACATGCTATTTCTTGCATCTATTGGAGGGGCACTACCCTTGATGATCACATAGCACCATGTTACTCCATTTAAGAGTATAACAGGACTCATGAGAACTACTTGTAACCTTGAGGGCATGAGTTGTTGGCCCACATCTGAGAGGCCATGACCAAGGCCACCAAAGTATGAGAAAATGTCTGGCAAGCCAAAGAAAGATAGGAAGAGAGAGTAAAATGAGAAGACAAAAGGAGCTAGAATATATAAGGTTGGCACAATCATTAGGTGTAGGCTCTGCAAGGAGATTGGACACAATAGGTCTAGCTGTAAGAGGAGAAATGGCCAAACACAACAAACCTCAGGGGCCAGCCAGGGTCAACGAGCTCATGCTGCAAGTGTTGGCAACTCTGCACCAGTTGCCCTGTTCTCCTAGTAATATACACTACAATTAATATATTGTTTATTACATAGTTTATGCACATGACTGTTGGAACCAAAAAATACAATTCTGGACCCTCTGTGTATTCTACACTAGTTCAGAATCACGCTAGTGCACACAGTGTCAACATAGATGAATATCGATCCACACAAGATGAATAATAGCATAAATGACTTATTTGAATAACAAATAAGGGTTTTTACTTTATGATCGAGTTTACATTTATTAAGCTTCGCAGGGTTGGCAATAATTAAATAAGCAGTGGAACAAAATAAACTTCAGCAAAAACCCATCGATTTACCACAGGTAACTGACTGGGATCAAGACCCCACGATCAGCACCTTCGTAGAACTCCTCCTCGAAGGCAGACGAGACACTTCCATTTTTGTTGATTGATTATAGCAAGCATGAGTACACAACCGTACTCGCAAGTTATACCACAAAATGCAATTTATAGATGATGGCTTATTCCAAAGGAATGATTTCTATTGTTATTTTTACAGAAAGTAGCATTTGCAATTGAATACAAGTAATAGATTGAAAACATAACTTAAAACAAATAAATATTAATAATTTAACAATTGTTTTCACAAAGACACAAAGCCTAATCAAATTATTTCACATTGCCATATGACTTAGATCACACAGCTATCCCATCCCAAAGGTTTTAATGAAAATCTAACCCTCGTGTGAAATTCCCGAGCACATCCATGGCCGCGGACGCGACTATTCGAATAGATTATTTAACACTCCGCAGAGATTGTACACTTTACCCACACGATACAATTAGTGTTGCAAGCACTAATCATAACAAAATCTTTCGAAAACTTCATCTCAACAATTGATACTCCCGATGTGCTTTACCGTCGTCCAACCCATACACATTGCTTTGGTATGACACACACACACCGTTGGATCTGAAGACGGCAAACTACTCATAAATGTGATCTACCGGGTAGTTCACACCTCCGCCATCACTGAGCTCCTAACCTACAACCTGAGTAGTCAATGTCAAGAATCCATAACTTACTAAGTTAGTCACGTCCCATACCAGGCTTGTGGTCGTACAATAAGACTCAGTTCAACAGCGCACAAATTTAAGTCCTTAGTTGACCAAGCTAAGACATCCAATTTGTAACTATACCACAAAGATTATCATTCACATTCACAAAGCTCCACCATATCACTTAGTATCCACCACTTTCCTCAGTCCAAATCCTTTCCCACCTTGTTGGTTAAGTGCAACATATGCTATCACAAAGTAATAACACATAGCACATAGTTTTACACAAAGTTCCATAGTTACTTAGTCAAGTTCATATTTGCAACTCAGATAATAGTGAATGACTTGTTGCATGCCTAAGCAATACTATTCATCTAACCAACTTACTTTGGTGCTATGATAATATCAACTAATAATTAACCAAATTATGATGACAAAAGATCATGGCATTATAATAAGAAAGGTGGATATAAACAATTAGGATTAATAACTACACCCAAAAGCATTTAAATAAAAACTTAAAGTAGAATGTAATACTTTGAATCAAAGTAGCTTTGAAAACTGAGTTCAACTTGATCAAAGGTACAACTTGCCTTAGAATAGATACGGGTACTGGTCTTGGTCTTGGTGAAATCCTTCTTCCTCAAAATTCCCCGAAGTATCAACGTCTACTGGCAAACGGAGTAAATAAATCAAATAAATAAAAACAGAGAGGAAAACAAACTCTAAAAAGTAAATAAAAAACTCAGAAAAATAGAGCTCAAATTTAGATGATTTGAAAAATTTGAATGGGCTCAATCGGAGTTCGGATGAGGAAGATATGGTTTCTTGAAGTTCCAAATCTAAAGAAAAACCTAAATAGGAATTTCTGGAATTATCTGAGTTATTTTTCTATTGAAAAAAAAATCTGATTATGACATCAGCAAGGGATTTTCCGAATTAAAACAAATCTGGAAAAACTACAGTGGTTGACATGTGGGACCCACGGTCTATAGACCGGGTCCACGCAAAGGCTCTTTGGTCTACGAGCTTGTGGGTCTACGGAACAGTGGACTGACAAGGGGACCCACATGGCGGTGGGTGGTACCAACGTGACGAGGATGCTATTGCGAACCCAAAGGTGCACTCATGGATGGCTGAGGATGACTGGGCTGGCTGGCGGCGAGGCTTGAGCGGAGAAGAAGCTCGACTATTATCGGGATTCGACTCCGGCGATACTCCAGCGGTGCGGATGGGTGCTAGAGGTGACTCTGGTGATGGCGGACCGGTCGGTGCAGTCGACGTCGACGAGGCGGCGATGACGACAGTGCAATTCAAAAAACAAAAAGCTTCGGCCGAAACCCTAAAACTCCGATTGCGGTGGCGCTAGGGTTCTAGAGGTGCGGCGGCGGCTTGGGGTTTCTGGATCAGGGTGAGGAGGTCCTCGGGGTCCTATTTATAGGGTAAGGGCGTGACTGAGAGGGCGTATTGGCAGCATAGTCCAAAATGAGTCCGAGACGATTCTCGGAGATTGAAGGTGACACGAGATAGGATTTGGTTCATTTGGATTTGATTCGAATGCGAAAAGATACGAGGATTTAAAAGGTAAGATCGGCGCAAGATTTTCTTGTTGGAGATTCCATTGTCGGGCGAAGCTTCCAAGCGTGGCCATGGCGGTCGAAGGTGAGCTCGCGCGACGAAGACGATGCTGCGGGGACGAAGGCGGTGGGGCCCACGTGTCAGCGGCAGGACGCGCGGGCGCGGACGGGCCGGCAAGAGCGAAAAGGCTGAGCGGGCTAGCGAGGAAAGGTGGGTCGGGAAGTGAATAGGAGCGGGTTTCTGCCCAACACTGTTTCTGAGATTTTAAATAGGTTTTCCTTTTCAGAAAATACAGAAAATGCAAATGTCAATTAGAAAATAGCAAATTAACTCAAAAAATTCTAGAAAATATATCCAAGCACATAGAACCGAAATAAAATAGTTTTGACAATTATTGATGTTGACATTAATCATATTAAATTATTTTGATACTGAAAGTCCATGTTAAGCTTTATTAAAATTCAAATAAAATCTAAAGGGTGAATTTTCCAAGTACTAACTATTCAAAAGGTTTTTAAAGCCCAAAAATTGGGATGTTACAATGACATAGTTTATGTAGATCTGATATTGCAGGATGTGATTCTTTGTTCACAACAGAGCTGTACAAATATAACCAAGAGAAAGGCTAGGTCAAATGCTAACTACCCACCAGCTCAAACCAAAAAGAGTTACATTGGGGTAGGAATCTTGTACTTAGAGAGGACAAGGACAACTATTAAGATTGTGAGTTCATCTGCAAATTCCATAACTTGATTTTTAATTACTTGTATTCGGCAAACTACTAACCTCTAGTTGAAAATATATGTACCTACAGCCTGGCATGCCAAATCAAGGATCATCAGATCAACCTCTGCTACTGCCAAAGTTAGTACAATTCATGGTGGTTTTGCTACTATGAACTTGGAGGCAACTGTGGTATTTGCAAGGGCAAGTCATGTGTGAACATCCAAGTGACCTCTGGTTCTGCTCCTGGTCAAGCAAACCTAGGCACTTTCCTGCCAAAGGAAGAAGCTAACTCCAAGCAAGAGAAAGCAAAGTTATAGTTCAAAGCTTGCAAAGCTTTTGGGTATGCCAACTAATTAGTGATGTTATCTTAAGCTATGTCATTGTCAGACTTGTAATTTTCAGACTTGTGGCTTTTTTATGTGTTGTCATGTAATTGCCTGACTTGTGGCTTATATGGTGTTAAGCACTACCCTAAACTTGTGCCTTTGTAATGTTCAAGTATTGCCAAACTTCTGGCTCATGTTATGTCATTCCCAAACTTATCCTATCCAATTTGTTGTTAACTACTTTGTGTTCTGCTTGTCAAGTATTGCCAATTCTACTTGGACGGTGGTGGTTGTTGATGAAGAGATGCATGTTTTAACATTTGATTTTGACCTCCATCCTAAGTACTAACTACTAAATGTTTGACTGCTTGCTGAAACAAGCTGGATGTTTATATGTACATAATCTTATTTTGCCAGAGAGGCCAAACTTATGATATACACATACCACATGACAGAAAATGAAAAATGCACATACCAGAAACAAGAACAATAGCATTCTCTTAATCTTGTTTGACTGCTTGCTGAAACATGCTGAAAAATGGAAAATACCTCACATTTATGAGTTGAAAAATATCCCACATGATAGAAAAAGGAAAACAGAGAAACATCCAAGTATCGCCAAACTTGTGCCATACATATACCATAAACTACCAGAAAATGCACAACATGATAACATTCATCACAAACAATAGGATTCCCCGTATTCATAACCAACATTCATACATTATGTAGGAGATTACAGGACTGAGCAATTTCAGTTTCATGCCATACTCAAAGTACTAAGGATCCTAGTACTAACTAACATCATAGTAGAAGCACCAAACAAAAACAATAGCATTCTCCTCTATTTCTCCAGCTATGCTACCTTACCAGCGAGTCCAACTAGTGAAGCTTCCTTTTCCTTCAAATTGGCAGTCAGTGCTACAACATATTCTCCATGCCTCGACTTAACCTCACTCAACTCTTGTCTTGCATCGGCAATGCCTCCACTGAGCTCACCGTTCTGGTTCCTCAAAGCCCTAACAACATCGCGCAAGTCCAGTAGAAGCTGCCTCAAGAATGGAGTTGTCTTATTGTCGCACCATACCCCAAACTTGCAGCCTCCAGCCTTCAAATACCAGTCACAAATCAGAATAGCCTAAAAAAACAAATCAACCAATTTGCGAAGAAGACTTACCCTAGCTCGCATGCATGTCATGTACCTCTGTGCCGGGTTAGAGTCGCTCCATGATATCCACCGACCAGCCTTCTCCCCGCAGTGGCAATGGATAGTTGGAGCGTACTCCAGTGGTTGCTCTTTGTACGGGATAGGCGATATGGAGGGACACGGGACTGTGCCGATGGAGGGTAGACTCGATACCGCCGACCTTGTGCTTCCTCTAGTCGCCGCCAACCTCGAGCTCCCAGAGCTCGCCATGGCGCCGCCTCCAGTCATCGGGCACCACTCTCCAAACCCTAATCCCCTTCAATCGGCACTGAGAGAGAGCAAGAGCAGAGAGAGAGAGAGAGAGAGAGAGAGAGAGAGAGTGCGGCAGCGTTGCGTTATGCAAAGGGTAAATTGGTACCGAATCCGAGTCAGCAGCCACGGTGGAAAGGTAGCACGGTGGAAAGATGTCATATTTTCACGTGCACGAAACAGCCCTCAAAAGGAATAAATGACGGTTTTCGCACGGTATTGACACTTGGAGTATGTGTTTCATCCAGTATTGCAATTGAGGGATGAACCTTAAACTAGGTCAAGAGTTCATGGATTAGCAATGTACTTAATCCTTTCTCTAACTCTGTCATGTTGGAGGCTCTGTTGAAGACCAAATTATTGAGGTCTACAATGCGCTTCTAGTCGCCCAATTCTTATTCTTCAAACCCTGAATCTGTATATTTTGGTGGTGGATGCGTTGGTTTGTATTGGTGTTTTTCTGCGAGACTTGCTGTGCCGGTTGTGGCAACAAATCTAATAGAGTGATAGAGGTACTTGTCTGTGTTGTGAAAACGGTATAATGAAGTAGGCCACCGTTTTTTTTTGTCATGGTGTACTGAAAACATCATGGCGTTACTAATTCATCCTGGCAAGCTATAATTCATTCGAAACTACTTGACTTGTCAATTTTTACCGGTTACTGGTAGATGTTTTTGTCAATGTTCATCCTTGTTGACCGTTGCATTTGGAAGAACTATATGGATAATGTTAATTGTGACGAACTGTTGATGTTAATATAACAAATTAAAGGGTGCAGCTTTGTTATTTCTTTATTGCTCAACGCTGCATTTTGCCAGCATCCAGGAGGTTGGCATATCTCTGGAGATTTTCCTTTTGATCATTTAGGGACTCATTGGAATGCAGGAATAGGAAAAAATATAGGAATTGAGTGGCATATCCAGTTGAATCCTTTAGAATTCTATAACGCAGGAATTATTCAATTGCGCCGTTTGGATACTTCATAAGAATAGAGTACATGATTTTGGAGAGAAGATAGATACAAAGGAAAAATTCCATGAGGTTGGACCTCATGTTAGAATTCTTTCAAAATTTCTACGGATTAAGGCTCATTCCTTTGATCCAAATGGACTTACAGGAATCTATTTTTTTCTTTGTTCCAAATAGGCCTCCCCCCCTAACACCCATTTTGTGTGTGCAGCCTTTGTTGCAAATCATGCACTCGATGTGCTTTAAAATCTGTGCAATCCAGAAATGAACTACGCCGACAGCAGAAGCTACCGATAAACAAATGAATATTATTCAGTGAGTCTACTGGCGATGGCATTTGTCGTTGCTGCTGCTGTGATGTGATGCTGTCATGAGTCATGACACACTTAAGAACCTGATCTTGTGACCACCGCAGCCACCCACCGGTGCTGCTTGGATTTGCATCACCAGCAAGTTTAATTATGGGATTAAGTTTGTTCGGGTGCTAAGGAGATGCACTCCACGAGAGCTACAGGTCCCGCACAGGCCCCCGCGGTGGGACCCGGTTTTCATTTTTAATAATGGAAACGGAGGACAATTCGTCAGCATAGCTAGACTTGGCCACCAGAGAATATTTTATTAATAACCTCTTTAATTTTATTTTCAAATATAACCTTTCCGCCGCACCATCATTTCTGGCATGGCCATGCTACCCACGTCGGCCATGGTGGTTTGGCTAATGCGTTGGACTTACTTTGCAGTGTGGTAGTGTTGTTTGGCTAAAAAGATCAGATTCAAAAATAATGTCGGGGATAGGTTATTAATAAAAATAAATTTAAAATGTTAAATTATAAAAGTTGTTCACCACCGGACCATCACAAAGAGGTCGTGACATTTGCAAGCATATTGGTTCTTGAGGACCCAATATTGTTTCGGAGAAAAAACAAAGCAAAATTGGCTACGTGACACTACAATTTCGTGGTGTTTATTATAAGACACTAAATTTCATGTTTTCGTTGAAAGATAATACAAAAATACGTCTATTTGCTGTGGGACACCGAAGCCATTAAAACAATGGAAAAATTGCTCTCATAGCACTATCTAAAGTCGACTTGGCAAACATACCACTCCATAATTCTTCCTCGCTCTAATAGCAGCAGATACTTCCTCCGTTTCGCTTCGTCTAGCACTCCATCTCATTTGGTAAATTTGAAGTATCGGATTGCTGATGAATGGCCCAGATCGGATTCATGTAACCCCTCACTCAGGTCTCTCTCTTCTCTCTTACCCTTCTCGGTCCTCTCCTCACCGGAGAATATGCCACCACCTCCCCTGGTCTGGTGAATGGAGGAGACACGGCGGCGACAGACCACCTTCGTCCCGATCTGGATGTCTCCTAGTCCGGTGCTCAGAGCTCAATGTTCTTCCTCTATTACTGCTCGGAGCACAGATCCTTCAAGGCGACGGCCTGATCACGAAGACGGCGACCTCCAGGGCCTAGGCACAGTGGACTAGCTCCCTCTAGTTTGGATTAGGGCGGCTGGGGGGCTGGAGTAGCGGCGTCGCCAGCTCCCTCAGCCGACCATGGTGGAAGTCGATGGAACCTCGACCGTTTCTTCCTCAACGTTGCTGCTACTGGGTTGACGAGAGGTTGCCACAGTGGTGGAGGAAAGGGATCTTATTGAGGAGCATCTTCATTTCCTTGTCAAACTTCATCTCCAGATCCTCCTCACTTCCTTTGTTGGTCGGGTGCTCTGCCGAGGGAAGGGGAGTGGCAGCAGAGGGGAGACGCTGAGACTAGAAGAGGGGATCAGGGAAGGAAACGAACGGCGGGGGAGGAGGAGCTTGCCGGAGAAGAAGGCTGAAAGGGAAAAGTAATAGAATGCTAGACATAGTAATAACATGCAAAGAAGTAGTGCTATCTGGGCAGGTTAAAAAAAGATAGCTATTTTACGTACTCTCAATTTAATATAGGTCATCCATTCTCTTTGATCCAATGATTTAGATGAGTTAGGATTTTGTTATACTACACCTTGTGCTGCGAGGGCTACCCCTTGCACCTCAGGCGCGACCGAAGGCACATTTAGTACCTCATAAAAGGTGTTTGGTGGGGGGCATCGTGCGGAGCTGGCCAGTTTTATGAGCTCATCAATAGCCTTGTTGCTTCCCATTGGGATTGTTTGTATCATGGTGGCGAGGAAGTGCTTTGCTGCTCCTCGGACTGTGGCCAGGTACATGGCCATTTCAGGGTCCCTAGTCATGAATGACTTGTCGAAGTGGCCCGCCATGAGGCGAGAGTCACTTTTATGATTATGCGCTTGGGCCCTAATGCCTTGGCTTTGCGGAGGCCAGGAGTGGGGCCTCGTATTCGAAGGTGTTGTTTGTTGTCGAGAAGTTGAGGAGGGCAGTGTGCGACATGGTCTGCCCGTCCGGGGAGACCAGGATGGCTGCCGCATCTGTCCCATGGTACACCAGGACCGTCGGTATATATTGTCTAGGGTGCCTCGGCCTGGGTCAGCGACGCCTCCTCGAACTGGAGGGTGAAGAATCTAGACCCGCCATTATGAGTTAATAGAGTATTTTGGTGATTAATGACAAATCTATATGTGAGACTAACACTTTTATTGATATACCTATTGTGTAGTCTTAGTTTGATAAAAAGGTGAAAATTATGGAGGTATGCACTACATCACATTCTTATATCCTGGTGCATTCATCGGATCCAAAATATATGTTGAACTCCACTAAAAGTCTAACTTGAATATGTGCATATATTTTTTATTACACATTTGTGTATGCACACATTTTGGAGGAGTTCACTCTATGTTTTTGTGGTTTCATTAGTATTGATCCATATTTCTTTATCCACATATATTGGGGATCTCTGCTTTGAAACATATCCTTGAGTATATAAAACTTGTGTAGTTCATATATACTCATATTTATCTACATTCAATTATTTGTAATTGAAGTGGTTATCATCAATTACCAAAGAGGGAAAGATTGAAGTATTTTGTCCCACCATTATGAGTTAATGGTATGTTGTGGTAATTAATAATAATCATATTGTGGAACTAACTTTTTCGATGAGTTGAATGAATAGGTTATGTTCCAAGATGATGGATATTTTGGATTACGTCATGAGTTGATCGTCACCAAGTCAAGACTCGGGATGAAGGAAATTATCATGTGTTGATGATGTTCAAGTCAAGATCTCGAAGTGAAGAAGATCATCATGTGTTGATGATATTGAAGTTAAGAGCTTTGAGTAAAGGATACATCATGTGTTGATGCGTATCAAGATCTCGAAGAAAAGAAAATCATCATGTGTTGATGATATTCAAGAAGAGAAGATGATCATGAGTTGATTATCAAGTCAACTAGGGCTAAGGATGTGTTCCTAGTCTTTTACCGGTCTTGGTGTTTGGTTAGAGACCGGATTGCTAGTATAGGTTGCCGTACTATTAAGAGGGGTCTTGACTAGCAGCTTGAGTTAGTCATATGTTGATAGCTCATTATGCTTGCTCTAGCTCATCTATGCATGGTGCTATTGTTTGTAAATGTGTTTTGCAAATAGTTGAAGCTCGTGTATTAACTCTTTGTAGCATGGGACTATAATTTGTAAATGTGTTTTAAAAATAGTTGAGGTCCATGTAACCAGGGTTCAAAAACCCGGCCGGTAACCGCCGGTTATCGATTTACTGGCCCAGTTCGGTACCGAAAATACCGGCATTGTTTTTTTTCCCTTTCCCTTGGATTCCTTGCTGCTCTGAGTGCTCTCCCATCATCCCATGTGGGCAGCAGCCAGCAGGCCCCCTCATCCCATTGCTTTTGTTTTTTTTGCTCCCCACTTGCTTTGCTTTTGTGCTCCCTAATTGCTTCCCTTTTGGCCTCTTCCCTCCCTCCTCTCCTCCATTTCCGGGAGCTCAAGCGGAAGCGGCGGCACAAGCACAAGCACCCGAAATTTTTCACTTGTGGAGCTTTTGAGTTTATTGTTTGTAGGGAGTAAGGACTAAAGAGAGATATGTGGATTTCATATGCTCCGGATCTTAGGATGATGTGATAATTGGCAATGCGTTTACGGTTTGTCCCACAAAGTGTGCTTGAGGCGGTGCGACCGGTCCTTGTGCTCCCAACAAGTGAGGGGATCCCAATGCACTTGGTCTCATGATTTTGGAGTCTCGATAAAAATTTCTATTGGTTTAAAGTTTCGAAGGTTTGAATTTGAGGGCTTGAATTTGGCTAAGTCCATCCGGCCGGCTTGAGCTCAAGCAAGCCAACCGTGGCACAAGCACAAGATTTGCATGATGCATGTTTTGACTAACATGGGTCAAGTTGTGAAGAACAAGCAAGCGAGGAGAATCGGGACTAGCAAGGTCGAGCGACGAAGCACAAGCACAAGCAGCAAATCCATGGCGCAACTGCGAGCGTGCGTGTGTGACCCGTTTGTTAGTGGGCCTTGCGGGAGCCCAATTGAGTCAAACCCTAGGAGTTCTACTATAAATAGGAGGAGGTGGTGTTGCACCCCTCTCTCTCTCGCCTTTTATGTTTCCAAGCCCTAATTGTCTTTAGGGAGTTGAGGTGGAGGCTAGGGCTCTTGATGGTTTGTGGTGAATTTCGTGTGATCCTGAAATTTTTCTACTTGTGGAGCTTTTGAGTTTATTGTTTGTATATGTGTGGAGTAAGGACTAAGAGAGATCGTAGTGTAGGAAACTCTTGAATGCATTTATGGAGGGTTCCACATTTGGATTACTAGTGGTCATGTGAAAGGCTATAGCATGATGTGTGTATCTTGATTATTGTCGCATTGTGTATGCAAGGCCACGAAAATGCTATCCTTTCATCGGTCCAACAAGATCGTAGTGTGAAATTGTGAATCAATGTGTAAGTCCATGCATGTTGTGTATCAGTGTATGCAAGACTACAGAATACTATCCATTCACAAAACAACATATATGCCTTCAGTAACATGTATAGCATATATCCATATACGGAAGATGAAATCACTTGTCAATATGATCCATAACTAACAATTTTCATCCTGTCTGGATTATTGTAGGTGATGGCTTCTAAATCCATCAATGTTTGGGACCATGGAGAGAGAGTAGGAGGTGCTGGTTGGAAGTGCAGATATTGCAATCTAACAAAATCAGGCGCAGGTATCACCCGTCTAAAACAACATCTTGCCGGAGACACGGACATGTTGTTGCTTGCAATGGGGTTCCGGCGGAAGTCCAAAGGCTCATGCTGGCAAGTCTTGAAGAAGCGAAGGCAAGAAAAAATCTCTTAAAGATGAACGACTGCGAATGGAGGAAGCCGCAAGAGAGCCTATAGCTCGTGGTCCATCATATGAAGATGCCTTCGATGATAACGAGGAAATGCAAATGGAATGGGCTCGTCGGGAGTCGTTAGAGTTACATCAGATGCAACAAAGAGTTAGAGCCAGGGGTGCGACGTTTGAACATGGTGGTGGTAGTGGAAGTGGTACGGGAAGTGGGAGTGGAAAGGGAAGTGGGAGTGGAAAGGGAAGTGGAAGTGGCAGAGGTAGTGGTACAGGAAGTAATGCTTTTTCGAGGATGTTTGGTAGGTCATAGTCCATGAGAGTTGATCATGATATTTTACGCAGTCGGGCACCTGTCCAACCCTGCATTGATACAACACTTCGCGGAGAAGCAAAGTCAAAACTTGAAAATTTTTGGTCAAAGTGGTTCCATAGTAATGACATTGCTGGAGTTAAGGCAGAGTGTCCTTATTTTCGTGCCGCCATCAAAGAGACACAAGAACTTGGCCAAGGGGTTCCGTCACCAAGAGGGCATGAAATCGATGAGACATATCTTGATGCCAACGAACAAGAGGTCAAGGAGTACGTATCACAGTTCAAAGAAGACTGGGATATATATGGAGTCTCTATTATGTGTGATTCCTGGACTGGGCCTACACAAATGAGTATCATTAACTTCATGTTGTACTGCAATGGAATAATGTTTTTCCATAAGTCAGTGCATGCAACTGGTGACATACAAAATGCTGACTTTTTGTATCGTGAGATTCGTAGAGTTGTGGAAGAAGTTGGAGTTAAACATGTCATGCACAGTGACAATGGTGCGAACTATAAGAAAGCATGCCAACTGGTAATTGAAGAGTACCCAACTTTAGTCTGGCAGCCATGTGCAGCGCACACTGTCAACCTCATGTTGAAGGATATTAGTTAGTTTGAGGAGGTTGATGCAGTTCTCAAGGCGCTAAGAGGATTTGTCGGTTCTTATACAACCACAATCTCCTTCATAATGCAATGCGCCAACAAATTGGAGGGGAGATAGTTCGTCCAAACGCCACAAGGTTTGGAACCACATTCATTTTCTTGAAAAGTTTTAAGGATAGAAAAGCAAAGTTCACGAAGTGGATGGTGTCAGATGTATGGGGCTCCAACCATTTGAGCACGACCGAGGAAGGAGAATACATGTATTCCTGCCTCACAAGTAGACACTGGTGGTCGAGTATGAATTGGGTCATAAAATTGGTAGAACCAATTTACCGACTACTCAGATATGTCGACCAACAGAAACCCGCAACAGTGGTAGGAATGGTTGGAAAGATGTACAAACTCAATTTCGAACTTCAAGACGTACTGAAAGAAGATGATGCCACTTATGGTCGTGTCATAAAGATTGTTAATAGAATAATTGCAATGATGAAGGACCACACGTACATAGTTCCATGCAAGTTCATAGTTTCCTAAATCCAAATAAATATCACATATTTGTTGTATTTTTTCTAACATTCTAAGTGTGTTTGTTTTCACAACATCGTTGCTAAATCCACAGAGCCGCTTCTATAATGTGGGGAAGAATCCAGCCCTCGTCGCTTCTCTGACAATGGCAATTCAAAGAATAGCCGATACACCCGAGGACGCAGTGCAGGCTCTAGGCGAGCTAGAACATTACCGTAATCGACGGGGTTTATTTGCTTCAAATGAGGCTCGCATGAGTGCTAATCGTCATTCTGCAGGTAGGTTGTTACGAACTTACATATACATAGAAAATGACCCATCACTATTAGTTTAACACAAATTTTATGTTACTTGTAGCTACATGGTGGATGACGTTTGGAGCGCAGACACTGACATTAACAAAATATGCCTTGCGGATTGTCTCGCAATGTGTTTCGTCCAGTGGATGTGAACAAAATTGGAGCACATTTGCATTGGTACATACACAATTGAGGAACCGTCTTGGTACAAGAAACTACATAAACTCGTGTATGTCCACTACAATCTAAGGCTACGATTGCAAGAGCATGAGACTAGAAATGAAGATAGTGATGTAGATCCTTTTGGCGATCTAATCAATGCCACTCTGTATGACAGGGAGAACCCAATCCACGAGTGGCTTGATAGCTCCATGATACAATCAGAGCCCCTACTAGACGAGGAAGGTGAGCCCCCCATGCCATCTACAGTTGTAGTTGATGCCATCCCTCGAAAGGAATTGAATAAAGCACTAGATGATGAACCATTGAAGCAGTGGACAAAGAAAAATATTGGCATGAGTCATCTTGGGAAAATGAAATATTGTAGCCAATCAACTAAAAAATTGGCTGAAGACTTTGCCTCACTTGCACAAACAAGGAAACAAGTGCCTGACAAGAAGAAGAAAAAGACCATTGAGGAGGATATTGTGGGAAGCGACGACGAAACAGAAAGTCCGCTATCTGATGAAGTCCAGTACCAAGAGTCTGGTGATAGTAGCTCTCCATCGTCTGATGATGGTGCTGATGGTGGGACTGCTCATGATGCAAGGCAAAACCAACAATTGGAATTCACCTGCGAGTAAAACTTCACGCATGCTACTCAGGATGAAGACCATAGTTGTCATGCTTCAAAACAATTTCATAAGACCTACACGAGGGGTAAGGGTCGCTAAAAAGATCAATCTCAGCTAGATGACTCTTCTTCCTATGAATCGCATGCTAGCTCAAGATCCACTCGGACTTATGGACGTCGAGATGTCAATCTATTGCCTTCTGGAGATGATTCTCATTTGTTGGACGTCTCTTCTGATCCTAGTTCCCATTACGGTCTTGTGTCATTCAATACCAATGCTAGAAATATTTACCAGTCGGTCGAACCCATATATTACCAACAACTTTACGATCATTGGCTACAATATGCCCACGAAACACACACTTGGGATCAATATAAGGCTCACCTAGCACAATTTGAAGGACTTATACTCTATGATAACAACGACTACATTGCACAACCTTCGCGTTTCGACAATGTATTGGTATGAATTACTTCTCATTATTGTTTTTCGTATGCTAGTCAAGCTATCGTTCATTATCATTAACTTATGTTTTTTATTATGTTACATACTTTAGAACACTTGGACGAGAGGACTGCTCTGGAGAGTGAAGCAACCAAGGATGACTTTTTATGTAAATCTTGAAACATTTTCTCATTAATATTTGCATTATTCCAAATTTAAATATCATAATTACCATTTTCACAATTTTCCATTTTTTTTGCCGGTTTGACCGGTTATCGGCCGGTAAAAATTCGGATTCAAAAATTCAAAATTTGAATTCATCTAGTTTTTTTCAAAATTTTTGATAACAGGTTCGATTCTGAATATCGCTTGTACTGGGGATTTCATCCGGTTCGAGTTTTCTATCCTTGCATGTAACTCCTCCTTGTGGCATGTTGTCGATATTTGCGAATGTGTTTTGCAAATAGTCGAGGCTCATGCATAATCCTTGTAGCATGTGACTTTAGTGTGCGAATGTGTTTTGCAAATGGTTTAAGTCCATGTACCTTATTCCTTGTGGTCTTGATTTTAAAAGTTGGCAAATGTGTTTTGCAACTTGTTAAAAATCTTGCCTTTAACCCTTGTTTGCATCGTTCATCAATTGGCAAATGTGTTTTGCAATTGAGTTTGCTTTGAAAGCCAACTTAAACTTTTCTCGGGATAATCGGTAGTACCGACGTTGTGTTGGTAGTACTACCGCATCGCGGTATGACGGGAAAGTGGTGCGTTACTACTACAACCCGGCCGGACTGAAGTTTAGTTGACGGTACGTGTTTTCCAAAGAGACACCTTCTGAGCGTGTTTTTCTCTCCTGGAAAGCGGTAGTACCGGAGTTCATTTGGCGGAACTACCGCAACCCAGTATAACCAATTTTTGAAGCGGTACGTTATTTCCAGTAATGACCGTTTTCAGATCTCAAAGGAAGCGGTAGTACCGCCCTTGTGTTTTGGAACTATCGGTGAGCGAAACTACCGCATGTTCAATGGCGGTAGTACCACGCCGCATTTTCAATGGCTATTTCAGAGGCTTTGTTATAGCTGTTACTGTGTGTCGGTGGAAGTGCGGTAGTACCTGCCGATGAACAGCGGTACTACCACTCGTGCTGATTTTTTTCAGAATCTTTGCTCCAACGGCTATTTTTTTATGTGTGGGCTATAAATACCCATCTTGGCTAGTTATGGAGAAGGTTGCTGGTGCCATTACCCATTCCTTGAGCAAAGAGTAAGCCCTCTCCTCTCTTATGTGCATGTGTTGCACCTAGTGAGCTTAGAGAGTAAACCCTAAGTGTATGTGTTGTATTAGGTAGTGAATTGTGTATCCACTTGAGCTTAGACGCTTGATTTGTTCAAGTGAGCTTCTTTGACTTGTTACTCTTGGTATTTGCCGACACCTAAACGGCTTGGAGGAGTTGCGTCGGTGATCTTCTGAAAGAAGGTTGTGAGAAGACCTGAGCGGTTGTGAGTGGTTTGGTGCTCGCCATCTCCAGAGTGGAGGAAGAGCAACCCTGTGTGGATCGAGGTATTGGTTGGTGTTGGAGCCGGTCCAAGTGGTTGGACTTACCTCGGAAGTGTTGGCTTAATTTGTGGAGTCAGTCTGTGGATTTCATGGGAATATGTTACAGATCTTAGGATGATGTGACAATTGGCAATGGTGTTTACGGTTTGTAGTTTCACGTGTTTTCGATAAAGTTCTGAGCTTCTTTGGGCGAGGCGGTCCGGCCGGTCCCAAATCGGTCGGACCAAGCCAAGTGGGCGGTCGGACCGGCGGTGACCTAAAAGTGTTCAAACGAGCTAGGCCAAAAATAGGTGTTGTAGGCAAGTGAGGGGATCCCAATGCACTTGGTCTCATAATTTTGGAGTCTCTGTAAAAGTTCTATTGGTTTAAAGTTTCGGAAGGTTTGAATTTGAGGGTTGAAATTCGGCTAAGTCCCAAGGCGGTCCGGCCAAGCTCACGAGGAGCGGTCCGGCCGCCAGAAGCGGTCCGACCCGCTCACTGGGCGGTCGGGCCGGTAATAACTTGAACGTCCGCCAACCGTGGCGATGTTGATTTGTTAGGTCAAAGTCATTGGTTTCATGTCATATGTTTTGCATGATGCATGTTTTGACTAACATGGTTCAAGTTGTGAAGAACTTGTTCCCGAATTCGTGTTTGCTTGTCTGTGGTTGTGCAGGTTCTTGGTGGTCAACGACGGTCAACGGCGAGGAGGATCGGGACTAGACTCGAAGAGTTGAGGTCGAGCGATTGGCGATGCGGGTGAGGTCAACGACTCAAGTGTGACACAAGATGGACAATGGTGACCTATTGGCAAATCCATGACGCATGGTGAAGCGGTTTAGGTCAAAAGGTTAAAGACGGCGCTTTGCGAAGCGTGCGTGTGTGACCCGTTTGTTAGTGGGCCTTAACGGGAGCCCAATTGAGTCAACCCTAGGAGTTCTAGGCCTCCACTATAAATAGGAGGAGGTGGTGGCTGCACCCCTCACCCTTGCTACTCTCGCCTTTTTATGTTTCAAAACCTAATTGTCTTTAGGGAGTTGAGGTGGAGGCTAGGGCTCTTGATGGTTTGTGGTGAATTTCGTGAT
This sequence comes from Hsuehochloa calcarea, assembly GCA_036346395.1. Lineage (NCBI taxonomy): Eukaryota > Viridiplantae > Streptophyta > Magnoliopsida > Poales > Poaceae > Hsuehochloa > Hsuehochloa calcarea. Next base: position 15,646,905 of record CM070608.1, read on the forward strand.
CTTTGATTGTCCACGATCCATGATGGTGTGAATGTAATCCAGCATCAATCACGAAATCAATCTATGCAAGGTTTGCTTGAGATAAGTCTCTTTTCGTTCTTGCTTTCAATTTCGTGTTTTTAGGGCTTTCTTTGATCCGCGAGTTTGTGATTGATTCTTTCCGTGAATTAGCTTGCTGTGATATGTGTGAATCTATCTAGCATCATCTTGATCATCAATCCTCACGAATAAGCTTTAGGATCAAGTTTTCGTTCTTGCGGTTTTAGACCTTCGTTAATCAATTGGCAATTGCTCAAGATCGTTCAAGAATTATCATAATATTCGATTGGAATAGGTCCTCAATAGCATATAGAAGGTGTGTGCAAAGTTTCATAAAGATTAGAGTTGAGAATCAAATGTTTCACTTAATTGCAACCGTCATCGGTGATTTTATGTTGCGAATCGGTTCGAGTCGGCCGGTCGGACCGCCGTCATCACCGGTCGGACCGATTTTGGAGCGGTCCGACCGCCAAGACTTAACGCCGGTCCGATCGCTGACAATCGGTCCGACCGATTGGGTCCATGATCGACCGCGCGTCTTTGTGAGTCTTTGCAATCTTAGTTGATTTTGTAGCATTGCTTATGGGTTTAATTGGATTCAATACTAGTCTTCCATCAGATTGGTATATTGATCTTCATAGCTTTCTAATAGCTCTTGGAGTGAAATTGTATTGAGTTCATAATTTGTGAAAAAGTGGCGTGCTCCTATTCACCCCCTCTAGTCGCCTTTACGGTCCAACAAGTGGTATCGAGCCGAGTTAGTTCAATTTTGATCTTAACAGGTCCTTGAACTTTGGCGATGGATAAGTTTTCTACTAAACCGCATATCTTCGATGGGCACGACTATGCCTATTGGAAGAATCGCATCGCGTCTTTCTTGAGAGCGAGGACAAGCTATTTGGGATGTTGTTAGAGTCCATTGGTTATTCTGAAATTGCTACACCGCTTACGTAATTCTTTTGGCTAACAACAATAAGGCTAAGAATCTTTTATATGGTGCACTTGGTAGACAAGAATATGATTGAATTTGTAATCTTTCAACCTCGCATGAAATTTGGAACACTCTCGAAACATATCATGAGGTTCGTCCCAAATCAAAAGGTGCGCCAAACTTTACAAGCGTGAATACAATAAATTCGAGATCGTCTGGAGAGAGCATCGATGGCATTTCGATCGCTTTAATAAAGTAATTAATCAAATGAAAGTATTGATATTGAATATTCTCAATCTAAAATGCCACCCATCTCTTGGTGCAATCAACACCAAGGAGTGGGAGATGAAGGCTCTTGCTATAGAGAAAATGTTGATCTTTCAAGTCTTACTTTAGAATTGCTTTATAGTAAACTCAAGACTCATGAAATTAAAAGAGTTGATCATCCCAAGAAAGATAATTTAGCTTTGGTAGCAGATCCTCTCAAAAGGCTTTTGATGACTCTTTTGAATCTTCTTACGGATTTTCATTTGCTTGTTTATCTGCTATTCATGAAGAGGAGCTTGAAAGTATTCTGAAGCAGAGTTAGCTCTTCTAGCTAAAAAATTCACACGGGCCTACAATAATGTGAGAAACAAAAGAGAGGTGGTCGGTGACATGCTATGAATGTGGTAAGCTCAATCATATCCGACAAATTGCCCCAAAGTGAAAGGTAAGAGCAATCATAAGGAAGGAAAGCCGACTTGGAAGAAGCCTCCTTTCAACAAATCAAGGTATGAGGCTAATAAGCTTGTGAAGGCCGCTCACTGGGTCCTTGCAGCTTTGAGGATCAATCCTTGAGCGATGTGGATACTGGGAGTGAGGAGGACAAGGAGGAGGAGATCCTCAAGGCAAAAGAAAGGAAGGCCAAAGACTTCAGCGGCATGTGCTTCATGGTGACACGGACGACATTGATGATAATGAGGTATCTTTTTCTTATGATGAGCTTTACGCTAAATATGATTCTATAGTTGAACAATTGCTTAGTCAAGATGAAGCGCTAGAATTTGTTATGACAAAAATAAGAAATTAGAGTCAAAGATTAGCAAACTGAAAGTAGAGCTTAAAATGCTAAGACTCTTGAACTGATGAATGTTTATCTTGTCATGCTATGCATTGAAATTACCAAGTTACAATCTGCTCATAACATTTCTGTACAACAACTTGAGAATGCTAGATCTGAACTAAATGAAATTAAAAGTGCTCCTTGTGAAAAATGTTTAGAATCTAGTAAATTAATTGCTTTTGATGTATTTGATTCTAGCCCTTGCACTTCATGTTTAGAAAAGGAACGTGAAATCAAAGATATCTTAGAAGCTGCTAGAGTCAAATATGCTAAGCTTAAGGACAATATTGAAAATACTACTTGTGCTTCTTGTTCCACTCTTAAGCTTGAAATTGCTTTGTATAAGGAGAAATCTATGGATAAAACTTGTGATGCTTGTGTTAACTTGAGAAAAGAAAATGCTTACCTTCATGATACATTAGAAATTTTCTAAAGGTAAGAAACAATTAAACATGATTCTTGACAAGTCTAAAACTCCTTATAAGAAGCAAGGTTTAGGATTCAATTCTTTTCAAGACAATTCAAACCCAAAAGTCATTCAAGTCTTGGAAAAGGTTTAATGGAATTCAAACCCAACTCGCAAAAACATCTTTTAAATCTGCGGGCTTTGCCCAACCTTGTATTAATTCAAATGGTGCTTCTTCTAGTGGTACCAAGTACCATTGCACTTATTACAAAAAGGTGGACATTTGATTGAATTACATTGGCGTAGGTTGAAAAATGATAGGAAACATTTTGATAGAATTTCATTCATGCAACCTAGAGCTTCTATGAGACATGGTAACATTGAAAAGAATAAACACGGATTAGGATTTTCTCTCATGCAAATCATTATGTTCCTAAATATCCTAATTTTAATGTTTATCGATGGCGGATCGACCATTGGTGGTCACCGGTCGACCATTTTGGTCGCCGGATCGACCACCAAATGACAAGCTAAATCGACCGCCCATGGACGATTTAAGTCTCATGTTAATTTAAACATTGCTCATAACCGAATGTTAGATGAAATCAAGGATAGTACTTACGGTTTGTATACTCCTTGCGGACGTGTGTCTCGATCTTTGGATTCCTAAATCTTGTTTATCTAACCCGATGATTGAGACACATCGTTCTTTTGTTCCTTGATTTTCGGGACTACAGTGGAAAGGGAAGAACACGTGGTTCGTCGACTCAGGGTGTTCACGCCACATGACCAGGAAACTCAAAATGGTTCACCTCTTTCACGCGAGCAACGGTGATGACTTCATCACCTTTGGAGATGATACACAAGGCGAATTGAAGGAACATGATCAATTAGGGTAAACAACAAATTCATTCTAAAGGATGTCGCTCTTGTGGACAAGCTTAGGTATAATCTCCTTTCATTTATCGACTTCTTGATGATGGTTATGAGACTGTTTTTAAGAAAAATGCTTGTCGTGTGCTTGATTCTCTTGGTGAGCTTGTGTTTTGAATCTCTAGAGTTGGTAGAATTTTTGGGTGATTTTTGAATCTCTTCTTGGATCTCTTAAATGTTTGCTTACATCTTCTTGATTTCGGCTTTGGCATCGACGTTTGGGGCACATTGGTTTTGATCATCGACACGAGTTAGCAACCTTGATCTCATGAGAGGTTTGCCCAAACTCAAAGTATCAAGGATCTTGTATGTGCATACAGTAGGCATGGCAAACAAGTTGCCGCCTCACACCCATACGTGACTATGGTTATGGTAGCGGACGGGGCGGTTGCTTCATATGGATCTGTTGGTCTGCTAGAGTCCGTCGATTGGTGGAAAATGGTATATTCTAGTCATAGTCGATGATCTTTCAAGATATACTTGGGTGTTCTTTCTTACTTCAAAGATGAAGCTTTTAGTTATTTTCATGACCTTGTTCTTCGTTTGGCTTCGAGCTTCTGGTGCTTTGAGAGCGATTCGCAGTGATAATGTACGGAGTTCAAAAATGCTTCTTTTGCTTCTTTTTGTCTTTGGCGTGGTATTGAGCATCGTTCTCCTCTCCACACGTCCCTCAACAAAATGGCGTGGTGGAAAGGAAGAATAGGACCTTGTCGAAATGGCTAGGATGATGCTAGGCAGTATAACACACCGAGGAGATTTTGGGCGAAGCTATTGCTCTTGCTTGCCATATTGCCAATCGTGTCTTTTGAGACCTTCTTTAGGCAAGACTCCTTATGAGCTTCGTTTTGGTAGAAAACCCTCATTTCGCATTTTGAGTTTTGGATCAAAATGTTTTATCCTTAAGACAGCAACTTAGATAAATTTGAATCAAGAACTTTTGATGGGGTATTTACGGGTTATCCTGCTCATTCGAGGGTTTTCGAGTTTTTAATCTGAGACTAACATTATCGGGAGACTTGTAATGTCACTTTTGATGAGACTAGCCACAGAGCTAGATCAATTGCTCTGAGATGATTTGGTGTGAGAGAGCATTTTGTGGAGGAAGATGAGGACGAAGCTAATGTCATTCCCTCATCTGCTGCTTTAGGCGCCCATATTGATACAAGAACACCTCGTCTACTTCACCTTGATTGAGGCTCTGTTTGCATCATCATCATCGATGAGCACTGTGGAGGTCGAAGAAGCGACATCTCACCCGGGCGCTCACCGCATTCGAGAGACGACATCCTCGGAGCAGATAATAGGTAATCTACATGAGCGAGTCACTCGCTCGGTATAATGATCCAAATCTCTACTCATTCGGCTTTTGTTGCTTCTTTTGAACCCGCGATATATCACATGCTTTATCGATTCTAGTTTGGGTAAATGCCATGCATGAGGAGTTAGAGAATTTTGAAAGAAACAAAGTTTGGAACCTAGTAGAACCTCCTAGTGGTCATAATGTTATAGGAACCCGTTGGGTGTTTAAGAATAAACAAGGTGAGGATGGTTACGTGGTTAGAAATAAAGCCGATTAGTAGCTCGGGTTTCACCAAGTTGAGGGTTAGATTTTGATGAGACATTTGCTCTGTTGCTAGACTAGAAGCCATTCGCATTCTCGCTTGCATTTCTTTGCATCAAAGGTTTTAAATTATATCGGATGGATGTTAAAAGTGCCTTTTAAATGGTTTCATAGATGAGGAAGTGTATGTTAAGCAACCCCACGGTTTTGAGGATCTCAAATATCCAAATCGTGTTTTCAAGCTATCTAAAGCATTGTATGGTCTTAAACAAGCCCCTAGAGTGCAGTATGATAGACTTAAGACCTTCTTGCTTAAAAATAATTTTGAAATGGGTAAAGTGGATAAAACTCTATTCATTCTTAGGCGTGACAATGACTTCTGCTTGCTCAAATTTACGTGGATGATATTATTTTGGTGGTTCCTCTAATGCTCTTGTTTCGACTTTTCCGACACTATGTCCGTGGAATTTGAGATGAGTATGATGGGAGAGCTTAATTACTTTTGGGACTTCAAATCAAGCAATGCAAGGAAGGAACTTTCATCCATCGACGAAGTACACTAAAGATCTACTCAAGCGCTTCAACATGGGTGATTGCAAGCCAATTTCCACTCCCATGGCAACCATCGATTTTGGATCGGATGAGGAAGGAGAAGTCGTGGATCAACGCGAGTACCGCATGACATGATCGACTCCTACAGATTTGACGGCCTCGAGACCGGACATTCACTTCACGGTATGCCTTTGTGCAAGATTTGAGCGTCTCGAGAACTTCCCATCGCCAAGCGATTAAGCGCATATTCGGTATTTACACTCTACCCTCTTATATGGCATTTGGTATTCTGCTCTTGACTTTGTCCATTAGAGGTTTTGATTCGATTTTGCGGTGTCGGTTAGATAGGAAGAGTACCTCGTGCACTGTCACTTCCTAGGCACTTCTCTTGTATCTTGGTCTTCTAGGCGGTCTTTGTTGCACAATCCATCTTTGAAGCGGAGTATGTAGTCAGCCGCTAGTTCTTTGTAGCTGATTTTGTGGATGGCGTCCACTTTGAAAGATTATGGGTTAAACTTTGCTAGTGTTCCTCTTTTACGTGATAACATACGCTATTAATATTGCTAAAAACCCGATTGCAACATTCTAGGACTAAACACATAGATATTCGCTTTCACTTCCTTAAAGATCATGTTGAAAAAGGTGATATTGTGATGCACTTCGAGAGTCCAAGCTCAATTGGCGGATATTCTTACCAAGCCTTTAGATCAAACCAGTTTTCCTCCTTAAGAAGCGAGTTAGGGTAATTTATCCTTATGGGTTGGTTTGAGGGGAGTTTGATCTTTTCTTATCTTTCCTTGTTCTTTTGATCTTTTATTGTTCTTTTTCGAACTTAGTGATCTTTTGAACTTTTTAGGTTTTTAGGCTTTTAATTGCATCTCATTGTGTCATATTGCATTCATATGAAAACTTCAACAAGTGGTTACAACAAATGGTATGAAAAATCCAAAAGATGCATTGTAATATAAGGTTTTACCTTATTTTTTAAAAAATTGATGAAGCTTTGCCTATTACCCTTTAGAGCTTTTGTATTTCAATTCTTGCTCAATGTCATGTCTAGTTCTTTGACTTGCTAGAATTATCATGCTTTTACATGTGTAGCTAAGTCTTTGCTATATGAGCTAGAACCTTTTAAACAACTCAAACTAAGAAATTGCAATTTGTGGATGTTTTAGCGAGTTGCGCAATTAGTGCTCCTCTTGTGACATTGGCCTGTCGAATTGCTTTGTTAGCTCTTTGATCTAAAATTGACCATTACTTGAGCTTTTGTGTTCTTGAGATTCTAAAGCGCTCATGTGAAAAATGAAAATCAAGATTGTCTTATGCTTAAATTGTGCCAAACTATTCTTACGAGACCGCTTGTCAAATGACATGAACTTGGAGATAGTTTGATGAACGACGATCTCATGGGGATTGCTTGTCGAAATGACATGAACCTCAAGATTTGTCGCCGGTAGAAGCTTAGAAAGAGTTTGTGGATGGCTCCTAGTCCGGGATCTTCTTTACTAAGATATACCTTTAATCAACTTTTGGTGAAGCTTAGGATGAGTTTGTGGATGGCTCCTAGTCCGAGGATCTTGTCACTAAGTTAGATCATTAGTCAACTTCCATATTCAATGCAAATGAGAAAAATGTTGACAAATGGGCGTTTACAAAATATTGAGCAAAATGATTCAATACGGGACTTGATTGACTCTTAATGTGGTCTTTGTTAGATTTTTGATCTCACTTTGACATTTTGACATGGCCAATTTCACTTTAGGATCCTTGTTGATGAAACTTTTTGAATTTGAGCGTTGCTTAAATTGATCAAATCTATCGCTTTACTTTTGAGCCTTTGTGCTTAGCTTTGATATATATGTCTTACCATGATCTTGCTAGCTTTGTCGGGCTTGATATCTTTGTTTGTGCAATATTAGAGATACTAGCTTGTTCTTTTGGGTAATCTCCAAAGCTTCTTGTAATCAAAAATTGAAAAATACAAAAATTGAAGCCACTCCATTGCACTTCATGCATATTCCTCTTTATGCTTCTCTTGTTTACCTTTTCCTTTATTTTCTATTTGTTATCTCTGGATGAGAGGAAGGCGTGATTCCTTGATGAATCCATTGTCAAAGGGGAGAAGATGTGTTAAATGAGAAGAGAAGATGTGTTAATGAGAATATATTTCTTTGTTGGGGAGAAGTTTGTACAAAGGAGAAAGCGAAAATTTAAAATTGAGGATCATAGTGAGGGGAGTTCTTGAGTTGCATTCTTATTGTCTTATTGTATATTATGAACTTGAATTGCATTCTTTTATCCTCACAATGATCATAGGTCAATTGAACAATTGTTCTTTCATATGGACCTTATGTGAGATTTTGACCCTTTTCGAAATCAAAGTTTTATGCTTACTTTTGCCTTGTCTCACATGCCTATACTATTACGATGCCGGCTTGGTCACTTACATTGCTTTTTCTTGCTTATGGACCAAGTTGTGCCTTTGTCTGCTGCGAGTAAACTCGTTTTCAAACCTCTTACTTACATTTTACGGATAATTGCCAATGTGTTCATCAAGGGGAGATTGTGGATTTCATGGGAATATGTTCGGATCTTAGGATGATGTGACAATTGGCAATGGCGTTTACGGTTTGTAGTTTCACGTGTTTTCGACAAAGTTCTGAGCTTCTTGGACGAGGCGGTCCGACCGGTCCTTGCATCGGTGGTCCGCCGGTCCCAAATCGGTCGGACCGGCCATGGGGGGATCGGACCGGCGATGACCTAAAAGTGTTCAAAGCGAGCTAGGCCAAAAATAGGTGTTGTAGGCAAGTGAGGATCCCAATGCACTTGGTCTCATGATTTTGGAGTCTCGATAAAAGTTCTATTGGTTTAAAGTTTCGGAAGGTTTGAATTTGAGGGTTGAAATTGGCTAAGTCCCAAGGCGGTCCGGCCGCTCACGAGGAGCGGTCCGAGCCGGCAAAGGCGGTCCGACCGGCTCACCTGAGCGGTCGGCCAATAACTTGAACGTCCGCCAACCGTGGCGATGTTGATTTGTTAGGTCAAAGTCATTGGTTTCATGTCATATGTTTTGCATGATGCATGTTTTGACTAACATGGGTCAAGTTGTGAAGAACTTGTTCCGAATTCGTGTTTGCTTATCGTGGTTGTGCGGGTTGCTTGGTGGTCAACGACGGTCAGCGGCGAGGAGGATCGGGACTAGACTTGAAGAGTTGAGGTCGAGCGATTGGCGATGCGGGTGAGGTCAACGACTCAAGTGTGACACAAGATGGACAATGGTGACCTATTGGCAAATCCATGGCGCATGGTGAAGCGGTTTAGGTCAAAAGGTTAAAGACGGCGCTTTGCGGCGTGCGTGTGTGACCCGTTTGTTAGTGGGCCTTAACGGGAGCCCAATTGAGTCAAACCCTAGGAGTTCTAGGCCTCCACTATAAATAGGAGGAGGTGGTGGTTGCACCTCACCCTTGCTCTCTCGCCTTTTATGTTTCAAAACCCTAATTGTCTTTAGGGAGTTGAGGTGGAGGCTAGGGCTCTTGATGGTTTGTGGTGAATTTCGTGATCTTTGATTGTCCATCGATCCATGATGGTGTGGATGTAATCCAAAGCATCAATCACGAAATCAATCTATGCAAGGTTTGCTTGAGATAAGTCTCTTTTCGTTCTTGCTTTCAATTTCGTGTTTTTAGAGCTTTCTTTGATCCGCGAGTTTGTGATTGATTCTTTCACGTGAATTAGCTTGCTGTGATATGTGTGAATCTATCTAGCATCATCTTGATCATCAATCCCTCACGAATAAGCTTTAGGATCAAGTTTTCGTTCTTGCGGTTTTAGACCTTACATTAATCAATTGGCAATTGCTCAAGATCGTTCCAAGAATTATCATAATATTCGATTGGAATAGGTCCTCAATAGCATATAGAAGGTGTGTGCAAAGTTTCATAAAGATTAGAGTTGAGAATCAAAAGTTTCACCTAATTGCAACCGTCATCGGGTGATTTTTTATTCGGATCGGTTCGAGTCGTAGGTCGACCGCCGTCATCACCGGTCGAGACCGATTTTGGGCGGTCCGACCGCCAAGACTAACGCCGGCGACGCGCGACAATCGGTCCGACCGATTGGGTCCAGTGATCGACCGCCTGCGTCTTTGAGTCTTTGCAATCTTAGTTGATTTTGTAGCATCGCTTAGGGGTTTAATTGGATTCAATACTAGTCTTCCATTTGTCTTGGTATATTGATCTTCATAGCTTTCTAATAGCTACTGGAGTGAAATTGTATTGAGTTCATAATTTGTGAAAAAGTGAGCGTGCTCCTATTCACCCCCCCTCTAGTCGCCTTTACGGTCCAACACAGTCCAATTTGTTTAGGCTTACCTCAACGTGGATTAGGGGAGATCGGCAAGTCTCCAAACACCACGGTAAAACATCATTGTGTTCTTGTGGGTTGTTCCTCTTGCTTTTACTATATTGCAATTTACATTCATAGAATTAAATTGCTTACTAGTCTTTGTATGTTTGCTATCATTATCAATAATCTTATATTGTTGGTGTACTTAGTCAAGACTAGTTGATTTAGGTCTTAATTGAGCAAAACTGAATTGATTTACAATTTTGCATAAAACTCGGTTTTAGCCAAAAGATTTTAAAAACCGTCTATTCACCCCCCTCTAGTCGGCCTCCTCGATCTTACAGAGGGTCCATTCTGCGGTGTAGTCGGCGAGGTCTTGTGACTTGATGGTTGTGTGGGCGGCGAAGGTTAGATCTAACGGGGCCAGCTCTGTGGTCCACTTGCTGATTCGGCCCGAGGCATCCTTATTGTGTAGCATCAGCGCGGGGGAGTAGAACCAGGTTAGCGCCACCCTTGCAAATGCGAGGGTGATTGGCACTTTCGTAGAAACATGACTAGATAGTAAAGAAAAGGGGACCGGTCACCACGAGGGGGACAAGGGGATCCTCAAGAGAGGGGACCGGTGCCAAGAGAAGTTAGTGTGTATTAATTATCTTGAAAAAAGACCTCCTGATTATATGGGGGAGGTGCTATTAATAGCCTTCCGACTGTGGTACATGAGATTACAGATCTACCCCTAAAAAGACCCTATACCTATAGGGACCACGGGGGCTTTTCCCCCCTAAACGTAGCCTTCGGTCTATGGTGAACCCTCCTGGTCTTGGTTTATCCGGTCGGTACGCTCGGTTCATCGGTGTTCTTCTCCCTTCGCATCGTGCGGGGTGCCCCACCGGCCGAGGGGCCCCAGGCACCCTTCGACGCCCACGAGGTGGCCCCTAGGGGTCTCCTCATTCCTGGATCTATGGTGCTCGACAGTCTTCCGGTGGCCTTCGTGCGCCCTTTGGGGCCCTCCAGAAGGCCTACTTGGTATCCTCGAGGCCCCTCATTGCGCCTCGACCCGTGGCCCTTGGGGGGCCTTCTTGCGGTCTTCGTCAAGTCGTTGGGCCGGTGGGCCGCCCTTACGACAAGCACGCTTTCGAAAAGAACATAGAATAGTCGAGGATCCAACATATAGGACATGACGATTAGAAATTAACAAATTAGAAATGCATTAATATACTCTTTCCCAAAACTTCTTGTACCAGACCAACCCACACAAATGCAAATGGGATAAAAAATGTGGTCAATATCACAAAGAATAATGGAAGACTGTCTAGACACATCACACCCTACACTGAGAGTTCAGTCGAGCATGATTGAACCTAAGGAACGACTAGCGTCTGGACGTACTATGGGAGCGTTCCCATCATACACTCCCTCTAGCCGTCAGATCTCCCCTTAACCGTCAGATCTCATTTAGATGGACCACAACAAAAAATTTCAATTTGGCGCAATAAAAGTTGTGAACCACAACAATTAATTCTATAGTTGCAACAAGATTCCTACTCCGATGCAACGAAGACATACACAACTAAAAAATGTGCAACAAATAAGAACAACGGTGGCAACAAATACAAAAATCTGTAGCAACAAAATTAAGACATTGTTGCAACAAAAATGGAAACCCACTAAATCAGCCCAAAAAATAACCACTGCAACAACTCGACTTACTGGTGCCAACATTTTAGATGGGCTTGGAGGAGGAGGAGGAAAAATGGGAACAATTGAAAATCATCACCGCAACATTTGGGAAAAACAGTCGCAACATCTCGGATGACATGTTGCCGCAACATCTCGGATGACATGTTGCTACAATAAAAACAAATAGATGCAACATTCAGCGGACTTGCCTATTGAAACATCTTAGTAGTTGAAGGTATGAACTAACGTTGATGCAAGCCAGCAGTGGCATGGTCGCCTAAAGACAAGGAGGTCAGACACCGTGTCTAGGAGATCGTTGGGGAGGTCGGTGGCTAGAAGCTCGTCAGGGTGGTGATAGAGCACAGAGGGTAGCTGGAGGCGGCTTGGTTGAACCTTGCCAATAGCTCGACATAAGGCTTTGATGGCAGTAGCTTGGTTGGATATAACAAGAGGTGGGTCGTTGGATCTCATGAGTTCACTAGAGAAAGCTCATGAGAGGGAGACATATGAGTTCACTAGAGAAAGCTCATGAGAGGGAGACATATTGATTAAACAAAGGAGTGGTTAGGGGAGGAGGAAGTAACTGAGAGGAAATAGAAGGTGAGCTGAATCGTGAGTGTCCGAGCCAAACGTCTAGATAGGACGTAAGGGTGGGCCGTGGATCGTCCGAGCAAACATGCGGGCTGTGGCCTGGATGGAGCGTCCGATGATATTGATATATGCTGCATATCAATACACTTGAACTTAACCCCGACGACATATCGTGTGCACATACATCATTTCGTGGATATATGCACATGAGATATCTGAGCCGTCCATCCAACGATCCACGACGGTCCTCGCACTCACCTCCCACTTACGTCACATTTGCTAAAACCCCCTCGCCTGAAATCTGACTAGAAGGGTTTTTTGCAAATGTGGCATAAGTGGAGGTGGGTACGAGGACGATCGTGGATCGCTGGATGGACGATTCGGATGTCTCATGTGTATATATCCATAAAATAATATATGTGCACACGATATATACTCCTTGACCCGTTTGTCTAACCAAGACCTTAGTATAGCCCATCCGGGGTCCTTTAGCCCGATACGGCCCATCCGACGTCCACCACAAACCGACCAGATAAGCCCATCCACAAATCGGGTGGCTCTCGCTTAGCGCCTAACGGCACCCTTCTTCCCTTAAAACAAACGCCGTCACCTCGCCCCCGCCTCCCCGCTTGTCGAAATGGCCCTCAAAGCCGCCGTCACTCCCTTGCCTCCTCCACTCCGCCGCCTCCTCTCCTCCTCCTCGTCCAGGGAGGCCGCTTCCAGGCCTGTGAAGGTTTCGGCGGCGATGGCGACGACGGCGGTGCAGCCGGCAGTGGTGGTGGGCGGCGGGCGCGTCGGGCAGGCGCTGCTGGCCATGGGCCCGCCCGGCGGGGACGTGCTGGTGGGGCGCGGCGATAAGGTGCCCGAGGAGGCGCCTGGGCCAATACTAGTGTGCACACGCAACAACGACCTCGACGCCGTGCTCGAGACCACCCCCAAATCGCGGTGGCGCGGTACGTACGGCTCCCACGACTCCCCTCCTCTCCGTCTCCCCCCAAGCTCGTCTGAATCTAGTGTGATGTGGGATTGTGGGTGCAAGCGCGTGCGGGAGATTGTGCGCGCGTGTGGCAGCGACTTCGTGCGCGCGTTGTTTTGCGCTTTTGCTCTGCATTGCATAGGCTGGTGCTTGCGTGCAATTTGGGCCGGGATTAGTTAACTCGAATGATTGATGGATTAAGCCGTTTCTCTTTTACAGATGGAAAATTTCGCCACAGAGCTGGTGATTATTGATGGATTAGTGAACTCGAATTTTTATTTCTAACTATTAGAGCTAACTGACAAACATACACACGATTGTGGATACTAGACAACTCATGAAGTGCTTCAGATTGTACAGAAGTTCGTTTGTTGGAACACTAAGTGCACTATATAACTTGTGCAGTTTATATAATTTGAAGAAAATAACTTCACAAAAAAAGTCCTGCTGAACAGCAATTGACCACAAGCTGAAATGTTGAACAAGTACTTCGATTCTGAAGCCATCCTGCCTAACTATAACACATTCACTTCCTCTCATTTCATTCAAAAGAAATCGCATGCTAGCTGGTGTGTTGTATACCGTGTTTGCTTATTATTGCTTACCGTGGGAATTTTTTGGGCTAATATTGGAGCAGATTTGGTGTTCTTCCAGAATGGAATGCTGGATCCATGGTTCGAGAGCAAGGGGTTGGTGGATGCAAACCAGGTCTTGGCCTACTTTGCTGTGTCAAAGGTTGGGGAGCCACCAGTGGACGGGATTACTGACACCAACCCAGAGGGGCTGACCGCTGCATTTGGCAACTGGGCTCCAGTAGTGGCTGCTCGCCTCCAAAATGGTGGACTTACCTGCAAGGTGGGGTTTTCAGCATTTCATTAATCGTAGCTGATGCTCGTAGAATTACATTTCAACAAGTCTGCATTTTCTTCATCAACATGTTCCCTGATTAGTAGTTAAGCATGTTTCAATCAAATTGAGAAAGACTTGAGGTCTGGTATGTTCAATAGTTATCCCTGATAATTACAGCACATACTTCTATGATGATGTGGGATATTGCTCCATAGTTGCTAAATTTTGCACACCAAACATATTATGCCAATCTTTTCATGGTAAGGTGCATTTACTAAGAAGTCCTTGAGCAAAATTATTGTTATTGACTAGTTTGACCTAAACTAAAAATTGTTGTAAACATATGGATATGGTCGGAGTTACTGGTACGAACCGAGGATCTTCGGGAACTAGAACGCAGGGTGTATGGATGAGTAGCCAGAACTTGATAGAAAGGAGGAAGAACTTGGAAGAAACTATTTGTATTGATTCATAATTGGTTGTCTCAATTACAAGCCTCCAGACTCTTTATATAGTTCTAGAGTCCGATTGATGTTGAGACTAATATAGTCCTATTTGTATACAACTCGAATTTAACTCTTTCTATTCTTTAACTTTCTATATTTGAACTTGCCGGCTTCACTCTTTCCTTCTTCCTGCGCTGGAATTGAATCCCAACAAAGCTGTCCGTAACATTTCCCCCCTCCTTTTGAAACAGCTTGTCCTCAAGTTGATAATCAGGAAATTCGCGTTGAAATTCTTCTCTAGTGATCCAAGTTTCGTCTGCTTCGGTCGTAGCATCGTTCTTCCACTGCACCCTTAACTCCCATATACCTCGATTAAGACGTGCGCGAATAATACTCGCAGGTTGCAGTTGTACATGCCCATGATGTAATGGAGGTAACTCTGTAACATGCTCAGGAGGAGTACCAACAAAAGGTTTGAGATTGGCAACGTGAAAAACATTATGAATTCCAGCATGCTCTGGAAGTGCCAACCTATACGCAACCTGACCAATCTTGGACACAACTTTGTATGGACCGAAAAAACGGGGACGCAATTTACAATTGAGACCTGGAGCAATAGCAGAAATTTGTCTTTGATGTAATCGAAGCCAAACCCATTCACCTTCTTGAAATTGAAGTTCACGACGTTTATTATCCGCCAAACTCTTCATGTGTTGTTGAGATTGAAGCAACCGTAAACGAATCTCCTGGAGAAATTCATCGCGGTCGGCTAGTAATTGTTGTACTTCCTGACTCGCAGCTGGGCCATCTTTGTAAGGAATCAATGGAGGAGGTTGCCGCCCATAAACCACTTCAAAAGGAGTGGATTTAAGAGCCGAATGATATGATGTATTGTAACAAAATTCAGCCCAAGCCAACCGCTGCGGCCACGAACGCACTCGATCTCCACATAAACAACGAATATACATTTCAATCGTCCGATTAACTACCTCAGTTTGGCCATCTGATTGTGGATGATATGCGGTACTCATGTGTAGCTTAACGCCTGCTAATCTGAATAGATCTTTCCAAAATTGACTAGTGAAAATCTTGTCACGATCACTGACAATTGATTCCGGAAACCCATGTAATCGGAAAAAACTTGCGCAACAGACTGTGCTGTAAACGGATGACTCAAAGTAAGAAAATGCGCATACTTTGAAAATCATCACCACGGCCAAAATGACTATCTTGGTAGCAACTTTAGGCAAACCTTCAATGAAATCCATACTAATATCACCAAACCCAAGAGGTAAGCAAGGATAAAAATCTATCGTTCTTGGATCGGTTCAGGTCAGAACTAGCCGTTATGCCAACATCGGCCGATTCTGGATTTGGGAAAAACCGGATGAAATTCGCTTGAATTTGTTTAAAACCACCAAAATTTGAAAACTAGAATTTGAATTTGCTAAACCGGAAAACCGTGGGTTTTCCGTTTTGCATTCGACCAGAACCAGAACCCGCAGAATCACGGCACGCACGGATTTTGATCCATGTACCGCAAAGGTCGGAGTAATCCCACGGATGTAATCGAGATGATTTGTACTTTTGACAAGTAACACACGCACGAATAAACTCTTGGAGTAACCGGCGACCTCCTGGTATATAAAAACTTGCCTGGATGCGATGCCAAGTTTTTGTGACGCCTTCATGACCCACCGAGTGAGCAACAGAAAAAATATGCTGAAGGCCTGAAAAGTCAGCGTGAATAAATATATGGCGACGACACAACAATAACCCATCCGCAAATTCCCATTCGCCGGGTAATGAACCAGCCGTCCACTCATTGTATTTGGCAGTCCACGATGGCTGAGATTTGAGTTGACAACGGAGGTCATCATAATATGCAAAGTCGGTAGTTGATAGCACATGTACATCAAGCTCTTCATGCTGACGAGAGAGCGCGTCGGCGACAATGTTTTCCTTGCCTGGTTTGTATTCGACTTCAAAATCGTAGCCGAGAAGTTTCGGAATCCAATGATGTTGTGGTACCGTTGTCAACCTTTTATCCAGAAGATGTTTCAGACTATAATGATCTGTCCGCACACGAAACTTGTGACCCCAAATGTAAGGCCTCCAATGTCGGACAGCGAACACTAGTCCAATTAGTTCCCGTTCATAAGCTGGCAATTTGGCCTGATGAGCTGCCACCGGTTTGCTAAAAAATGCAATCGGTCGGCCCCCCTGATGCAGGACGGCGCCAAAACCAACCCCCGATGCATCACAATCGATCACAAAGTCCTTTGTAAAATCTGGAAGTTGCAAGACCGGTCTGATGCGATGGCTGCTTTAGATTGTCAAAAGCAATCAAGCCTCCTCAGACCATTTAAAACTTTCTTTGCAAAGTAGTCGGGTAAGTGGCGCTGCAACATGACCGAAGTCTTGGATGAATTTGCGATAATAGCCCGCTAGTTCCAAGAATCCCCGCAAACTTCGAATGTTGCGAGGTTGTGGCCACTCGAGGACTGCCGAGACTTTCCCTTTATCCATAGCTACCCCGGTAGCCGAAATAACATGGCCCAAATACGAAATTTGTCGTTGCCCAAAAGTGCACTTCTCGTTAAGAAACAGCTGATGAGTAGAAAGCAGCTGCAAAACCTGACGAACATGATGAAGATGCTCCATCCACGTCCTGCTATAAATCAGAATATCGTCGAAAAATACTAGCACAAAGCGACGAAGGAAGGGTTGTAATATGGAATTCATCATCGCTTGAAAAGTTGAGGGAGCATTGCATAGACCAAAAGGAAGAACCAAGAATTCAAAAAGGCCATGGTGCGTCCGGAACGCCGTTTTCAGAACATCCTCCGGAAACATTCGAATTTGGTGATAACCGGATCGCAAATCTAGCTTGGTGAAGAAACATGCTCCTTCCAGCTCATCCAAAAGTTCGTCCACATGTGGGATTGGAAATTTATCCTTGATTGTGTGTTCGTTGAGTGCGCGGTAATCCACACAAAACCGCCAGGATGCGTCTTTGTTTCGAACAAGAAGAACCGGTGAAGAAAAGGGTGACGAGCTCGGCCGAATAATCCCTTGGGCTAGCATTGTGGCACACTGACGCTCAATTTCGTCTTTCTGAATATGTGCATAACGGTAGGGACGTACCATGATTTTCGGTGCGTTTGGTACTAGCCGAATATGATGATCGTAGGATCGGCCGGTGCAAACTCAGAGAGGCGTAAAATCGATGCTCGAACTCGGCCAAAAGTGGTGCCAACAATTCAGTGCGATCTGTGGTTTGTACCATAGCTGCAGACATTGGTTGGTAATTCAGCCCTGTCCAGGTAATGCGAGTATTATGCTCCCAATAAGAAAATTGCATTTGAGCGAAGTTCCATAATACCGGTCCTAGCGTGCTCAGCCATTGCATTCCCAAAATGACGTCGAAACCTGACAATGGTATAATATAGAAATCGACGGCGAACTCGGACGCTGCAATAGTCAGGGGCGTCTGTTTGCAAATACCGGCACAAGCTAACCTGTCGCCATTGGCCACCTTGACCCGGAGTCCGCTGTGAGGTTGGATGATGAGGTTGCAGATAAACATGCCGTATTGAGGAAATTGTGAGTGGATCTGTGTCAAAAGGGCAATGCCTTGAATGTGCCATCGAATCGCCACTTGCATTGTCTGGACCGAGCATAGACCAGTGACGGCAAGCAATGAGATTTCTGGTTCGACCTCCGCTGCTATGTAGTCCTCCGATGTATCGTCAACACTTTGGTCGAATTCGGGTTCTAACCAAAACAACCGTTTGCAGCGGTGTCCCCTCACAAACTGCTCGTCGCAATTAAAACATAAGCCGCGTTGACGACGGTCAGCCATCTCGGCAGCAGACAGCCTGCGAAAGACTCCCGTGCGTGTCTCTGTGGTCGCCGGGTCGTGGCCTGCGCGGTTGTCACGGCTGGTGCCTGGGACGATGGAGTGGCGCGAGAAGGTTGCGGAAATCCAGCGCAGCCCATTATCCGGTTGCTCGCCTGTGGCCTATTTGTCGGAACTGCTACAGGCGGGTTGAGCCGTTCATATGCACGGGGCCAAGTTTAGAGCTTGTTGCAGGGATGTCGGTCCTGCTAACTCCACGTGCGTGCGAATTGGTTCCGATAGCCCGGCGGTGAAAAGCTCAATCTGGTGAGTCTTGGACAACCCGATGGTATGGCACAAGAGGTCTGTGAATTCCTGCTGATATTGCGCCAATGAACCGAGCTGTTGCAGATGCTTGAGAGCCCCCAACGTGTTCGTGCGAATGGCTGGACCAAAACGCATCGAACAATAATGTTTGAATACTGCCCAGGGAATCTGGCCCTCATCGCGTTCCAACTGATAAAACCATGAGTGAGCAACCTCTGACAGGTGAAAAGCGGCCATCCAGAGTTTATCTTCTTCAGGGATTTGATATGCGCGAAAGTATTGATCGCATTTAGTCAACCATGTGATTGGGTCGACTGAACCATCATAGATTGGAAGATCCAAACGTGGAAGGCGCGGTCGATCCAACTGCGTCCGTGGAGCATCATATTGTTTGCGGTACCCGTGGTGATTCTCAAAGTCCTCTCCAGTGCCCCGATATTCCTGAAAGCCGCCTCCCTGTGTCCGATTTTGCTCAAAGCCGCCCTGCATTCGATTGTCGACGAACCGAGGAGGCGGTGGAGCCCGAGCGGCGGGCGTGATGCCTGAGGTTTCTTCGATCGAAGATGGAAACGGCAGCAGTCCCGCTCCCGTGTGCGCCGCTGGGGTTGGGGCGGAAGGGTTGGCCGTCGCTGGGGCCGCCGGATCGACCCGGAGTGCTGCGAACATCTGGCGCATCTCCTGTGCTAGGCCGTCAAGTCTCTGCTCGGACGCTAGTTGCTGCTCGCGACATCGCCTGTCGTTCATCTCCTGGAGGTTAGTGATTGCCTTGAGTAGTTCCGATTGCGCCTGTTCCAATCCATCGAGTCGTGCGTCGGTTGCAGAGTCAACCTTGGGTGGCATGGTGGGCGGGATCGGTGAATCTGATACCAAGTTGGTAGAACCGATGATCTTCGGGAACTAGAACGCAGGGTGTATGGATGAGTAGCCAGAACTTGATAGAAAGGAGGAAGAACTTGGAAGAAACTATTTGTATTGATTCATAATTGGTTGTCTCAATTACAAGCCTCCAGACTCTTTATATAGTTCTAGAGTCCGATTGATGTTGAGACTAATATAGTCCTATTTGTATACAACTCGAATTTAACTCTTTCTATTCTTTAACTTTCTATATTTGAACTTGCCGGCTTCACTCTTTCCTTCTTCCTGCGCTGGAATTGAATCCCAACAAAGCTGTCCGTAAAAGTTACCCTATAGCTTTCACAAAATGTTGATTTTTTCCCCGTGAGTTGAATTGTATCGTTAAGGATTAAACTCCAGTTGTTGATTTTTGTCCCTTGCCTCTCTGATTTTGTTTACTTTCATCCTGTCCAAATATTTGTAAGCATGCTTATTAAGGCGTCGCCTAAGCGACACTTAGGCAATAAGGCGTTGCCGATGTCGTAATGCGTCGCCCCGCCTTGCTGCCTCCTCCCCGCGGTTCCTCGTCGCGCGGCTCCTCCTCCCGGCACCCTGCCGCCGTCTCCGTCGCGTAGCTCCTCAGCACCTCCTCCCCGACGCTGAGGGAGGAGGCGGCACGAGCGAAGGGGCACGGAGGGAGAGCCAGAGAGAAAGCAGGGGAGGGGAGGTGGCGCGACACAGGCCGGCGCTGCTGTTGAAGGAGGACCGGAGGAGGCGGCGCGGGCGAAGGAGCGCTGAGGGAGGACGGAGGAGGCGACGCGACCCGGCGCTGAGGAGGCGACGCAGGCGAAGGAGCGCTGAGGGAGGACGAAGGAGGCGGCGCGGGCGAAGGGGCGCTGGGGAGGACGGACGAGGCGGCGGCGAAGGGGCGTTGGGGAGGACGGATTGAGGAGGCGAGCAGCGCCGCCAAGCGGGGGGGGAATAGAGGAGCCATGGGCGGGCAGCGGGCGGGCACGGGCACGGGCAGCCGGGATCTTCTGCGGCTAGAGATTACTGCTGCCAGGATCTTCTACGGCCGCTCTGCACTATCGCCTTAGGATTTATAAGGCGTCGCCTCGCGCCTTAGCGCTTAAAAGGTGTGAGGGGGATGGGTCGCCTCGCCTCGCCTTACCGCCTTAATAACCATGTTTGTAAGAGGTCCTCTCTTTCTCTCTGTGTGTTTTTTTAGGGGAAGAGATCCTAGTGCATGTAACTAGAAATGTTCATGTATAAGATTATGGTGATCAAGATGAGAATGATGAATCGGAAAAGTTAATGAGCTCAGGGAGATGGGGTCCAGCACCAAAGTTAGTTTTTTTGGGGGTGAAAGTTAAATATTAGCAATTTAATTTTTCCATGTTTGTCTGGCTAGATAATCAAATTCTTTCATCATGTCCTCTCAAGCAATGGTTGATGCTCTAAAATTTACTGCCTTGTGCCATTTCTAGTATTTAAGAGTATATTCATTTTTCTGGTGCAACTTGCCAATCAGGTGCTTGAAAAGGAAGCCTTTCAGAAGCAAATGCTAGAGAAGTTGATATGGATTTCAGCTTTCATGCTTGTTGGAGCTCGTCATCCAGGGGCTACTGTTGGTGTGGTAGAAAAAGAGTACCGATCTGAGGTAACACTCTCTAATCAATGTTTTATATCTGTCCAAGTTCCGAGTTATCTTCTTTCCATTAGTTCAAAGTTTCAAAAGCAGTAAAAGTGTACATGTCTTTACAAAAATGAAAACTATGTGAGAAGTCCTGAGATATTCAGAACCATCGAATTGCTGTGCAATGTAGTTGTTTGCTCCTTGTTGTGCATTACAATATTAAGATATGTTATTGAACAAAACTATATTTGTTCCTGTTTGCAATTGACTGCACAAAATTGTCTAATATCTTTCCTACATTTGTCATCTGCTTGAAACAATATCCATGTCTTCAGTTTACTTCAGAAATTTTGGAGATAATGCTCCTAGATAGAGCTTACCAATATCTGTTCAAGACTAAGTAATTCTTGCAAGACAAGATTCATTGTGTTTCTTTGTTCTGGCAGGTGTCCAGCCTGATAGCTGAATTAGCATCTGCTGCGGCTGCAGACAGGGGGCTTTCATTTGACGAAGGCATAGAAGAGAGGCTTTGTGCGTACTCCAGAGCTGTGGCACACTTCCCAACTGCCGTCAAAGAGGCAAGTCCTAGCTCTATCTATATATCATTTAAACCTGCATATGTTCTGTTCTATTGCCTTCAACATTATTGACATATAAGCATTTCAATGGAGCAGTTCAAGTGGAGGAATGGTTGGTTTTACTCTCTCACTGAAAAGGCGCTCACAGAAGGAAATCCGGATCCATGCCCACTCCACACAGCTTGGCTCAAGGAGATTAAGGTCATATAGAGAATTTTCATGTACATGAGATGTGGTCTTGGGTTAAACTCTTGAAAATAGAGAAAATCACCTATTCCGTCATGTACCATGCCTACAGCTATAAGTGCCTTTTTGAATTGAATGCTACTTATTAGCCCATTACACTTGTAATTTCCATACCTGGTTGAAAATAAACCTTTTGCATGTGAAAATTTCGTGCTCAAGCATTTTTTACAAGGGAAAATCTTTATATACTACTGCAAAATTCTCAGACCGCTGATCTGCCATTACAAAATGACACCTCCCTTCCATGTTATTATATTTTACAAACGTTACCTTTTTTTTTGTCACCGCTATTAACTCTGTTAGAATTTTTTCATCAAATTTTTTAAAAAATATCCAAATTACCATTGTCTTCTTCCTCCATCCCCTTTGTCCATCTCTCTCCTCCTCTTCTCTCCCTCGTGCCTAGACCTCATCCCACCTGCCTACGCCCTACGCCGCGTCCCTCCCCTGACCGTCGCCTCCTCCCCCTTTGCTCGATGCTTGGCTTGGCTTAGCGCGCGAGTTCCTCTTTCCAATTGAAATAGATAGTGAGAGGGAAGAACAAAGAGGGAGAGAGTAAGAAAGAAAGGGGTGGTGTTGGGGAACAGTGGCGACAACAGTCGTATGACGAGTCCGGAGGCGAACGAGGGAGGCCAGAACACAGAGCGACGATGGGAACGCCAGTGGTGGAGAAGACAGACATGGTAGCGGTGGATTCGAGTGAAATATATGGGAATAGAAAAAACATGTCGTGTTCCCAGATGAGGGGTTCTGTCTCGGGAGGGTTGTCAGAGACGCCGAGGAGGCTGGCAGCGGCGGCCATGGAGAGGCGGAGGAGCTCGGTGGTGGCAGCCTACGGTGGACGAGGTGGCCAATGAAGGTGAGGTATAGCTTCAGTGTGATGGGACACACCTCGTGACGAGTTTGGCTCGATGAGAAGGCGACGGATGTGGCAAATCGGCGAGAGCAGAGAACGGGGCAGCGGTGCGGCTCAACACCGACGGCGCTCTAGCAGGTCCCGACGAGAGTTTGTAGTGGTATAGAAATGAGATGTTACTTTGCATAGCAGATGAGAGGCTTAGTGACTTTGCATTGACATATTAGAGGACGAAATTACTATTCTGAATTTTGATAGCAACAAGATGCATGTGAGGTTTGCTGCCATCGGTATCCGGAGGTTAAACTAACATAGAGGATATTATTTTCCTAAATGATACTGACTAAATGGAGGGTGTCATTCTTTTGTGATTTTTTATTATTAATTAACGCATTTTTAATTTATTTGTTACTAACCCCTTGTCAACTTTATTTTGAAATATGATTCAATACTGTCACACTACATGGTAAATCTAGCGAAATGACATTTCTTACCATACCACTAGCAGTGACATGGCAAAAAAAAACACTATCATGTCACGGTGCTGGAGTGCAGGATTTGACCACGCATGGTTATTGGTGTGATAGTGTTGTTTTGCTACAAAATGGTCCGAATTTAAAATAAAGTTGGCAATGTGTTATTAATAAAACAATATTTTTAAAAAGATTATTTAATAAAAAAGTTATTATTTTGTCCGATCAAAAAGTTAAGGAAGAAACCCATATTATCCCCTCAACTATCATGTTGTTCTAATTTAACCCCTTAACTGCAAATCTGAACAATTAACACCCTTAACTATCACAAATTCCATCCTTTTGTGATACTCTGGTGGTTTCTTCACCGACGAGGTGTCCATGTCATCATATATACCGACGTGGCAAATAATAATATTATTTTTTGTCCAACGCATCACGTCTTGCCTTCTCTCTGGCCTTCAGTCGTTCACCGCCTGCTTACCACAAATCGCTGCTGCTCCCTGCCGTCCGCGTGCAGCTCGCCCATGCGCGGCGCACCTCCAGTCTGACGTCGCCACTGCCAAAGCGCTCCTCTCTCTCTCTCTCTCTCCAGTCACACCCACAAAACCAAACAATTATGCTCAAAATGAGCAACAGCGTAAAGAGGAAATGGATCTGACCCCAAGCCGAGCCGAACAAATTCATCCAATTTGATCGATTTGGTCACCGTAATCTAAACAACAGGAGAGAGAGAGAGAGAGAGAGAGAGAGAGAGAGAGAGCCCTCAAGTAAAATTAGCATGGCTCCTTTTACAGGATATGGCACCATGGCTGCTTCGTCACAAGCTCGACGCCACGGCTAACCGCATCACTTGGTGTATATTTCCCGGCTCCTCTGTATCCAGTAGCCTCCTTTTCCAGGATATGGCAAAATGCATCTAGCATCCGCATCATGGATGATCTAGAGATTGCTGTTGTAATATCATAATTTTTTGAGTTTTAAAAACCTTTTGAGTAGTTTAGTTCTTTGAACAAATTCACCAAATTTTATTTGAATTAATCAAGCTTAAATGAGACTTTCAAAAGTTAAAATAATTTAATGTGATTAATCTAAATATCAATTAATTCTAAAACTATTTTATTTGTGTTCTTTCTACTTGAAAATATTTTTCAGATTTTTATGAGTTCAATTGCTATTTGGATTTACTGGTATTTCTAAAATTCAAAACCTAATTAAAATATCAAAAAGTAAAATGGGCCGAAACCCAATCCTATTCCTTAGCCAGCTCAGTTTGTCGGCCCAAATCCTGCGCAGCCTGCTCCTTTCTCTCTCCCCGCTCGCCTGGCCCTACCTACCAGTCACTCACGCGTCGTGTGCGACACGGTTGCGTTCCAACCGCCGTCGCTGATGTGTGGGTCTCTCTTGCACTACTGTTCATTGTCTTAAACCGTGCGCACCCTGGACTCCGCCGCCGTGCCGCCTTCGGACTCTTCTGTGGCCCCGCCACTACGGGTTATTTCAGGCCTCGACGTGCGCATCAAAACGACCGCATCAACCCTAGCCGCCAATCCCCTGAAGTCCAAAGCCCTAGTTCGCCGTTACTTCGCCGAAATCGAAGCTCTAACCCTACCACCACCGCCACTGTTCTTCGTCAATTCTGTCACCGTCGGTGAGCTCCGGTCGCCATCGATTACACCATCAGGTTCCCCTGGTCATGTTCTACCTGGTGCTTACCTTCTCGTCGGAGGAGGATCACCGTAGCACTGTTGCACCGTCGAAGCCCTCGTCGCCGCTCTGCTTCACTGTCGCCGCCGTGTTCTGGTCGACATCATTGACCATTGGTCCTTGCGCATGACCCGGTTGCATCGCCTCGTCTTTGCAATTCGTTTGCGCACACCCAAAACCTCGTCGGAGCCCTTCACCACCATTTAGCCGTCAACCCAAGTCGCCGCCTTCGCCTTATTCGCCGTTGAAGCCTTTGCCATTCTCCATCGCCGCATCAGAGCCATTAGATGAGTTCGCCGGAGTTTCCACATGCCGGCGATGGTCACCTTTCGCCACTGGTCACCACCGTCACGCCATGGGAGTCGTCGATCTTTGTCAGCGTGGCCGTCTACGTGCCATCCCCATCACTGCCACGTGTGTGGCAAACCAGATCCAAAACCTAAACCCTAAACCCAGTTAAACCTAGTCCCCCGTGAGCCATGCCTATGCCCATGTGGGTCCTACATGGTAGAGCTATAGTAGACCCATAAGCCTTAGACCCGTGAGCCAACTTCGTGGACTCGATCCGTAGACCAAAGGGCCCACCTGTCTGCCACTATTTGGAATTTTTCAGATTTTCTTTTAATTTTGAAATTATGGCTGACGTCAAGATGACACAATGATTTGGAATTGCCAGTAGAAAGATAATTCGGGAAATTCGAAATAGAAATTCCTTTTTCTTTTCTTTGGTTTAGATCTTCGAAAAGACCATTCTTCTACATACGAACTCTGATTGAGCCCACTCAAATTTCTAAATTCATCTAAATTCAAGCTCTACCTTTATGAGATTTTTATTTAATTTTTGGAGTTAGTTATCTCTCTATTTTGTATTTATTTAGTTATTTACTTTCGTTTGCGAGTAGACGTTGATACTTCGGGAGCTTTCGAAGGAGAAGAAGTTGATCAAGCTCAAGACCATTACCAAGACTTGTTTTAAGGCAAGTTGTACCTTTGACCACGTTGAGCCCAATTTTTCAAAAAATATTTTGATTCAATTATTGTATTTTACTTTTAAGTATTTATTTAAATATTTTGGGATTAGCTATACACCATTTGATTATATCTACTTTGCCTATTGTATTATCATAATATTTTGTCGCCCTAGTTTGGTTAATTACTAGTTGGTATTATCATAGCACCAACATGGACTGGTTAGTTACGAATAGTCTGCTTAGCCATACAATGAGTCATTGATATCATTTGAGTTGCAAATATAAACTTGACTAAGCGATTTTGGAACTTGTGTAAAACTGTGCACAATATGTTGTTACTCGTTGATGGCACATATTGCACTTAACCAACATGGTGGGAAAATATTTAGACTGATACGAGTAGATGGAAATGTGTTATGGTGGAGTTGTGTGAGCTTGGGAATTTATGAATGTGATAGTTGGTAGTAATTGGTAGTCTCGCCTTGGTCAATTAAGGATTTAACTTTATGCGTTATTGAAATGAGCTATAACTGTACAATCACATGCCTAATAGGATGGGTCTAACCTAGTAAGCTATGGAGTCTTGGTGTTGATTACCCAGGCATATAGTTTAAGCTATGTGCTAGGGTGGAGGCGTGTTTTTGCCTATTTGGCGATTCACATTTGTGAGTAGTTCGCCGTCTTCAGGTCCAACGGTGTGCGATGGGCTAGCCACCTGTGTGGGGGTTGGTGCCGGCAGTAAGCACAATGGGAGTGTCAATTATTGAGATGAAGTTTTAGAAATGTTTTGTTGTGATCATCTCTGATCCAGCTGATTGCATCTTGTGGGTAAAGTATACTACCTCTGTAAAGTGTTAATCAATCTATTTGAATAGTTGCGTCTGTGGTCATGGGCATGCTCGAGGATTTCACACAAGGGGTAGATTTTCATAAAAGTAATTGGAAAGAGACAACTGTGTGGGGAAACTTATGTAGCTATGTGAAGTAAATTGATTAGGATATGTGAGCTTTGTGAAAATACTTGTTAAAATTATTATTGTTATTTGTTTTGAGTAATATTTTTTATCTATTATTTGTATTCAATTGCAAATGTTGTTTTTATGCAAAATAACCACATAAGCCATTTCCTTTGGAATAAACCATAATCTATAATTGCATTCTGTGGTACAACTTGTTGAGTACTTGGAGTACTCATTCTTGCTGCAATCATTCAGCTGAAGTGGAGAAATCGTCGCCTACTTTCGAGGAGGCCGGAGCTTTACAAGGATGGTGATCGTTAGGTCTTTGTCCCAGTCGGTTGCCTCTGGCGAGTCAATGGGTATCCGCTGGAGTTGTTTTCGTTCCGCTACTGTTTCTTTATTTAGTGTTAGCCATGCGTGGCTTAATAATTGTAAACTCGATCATAAGGTCAAAACTGTTATTTATTACTCAAATTAGTCGTTTATTCTTATATTTTTCTTGTGTGGAATGATATTCATCTATGTTGACACTTTGTACACTAGTGTGATTATGGACTAGTGCAGTATACATAAAGGGTCCATATATGCATTTTTGGGCCCTGACAGAGGTGGTATCAGAACCATACTGACTGTAGGTCCTAACCTTAGTTAGATTGGTCATCCTTAGAGTGTCAAAACTATTTTCTAAAGTAAAATTAACTTGCAAGATTAATGAATTTCTTAAGTTCTCTTATCTCTCTCTTGACTCATCTAAGTGCTGATAATCTTCTCTCCACTGTTTTTAAATTGGTTCTTACCCCGTTTGTCTATCTTTGATAGATGACACAACTTCAATCCTATGGAGAGCGTACCGGAGGTTTCGCTGCGGAGTTGTGGAAGATTCTACAAGTACTTGGAGGATTTGAGAGACCACTCTACCAGGGCACCAACTGGATGGTGAATGGTCAGAATCGTGGAGTGCTATGCCGGTTAACCATCTACTCCCGTAGGGATACCAGGGCTAGTCGTCCCATGAACATCATCGTTTAGAGGATCATCTTCGCTGAAGGGATCCAGGAGTCTTCACGTCTTGCCATCCTACAAGTGTGCAATATCTACGCCAATGAGTTGAGGGATTCAGTCTTCCGCCTTCATCCCCGCGCCGCCACCGTGGATCTTCCAGCCCGCTACCCGTTCACCGACGAAGAAGAAGACACCACTGTGGTTCACCTCACTCATTTCGTCGTCGCCCAGGAGGAAGCCTCGGAGACTACTGCCACAGAACTACAGGGAGCCTATGAGACGATGTAACTTGCAGAGGAGATGATTGTAGAACTGGAGGAAGCTTTGTACATTCTGGAGGAGCCTAAGGAGCCCGAGGGGCCTGAGGAACCCGAGGAGCCTGTGGAGCCAGAGCCACTCATGCCTGCACGCGAGCCACCTGCTCCTGTTGGGCCAGTTCCAGGACATCATGATCAGTTCACGAGGATGCCTGCACGTCTACCAGTCTATGGTAGGGAAGTGTGTCGTCTTGGCTGTGGAGGTTACCTCAGCGATTGAGTCAGTCGACGTTTAGGCTTAGCAGTTGAGGCTCGGTGTGTGAGAGCCGCGTCAGCTTAAGTTTAAAAGTGTCGTCCTTTAGACGGTAGATTTATGTGATAGGTTCGTTTTCGCTTTCTTGTGTGTAGTATGAGCTGCAAAAGCCTTTAGGCATTTGTTATAGCCATGCTAAGACCTTTATTAATATATAATTATTTCATTTGAGTTCTTTGTGCTATGTTTGTTCGGTTTAACCTACCCCTGCTTAGTTCTTAACTTATCTTGTGCTTGCTACCTTATATAATCCTTTGAGCTTTCGTCAGATGGTTTAGACTCGCAACACCACTGCTAGTGGATCAGGAACTAATGGAGCAGAAGGAAATGAACAACCACCTGCAGGAGTAGTTCCACCTCAAGCACCGCTGATAGTGAAGGGATACAAGTAGGCTACATAGCTAATAATTCAAAAATTCTACCACGTAAGCCAGGATGCCATGCAAACAAGAGATCATCGATTGTTACCACCAAACGTGCATTGCAGCGGAAGAAGAGTTGTAGCAGCCTGATCCAACTTAAAGCGTGTCGATGAAGTGGTCGAAGTCGATCATCCAGCGTAGTCAATCATCCTCGGTGGCGATCGTCTCTTTCAGCAACCAATCAAGTTCCTCGCCAAGGTCGTGGATTGTCCTCAAGCACAACAGCAACTGTAGTAGCGCCTCTACGGTATCCACACGTCTAGGGAAGGAACACCGTACGCCGGTGTGCTAGCACCAACTCACATGGTAAGGCTCTCCGGAAGATGACAGGTAGGGTTTCGCTAGAGCAACTCACGTCACGTCTATCTCGTCTGTCCCCTCCCAGCAGCCTCATGCATCCCCTTATATAGAGCTTATGACGGATCCTATCTGGGCATGTTTGTTCCAACCCGTTGAGTGTGTGACCCGTTAGGTTCATGCGTAGTCCGTTGTGACTCAGAAATGTTTTTTTGATCATGATTCATTAGTGGTTCCTAGCTGGATATAACGATTTCTGAATACACATAAATAATATCAGACGAACCTTAATGCAATTTGATCTACGAGTAGGTCCTTATCACTTACGATTAGCTCGTATCTCTATATGACCAGTTTTTATTTAGTCTTGACAAGTTTGTAACTCCTTACGACCAGGTTACGATCAGTTAATGATCATGTTCGATCGGCCTACGACCAGCTCGTCTCTCCATACGAATAGTTCGTATCTGTTCGAACTGAACGACCTGCTCATGTATTCTCCCTTTGCCTCACGATATCTGGTTGAACTCCAGGTGAGATATCATGTCATTCATGG
This sequence comes from Hsuehochloa calcarea, assembly GCA_036346395.1. NCBI lineage: Eukaryota > Viridiplantae > Streptophyta > Magnoliopsida > Poales > Poaceae > Hsuehochloa > Hsuehochloa calcarea. The sequence continues at coordinate 15,676,593 of CM070608.1, forward strand.
ACTGCTCAATACTTTCTCGATCAAGTGTCGGATAACTTCACGTGGTCGAACTCTTCGACCATTAGTGGCATTACCATGCACTTTCTTTATTTGACCACATCGAGGGGCCTAGAGATATCTCTTTGTTATGTTAGGAGAGGCAAATCCCATATCCGACTAGTCATATTCCTCCTCATGTTTCATAGCATACCTGAAAGCTACATTTATAACTACCCAGTTACGGAGTAGTGTTTGGCAACCCCAAAGTGTACTCTTACGCATGTAGAAAACTATGTTGATCTCAGGTCTAAGGATTATACATCATCATTGCTTGAGAGCAACTGCTGACATATGAGATCATAACAATCCCTGCAGTGTCTCAAGGTGGGTCAATCCAACACCATGTTCTCTAACATGTGTTCACATTATTGATTCAATATCTCTATATCCATGACCGATGAAACATGGTCATCAATCAATACATATGCTGGTCGATAGAGTCACTAGTGTTTCGACCAGAGATACATTTAGAACGACACCATCTAAGTTAAAGAGCTTCACCAATAAGTCACATACTTGTTAATCTTTATCAATTATGATTCATTCAAGGAACATAATAATATTTATTCAATAACTCATAAACATAGACGTGATACAGTCATCTCTATGATTGCCTCTAGGGCATATCTTCAACAGTCTCACACTTGCACTAGAGCCAATCAAATAGGTATCGAATACCCATAGCTCTTGTGTGCAACAATTCAAAATTTCTACCACGTAAACTAGGATGCCAAACAAGTAGATGACCACCAGACGCGTAGTGCAGTGGAAGAAGAGTTGGAGTCTGCAGTTCCTCGTGAAGATCGCAGATCGTCCTCAAGCGCAACAGCAACCGCAGTAGCGCCTCTACAATATCCACATGTCCAGGGAAGTGTAACATCCCAAATGTGGATTTGTGTTTCAAATGTAAGAAAATGAGAAGAAATTAAAACTTTTCTTACATCTTGAAGTCTTTGGACATTTCTGTAATTCTTGTAAAGGAATTATGGAAATCAAAATCAAAATCCTCGATCGACTCCAATCAAAAACCTCCTTGACAAGGATCTTGTGCCAAACCCCTGTAAACATTTCCCCTGAGCTCTAGGGATGACTTGTGGCGCCTCTGAATTATTTCATGATATTTAGAAATTATTTGATAATTTTGGGAGGCATGTCAAACCAGGTCAAAGCTTGGTCCAACCCTAATTCACACCTTCTGGAATTTCTTGAGAAAAATGCAGTACATAAAAGTCTATGTAAATTTTATGTGAGGTTTATTCTGCAGTCAGCAACCTCCAGTTAAAATTTTATAATTTTTTGGCGCTGGTTTGCTACCTTAAATAATTCCTCAAAAATTAGTTGTTTAAATTCAAACCCTAACTGGTTTTCACTGTTCATTGGGTTCGAATCAGACTCGGGCTCGAGCCACTTGACTGGGTTCGATCAACTAACTGCACCGACTCGGTCGTTTGGGCGCGAGCATTGTGAGTTGTTGGATCGGCATCGAACGGCCCACGATCGCGTGAACGTTCGGACTAATCGCGCACTGATCTACGTGGACCGTTGGATTCTAAATCAAAGGCCCACGATCGCGTGAACTATCCGAGCGCGCTGATCCAAGTGAACCGTTGGATTCTAAATCAAAGGCCACGATTGCGTGAACGTTCGGACCATCCGAACGCCTCGCGCAATGTGAACCGTAGGATCCAAATCAACGGCCCAGGTTTGAGCGAGCGATCGAATCGTTATAATCACCCCGTTCTAATTGAATCGTTCGATTTCAATCCGACGGCGGAAAAGTCATCTCCTTCCTCGGGTCAGAGCGCGAATCTGAGTCCGGCAATGGCGTGAGTAGAGGAGAAAATGAGCAGCGTGCAGTCACCTCCGTGGTCGCCTTTAAACGGCTATCTCTGCGCGCATTAAATGCCCGTCGTGCTCCTCCCTCAGAAGTCCATGGTTCAACTGCTCCCGTCGCTCTCGCGTGCTCCCATGGCAGTATTGACCGAGGAGAAATATCGCCGTTGCTCACTGCCATTCTTAGCTATTTAAGTTCCATTGCTTCACCCTTGGCTTCCTTTAGCACTTCCGCAGCTCCAGCTAGCACTCACGAGCTTGTTTGAGCTGCAATCATTCGAAATCCATTCGACCGCCGTTGTTGAGTTTTGAGCTTCGGTGAAGGCGGTACAGCAGGGGCTTTCTCCTTCTAATTTTTGCTCCCTCTGCGCCACCTTTACTCTCTGAAGCTTAACCCTCACTCAATTTGGTTCTTTTCGTTCAGGGTTGGACTGAATTCGGATTTTCCTATTTTTGGCTGAAATCCGCATTTCTCTTCACCAGCGCAGATTCGACCCTTCTTTGTGCTTTCTCTGGGCTCTGGTAACTTCTTATTAGTCCCTAGTTGCTTGGCACCCGCTCCCTTGGACCGCAGCTGAGCTCTTTTGCGTTTTTCATTTTTGGTCATTTTGAGTCGTCTCGGTCATCTCCGGCTTGCCGGCGTTCTAGGCCACCGCAGCCAAAACTGCTGGTACCATTGGGTGCGCAAGATTGTTAGGAACCCATTATGGGCATTTGCTCGCACCGCCGTGGCCAGAGTCGCCGGCGACGAGCCTCTCTTCCCCGTCGTTTTGTCAGATGAAAACAGGGTTGGGTGTTTGAACGTGATTCGAGGTGGACCATCGATCCTTAGATCTATGGCCCAGGATCACGCGAGAGTTTGAATTAATCGCACGCCTTGATATGTGGACCATTGGATCCAAGATCAATGGTCCCGATTCGAGTCCGCGTGGGTGGTTGGATCCAAGATCAACGGCTCATGTGCGTGTGAACGTTCGGACTAGTCCGAACGTCCCGATCCACGTGAACCGTTGGATCTAAATCCAGCGGTTAGCGTTAAGGGTTTGTGAATCGCGCGTGCGTGCAGTTAACCCGTGAACTCGGACCATTGGATCCAAGATCAACGATCCAAGTTCGTCCACGTCGATTGAATTTCTGATTTTTCCCGAAAGGATTATTTGTCAACTGAAAAATGTAGTAACTTGTAAAATGCATAACTATTTCATTTTAATTCCTTTTCGGTTGATTCAAATTTTGTTAGTTATATTTTTAACTAAACTTTAATCTAAAAATGATTCTAACCTCAGTATATCTCCAGAAAATTTTGCTAAAATGTTAGTGCAATGAATTGTAGCATTTTTGATTTTTAAGGCTGAGCAAAATTGTTTTGCTCATATCTTTTGTATTAAGAATCTAAATCGATTGGTTCTTATTGCTAAATTCCTTATAAATCATGCTCTTGCTACTGTAAAATTTTCAGAGCATTTGTAGAAAGTTTGCTGTTGAGTCTTTGTGTGTTCTTCGTTCTTATCAGTTCTTTTTCGCTTTTTCGATTAGGTTCCGAAGAGCACGTTGATAACTTAAGTGATCCTCCACAACATCTTGAGCCACAGCAAACAAGCAAGCAGTTTGATCATGTTAATCCCAGTATTTTTCAAGTCTAATATATTGATTTCAACTTGTATGTATGCATTGCTATTTTGTTGTTAAATTATGGTTAGCATCCCTTAGTTGCATAATCTGTAGGAATTGATTATCCTCTACTACCATGAGCCTAGGTTAATTGCTGTAATTTGAGTTTGATGGATGAGCTCTTGTCACTTAGTAGATTGCGAATTGAATTTGCTTAGAAATGCTTAGTTTCGGTAGTAATGGGCGATCATCGATTTTAGTCGATGATCTTGATCACACCTCTATTTATTATTCCATTATGTCCAGCACTTGTGCTTTGTTACTTTGTAAAGTCAAAAACTGAAAATAAAATTGTTTTAGACTTGGGCACAATGGTATGTTGGTGTGAATGGAATGGTGCCTAGGTCATCAAGGACCGAGTTACTTGTGTCACTAAGCCAAGCGCTTATGCGTGCTAACCACGCGAGAGGGATATGGGACCTCTCTTGACTAAGTACTTTGGCGTGTGTTATCTCCGAGTCGCAGGAGGGGGTTGTGTGTGTTGTGTGAAAAAGGATATGTTCTCTTGTGTTGGGTGTGCGGTGGTGGATATTCCAGGTAGGCTCTCCACCTCGAGGAGCATTGTAGTTGTCCAAGGCTTTACCTGAGTCAGGTAGTTGACCGAGGCTTTACGATGACTCCGACACAACGTATGAGTTTCTATCCATACGGGCGGCTCGTAGTTAATACACAATATTGGAAATATCTTGTAGGACTTAGCCGTGCCGGCATACCTAAGGAAGTGTGCTTAATAGCTTGGCAAAAAGGCGGTCTAGCGTGTGGGTACATTGGTACACCCCTGCAGGGTATAAAACTATTCGAATAGCCTCGTCCTAGGTTATGACTAGGTCCTATCTCTATATGACCAGTTCGTATTTGGTCACAACCAGTTCGTAACTTCTTATGACTAGGTTCCGACCACTCTGTGATTACGTTAGACCTGTCTACGACCAGCTCGTATCTCCATACGACTAGTCTGTAACTGATCGAACTAAGCGACCTACTGATGTATTCTCCCTTTGCCTCATGATATCTGGTTGAATTTTAGGTGAGATATTATGTCATCCATGGACTATTCAATATTTTCTCGATCGAGTGTCGGATAACCTTATGTGGTCGAACTCTTCGACCACCAGTGGCATGGCCACGCGCTTTCTTTTTTCGACCACTTCGAGGGTCCCAGAGATATCTCTCCTGTTATGTTAGGAGGGGCAAATCCCATATCCGACTAGTCACATCCCTCCGTATGTTTCATAGCATACCCGAAAGTTACCTTTATAACTACCCAGTTACGAGTAGCGTTTGGCAAACCCTAAGAGTGCTATTATGCATGTAGGGAACCATGCTGATCTCAGGTCTAAGGATTATACATCATCATTACTTGAGACCAACTAACGACACATAGAATCATAACAATCTCAATAGTGTCTCAAGGTGGGTCAATCCAACACTACATTCTCTAACATGTGTTCACATTATTGATTCGATATCACTATATTCATAACCGATGAAACATTGCCATCAATCAATAAATGTGTCGGTCGATAAAGTCATTATTGTTATGACCAGTGACATTCGACCAGTGATACATTTAGAATGACATCATCATAAGTTAAAAGAGCTTCACCAACTAGTTACATACTTGTCAATCTTCATAACTGATGATTCATTTAAGGAACAGAATAACACTTATTTAGTAAATCATAAATATAGATGTGATACAATCATCTCTATGATTGCCTCTAGGGCATATCACCAACAGTCTCCCACTTACACTAGAGTCAATCAAATAGGTATCGAATACCCATATTTTTTGTATGCAATTGGTCATGTTCGACACTAGTCTGGATCTGATCGTATCACTATACGACTAGTCCTGGATTTGGCCGCATCACTATACGACCAGTCCATACCTGGTCGAACTTGCACGAGTGTCAATCATATAGGTATCTTATACCCATTGCTCTTGTGTGCGCCTTATGCTTAGGTTACGTGAGAGGCTTTGTCAACGGATCAGTAATATTCAAATTCGTGTGCACTTTGCATATCTTCACATCACCTCTTTCTATGACCTCACGAATAATGTGATATCGTCGAAGTATGTGTTTTGACTTTTGATGCGATCTAGGCTACTTAGCTTGCGCAATGGATCAACTATTATCACGATAGAGATCCATTGGACTTGAAGTACTCGAAACCACACCCAGTTCATTAATGAACTTTCTAGTCCACACGGCCCCTTTTGCAGTTTCCAAAGCCGCAATGTACTAGCCTCTGTTGTAGAATCAGCAACCATTCCTTGCTTGAAACTTTTTCAGCTCACTGCTCCTCCATTAAGACAAATGACAAACCCAAACTGCGATCTGAAATCATCCTTGTCGGTTTGGAAGCTAGTATCGGTGTAACCATTTACGACCAGCTCTTCCTCACCACCATATACAAGGAATGCATCCTTAGTCCTTCTCAAGTACTTAAGGATATTCTTGACTGCTATCCAGTGACCTTCACCTGGATCTAATTGATACCTGCTCGTAACACTAAGTCTTGCTAAGATTAATACCATGTGATATGGACAAGAAACCTTTCTTGAAATCTTGCAAGTTGAACCGTTTCAACACCTTATGAATGTACATATCTTGGCTTAATCTAATTAGACTCTTAGATCTATCTCTATAGATCTTTATCCCAATAATATATGTTGCATCTCCTAAATCTTTCATTGAGAAAATATTTCTTAATAAAGTTTTAACAGATTCAAGCATAGAAATATCATTTTTGACCAGTAGTATGTCATGCACATACAATATCAGAAACACAAGTTTGCTCCCACTGACCTTCTTCTGAACACAAGGTTCTTCTTCGTTCTTGATGAAGTCAAACCCTTTGACTACTTCATCAAAACGAATGTACCAACTCTGAGATGTTTGCTTCAATCCGTAGATAGATTTCTTAAGCTTGCATACCTTTCTAACTTCCTTTGGATCGACAAAACCCTCAGGTTCATCCTCACTTAGGTTTCCATTTAGGAAAGCCGTTTTGATATCCATTTGTCATATCTCATAATCGAAATATGCAGCAATAGCTAGAATGATCCTGATAGACTTAAGCATAGTGACAGGTGAGAAGGTTTCTTCATAATCAACACCTTGAATTTGTCTTAAACCCTTCGCAACCAATCTTGCCTTATGAATGTGAACATTTCCATCCATATCTATCTTTTTCTTAAAAATCCATTTGCACTCAATGGTTTTAACACCATCAGATGCATAAACCAAGTTCCAAACTTGATTGTCACACATGGACTTTATCTCGGATCTCATGGCTTCAAGCCATGGCCCGGAGTCTGGGTCCACCATTGCTTCCGCATAATTTTTAGGCTCATCATTATTCAATAATAAAATGTCATGCTCATACCTTATAGGCAATTGACTTGGCCCTTTTGATCTACGTGGGACTGATGCCTCATCTACAGGTTCAACAATATTTTGTTTATCCTATAGAGGTTCAGTTGGAGTTGAAACATTTTCAGATGGTTCCCGAATTTCTTCAAGTTGCACCTTGCTCCCACTGACTCATTTGGAAAGAAATTCTTTCTCCAAGAAGACACCGTTACAGGCAACAAACACTTTGTTATCTTCCCATTTATAAAAGTAATATCGTTTTGTTTCCTCAAGATATCCCACAAAGAAACACTTGTCAGACTTGGGTGTGAGTTTATCAGATGTCAAACGTTTTACATAAACCTCACAACCCCATATGCTGATAAACGACAATCCAGGGCTCATTGGTCCACATACATTCGTATGTGCAAGAGCCAATAAGTCACTTGCCCTCTCACCTCTGGTCGTGAAGGGCGTCTTTGTCATTTTACCAAGTAAACAAGATTCACATATTTCAAATGATTCAAAATCAAATGAGTTTAGAATACCATCTTTATGGAGCTTCATCACACGCTTCTCATTTATATGACCTAAATGACAATGTCAAACAAAAGTGGGATTCAATTCATTAGGTCGAAGTCTATTAGCAACATTATAGATAGGCATATCCTCAAGATTCAGAACATACTATCCATTTACCAATGGAGCATGACCATAAAGCATATCTTGAAAATAAATTGAACAACAATTGTTCTTTATTCTGAATTCATAATCTTCTGCTCCTAAACACGAAGTAGAAATAATGTTTTTGCTTAAGACTGGAACATAATAATTATTATTTAATTCCATAACTAATCATGAAGGTAAAGTTAATGTTAAAGTGCCAATAGCTAATGTAGCAACTCTTGCTCCATTGCCCACACGAAGATCAACATATCCTCTTGCCAAAGTTCTACTCCTTATCAGTCCCTGCATCGTATTGTAAATATGAGCATCAGATCCGATATCAAATACCCAAGAACATGTAGGAGAAGTAGCAAGATTAATTTGTATAACATTACATGAACTAAAAGTCTTACTTCCTTTGTTTATTTTCATCTCTGCCAAGTACTTCTTGCTATTTCTCTTCCAATGCCCAGTCTCGTGACAATGGTAATATTCTGTGTCAGGCTTAGGACCCAGTTTGAGCTTCTTAAGCTTAGCTTTGAGACTCTTGATCTCATCTTGAGTCTTTCCTTTGCCCTTTCCCTTTCCCTTTGACTTACTGTGGATATCATGAGGATATGTGCACGATCTCAAGATGATGAGTCAATTGGCAATGGCTTTGTTGGTTTGCAAAATCACGCATTTTTGGGTTTGCTCCAAGGCTGTCAGGTCACGGGCGGTCCGACCGGCCAGGTCGCCGGTCCGACCGGCCATTGGGAAGGTCTGACCGGCAGTGCTTGCCGGTCCGACCGCCAAAAAGAAAAGTGGTTTTTGGAGCAGAGCCAAAAATAGGTTGTGTAGGCAAGTGAGGGGAGTCTCCTGGATGTGGTCACATCATTTTTGGAGCTCCCAGTCAAAAGTTCTATTCAGTTAAAATTTCCAGAAGGTTTTTGAATTTCGAGCTGAAATTTTGGCTAAGTCTTTTCGGGCGGTCCGACCGCCGTTGTGGGATCGGTCCGACCGGCCTGGAATCGGTCAGACCGGCCGTGTGGGGCGGTCAGACCGCCGATGACTTGAAGCTTGGCCTTGTTGGCATTGTTGTGTATTGATTGTGTTTATCGTATGAACTTCAATGCTTTATTGTTGCATATTGCATTGCGGAACTAACGTGGGTCAAGTTGTGAAGAACTTGTTCCCGGAAACGATTTATTTGTCTATTGCTGCGCAGGTGTCTTGCAGGTCAACGACGTCAACGGTGAGGTGGATCGGGACTACGCTTGGAGAGCTGAGGTCCAGAACGATCATAGATGCCGGGTGAGGTCGTGTGACTCAAGCATGGTGCAGAATGGGCAAGATGGATCGAACGGTAGTTCGCTGTTGGTTGGATCAGGCGGTGCGGAAGTCGGTGCAAGTCCCTGGGAGGTTCCGATGGGATTCGGACGCGAGGGACTTGGCGACAGGATGAGAGCCGCTGATCAACCTACACGTGGTGAAGCAGGCGATTTCTTCAATAGTTACGTGTGTGTGGGTCCCATGTGTGAGTGGGTCCCAAAAGTGAAACCCTAGGCCTCTAGTATAAATAGAAAGGGGGAAGATGTAAAACTCCCAAGCATTCATTTGGCCCCCTTCATTATTTTCTAGGGTTTGGAGGAGAGGAGAGGAGAAGCTAGGGTTTGGAGAGATTGTGAGTGTGCTCCTTGTTGAGCTCTTGTCCTCCTTGTTGGAGTGGTTTTGTAAGCATCTAGTGTGATCAATCAATCTTGTGATGCTTACTTGAAAGATCTTTTGTCCCTTTTGTGTTCTTCTCTCTTTTGGATGATTTTGGTGCTTCCTTGATTCAAGGGTTTATACTTGGTCTCTTGACCCATTTTATCTTGCTTTGATGTGTGGGAATACTCCTAGAGTCATCTAGATCATCAACCCCCACAAGCAAGTCTTGAATCAAGATTTTCTCTTTTCTAGGGTTTGTGCACTTCTTCGGTAAAACCTTGAGAGATCGATTCTACGAAGTGGATCTGGTGGATCGTCGCTAGAAATAGGTCTCTAATATCATTAGGGAGGTGTGCTCGAAATTTGGTCAAGTTTCATTGGTTGAATCAAAAGTTGGATCAAATTTCGTTTTGGATTCGGGCTTGATTTTTCAGTACTGGACTGAATCGGTCTGACCGGTTTTATAACGGCGGTCCGACCGCCCGCGTTTCAAACCGCTCAGTTCTGCCGGGTCGAACCGATATCCAACGGTCCGACCGCCGATTAGTAGCTTGGCCCGATCGCTCGTTGCGTCGGTCCGATCGCTGTCTCAATGGCTCGACCGCCAATGCCCAGAACTGTCTAGTGAGTTCTTTTCTCCATTTTTGTGTCGTGTGGTTGAGAGGGTTATCGAATTCAGCACAAGGCTTCCATCGCGGCGCTATCGATCTTCTTAGCTTTTATAGCTAAAGGAGTTAAGTTCGTGTTGAATTTGATTTAGGCGAGAAAGTTGAGAAAGCGCCTATTCACCCCCCTAGTCGCCTTTACGGTCCTACAAGTGGTATCAGAGCCGGTTAGCTCTTCTCATAGATCTTAACCGGTCTTTGGAGCCATGGCGACTGACAAGTACTCAACCAAGCCATATATTTTTGATGGAGTTGACTTTGCATATTGGAAGGCTCGATGCAAGCATATATCGAGGCTCAAGGGCACGCTATTTGGCTTAAGGTGAAAAACCCTTATGTCATGCCACCGATGACGATATGATCACCCGGATGTGGAGGCCAACAAAGAAGGCTCGAATTATTTGATCCAAGGCCTTAGTCGATCCGAGTTTGAGCGTGTTGCTCACTTGCGGTCCGCTCATGAGATATGGCGGACTCTTTGTGACTATCACGAAGGGTCCATCGCGATCAAGGAAGTGAGACAGAACCACCAAGAAAGTATACTCTAAGATCGAGCAAAGGCCCGTGAGTCTTTGGATGAGTGTGGGAAGATTTTCCAAGATTCTTCATGATCTCGGCGCTGTTGACTTAGTTTTTTCTGAGTCTGAAAATGCACGCCAACTGTTGGGTGCTCTTGATGTGAAGGTCTGGGGAATGAAGATCATTTCCATCAATGACAACACTGTCATGAGTGAGCTTACCATGGATAAGCTTTACTCGAGGTTGAAGACGCATGAGATTGATTTTATCTCGCGTCTCCCTAAGACAGAGTCGATGGCATTAGTGGTCGACAAATCCAAGGGTTGTTCTTCTGAGTCTCTTGATTGTAGCTCATCTGGTTTTTCATTATCTGCTTTACATTCTTTGAGCGATGAGCAACTTGAGAAACTACCCGAGGATGACTTAGCCCTCCTATCCACCAGATTCACAAGAGCATACAACAAGGTGAGGAATATGAGGAGAAGTGGACCTATCACGTGCTTCGAATGTGGTGAGCTAAACCACATTCGCTCCAGGTGCCCGAAGCTAAAGGGCAAGGAGGAGAAGGAGACACGAAGACATCCCCAGGAGAGGGATGCAAAACCCAAGAAGACAAACTATCGCAAGTTTGTCAGCCGGGTCCTTGCCGCTCTAGAGAATGTAAATATGAGCGATGTGGACTCGGAAACGGAGGACGACGAGAGTGACTCTCGTGGTAAGAAGAAGGCTCATGACTTCACAGGCATGTGTTTCATGGCCAAGAACAGCCACGACAGCGACTCCTCCAACGATGAGGATCCTTTTAGTGATCCTGATGAGGTGTGCCCTTCAATTGCTGACATGAAAAGGGCTTTGGTGCTTGCTGAACAAAAATTGCATAAGCAAGTAAAAATGATTAAGAAGCAGGATATTATGATTGATAATTTGAACCTAGAAGTTGTTAGGCTTAAATCTATAAATCCTAATGATATTTGTGATTCCTGCACCAGCTTGCTTAAAGATTTGACAAGCTTGAAATCTGCTCATTCCTCTGTTGCTAATCAACTAAAAGATGCTCTCGATGAACTAGAATCTCTCAAGTCTAGTTCTGTTTGCTTAGATGCCATTTCACTTGATGTGACTGCCATGGAAGCTATTCCTTTAACTTGCTCAAATTGTGCTTTGCTAGAATTAAAACTGGATAGCTCTTTAAAAGAATTGCGAAAATTTGATGCTAGTCACACATGCTCTCATTGTAAGAATAATAGGATTAAGATGCAAGAGATGACAGAAATGGTGGTTTACTCTAGAGCTGCATCTTGTGAAAATTGTCCCAAGCTTACAATTGAGATTGAAGCTTTAAACAAGACTCTTGAAGAAAAGGCTAAAATTGAAAAATCCATGTCTTTTACTGCTTCTAAGAAAGTCATTGATTCTAACTCTTGTGTTTTGAGTGCTGAAGTTGAATCCATGATTGGTCAGATTCAAGAGGCATTTAGAGTCAAATTTAAGGAGCAGTTGAATAGGATTAAGGAATCCTATTGTGTGTCTTGTGAGGCCTTCAAAGTGGAAGTGGCCCTTCTTAAGAGTAAACGAGATGGGGTAATCAAGTCTAGCAAGTGCACTAGATGTGAGGGTTTAATGAAAGAGAATGATTACCTCAAGGTGACTCTTGAGAAGTTTTCAAGTGGGAAAAAGAAACTCAACATGATTCTTGATCAATCCAAGGTGAGCGTGAAAAATAGTGGTCTAGGTTTCAATCCCCTAGAGCATTCCAAGAAAAACCCACCTAGGATTGCTAGAGTTGTGAAGAATGGTTTGTTTGAGCTAGAACCTCCTAAGCCATCCAGGTTGTTTTCAAACCACTGGTTTTGCTCAAACTCTTTACGCAAGAAAGGTGCTTTTACTCCTTCAAGCATGCAGACTCTCAAAAGGTCCAAGACCATTGCACTTTCTGCAAGAAAGAAGGCCACACTGTTGAGTTCGCTTGGGAGAGCAAAACTTGAGAGAAAAGAGAGGATGAGCGCTTTGAGATCCATTAGAGGAGTCCTTCTCCAATTGTAGTCTCTAGAGCTAGGCGACTGCTTATCGTACTCACCTATAGGCCTAGATTTGTAGAGAACTTTGTAGACTCTTTTGGTGGGTCTAGGCAAGATGTTGGATTAGGATATCGTGAGGAGAGACCACGGGTAGCACCTAGACAGGGGGAGTATCGATCTTTTGGTAGATCGTTTCGGAGAGGTCTAGGTGGTTCTCAAGTGCATCCTTATGATTTTATTCCTGATCATGTTTCTGCTGTTTCTACTGCTGCTCCCAGACATCGTGCTTCTCGAGATGGATTCCTAGATCATTTATCACTAACCCCTTGAGATCGAGGCACATATGTTTTTCGATTGTGCTTTTAGGTCCGTCGTGCGAGGAAGGAGGACATATGGCTTGTTGACTCCGGGTGTTCTCGACATATGACCGGAGATTCTAGATGGTTCTCCTCCCTCACACGTGCATTCGGCAACGAATTGATTACTTTTGGGGATGCTTCTACCGGGACCGTGACTGCAAAGGGCACTGTGCGCGTCAACGACAAGTTCATGCTTAAAGACGTCGCGTTGGTAAGTAAGCTGAGGTATAATCTTCTATCTATTTCTCAGCTGCTTGATGAGGGTCTCAAAGTGAGGTTTAAGAGTGGTGAGTGTAGAGTTCTAGATTCCTCGGGTGAGCTTGTTTTTGAGATCTCCAGATTTGAGAAGATCTTTTGTGCAAATTTTAGTATTTCTTCAGTTTCCAGTCCTAGGTGTCTTGTAGCCTCTGATTCTCATGATCTTGTTTTGTGGCATCGTAGACTTGGGCATATAGGTTTTGATCATTTGTCTAGAGTCAGTTGCAAGAACTTGATTAGAGGTTTGCCTAGGTCAAGGTCATTAGAGATCTTGTGTGCTCATCTCAGACATGGTAAGATGGTGTCCGCTTCCCACCCACCTCTTACTTTGGTAATGACTGATGGACTGGGCGACTTCTTCACTTAGACACAGTTGGTCCTTCTAGAGTTCAGTCAGCTGGTGGGAAATGGTATGTGCTGGTGGTTGTGGATGATTACTCCACGTATTCATGGGTTTATTTTCTCGCTTCTAAGGACGAAGCATTTGGATTCTTTAGAGATTTGGTCCTTAGACTTGCTGTTGATATTCCTGGAGCTTTGAGAGCCATTAGGAGTGACAATGGGACAGAATTCAAGAATTCTTCTTTTTCTACCTTCTGCACTGATATGGGAATTGAGCATCAGTTTTCTTCTCCTAGAGTTCCCCAGCAGAACGGTGTTGTAGAAAGGAAGAACAGAACCCTTGTAGAGATGGCTCGGACCATGTTAGATGAGCATTCTACTCCTAGGAGATTTTGGGCTGAGGCGATCTCTACTGCTTGTTATATCTCCAATAGGGTTTTCTTGAGATCTGTGGTTGGGAAGACCTCTTATGAGCTTAGATTTGGTCATTCTCCCAAAGTCTCTCATTTCAAGATTTTTGGTTGCAAGTGCTTCATTCTTAAACATGGCAATCTTGATAAATTTGAGTCTAGATGTTTTGATGGCATATTTCTTGGATATCCTGCTAATTCTCGTGGCTATCGTGTTTTTAATGTTGACACTAACAAAACTGTTGAGACTTGCGAAGTCACTTTTGATGAGGCTAGTCCTGGTACTAGACCCGATGCTATAGGTACACAGGTTCCTGAAATTCAAGGAAGCATCTTCGTCGATGATGACTCTGAGGATGAGGAACCGAACCATCCTCCGCCTACCTCACGAGAGGGTGGAGAGCTGCTACTACTACTCCATTTGGTGAGCGACCTCCTCCTATCCCCACCGACGATCTGAGTGGCTCTGTTCCTACCTCGACAACTTATGGGGTAGAGGCCACTTCTGCACCAGGAGCACCTCTTCATATTCAGCGACAACATCCACCTGAGCAGATGATTGGGGATCTTCAAGAGCGAGTCACTCGCTCCAGGTTTATTTCTCCTGATTCTCATGCACATTCTGCTTTTGTCGCTTCTTTTGAACCCCGAGATATCACCCATGCTTTATCTGATGCCTCTTGGGTCAATGCCATGCATGAAGAGCTTGAGAATTTTGAAAGAAACAAAGTCTGGACTTTAGTTGAGCGGCCTTCTGATTCTCATGTTATTGGAACAAAATGGATTTTTAAAAATAAGCAAAGTGAGGATGGGTTGGTTGTTCGCAATAAGGCTAGACTCGTAGCTCAAGGTTATTCCCAGGTAGAAGGCTTAGACTTTGAAGAGACCTTTGCTCCAGTAGCTAGATTGGAAGCCATTCGCATTCTTTTAGCATTTGCAACATCCAAGAGTTTCAAGCTTTTTCAAATGGATGTTAAAAGTGCTTTCTTGAATGGTTTCATAGAAGAAGAGGTCTTTGTCAAGCAACCTCCTGGTTTTGAAAATCAAATATTCCCAAACCATATTTTTAAACTCTCTAAAGCCCTGTATGGATTGAAACAAGCTCCTAGAGCTTGGTATGACAGGCTTAAGAGTTTCTTGCTTGAAAATGATTTCAAAATGGGAATGGTTGATAAAACCTTGTTCACTCTCAGGCATGGCAGTGATTTCTTGTTGGTTCAGATTTATGTGGATGATATTATATTCGGTGGTTCTTCTCATGCTTTGGTGTCCAGATTTTCAGATTCGATGAGCAGTGAGTTCGAGATGAGCATGATGGGAGAGTTGACATTCTTCTTTGGTCTTCAAATCAAGCAACTGAAAGAAGGCACCTTCGTTCACCAGAGTAAGTATACAAAGGATCTTCTTCGGCGCTTCAATATGGAAAGCAGTAGACCAATGTCTACTCCCATTGCTACAACCACCGTGGCTTTGGACCTCGATGAGGATGGAGAGCCCGTGGACCGGTAGAGGAGTACCGCATGAGATGATTGGCTCCTCCTCTATCTTACAAATACGAGGTCGGACATACAATTTGCCGTATGTCTGTGCGCTCGCTTTCAGGCTTCCCCTCGTGCTTCTCATCGTCAAGCAGTACGGCGTATCTTCAGGTATCTTCAAGGTACTCTTGACTTTGGACTCTTGTATTCTTCTTCTTCTGCTCTCTCAATTTGAGCATTTTCTGATGCTGATTTTGCGGGGTGTAGAGTGGATAGGAAGAGTACTTCTGGCACTTGTCATTTCTTGGGCACATCTCTTGTTTCTTGGTCTTCTAGAAAACAGTCTTCGGTTGCACAGTCCACAGCTGAGGCCGAGTATGTAGCTGCAGCCAGTGGTTGCTCTCAGGTTCTCTGGATTTTGTCCACGCTGCGGGACTATGGGTTATCCTTGAGAAGTGTTCCTCTTTTCTGTGACAACACTTCTGCAATTAATATTGCCAAAAACCCAGTGCAACATTCCAGGACTAAACACATTGATATTCGATTTCATTTTCTGAGAGACCATGTTGAGAAGGGTGATGTTGTGCTCCACTTTGTAGAGTCAGAACAACAGCTTGCAGATATTTTCGCTAAAGCTCTTGATTCTTCTTGTTTTGCTGCTTTGCGGGGAGAGTTAGGAGTTATTAGTCCTATTGGGATGTTTTGAGGGGGAATTTGCATTCATTGTATCATATTGCATGTTTCATTTATATTGTCTTGCATTGTATAATAAAATTTGTGGAGCTTTGATTATTGTCCTTGTATGGCTTGATTTCATACTCAATACCTTGTCATATCAAGTGATAGTCTGCTAGACTTCTTTTATGGCTCTTCGTGTTTTAGCTTAGCTTTCACCTTGCTAGCTTTATATCTGTGAGCAAATTGAATCAAATCATGTCTTGTTGGATCTTGTGACTAGTTTTTGCTCTAGTGATCCTCTTATGATTCTTGCCATGTCATATAGGTTGAATTGAGTCTTGAACTTATTTTGAGATGAAAATGAGCTTTTTATCTTCTTAAGTCAAGCAAATGAAAAATAAGATTTTCTGTGCGAAAAAAACTGATCTCACCAATCCTTTCTCATGAGACGGCTTGTCATTGCACTAGGCATGAACTCAGGGGGAGTTTTGGATGACCTAGATCATTCTTTTAAGCATATCGCTTGAGATGGTCGCGGCAAGGCTTGAGATCTAGCACAGTGAAAAAAAAATCCTTTTTAGAAAAATGCTCAAAATGCTAAGTGCTTGAGTTTTGCTTCAAAAGTGTACTCTTAATGCTCAAATTGCCTCAGTTCTTGTTTTGAGTCTCTTTTTACTTATAGACATGGCTTGACTCATTTTTGGTTGCGTTTAGTGAAACTATGACATTGAGCAACCTTTCATGATATTAATTCTGTTAATCTCAGATGACTGCTATTTTGGTTTTAGCTTTGCAGTACATGTTTTGCCATGATTGAATATATCGTCCACTCTTTATATGGCTTGGTATAATACTTGTACTGTCTACATGTATAATGGTCATGGCTCCTTTTTACTAAAGTTCAAAAATAAAGTCATTCCTTCATGCTCTTTCTTTTCCCATGCATCTTGATGAATTCATTGTCAAAGGGGAGAAAGATTGTGAAGAAAATGCTGTTTTGGAGCTTTTGGTTTGCTACTTAGGTTTAATATAAAAGAACTTCATAAAATAAAATTTTTTTTGAACCTTTTGAATTTGTGTGATCATGGTGAGTTGAGTCTCTTGACTTCATTGCCTTTTTCTGATTATATTTGCAATTGAAGAAGACTCACAATGATCAAAGGTCAAATAGAACATTTTGTCTTTCATATGGACCTAAGTGAGATTTTTGGCTACTTTCTGGAATTTGAATCCTTTTGTGCCTTCATTGCCTTATCTCACTTGCTTATACTATCCTGAAGCCAGCTTGGTCGTTTCCTAGGCTTTTTCTTGCTTATGGACCAAGTTGTGCCTTTTATGCGAAAACGGCGTTTTGTTTTACTTTTCAATCTGAAAAACCACATTTTCTGGGAAATTGCCAATGTGTTCATCAAGGGGGAGATTGTGGATATCGTGAGGATATGTGCACGATCTCAGGATGATGAGTCAATTGGCAATGGCTTTATTGGTTTGCAAAATCACGCGTTTTCGGGTTTGCTCTGTGGTCGTCAGTCACGGCGGTCCGACCGCCAGTCGCCGGTCCAACCGCCGATGGGAAGGTCTGACCGGCAGTGCTTGCCGGTCCGACCGCCAAAAAGAAAAGTGGTTTTTGGAGCTGAGCCAAAAATAGGTTGTGTAGGCAAGTGAGGGGAGTATCCTGGATGTGGTCACATCATTTTTGGAGCTCCCAGTCAAAAGTTCTATTCAGTTAAAATTTCCAGAAGGTTTCGGAATTTCGAGCTGAAATTTTGGCTAAGTCTTTTCGGGCGGTCCGACCGCCGTTGTGGATCGGTCGGATCGGCTCGAATCGGTCGACCCGTAGGTGTGTAAAGGGTCGGACCGCCGATGACTTGAAGCTTGGCCTTGTTGGCATTGTTGTGTATTGATTGTGTTTATCGTATGAACTTCAATGCTTTATTGTTGCATATTGCATTGCGGAACTAACGTGGGTCAAGTTGTGAAGAACTTGTTCCCGGAAACGATTTGTTTGTCTATTGCTATGCAGGTGGCTTGCAGGTCAACGACGTCAACGGTGAGGTGGATCGGGACTACGCTTGGAGAGCTGAGATCCAGAACGATCATGGATGCCGGGTGAGGTCGTGTGACTCAAGCATGGTGCAGAATGGGCAAGATGGATCGAACGGGTAGTTTGGTACAGCTGGTTGGATCAGGCGGTGCGGAAGTCGGTGCAAGTCCCTGGGAGGTTCCGATAGGATTCGGACGCGAGGGACTTGGCGACAGGATGAGAGCCGCTGATCAACCTACACGTGGTGAAGCAGGCGATTTCTTCAATAGTTATGTGTGTGTGGGTCCCATGTGTGAGTGGGTCCCAAAAGTGAAACCTAGGCCTCTAGTATAAATAGAAAGGGGGAAGATGTAAAACTCCCAAGCATTCATTTGGCCCCCTTCTTCATTTTCTAGGGTTTGGAGGAGAGGAGAGGAGAAGCTAGGGTTTGGAGAGATTGTGAGTGTGCTCCTTGTTGAGCTCTTGTCCTCCTTGTTGGAGTGGCTTTGTAAGCATCTAGTGTGATCAATCAATCTTGTGATGCTTACTTGAAAGATCTTTTGTCCCCTTTGTGTTCTTCTCTCTTTTGGATGATTTTGGTGCTTTCTTGATTCAAGGGTTTATGCTTGGTCTCTTGACCCATTTTATCTTGCTTTGATGTGTGGGAATACTCCTAGAGTCATCTAGATCATCAACCCCCACAAGCAAGTCTTGAATCAAGATTTTCTCTTTTCTAGGGTTTGTGCACTTCTTTGGTAAAACCTTGAGAGATCGATTCTACGAAGTGGATCTGGAGGATCATCGCTAGAAATAGGTCTCTAATATCATTAGGGAGGTGTGCTCGAAATTTGGTCAAGTTTCATTGGTTGAATCAAAAGTTGGATCAAATTTCGTTTTGGATTCAGGCTTGATTTTTCAGTACTGGACTGTATCGGTCTGACCGGTTTTATAACGGCGGTCTGACCGGTTTTATAACGGCGGTCCGACCGCCCGCGTTTCAGACCGCTCAGTTCTGCCGGGTCGAACCGATATCCAACGGTCCGACCGCCGATTAGTAGCTGATCCGATCATTCGTTACGTCGGTCCGATCACCGCTATCTCGGCTCGACCGCCAATGCCCAGAACTGTCTAGTGAGTTCTTTTCTCCATTTTTGTGTCGTGTGGTTGAGAGGGTTATCGAATTCAGCACAACGCTTCCACTGTGCGCTTACTGATCTTCTTAGCTTTTATAGCTAAAGGAGTTAAGTTCGTGTTGAATTTGATTTAGGCAAGAAAGTTGAGAAAGCGCCTATTCACCCCCCTAGTCGCCTTTACGGTCCTACACTTACCCTTCTTCTTGAAGCTAGTAGTCTTTTGAACCATCATCACATGATTGGAGCTTTTTTGATGCTCTCCTCAGCACCCTTAAGGATGTCATGTAACTCAGTCATTGACTTCTCCATGCCATTCATATGAAAATTCAATATGACAGGTGTAAATCTCGTAGAGAGCGATTGAAGAATCACATCAGTAGCCAACTCTTGGCTAAAGGGAAAACCAAGCTTTTCTAAGCTCTCAATGAGACCAATCATTTTGATCACATGAGGACTGACCTACAAGAAAACAATGACTTATAGGAGTTAAACCTCTCTGCCCTTGCTTGATCTGAAACATACCCTTTACACTCACAATCATATTGTAAGCATCCATGGTCTCGTATTGCTTCTAAAGCTCAGAGTTCATGGTTGTAAGCATTAGGCAGTGCACATCGACTGCTTCATTGCAATGCTTCTCATAAGCATTCTTTTCAGCACGAGGAACATTAGCACTCGGTTCCTCGGGATAGGGACCCCCTAGAATATATTTATTCTTTTCTTGTTTGAGAACAATTCTCAAGAATAGATCGCAAATTAAAGGTAGGTGCAGAAGAAGTAGTAGGTACCATGATCTACAACAGGAAAATATGCAAAGATTTAGCACTATATTTATGTAATATCTTCTATTAGACACTCATGTTGGTGGTAATATTCGACCTGTCTATGACCAGCTCGTATCACCATACGACTAGTCGGGACCTGGTAGTATCACCATACGACCAGTGGTCGAACTCAATCAACAACAGATAATAAAAGATACTCCCACTATATGTTCTAAACCATAATTCCCTCTAACATCATATAGTGAGTTCAAGATCCAGAAATCATTAAGTCCTAGTGAGTTTTGGTATCACTGCTAGAAACCTAGTGGTTTAAGGTAAGCAACCCTTTGCCAATCATATCACATATGACTATTGTTTGTTGGGTGGCATCTTTATACCCGCGACCAACACTATGCCCCAATGCCCAAAACTATTTTGATAGCCTTATAAGTTAAACCAACACTATCCATGTGGGTGTCCGACACCCACCCTATCTTATTAAGATTGTTAATGGCATCCTACTTTGGTAGACCTGCCAATTAACGATCAAAATCGTGATAGACGCAGCAATTGGAAAGGCGTCAATTTTACTTAATTTTTCTTGAGGCATACTACTTTATCATGTCAAAACATCTAATGATAGAACATGATCAAAAAGCATAACAGGAATAAACACAAACATTCACAGATAATCATACTAAATTGTGAAATAGTATGGCCCTTAACATATCGATCTCTATCAACATGCTTCCTGTTCTCCGATCACCATGCCTGACGTCTCCGACCGCATTCATCTACTAGGCATTTACTCCTAAAAGCTAGTAATGAATTACATAGGATAATATCAAGCATCACATGTCGGTACGTAGACCGTTATACAATAATATGTAGCTCGATGACTATTTCACAGCCTGACACGACGGACATGAAAATCCATTCATGTATCACATACACAATGGGCCATACTATTCACATCAAATCCTGCAAAAATAAGTTTTGCATAGAATCCAATTCTATCGAGTGACATGAACACATACTACCTGACGAGGATCTAGAAATCCTCATTTAATTATTTATTTGTAATCCTTATTATGAATAATGACGCCATTATATGGTTCTTGAGTATACCCCTTAATGTTCATAAGGGAGAAGTTGGAGTCGTAAGATCTTCTACGAGTACCTCAAGATCGTAAGTTCTTCTATGATTACCTCATGGTCGTAAGTTGTGAGGACCCCGTTTTATTAAGCTTGCAATGCTTAGTCACCAATTGACCTTAGCATCACAAATAAAATAACCCGTGTCTTCGAGATATGTATACTTCCCAGAAATGCAGTATACACACCCCTTTACAAAATTCATGCATCAATTCCATTCAAGACATAGAACCAAAGCAACATGTAACAAATCAAAAGACATACATAGTAGAGTTATTACAAAAGGGAGGCCGACCGGCCAAAAGACATACAATTAACTAATTAGACAGCGGAAGCGAAATGCCATAAGATGACGATAAACAAAAGAGCCAATTAGTGTGCCTTTACCCACAAGGCAACCAACCGGACCGCCAAGCTAGTCGTCGAACCCGCAGCACATCTCACAAAAGTGAGGCCCTTGGGGCTCACCTTCCTCCTCTGCAACAAATAGTTAAGCAAAGCAAATGAGTACAAAAATTATACTCCGCAAGACTTACGTGTAGGGTAACAAGCCTATACATACGCTACATGCAAGCTTATTTAAGTGGAGGCTGTATGTTTCATTTTCAGCACAAAGCAATCTTTATTTGCAATAATGTAGTACCTTTAAAAGCAAGTTTACAGTATATTTTTATTGTTCAAATAATAGTAAATGATAACATAATAACAATAAATAGATGACAACAGCATTCTAGAAGTGACTAGCCCCATAGTCACCACAACAATAGCATGAATTACCCATTCATACCACTCATGTCAAGTTTTAATTAAAGGTTGTAGTCTAACTCTTGGAAGACCTCCCCCAGCGTGTCCATAACCTAGGACGAGGCTATTCGAATAGTTTTAACCCTACAGGGGTGTACCAATGTACCCACACGCCAAGCCACCTTTTTGCCAAGCTATGAAGCACACTTCCTTAGGTATGCCGGCACGGATAAGTCCTACGAGATATTTCCAATGGATGATGCTAATTACGAGCCGCAACCCACGAAGAGAAAGATACATTAGCCAGCTTATAGCCGATCTACTAATGCTCCCCTCCTATCACAACATAATTTTTTTTAAACATCCACCAACCAGCTGATAATTAACACCTCCCAAAGTACTTAGTCAAGAGAGGTCCCATATCCCTCTCGCGTGGTTAGCATGCAAAATTGCTTGGTTTAGTGTAACAAGATGTTCGGTCCTTGTTGACTTAAGCACCATTCCATTCACACCAAAAGATCACACCAACATTCCAATATGCCCAAGTCCAAATCAGTTCTCATTTTCAGTTTTTGACTTTACAAATTAACAAAGCACAAATGCTGGATATAATGGAATAATAATTAGATTTGTGTGATCAAGATCATCGACTAAGTCGATGACCGCCCAAAACTACCGATAGCTAAGCATGTTTAAGCAATATTAACCCGTAATCTACTAGGTGACAAGAGCTCATCCAACGAACTCCAATCACAACAAATAACCTAGGCTCAGGTAGTAGAGGAATATCATTTACCTACAGATTATGCAACTATAGGATCAACTAATCAAACATAATTTAACAACAAAATTGCAATGCATACATACAAGTTGCAATCAATATATTAGACTTGAAAATACTAGGATTAACATGATCAAACTGCTTTCCTTGCTGAGAATTACTATCTTATTGCATAGGATCACTCTCGAATACAATAGGATCGTTGGAACCTACCAAAAGAAGTCGAAAGCACAATAAGAACGAATAATACCGAAAAGACACAAAATTTAAAGTCATCCAAAAATCATGAAAACTTCACATAAGGTATAGCATGATTTTAGGTGAATTTATCAATAATAATCAATTGATTTGGATGCTCTATGCAAAAGTTATGACAGTTTGAAAGTCAATTTTCCAGAAAATCCAAATAAATTAGAATCTGTCTCTCTTCACCGCATCTAAAGCTTTCGTGAAATTTTCTGGAGTAGTGGTGGACATGAGGATTACAAAAATGGATAGAGAATATTATTACATGACCAAAATAATTTGTTTCACCTCATTTGGAGTTTTTATGAATTAGTTATGATTTTTCAAAGTTAAAAGCAATTTATAGTGTATTAATAATTCAATTTTGGAGCACTCTCCACCAAATATGTTTTCTGAGTTAGTGACAAGGTTGAAACCTATTTTATAATAAAGTTAATTAAAAATGAAAAATAACAAAAGTGGTTTCACTATTTTTGGAGCTAAAATGAATTAGTTATGCATTTTTGAAGTTAATTGTATTTTTCAGTGTATAATTAAACCTTTTCGGGATTTCCAAATACATTAATACCTTTCTTACCAACCCAGACTCTAGCCGCAGCGAATGACATGTGGGGTCCAAAGAACAGTGCATTTTCTTAATTTGATTTTTGAATTAACTATGCTGACAGGTGGGCCCCACTTGTCATAGGGATGGCTCATGGGAACAGTGCATGGACCGAAGAGTCCATGTTCCCAGTCCACGGTCTACCACTTAGTGCACTGTGCACTTAATATGTGGGACCCGCATGTCAGCGACACACTAAGACGTTAAGACAGTCATTTACTTACGTTAACCAATCATTAGCATTTAATGGCAGTGATTAACCCTAATTATCTCGCTACAGTGCTGTCGGAACGAGCCACGCGCACGCGTAGTGGGCGATCCTCGCCGTCGGCACGACAGCGGAGCTCCGGGCTCGGTATCAACACAGACAGGTGCGCCAGGAGCTGGCGAACTCACCTAGGGTGGCGCCAGGTCCAAAAGTCGACGGAGTCGAGCTCGCGGTGGCCGTAGGCGGAGATGACGGGGCGGCGGGGAGCTACGGGCGTAAGAGGCTAACGCGGCTCAGTGATGCATTAAGCAAAATAGCGGCGTGCATGAGTGTCTACAAGGTCCAGTGAACTCACCTGAGAGACGCGGGTGGTAGAAGCTCGCCGGAGGGTGGCTGGCGACGAAGACCCACGGCGCCGATGGATGCTTTACCGCGGAGAGTTGGCTGGACAGGAGGTAGAGCTTTGGCGACGCCTGGGGAAGCTCCGTGGTATCCACACGATGCTCCTGCCGCCTAGAATTGGACGAAGCTTCACCGTACCGGAGATGAGGGAGGAGAAGGGGCTTGCGGCCAAAAATAGAAGAACTCCAAAAATTCACTGGCTCCTGTGGACAAATGAGCAATCTGCTGAGGATAAAGATGACTGGTGGCCTCGGACGCAAGGTGATGCACCTAGGCGATGACCATCCCTACCGGATGTGGAGATGGCACAACCGTGTCCCTCAGAGCACGTAGTGGCGACATGGGGATGCGACGGGGTTCCAAGAGCGAGAAGGAGGATGAGAAGCTAGGGTTAGCAAAAATGGAGTCAGCAAGGAAAGTAGGTGCTGTCGAATTGGTCGGAGTGGATCTTACCCAAGAGGAATGCTCATGCGAGCTTCCCCCTCTTCGGCCACCCAGAGGAGAAGTGAGCTGAGAGAGGGGCATAGGGTCAGTTTTGAGCGGGAGCGAGGACGGAGGAATAGGCGGCGTGAGAGGGCGAACGCCTGTGAGTGGTCGCTAGGGTCGGGGGGGGGGTAACGCCGTGGACGGAGATGCACAGCATGCGTCAGGCACGTGGCACACAGAGCCTGAGCAGTGCCTGCCCGAGGAAGACGAGGCGCTGACGCGGTGGGCCCGTCTGGTCGGTGACTTCAACGAAGGGGTAAGCGGCCGGATGATCAGGATCGTCTGATCCTGATCGGACGGTCGTAACAGGCAGGAGCAAGTGACACGGTTGGGTGCAGTCAAGAGGCGCGATGGGCTCGGTCGGTGCAACAGTGCCTGGCTCGGGCCCAAAGAATAGTGCTAGGTTGAAAATTCCAGTTTTGACCAAATAATTTACCAGTTTGACCAAGGCTTTAAATGTAGACATAAAATTCTAAAATAATTTAAGGGTGTTCGTGGGATGCCTTAGTACCCATGTAAAATTTTAAATCCCACTGTTCATGGGTTATTTGCTTAATTCAAATTCAAACTTAAAATAGGTTATTGATTATGTTTGAATTTTTCTGAGGTTTGAATTCAGGTCCAAAAATTTAGTAAAAAATATATTAATTCATGATAATCAATATAGTATTTGAATAAATTATTTCCAAAAGGTGTTCATAAGTTTCTATTACTGATTTCTTTTGGGAGTTCATATGTGAGTTGTAGGTTCAATTTATTTTGTGATTTTCCAAGTGCAATAAATTATGCAAAAGATTCAAAACCCATAATCACGTTAATGAGATGCATACTAATCATCATTAATTAATTTGGGGATGTTACATAAGTCCTTCTACGACCAGGTTATCTACAACCACCCTATAGTCGTAAGTTTTTCTACGACTAGCACATGGTCGTAAGTGCTTCTACGATCACCTCATAGTCATAAGTCCTTCTACGACCAGGTCAATTACGACCACCCTATAATCGATTGAGCTTATAGACAAGTAGGCCCAATTGATTAGGGCATCTAAACAGTCAGTATACACTATCATTCTCTGGAACAACTACACGATTAATCTCTCTGTCCTGGTGATAACTGCCTAGCTACGTGGGAATGTTACTGCTCTAACAGTAATCTCTGATAACTGCGTCATCATCTGAAGTATTGATACACCCTTTGGGCTGGAGAAATTATCGCCAACTTCGAGCACACTATAAAAGGAGGAATCACCAGATGATATAGAGAAAAGAGGGAGAGAAAAAGACACAATCAAGAGCACAAGACATTGCATTTTCAGTCTTTCTCTTGATCTGTAACCAACATCCTTAATATAGCCACACGGGAGTGGGGTTGTCATTCTCTCCAGAGAAGACCCGAACCTTAATAAAAATCCCTGTGTCATTCTCTGTGCCTAATTTGAGTCTTGGAGACCATCCGAATCAAACAATTATTACATAAGTTCGGTTCTAAAACACCGACATCTGGCGCCGACCGTGGGGATCTTTTGGTCAATAAGTTTCCTTCATTTTCTCCCAACTCTAATACTTCCATGGAAGGAGAATGGAACGTGGAGAACTGGTTCGATTTGGATTATTACCGTCGGGAGCCGAAAATACATCTCAGAAACCCTCTGTGTATTCTGAACTAGTCCCAGATTAGTAGCTAGCTCACACAGGAAACAGTGATGAAATACCATCCATTTATTCGATTTGACTAGAAAGATCTCAAAATAACAAATAATAATAATAACTGGACCTTATGGTCAATGTTTACTTAACTTGCCACGCAGGGCTAAAGAGACAAATAAACTCTTGCAGCGGAACGAGAAACTTGGAAAGGCCAATCAACATGCCCACAGGTAATCGAGTGGAGAACGCATCCTAATCCGCAAAACCTTCATAGTCTTCCTTCTGAAAGAGCTCCTGTGCAGCTTGATATTCTTCAACTGATCAACAAAGGCATGAGCCGTGAGTACATAAAGCACTCAGCAGGCCGTAGGGAAATGTGTGCAAATAGTATTCATACAAGGCTTACCAAAGGTTAGCTTTATAGTTCTTTGCAGAAAACAGCATTTACGACAAATACAATAAATAGATTGAAATACGTAATTGAAAAGAATAACAAATAATTAAACAATTTCTTTGAAACCAACAGTGAACTAACCATTCACTTCCCAACCAAACCAATGATAAGTGAATTCCCCATTCACCAATCGACACACACCACCAAGTGAATTACACATTCACCGAACAAATATTATATTCATCAAGTGAACTTCCCATTCACACTCCGACTCATTTTTAGAAGAAACTCTATCTCCCATGTGAAATCCCCGAGCACGTCCATAACCGCGGACACGTCTATTCGAATAGTTTTACACACTCTGCAGAGGTTGTACATCTTGACCCACAAGACACGACTTCTCTAGTTTATTTGGCATCTGTCGATACCACTGCTCACTACCTTAGGTAAGTAGGCTAGAGCACGTGACAAGGCCTTTACAAAGCTCCTTCTTAACCCAGTTTTGCCCACTGAGGTTTCAACACTGAATGTCTCCATCCGACCAGATAGGCCCCCCTCTTGCGCCATAGTGAGTACGTACAAGATTAAGTCCTTGATAAGTTACTCAGGCGATCTTTCCACAAACCCACAACGTGTGAAATCCACACCCTCAATCCACCATCCACTCGCCTGAGTGAAAACCATTTTGTTTAAAAGAATCCAAAGACATCCCCTGTCATGGTACACGAATTTTACAACTGTGGCTAACCACCACAATTCCATATATCATTAAGTAAAGGTTAATCATTAAGACACATGTGATGATGAACCCATCGAGACTAGGCTTGACTAAGCACTAATACGATACCCATGTTGGTGATACAAATATGTCCAACTAAAATTATCCCAACTAGGGTGACAAAGGATTCATGGCATTCAAATATTCAATGGAGGCATAACGACAACAGGTAATAACTAAACCCAAAACAATTGATATAAATATAGCATGCAATTGTATAAAACAATATACTTTTGAAATCATAGGTTCAATATGATCAAAGGACTACGGCTTGCCTTGGAATAAATCATGGGATTGATCTTGATCTTGGTGTACTTCTCCTTGTTCAAAACCTCCCGAAGTAGCAACGTCTACTCGCAAAACAAGTAAATAGAATAAATAAATACCAAATAGAGATAAAACCAACTTCAAAAATTAAATTAAATTCATAAATATATAGATCTCGAATTTAGATGAATTTACAAATTTGAATGAGCTCAATCGGAGTTCGGATGCAAAAGATATGGGCTTTGGAAGATTGAAAATAAATTAAAACCCTAATTTGGATTTTAATTTAATTTCTGAATTATTTTTCAAGAGAAAAAGGGATTAATGACATCAGCTGGCGTCAGCGAGGAATTTCCACCAAAAAATAAAATAAAAATAAAAAGGAAAGCCTACTGACGGTGGGACCCACTGTCGGTCTCTCGGTGCACCATGGACCAAATCCACCGAAGGTTGGCTAGTAAGGAATCTGGGCGTGCCACATGGCCGCGACACGCAGGTGCCACACGAGCAATTTCATCGATGTGGCCACCTACGTGGCAGCTGAGGTGGCTGCTGATTCAGCACAGAGCTCCCGAGGAGAGGAGGCTCCGGCCGGCGATTGGACGGCGGTGGCGGCGGACAGCGGCGAGGAAGTGCCGGGGAAGTGGAAAATTGGGACCCCGAGAGAAGGGCGAAGCTGTTGGAGGAGGTGGTTGGGCTCGGGCGGCGACGTCTCACC
Organism: Hsuehochloa calcarea; assembly: GCA_036346395.1. Lineage (NCBI taxonomy): Eukaryota > Viridiplantae > Streptophyta > Magnoliopsida > Poales > Poaceae > Hsuehochloa > Hsuehochloa calcarea. The sequence continues at coordinate 15,704,930 of CM070608.1, forward strand.
GACGGTGGCAACAATGGCTGCGGCGGTGACGACACTCTTTTGTCGGATAGCCCGACAACGGCGTAGGAGGGGTTCTCGGGTGAGGGCGACGGTGTCCCGGCGAAGCTCTGGGTATTGCACACTCGGTGGCTGTCGGGACCCAAATATACAAATCTGGACCCTCTGTGTATTCTGCACTAGTCCAGGATCACGCTAGTGCACACAATGTCAACATCGATGAAATATCACATCCACACAATGAATATAAGAATAAACGAGTACTTTGAATAACAAATAACTGTTGGGACCTTACGGTCGAGTTTTACATTTATTAAGCCATGCAAGGCTGACAATAAAGAATAAACTGCAGCGGAAACGAAATAAACTCCAGTGGGCTCCCATCAATTTACAACAGGCAACTGCCTGGGGTGAAGACCCTAACGATCAACCTTCGTAGAACTCTTCTTCAAAATCAGGCGACGACTCCTCCACTTCTGTTGATTTGTTTAGCAAGAGTGAATACACACCGTACTCGCAAGTCATACCACAGAATGCATTTATACATGATGGCTTATTCCAAAGGAATGGCTTCTGTGGTTATTTTGTAGAAATGCAACATTTGCAATTGAATACAAATAATAGGTTGAAAGCATAATTCAAAACAAATAGACAATAATAAGTTAACAATTGATTTCACAAAGGACACACAGTCTAATAAAGTTATTCACACAGCTGTACAAGTTATCTCACACAGCTGACCCTTTCGAAATGTTTCATGAAAATCTACCCCTCGTGTGAAATTCCCGAGCATGTCCACAACCGAGGACGCGGCTATTCGAATAGATTGATTTAAACACTCTGCAGAGGTTGTACACTTTACCCACACGATACAATCAGTGTAGCTAGCACTGACCATAACAAAACCTTTCAGAGACTTCATCTCAAACAATGACACTCCCGATGTGCTTTCCTGCCGGCCAACCGATACACTCAGCGTTTGGTTACGACACACATCGTTGGACGAGGATGCAATAACCGTCCGCGATGCGACATATCACACCTCCAGCCCATCACACAGTTTAAATACAACCTGAGTTGTCAATGTCAAGACTCCATAACTTACTAAGTTAGGCCCAGCCCATACTAGGCATGTGGTCGTACAGTAAGGCCCAGTTCAATGGCGCACAAAGTTAAGTCCTTAATTGACCAAGGCAAGACTTCCAGTTTTAACCCAAATCACAAAGTTTAAAGCACACAGCTCCACTATTCACACAGATCCACTACTTGCCTCAGTCTAAATATTTTCCCATTCTGTTGATTAAGTGCAACACATGCCATCACGAGTAACAACACACAACACACACAGTTCCATAATCACTTAGTCAAATTTATAATTGCAACTAACATGAAATGATGACTCGTGGCATGGCTAAGCAAACTACTTGTATCTAACCAACCCACGTTTGTGCTACGATAATACCAACTAATAATTAACCAACCTAGGGTGACAAAAGATCATGGCATACAATAGACAAGGTGGTATAACAAATTGGATTAATAACTATCCCAAAAGCATTTAAATAAATACTTGAAATAGAATGCAATACATTGAAACAAAGTATTTTGAAAACTGGGTTCAATATGATCAAAGGTATAACTTGCCTTGGAATAGATCTAGATATTGGTCTTGGTCTTGAGGTGGTCCTCCTTCTTCTCCAAAATTTCCCGAAGTATCGACGTCTACTCGCAAACGATACAAAGGAAACAAAAACAAATAAATAACAGAGGCAAAACAAACTCCAAAAATCAAATAAAGTTCACCATTAAATAGATCTTGATTTTATATGAATTTACAAATTTGAATGGGCTCAATCGGAGTTCGGATGCACAAGATATGGGCTTTGGAAGTTTGAAAATAAAATACAACCCAAATTTGGATTTTATTGAATTTCCAATTATTTTATAAAGGAAAATTGGATTATTGCGCAATGCTTGCGTCAGCCGAGAATTTCCGGAAAAGAAAATAGATTTAAAGAAATCGACATGTGGGCCCCACATGTCGGGTCTCGAGTTCACGGTGGACCGAGTGCACCGAACCGAGAGGAGATCCGCGCGGTGGATCGAGCCACGACGCGTCTTGTTGGTGCCGACTGGCACCACGCGCCGCCACACCAAAGATCGAGGTTGACGCTTAGCGCCGAGCCGACGACAACGGCGGTGGCGCTGGGACCGATGGTCACCGATGAACGCGCGCGAAGGGTACAGATTGTTTCCGTGCTATTGCGCTTTCGGGGTGCCCTTACGATGAGCGGCAATGACGGTGGCGGCCGTGGAGGAAGAAGCGGCGGTGGGGCTTCGGGTTATGTCGGAAGGGTGCTCCGGCGATGCTCCGGCGACGAGGAGGGGCGCACGAGGTAGCATGGGCCTTGCTAATCACGGTGGTGCAGTCGGTGGAGCAAGGGCGACAACGACGGCGGCGCAATTCACCGAAGAAGAAGCTCGGTCGAAAACCCTAAATCTTGGATTGCGGTGGCACTAGAGCGATCGGGGTGACGAGGGTGGCGGCTCTGGGTTGCGGCGGCTTGGGCGATCCTAAGGGGGGTACTTATAGGCCCGGGGGACGCCGGAATTGGAAATCCCCAATTCGGGTCCGAAACGGCCGGGTTTTGAAATCCTTGATTCTCGGAGATTGAGAGGGATTCAGGGTTTGATTCGGTTTGGAAAAGATAAGAAATAAACAGAGATACGATTTGGTGGGGTCGGCGCGAAGAATCAGCAACCGAATCGGTTTTGCCGGACGAAGCTTCAAGCTCCAGCAATGGTGGGCGAAGGCGCAGGCGCGAGGAAGAAGAAGGCGCGGAGACGACGACCCTGTGGCGGTCCCACCTGGCAGAGGCAGCGAGGCGCGGGCGAGCGAGCGAGCGAGATCAGCGGGCGAGGCCACGTGGCAGCAATCAAACAGAGGAAGGCGGGGTTGAGCGCGTGCGTCCGATCGAAAACGAGGGACACGCGTCAAGCATCCAACAGACGAGGGCGCGGTCGAGCGGCGGAATGGGCTGGCGCGGCTGGAATAGTGTTGGGCTTCGGCCCAGCACTGTTCCAGAAGATTTAAATAGAATTTTCTTTTTAATAAATCCAGAAAATGCAAATAGCAATTAGAAAATAGCAAATGATCTTGGAAAAATTCTAGAAAATTCTATAAAATATATCCAAGCAACTAGAATCCAAATAAAATAAGTTTGACCATTGTTGATGTTGGAATTTAGCACATTAAATCAGTTTGTCCTTAAAGTCCATATTAAGCTTTTTAAATTAATATTCAAATAAATCCAAATGGTGAATTTGCTCACTACAACTATTTAAAGGATTTTTAAAGCTCTGAAAATTGGGATGTTACAAACCTCCCCCCCTTAAGGGAATCTCGACCCCGAGATTCAGGCTAGCTAGAGAAAAGGCTGGGGAACTTGGCTTTCAACTTTTCTTCACGTTCCCACGTTGCTGCTCCTTTTGAGTGGTTACTCCACTGGACTTTGCAGAAACGAACATTCTTGCTTCTGGTGCGGCGCTCTGCGACATCCAAAATCCTGACAGGCTGTTCTTTGTACGTGAGATCTTCCTTCAGTTCAATTGACTCCATCGGGGTCTGCTCTTCTGGCACACGAAGACACTTCTTCAGCTGAGAGACATGAAAGACATCATGCACTCCAACTGGTATGTAACTTCTCCTCGGCGTTCCAAAATCTTGAACGGACCCACATACCTTGGGGCAAGCTTCCCTTTGGTGTGGAATCTCTTAACACCTATGAGCGGAGTAACTCGAAGATACACAAAATCCTCTGGTTCAAAGCTGAGGTCACGACGACGATTATCGGCATAACTCTTTTGCCTGGACTGGGCTATCTTTAGTCTTTTTCTGATCATAGCAACTTGTTCTTCGGCTTCCTGAATAATATCTGGCCCGAACACTACACGTTCAACTGTCTCTGACCAATTTAATGGAGTTCTACAGGCACGACCATACAAAGCTTCAAATGGTGACATCTGCAAACTGGCTTGATAACTGTTGTTGTACTAGTATTCTGCATACGGCAAACTCTTATCCCAACTGGTAGCATTTGCTAAGGCACAGGCTCTCAACATATCTTTCAATATCTGATTGACTCTTTCAGTCTGTCCATCTGTCTGTGGATGATAAGCAGTACTGAAATTTAGATGAGTTCCTAGGGCTTCATGTAGACTCTGCCAAAAATAAGAGGTGAACTGAGATCCTCGATCTGACACTATCTTCTTAGGCACACCGTGCAGACTGACGATTTTTGACATATACAACTCTGCCAAGCGGTCTCCTGAGTAAGTGGTTTTGACTAGGAAGAAATGGGCAACCTTAGTCAAACGATCCACTATTACCCAAATCGAATCATAACCTGATTGAGTCTTGGGTAAACCGGTAATAAAATCCATACCGATCTCTTCCCACTTCCATTCTGGTATCTTTCGCGGTTGTAGCAAACCTGCTGGTCTCTGATGCTCTGCCTTTACTTTCTGACACACGTCGCATAAGGCAACGAACTCTGCGACGTCTCGCTTTAAGTTTGGCCACCAAAACTTATTCTTAACATCCCGATACATCTTAGTGCTTCCAGGGTGAATCGAATACTTTGAGTCATGGGCTTCCTTCAGAATCAGCTGTCTTAATCCATCAATATCCGGTACACATATACGTCCATTGATCCACAGTACATCCTGATCATCCAAGGTGAAGTCTTTAAATTTTCCTTCTGCCATCTTCTTCTTGAGGTCGGTAAACTCAGAATCCTTGGGTTGAGCTTCACGAATCTGTTTCTCCAGAGTAGACTGCACTGCTAGACTGGCCACAAATCCTTCAGAAGCAACTTCTAGCTGTAGCTTTTGGAATTCCTTTTGAAGTTCTGAACACAACTCTTTTGCTTCCAGAGCATTGTAGTAGCTCTTACGACTCAGTGCATCTGCAACTACATTGGCCTTACCAGGATGGTAATGGATTCCAAGATTATAATCCTTTATTAACTCCAGCCATCTTCTCTGTCTCATGTTCAAATCAGACTGAGTGAATATGTACTTCAGGCTCTTATGATCGGTGTAGACTTCACAGCGATTACCGATGAGATAGTGACGCCAAATCTTCAAAGCATACAATACGGCAGCTAATTCTAAATCATGAGTGGGGTAATTCTGCTCATGAGGCCTTAATTGCCTTGACGCATAAGCGACAACTATTCCTTCTTGCATAAGGACACATCCTAATCCTTGACGCGAAGCATCACAATAGATATCAAAATCCTTACTGATATCTGGCAAAACAAGTATCGGGGCTGAAGTCAAACGTTTCTTCAATTCTTGAAAACAATCTTCACAAGCTGGGGTCCAAATGAACTTCTTCTCTTTCTTCAATAATTGCGTAAGAGGCTTAGCAATCGTTGAGAATCCTTCAATAAAACGACGATAATATCCTGCCAATCCTAAGAAACTACGAATTTGAGTAACAGTCTTGGGTTGCTCCCAATGCAATACTGCTTTCACTTTACTGGGGTCAACGGCTACTCCCGCGGCTGTCATCACATGACCAAGAAAGTCCACTTCCTTTTTCCAGAAATCACACTTACTAAACTTAGCATACAACTGATGCTCTCTGAGCTTCTCTAGGATTAATCTTAGGTGTTCAGCATGCTCTTCTTCTGACTTGTAGTATACCAAAATATCGTCAATGAATACTACCACAAACTTATCCAAGTATTCCATGAATACCTTGTTCATCATGTTCATGAAATAAGCAGGGGCATTAGTTAGTCCAAAAGACATGACTATAAACTCATAATGTCCATACCGTGTTGAGAAAGCGGTCTTAGCTACATCCTTAGGACAAATCTTCAACTGATGTTAACCTGATCGCAGATCGATCTTGGAGAATACTCTGGCTCCTTTCATCTGGTCAAACAAATCATCAATTCTGGGCAAAGGGTATTTGTTCTTGATGGTGACTTCATTGAGAGAGCGATAATCGATGCATATCCTCATGCTTCCATCTTTCTTCTTGACAAACAAAACTGGCGCTCCCCATGGCGACGAACTGGGTCTTACAAAACCTTTCTCCAGGAGTTCTTCTATCCGCTTCTTCATTTCCACAAGTTCATCGGCTGGCATCCGATAGGGTCTTTTGGAAATTGGTGCTGTTCCTGGCACTAGATCGATGACAAACTCAATGTCACGGTCCGGTGGCATTCCTGGTAATTCTTCTGGAAATACATCCAGGTAATTTCTGACTACAGGTACATCTTCCAAGGAACCTGCCTTCAGTCTGTTGACTACCAAATGTCCATCACGTACTGAGGTGGCTAGAAATTCCACTTTCTTTCCGGTGGTATCCTCTATTGTTACGGCTCTTCGGCCACAATCTAGCACTGCTTTGTGTTTGGATAACCAATCCACACCAAGGATGACATCTATGGTCTGAGTGTCTAGAACTATTAGGTTGGCTAGAAACTCAACTCCAGCTATGAGTAACCTAGCTCCTAAGCATCCCACTTTAGAGCTTAGCTCTGCTCCAGGAGATTGAACTAACAGAGTATGCTTAAGATGCATAACTTCCAATTTATTCTCGGTTGCAAAAACTTCAGAAACAAACGAATGCGAAGCTCCAGAATCAAATAGAACTGATGCAGGTACTATATTTACTAGAAACTTACCCAGTACAACATCGGGTGCTTCCTGAGCTCCTTCCAGAGTGACGTGGTTGACACGACCTCTGACCACTGATTGCGGTGCTCCTCCGGATTGACCGGCAGCATGAGAAGTTCCTTGATGGTTGTTCTGTAGTGGTGTCTTGGCTGGTGTGTTCCCAAGGTTGAAGCGTACTGGAGTGATAGTCCCATTCTGCGGACATCGGTTGCCGAAATGCCCTGGCTGACGACAGGTAAAGCAAACTCTGGGTACATTCTGTTGATTTTTTTCCGGGGTGGGGTTGACAGGTGCAGGGTTGCGAAAATTCTAAACAGTTGGGCGGGGTGCTGAAGTTGGTGCAGGTGGGCTGGCAGAATTCTGTGGTGGAAAATGACTAAACTGCGGTGGAATCATCCTTGCCTTCAGCTGGGGTTGGTGACTTCCTTGCTGAGCCATTATGCGCTTACGGTGATCTTCCAATTCTTTGCGCTTATCCTCAAGAATCAAAGCCTTGTTGATCATCTCTTGAAAATCAGGAAAGGTGTGGGCGATCAAGTTGACTTGAAGTCCAGTGTTCAATCCTTTCAGAAAACGAGTCGCGAGCTTTGTCGATGGCGACATCTTCGCAAAGATATCGAGCAAGTTGAGAGAATTTGTTGAGGTAGTCGATCATCGACATTCCTCCTTGCTCGAGAGCACGAATTCATCCTTCTTGGATCCATGATTCCTTAGGCACATGATCTCGGTGGCGCGTTGTGAACTCTTCCCAAGTAATATCTTGCGGCATTCCATGCGCTGCACAAAAGTTTTCCCACCATTCGGCATCAATGCCTTCCATCTGGTGAGAGGCGTACAGGACTTTCTCATGATCGCTGCATTGAGTGATCAGCAGTTTCCTCTCAATGACACGAAGCCAATCATCAGCTTCTACTGGTGAGACATGTCCATAGAAAGTTGGTGGACGGGTTCTCATAAACTCGGCCAACATGGATGATCCGTTGTGACCATGAGCAACTGGGGTTCCATTGTGATGTTGATTGTTGTTGTTCTGGTTATTCATAGCTTGCATCTGATTTATCATGGTGTACATCAGCTGTGTCTGAGCTGCCATGAATGCTCCAAAATTCTGCAGATCCACTGAAGGTGCTTGTGGTGAAATCGTCATGGGTCCGCTCTCGTCCTTCCGATCATCGAGTATCGGGACCACTTGCAGCAGCTTGACGAGTCTGAACCATCTGGTGAATCTCCATAGGTTAGATAAGTTAGCAAGCACGAGATAAATTATGGAACTAAGCGGGGTAGGTAAAACCCAACAACATATGTTAAGAAAACTCAACCGAAACTTCTTATATTAATTAAGATAATAGTATGGCTTGCAACAAATGCCTAAGGGCCTCTGCAGCTCATACTTGCACACAAGAAAGTAAGGAGGAACCTAAGCACACAAAACTACCGCCTAAAGGGCGACTTAATACTGGCTAAGCCTGAAATAACTCGAACAGACTACTCGATTAAATAGCCTCTGTAGCCTTAACGGTGCTCACTTTCTTGTAGAGACGAAAGTGAGTGGCATGCTTGCAAACTGATCTTGATGTCCCGGGGCTGGTGCAACAGAGCAGTGTCTCTCAGTGCAGTCGCTGGTTCCTCTAGCTCTGCTGCCTCTGCTGGCTCTTCTGGTTCAGCCGGTTCATCAGCTTCTTTTGGGTCTTCTTCTTCAGTGTCTTCTTCGTGATCATGCTGTCCATAGAGAGTTTCTTCCAGCATGGCGATCATCTCCTCAGCTCTCTGAAGGGTCTCGTAGGCACCTCGGCTCGTGGCGGCTAACTCCAATGATTCCTCCCGACGTGGCCGGGCAAGATGCACAACGGTGGCGTTGCCTTCTCCTTCCGTAGACGGGTAGCGTGCAGCAAGATCCACGTCGGAAGAGCGGGGATGGTAACAGAAAATGGTGTCCCGAAGCTCTTGAGCGTAGATGTTGCAGATCCTCAGGATGGCAAGGCGCGAAGACTCCTGGATTGCTTCAATCCAAACACTCCTTCGAGCTGAGATGTTCAGGGGTTTGCTCGCCTTGGTGTTCTTCCTGGCGTAAACGGTCAAATGGCAGATCACTCCACGATCTCTACCGTTCACGATCCAAGAACGCCACGGTACATTGGACGATCAAATCCTCCAAGTACTTGTAACAACTTCCAAAGTTCAGCGGCAAGTCCTCCCTTGCGCTCTCCATAACTCTGAAGACGAGGCATCTGTCAAGATGGACAAGAAGGTAAAAAATAATTTTAAAACAGCGGGGAGAGAAAGAATTTTAGCAATAGTTGAGTTAAGAGAGACATGAGATGAGTTAAGGAGTTCAATTAATCTTGCAAGTTAATGTTTGCTTTAGAAAATAATTTGGATATACTACAACGACCGATCTAACTAAGGTCAAGACCTACAGTCAGTATGGCTCTGATACCACCTCTGTCGGGACCCAAATATGCAAATCTGGACCCTCTGTGTATTCTGCACTAGTCTAGGATCACGCTAGTGCACACAGTGTCAACATCGATGAAATATCACATCCATACAACGAATATAAGAATAAATGAGTACTTTGAATAACAAATAACTGTTGGGACCTTACGGTCGAGTTTTACATTTATTAAGCCATGCAAGGCTGACAATAAAGAATAAACTGCAGCGGAAACGAAATAAACTCCAGTGGGCTCCCATCAATTTACCACAGTAACCGATCGGGTCAAGACCCTAACGATCAACCTTCGTAGAACTCTTCTTCAAAATCGCATGACGACTCCTCCATACATTGATTTGTTTAGCAAGAGTGAATACACACCGTACTCGCAAGTCATACCACAGAATGCATTTATACATGATGGCTTATTCCAAAGGAATGGCTTCTATGGTTATTTTGTAGAAATGCAACATTTGCAATTGAATACAAATAATAGGTTGAAAGCATAATTCAAAACAAATAGACAATAATAAGTTAACAATTGATTTCACAAAGGACACACAGTCTAATCAAGTTATTCACACAGCTGTACAAGTTATCTCACACAGCTGACCCTTTCAAATGTTTCATGAAAATCTACCTCGTGTGAAATTCCCGAGCATGTCCACAACCGAGGACGCGGCTATTCGAATAGATTGATTTAAACACTCTGCAGAGGTTGTACACTTTACCCACACGATACAATCAGTGTAGCTAGCACTGACCATAACAAAACCTTTCAGAGACTTCATCTCAAACAATGACACTCCCGATGTGCTTTCCTGCGGCCAACCGATACACTCAGCGTTTGGTTACGACACACATCGTTGGACAGGGATGCAGCGAACCGTCCCGCGATGTGACATATCACACCTCCAGCCCATCACACAGTTTAAATACAACCTGAGTTGTCAATGTCAAGACTCCATAACTTACTAAGTTAGGCCCAGCCCATACTAGGCATGTGGTCGTACAGTAAGGCCCAGTTCAATGGCGCACAAAGTTAAGTCCTTAATTGACCAAGGCAAGACTTCCAGTTTTAACCCAAATCACAAAGTTTAAAGCAGAATCCTCCACCATTCACACAGATCCACCACTTGCCTCAGTCTAAATCTTTTCCCATCCTGTTGATTAAGTGCAACTCATGCCATCACGAGTAACAGCACACAGCACACACAGTTTCATCACACAGTTCCATAATCACTTAGTCAAATTTATAATTGCAACTCACATGAAATGATGACTCGTGGCATGGCTAAGCAAACTACTCGTATCTAACCAACCCACGTTTGTGCTATGATAATACCAACTAATAATTAACCAACCTAGGGTGACAAAAGATCATGGCATACAATAGACAAGGTGGTATAACAAATTGGATTAATAACTATCCCAAAAGCATTTAAATAAATACTTGAAATAGAATGCAATACATTGAAACAAAGTATTTTGAAAACTGGGTTCAATATGATCAAAGGTATAACTTGCCTTGGAATAGATCTAGATATTGGTCTTGGTCTTGAGGTGGTCCTCCTTCTTCTCCAAAATTTCCCGAAGTATCGACGTCTACTCGCAAACGATACAAAGGAAACAAAAACAAATAAATAATAGAGGCAAAACAAACTCCAAAAATCAAATAAAATTCACCATTAAATAGATCTTGATTTTATATGAATTTACAAATTTGAATGTGCTCAATTGGAGTTCGGATGCAAAAGATATGGGCTTTGGAAGTTTGAAAATCAAATAAAACCCTAATTTGGATTTTATTGAATTTCCCGAATTATTTTGATAAAGGAAAATTGGATTATTGCGCAATGCTTGCGTCAGCCGATAATTTCCAGAAATTGGATTAAAAAGAAATCTGACATGTGGGCCCCACATGTCAGTCTCGGGGTTCACGGTGGACCGATTGCACCGAACCGAGGGAGATCTGGCGCGGTGAACTGAGCCACGCATGCGTCTTGTTGGCGCTGATCCGCACCACGCGGCCGCCACACCAAAGACCGAGGCCGTGGCCCAGCGCCGAAGCGGACGACAACGGCGGCGGTGGCGCTCGGGACCCGATGGTCACCGGCGAATGGCAGCGAAGGGTACCAGATTGTTCCCCGTGCTATTGCAAGACTCGGGGTGCCCTTACGATGGTCGGCAGCAGCGGTGGCGCACGGTGGCGAGGAAGAAGCGGCGGTGGAGCTTCGGGTTTTGTTGGAAGGGTGCTCCGGCGACGAGGAGGGGCGCACGAGGTAGCATGGGACTTGCTGATCACGGTGGTGCAGTCGATGGAGCAAGGGAGACAACGACGGTGGCGCAATTCACCGGAGAAGAAGCTCGGCCGAAAACCCTAAATCTTGGATTGTGACGGCGCTAGAGCGATCGGGTGACGAGGGTGGAGGCTCTGGGTTGCGGCGGTTTGGGCGATCCTAAGGGGGGGTACTTATAGGCCCGGGGGACGCCGGAATTGCAAATCCCCAATTCGGGTCTGAAACGGCCAGGTTTTGAAATCCTTGATTCTCAGAGATTGAGAGGGATTCGAGGTTTGATTCGGTTTGGAAAAGATAAGAAATAAACAGAGATACGATTTGGTGGGGTCGGCGCGAAGAATCAGCAACCGAATCGGTTTTGTCGGACGAAGCTTCAAGCTCCAGCAATGGCGGGCGAAGGCGCGTGCCCGAGGAAGAAGAAGGCGCGGAGACGACGACCCTGTGGCGGTCCCACTGGCGTAGTAGAGGCGCGAGCGGCGCGAGCGAGATCGTGGCGCGCCACGCGGCAAAGAATCCAACGGAGGAAGGCGGGTTGAGCGCGCGGCGTCCGATCGAAACGAGGACACGCGTCAAGCATCCAACTACCGAGGGCGCCGAAGCGGCGGAATAATTGGCGGCTAGAATAGTGTTGGGCTTCGACCAAGACTGCATTCTAAGATTTAAATAGAATTTTCTTTTTAACAAATCCAAAAAATGCAAATAGCAATTAGAAAATAGCAAATGATCTTGGAAAAATTCTAGAAAATTCTATAAAATATATCCAAGCAACTAGAATCTAAATAAAATAAGTTTGGCCATTGTTGATGTTGGAATTAAGCACATTAAATCAGTTTGTCCTTAAAGTCCATATTAAGCTTTTTAAATTAATATTCGAATAAATCCAAATGGTGAATTTTCTCACTACAACTATTTAAAGGATTTTTAAAGGTCTTAAAATTGGGATGTTACAGTGGCGGTGGTAGCACGGCCGGCGAAGGTCGGGCGGTGGCAGAATTCAATGGCGGAGGAGCTTCGGTCGAGCTCCAATCTTCGGCAAATGCGGCGAGACGAAGGCGAAGCCGGGGGCGGCGCCTTAGGGTTTTGGTGGAGATGGGAGGGGCGAAGAATTTGACCCGGGGCCCGGGCCTTATATAGCACTAGGGCGGGGAGAGATCGAGAGGGAGACGGTGGTGGCAATGTGCGATGCTCGGACTCGGCAGGGGGAGTCCGGGTTGAAGACGGCCGAGGTGGCTTCTTGGCAGGCCATTAGGCGTGGGAGAAGGCGAAGTGCAGGTCAGCTTGGCAGCGGTCCCACACGACAGAGGGTGAAAGCGGGCCGAAGGAGTGGGCTACAGCAGTGGGCCGGACTTGGAACAGTGGTGGGCTTCGGCCCGCTACTGTTCCGGGGGAAATTAATAGGTTTTTCTTTTTAGAAAATACTAAAATTCCAAGTGGCAAATATAAAATAGCAAATGAACTCAGAAAAATTCTAGAAAATATATCTAAGCCCATAGAATCCAAATAAAATAATTTTGATAATAGTTGATGTTGGGATTAATCATGTTAAATTATTTTTGATCTCTAAAAATTCCAATTAAGCTTTCACTTTAGCAGAAAATTCAAATGGTTATTTTTCTTTTAAAACTTTAAAACATACCAAATTTTTGGGATGTTACAATTACGCAGATATCGACATGGATACTTGTTTTGACTACGAGCCGAGTATTATTGCATCCGATGGTGATGTCTCCTCCGGAGATCATTCTCCAAGAGACCATACCACCGACGGAGTTGAGGAGGGATCCTTATCCCCCACAACATTACGTCCAAATGAGGAACCAACTTCCTCAAAGGGCAAGGGTCAATCCGACCATAATCAGGACTGCTCCGAGGTAGACCCAGGACATGGCGAGGCCTCCCCCTCCAAATGTTCAAGTCCGCCTAAGGCAGTCCGACCTGGCACGACAAATCCTAGAAGACATCGTTTCCAAGCTTCATCAGCACTTGGTGGTACTGTTACTCCGGTTAGCGCGCACAGAGGATGGGGTTAAAAATGCTTTTCCTGCGAGTTTGACCATCCCATCGCAGGGTTCATTTGCGAACGAAGATGGTTATAACTCGAAATTCCCCTTCTTGGAGGGTTTTGCTCTAAGTCACCAGACAGTGTCTTTCGACTACTCCTCAAGCGAGGAGGCCTTAAGCGCAAGTGGAGGTCATCAACGGGAGGTTTTCGTCCTCCCCTCAGGTGATGTTCACTCTCCTAGAGGCAGGACTAAGGACACTCCTAACGATCACACATTGCGACCCCTCGTGGCAATGGTAAGGACACCAGTGGTAATGAACAGGGCCAACACTCTGATGAGCGTGTGAGATATCCTTGAGAACATCATACTTCATTGAGGCAACCTCAAGGATCAGACATAGACGATACTAAGACAACTCGATAAAGAAGAATAGCAGCTTAGAGAAATCTACCTGAGTGCTTTTAGTATCAGTCAGTGGAAGATCAGGAACTCCAACATATCAGCGATCTACTCGAGAACCCAACTTGAGAGCTTGCCCGAGCGCCTGGCTACGACCTCTTCGCGCAAGATATCGCACGAAGGCTTCGAAGCACGATCACCGGACTCGATAACCCTCACCGTCATCATTCCGGAAGTCGTAGCGGTACGACTCCATCAACTTCCAGTTGTTCAAACAACTCACTACACGGTGATCGGCACGACAACAGGGTATGTCATTCTCCTAACCGGATAAAGGATCTTTGAACGCTTGAAGATAAACAAGCTCTCTGGTGAGGTGATCGTTCACCACTCCAACATAGAGTTCTGTAGCAGCAGACAAGATACGAGGAGTATTACCCTCGTAGAATCAAGACTTATGATAAGTCGGGTTCACCCACTGCCGGGTATTGTCGTGTACGATCACCTGATGATGACAACTCTTATTTTTGCAAAGGAGGTGTTATGAAGTAATTACTTGATATAGGGCATTCTCACCTAACCTCCAAGTAGTTCACTGGCCGCCGCGGTTTCGACCAGTTAACATGGAGAAAATCGATGGGTCTCAGAATCCCATCGAGTTCCTCCAAATCTACACGACCGATGTCCGAGCAGCACGAGGAGGAGAGCACGTCATAGCGAATTACCTTCCGACTGTGCTCGAAGGGTCCGCTCGATCGAGGTTCCTAAACCAACCACTCGAGTCGATCTACTCGTGGCAACACCTTTGTGACATTCCGCTGGCTTACTTCCAGGGTGCCTACAATCACCCTGGAAAGGAGAACGACCTGCACAGGATAAGATAAAATGACCATGAGACCTTATGTCAATTCATCAGGCGCTTCGGTCAGGTTCGGAATTCAATTCCTGAGGTGTCGGACCCCGGGTGTCACACAACCCCGAGACCCTCTGTGCATACCAAGCTAGTCCCATGATCAGTAGCTAGCTTGCACAGTTGCAACAATGATGTAATCATGACCATTCACAACGAACTAATGAAGCAGACAAAGTAATATTAATTAAAACAGCAAAGACCTTATGGTCAAGGTTCTTACAAAAGTCGCCTCACAGGGCTTAGCAACAACAGAGTATCTGGCAGCAGAAATCTCAAAATACGTGGAGCCCAATCGACATGCCCACAGGCAATCGAGTGGAGGACGTGACCTAGTTCGCAAAGTCTTCAAAGTAGCCTTCTTCATAGAACTCAACATTTCCTGATTCTTCTGCTGGGACTGATCAACAAAAGGGCATAAAGCCGTGAGTACATAAAGTACTCAGCAAGTCGTAGAGAAATGTATGCACATAGTATTCATGCCAGGCTTAAACAAGGATGGCTTTATGGTTAATTTGCGTAAAGCAAGTTTAACGATAAATACAATAATTAGATGGCAAAGCGAGATTTCAAAAGAATAATACATAGATAACCAAGTTCTTTGAATCAAGCGGTGAACATCCCGTTCACTTCCCAACCATTCCAACCAAACGTTTCCAACGAACCAAACCACATTTTTGAAAATACTACCCCTTGCGCGAAATCACCAGGCATGTCCGTAACCGGGGACACGGCTATTCGAATAGATTTTTAACACTCTGCAGAGGTTGTACAGCTTTACCCACAAGACACGAATTCTCTAGTTTGTTTGGCATCCGTCGATACCACCGCACACTTCCTTAGGTGAGTAGTCTAGAGCACGTGACAAGGCTTTTACAAAGTTCCATTTTGCCTCGGTTACGCGCTAAGGTTTCGCCATCACCCCCTCTTGCGCCAATAAAAATACCACAACAGAACCGACTCAAAACTTTCCTAATTAATTGGCCAGGTCCGTCCCATACCGGACTTATGGTTGCACGAGGTGACCCAGATCAATGACTTGCAAAGTTAAGTCCTTAGTTGGCTGCTCAGACAAGTCTACCACAACCCAATGTGCATTACGCACCCACTCTAGCTCCCTACCTCAAGCCCGAGCATAAATCATTTTTGTTCATTCCCGACCAAATGGCAATCCCTGCCATGGCACAACATCTTTTAATAAAAGTGGCCTCACACCACTGTTCCATAGTTCCATTAGTCAAATTTCAATAATCATTGAACATGTGATCGAAAGTCTCGCATGTAACTAAAGCATGTCTAAGCAATAATACGCTCCCAAGTTGGTATACAATCATGTCCAACTAGTATTAACCATCCTAAGGTGTCCAAGGATATATGTCATTCAAGGAGACATTTCATTTTCAGTTTATCAAGGAGGCATAATGGCAATTTGGTAATTATCTACTCCCAAAACCATTTTTAATAAAACTAGCCATGCATGATAATTTAATACAATATACATTTGTAAAATGGGTTCAACATGGTCAAAGGCCTACGACTTGCCTTCGTTGACGAGGAGAGGGTCTTGATCGTCTGTCGAAGAAATCTTCCAAACGAATCTACACGTGCGAGAAAAGCAACAAATAAATAAAACAGCACCAAATGAACTCCAAAAATTACAAAACCAGTACCAAATAAAAGAGGATGAATTTATATGAATTTAGAAATTTGGATCACCCAAATCGGAGTTCGGATGTGAAAGTTATAGCCAAAAGAAGTTTCAAAATCACATGAAATGATAGAATTAGGGTTTTCGGATTTTCGGATTTATTTTCCAACTGAAAAACCCGGTTTTGACGTCGGTATTGCGCAAGCGCATACGCGCGCGCTACGTGCGCGCCACGCGGCAGAACGCCGACCTTGGCGCCGACGTGGCGCCACGTGGGGGCCACGTGGGCTCGGGCCACGGTCGAGAGAGAGAGAGAGAGAGAGAGAGACGGGCGCGGTGGCGTGCGGCGGCGAGCTGGGAAGACGGCGGCGTTGGCGGAGAAGGCGGTGGCGGCGAGAACGGCGACGCAGAGGCGACCGGAGCCGGGGAAGACGACGGGAGGAGCGGCGGGCGCGAACGCGACCGAGAGAGAGAGAGAAAGAAGAGAGGGGAGAGACGCGGGATTTATAGAACTCGCGGCGGGACGGAGCAGCGGAGTGGCGGGCGCGGCGGAGGCGGGACGAGACGGGCACGGGCGTGGCAGCGGATGCGGCGGAGGCGCGGCGAGGCGAACAGGATTCGCGGCGGCGGGAATCGCGCGGCGTCGTGGGAGAGAGAGAGCGGCGGCGCGGCGGAGACGACGAACGGACGCCGTCCGATTCCGATCGGACGGTGGGGAGCGAGGGAGACGCGGCGAACGGAGAGCCGTCCGATTTTGATCGGACGGTGGGAAGTCCAACGGCGCGGCGAACGGATCTGGCGAAGCGCCGTCCGATTCGTCGGACGGTGGGAGCGGAAGAAGCGCGGCGCGGCGATGGCGTCGGATCGCGATCCAACGGCGGAGAAGAAAGGAGAGCGCGGGTGAGGGAGACGAACGGCCGCGGGCGAACGGGAACGGCCGGATCTTGATCCAACGGTCGCGAAGACGAGGCGGCGCATGAAGCGAGGGCCACACGATGAGGATCCAACGAGGGCGGCGCCTTGTGAGCGGGCAGCGGAGTGGGCGGAGGCGGAACAGCGATGGGCGGTGGGTTTCGCCCAAAACAGAAAAGGAATTTTAAATACATTTTTCATTTCAGAAATTCAAATAAATCAAAAGGCAATTTAGAAAATAGCAAATAGACTCCAAAAATTCTAGAAAAATTCACAGAAATTACTTGAATTATTCTTGACTTAATAAAAATACTTTTAACTTTAAATTTTTCTTTTTCTTTTACAAATAAAATAATTTTTCCATTTCGGATAAAACAAAAATCAATTTCTAAAATCCAATAAATCCAAGAAAATTCTCAAAATAATAATTTTGATTTTAAATTCCAGAAATCTCAATCAAACCAACTTTAATTTAATTGAAGTTTGATTAACTCATATTAAACTGCAAATGATTTTTAAAATTTTCAAATTAAGCTTTTGGCAAATAGAAGCAAATGGTTTTCTTTTAAAAATTTTCAAAAACTCCGAAAAACGGGACGTTACATGAGGTTTCTAACTCATCTGTTATCAGAGCCTTCAAGGAGGGAGTCCGCAGCAGAAGAATTACAGAGGATATCATTTTAAATCCTCCTGCTACCGTCGCTGAACTCTTTGAGATGGCCGATCGATATGCGACTGCTGCAGAAGCAGTCGAGTGGAACAAAACCATCTATCAAGATGACAAGAATCCTCAACAAGAAGGCGGAAGTAGCAAGAAGGACGAGAAGGCCAAAAATCCAAGAACAAGGTGAAGGGCCAAAAACATCAAGTCAACAGTTCTAAGAAGATCTTGGCCATAAGCGACAAGGAACCACAAAGTTCAAAGCAATATCCTGATTGAGGCAAAGGTAAGTGCCCCGAGCGAAAGAACAACAAGCCTAGGTGGTGCCCTTTCCATAAAAAGGAAGGATGTGACCTTCACAACTGTCGGGTTTTCCAACGAAACTCGAAGTCTATTACAACGGCAAAGGACCACTTCCTACCCTCGAAGAGGTAGGGAAAGAGAGTGGTCATACACAGTTGGACGACAACGAGGAGATTCCTTTCCAAGATTCTAAGCATACCATTGAGCATATCTATGGGGGTCATCAGCATACGTGTCAAAACGACATCTTAAGGCTGTCGAACGCGAGGTAAACTCCATTGACCCTCCTCTTGTCAATAAGTTGCCGAAGTGGTTGGAAGTCACCATCTCATTCGAGAAGAGTGATTGCCCGATCCCTTCCACTCGACCAGGTCATTTTTCAATCGTGGTCGAGCCTACCATCAACAACTGTCAAGTAAATTAAGTGTTAGTTGATGGTGAAAGCTCATTAAACATCTTGTTTACGAGTACCCTAGACGAGATGCAAGTACCCAGGATCAAGGTAAGACTGGTACGATACTCTTTTCACGGTATTGTACCGGGGTCTTCAGCCAAACCTTTTGGCCAACTTTCTCTTCATTTAACATTTGGTACACCAAGTAATTTCAGGGCAGAGAATATCTCCTTTCATATGGTCGATTTTGAAACGGCTTATAACAACATACTCGGACGACCAACTTTGGCAAAATTCTTAATGACTACTCATTATGGGTATCAATATCTTAAGATGTTAGGTCCCAAAGGTGTAATCACAATTCATCGTGATAAGAAGATGGTGCATATGTGCGACCGTCGATCCCTCGAGATGGTTGGCCAAATACCAACTCGGGAAGAAAACAATGAGCAGTCTTCGACCAAGCAGTCGAAGTCGAAAGCTACACTGAAGTCGAACAAACAGATCAAAGAGGTTCCTCTGGATCCAGAGGAGCCCTCGAAGACTGTTCACATTGGGGATACTTATGATCCCAAATAGGAAGATGCCCTCACCTCTTTCCTCCGAGCAAACGCACATGTCATCGAGTGTCATGCATCCGACATACCCAGAGTCCATAGGGAAGTGATCAAGCACAAGCTAGCTTTACGACCTAACAAAGTACCCGTAAAACAAAAATTATGATCAGAATTGGACAAGCTACTTAAAGCAGGATTTATAAGAGAAGTTGACCACGCAGAGTGGTTGGCCAACCCTGTAATGGTTAGGAAGTCTAATGGCAAGTGGCGGATGTATAGACTTCACTGATCTCAATAAAGCTTGTCCAAAAGATGATTTCCCCTACCTCGTATCGATTAGTTGGTTGATTCTACTGCCGGTTGCGAAACATTAAGTTTTCTAGATGCATATTCTGGCTACCATCAGATTAATATGCATCTAGAAGACGAAGAAAAGACCGTATTTATTACCCCATTTGGAATATTTTGCTATGTCAAAATACCATTTGGTCTAAAAAATGATGTCGCTCCTTTTCAACGCTTGATGCAATCAACTTTTTCACCTCAACTAGGCCAAAATTTGGAAGCCTATATTGACGATCTAGTTGTAAAAAGCATCAAATGGCTTAATCATGTTTCCAACTTGCAAGAAACATTCGACAACATCAGAAAACACCGCCTGAAACTCAATCTTGAGAAGTGTGTGTTCGGAGTCTCTTCAGGAAAGTTGTTTGGATTCCTTGTCTCTGTATGAGGAATCGAAGTAAATCTCCAAAAAGATAAAGGTCATCGTGCAAATGCACCCTCTGACCACGAAGAAAGAAGTCCAGAAACTCATAGGATACATGACGGCTTTAAGTCGTTTCATCGCACGACTTGGAGAAAAAGGACTACTTTTCTTCAAAATTCTAAGGAAGCACGAGGGTTTTGAGTAGTCAAAAGAGGCAAACGCTGCCTTTTAGGATGTCAAGTGGTACCTTACGAGTGCTCCTATTTTGATTTCTGCGAAGCCAAAAGAGACGCTCCTAATTTATCTAGCTGCCACGCCACAGGCAGTGAATATTAAAATGAATTTTCTTAGAGCAACTCCAAAAGCCATATCTGGTCGAAACACCAGAGACAACTCCTATTGAGACAGCGCCTCTAGAATATGAGGATATCTAGATGAATCCCATCTACGAGTATCTTCAAAAGGGTACAATACTCGAGGATGATCTCAAGACAGATCGCTTATCCCGAAAAGCCAAAATGTATACTTTGGTCGAAGGAGTCCTCTACAAACGAAGCACTCAAGGGGTACTCATGCGATGCATATCGCAGAGGGAAGGACTAAACCTCCTTCACAATATACACGGGGGCATCTGTGGAACTTATGCTTCCTATAGAATGATGGTCGGTAAAGCTTTTCGATAAGGTTTTTACTGGCCAACAGCCCTATACGATGCCAAAGAGTTGGTTAAGAAGTGTGTACAATACCAGTTTCATAACAGGCAGATACACCAACCGACTTAAGAATTCTAAATAATTCCTCTATCTTGGCATTTTGTGATCTAGGGTCTCGATATCGTAGGACCATTCCCAAAGGCTCCAGGAGGTCTCGAGTTTCTTTTTGTGGCCATTGGTACATTCACAAAATGGATCGAAGCCGAACCTATGATTGGGATAACAACGGAACTAGCAAAATGGTTTATGATAAGATATGTGATTACTCGGTTTGGGGTCCCAAGTCGAATAATCACATATAATGGTAAGCAATTTTTGAAAATTTTTAAGAATTTTGCGACGAGTTGGGTACCAAAGTGTGTTACACCTCTGTTGCCCATCGTCAAAGCAATGGGGCAGTCGAAAGAGCGAATAGCCAAATAATGTAGGGAATCAAAACTCGAGTCTTTGACCAGCTTGTCAAGCGCTCGAAGGCTGTACAAGAATTACCCTCAGTATTATGGGCAATTCGTATGACTGCTAGTCGGGCCACAGGTGTAACATCCCAAATATGGATTTGTGTTTAAAATGTAAGAAAATGAGAAGAAATTAAAACTTTTCTTGCATCTTGAAGCCCTTGGTCATTTTTGTAATTCTTTTAAAAGAATTATGGAAAATCAAAATCAAATCCTCAATTGACTCTAATCAAAAGCCTCTTTGGCATAGATCCTGTGCCAAACCCTTGCAAAAAATTTTCCTGAGTTCCTTGGAGGCTTGAGAACACCTCAGAATTATTCCATGATTTTTAGAAATTATTTGATAATTTTGGGAGGCAAGTCAAAGCTTGGTCAAACTATAATTTTCACGTTCTGGAATTTCTGGAGAAACATTCATTGCATGAAAATCTCTAAAAATTTTATGGGAGGTTCCTCCTGCTGTCAGCAATCTCCAGTTAAAATTTCATAATTTTTGGAGCTTGTTTGCTATCTCGAATAATTCCTCAAAAATCAGATGTTTAAATTCAAATCCTAACTGGTTTTCACTGTTCCTCGGGTTCGGATCAGACTCGGGCTCGAGCCACTTGACTTGACTCGGGCTCGTTCGGGCGCGAGCGTTGCGAGCCGTTGGATCGACATCGAACGGCCCACACTGCATGCACGTTCGACCATCCGCGCGCCGATCCATCTGAACCGTTGGATTCCAAATCGAGGGTCCACAATCGCGTGAACGTTCGGACTATCCGAACGCCTCGCGCAACGTGAACCATAGGATCCAAATCAACGGCCCTGGATCAACCGAACGATGGAATCGTTTTAATCCACCCGATCTAACTCAACCGTTCGATTTCAATCCGACGGTCGACATATCGTCTCCTTCCTCCGGTCAGCGCGCGTGTGAGCTCAGCCATGGCGTGCGCAGAGGAGAAAAACGCAACGTGCAGTCCACTCCGTGATCGACTTTAAATGGCTAGCTTTGCGCGCATTAAATGCCCGTCGTGCTCCTCCCTCAAACGTCCATTGTTCAACTGCTCCCGTCGCCCTCGCGCGCTCTAATGGCCGTGTTGACCGAAGGGGGATATCGCCGTTGCCCTCTGCCATCCTCAGCTATTTAAACCCCATTGCTTCGCCCTTGGCTTCCTTTAGCACCTCCGCAACTCCAGCTAGCACTCACAAGTTTGCTGGAGCCGCAGATCCTCGAAAATCCTTCGGCCGCCATTGTTGAGTTTGGAGCTTCGGTGGAGACGGTGCAGCAGGGGTTTTCTTCTTAAAGTCTTTGCTCCCTCTGCTCCCCTTGTACTCCCTGAAGCTTAACCCTCACTCAATTTGGTTCTTTTTGCTCAGGTCTTGGCTGAATTTGGATTTCCCCCTTTTCGGCCGAAATCCGCATTTCTCCTCACCCGACCAGTCTCGACTCTCCTCGGTGCATTCTTTGCGCTCAGGTAACTCCTTATTAGTCCCTAGTTGCTTGGCACCCGCTCCCTTGGACCGCAGCTGAGCTCTTTACCTTTTTTCATTTTGGTCATTTTCGGTCCTCTCGGTTCTCTCCGGCTTGCCGACGTTCTGGATCACCGCAGCCAACACCATTGGTACCATTGGGTGCGCAATGATGTTTGGAACCCATTTTGGGCGTTTGCTCGCACCACCGCGGCCAGAGCCGCCGGCGGCGAGCCGTTCTTCCCCGTCATTTTTGCCGGACGAAAACAGGGAGACGGTTTGAATGTGATTTGGTTTGGACTGTCGATCCTAAGATCAACGGCCCAAGATCGCGCGGAATTTTGAATTCATCGCGTGTTTCGGTCTGTGGACCGTTGGAACCAAGATCAACGGTCCCGATTCGAGTCCGCATGGGTCGTTAGATCCCAGATCAACGGCTCGTGTGCGCGTGGACGTTCGGACCGCCCGCGCGCTCGGATCCACGTGGACCGTTGGATCCAGATCCAACGGTCGACGTTTAGGGTTTAAGGGTCGCGCACGCACGTCATCCGAGAAACTTGGACCGTTGGATCCAAGATCAACGATCCAAGTTCGTCCACGTCATTTCTCATTTCTGTTTTTCCCGAAAGTAATTATTTGTCAACTGAAAAATATAGTAACTTGTAAAATGCATAACTAATTCATTTTAAATCCTTTCCGGTTGATTCAAATTTTTTTAGTTATGTTTTGGGCTAAACTTAAATCTAAAAATGTTTCCAACCTCAGTTTAGCTCTAGAAAATTTTGCTAATGAATACTAGCATTTTTGATTTATAAAAGCTGAGCAAAATTGATTTGGTCATATCTTTTGCATTAAGAATCCAAATCAATTGGTTCTTGTTGCTAAATTCCTTATAAATCATGATCTTGCTACTGTAAAATTTTAAGAATTTTTGGAGAAAATTTACTATTGGGTCTTTGCGGTTTCTTCGTTCTTATCGGTTGTTTTTCGCTTTCTCGTGAGGATCCGAAGAGCACGTTGACAATATAATTGATCCTCATCAACATCTTGACCCACAGCAAATAGGCAAGCAGTTTGATCATATTAATCCCATTATTTTTCAAGTCTAATATATTGATTTCAACTTGTATGTATGCATTGCTATTTTATTGTTAAATTATGGTTAGTATCCTGTAGTTGCATAATCTGTAGGAATTGGTTATCCTCCACTACCATGAGCCTAGGTTATTTTCTATGATTTGAGTTCGATGGATGAGCTCTTGTCATTTAGTAGAATACGAATTGAAATTGCTTAGAAATGCTTAGTTTCGGTAGCAATGGGCGATCATCGATTTTAGTCGATGATCTTGATCACACATTTATTTATTATTCTATTATGTCCAGCACTTGTGCTTTGTTACTTTATAAAGTCAAAAACTAAAAATAAAATTGTTTTAGACTTGGGCACAATGGTATGTTGGTGTGATCTATTGGTGTGAATGGAATGGTGCCTAGGTCATCAAGGACCGAGTTACTTGTGTCACTAAGCCAACCGCTTATGCGTGCTAACCACGCGAGAGGGATATGGGACCTCTCTTGACTAAGTACTTTGGCGTGTGTTATCTCCGAGTCGCAGGAGGGGGTTGTGTGTGTTGTGTGAAAAAGGATATGTGTTTTTGTGTTGGGTGTGCGGTGGTGGAGATTCCGGGTAGGCTCTCCACCTCGAGGGGCATTGTAGTTGTCCAAGGCTTTACCTGCGACGGGTAGTTGACCGAGGCTTTACAATGACTCCGACACAACGTATGGGTTTCTATCCATACGGGCCTCTCGTAGTTAATACACAATATTGGAAAGGTCTCGTAGGACTTAGCTATGCTGGCATACCAAAGGAAGTATGCTAATCTAGTGGCAAAAAGGCGGTCTGGCGTGTGGGTACATTGGTACACCCCTGCATGGTATAAAACTATTCGAATAGCCTCGTCCTAGGTTATGGACATGCTTGGTAAGGTCGTGCAAGAACTAGACTACAACCTTTTAAATTAAAATTTGACATGGTTAGTATGAATGGGTAATTCATGCTATTGTTGTGGTGACTAAGGGGTTAGTCACTTCCAGGATTGTTGTTGTCATCTATCTACTGTTATATTGTTGTCATTTACGGTTATTTGAAACATTAAAAATGGATTTGTCAACTTGCTTTTAATTGTACTACATTATTGCAAATAAACATTGCTTTGTGCTGAAAATAAAACATACAGCCTCCACTTAAATAAGCTTGCATGTAGCATATGTATAGGTCTGTTACTCTACACGTAAGTCTTGCGGAGTACAATTTTTGTACTCATTTGCTTTGCTTAACTATTTGTTGCAGAGGAGGAGGGTGAGCCCCAAGGGCCTCACTTTTGTGAAATGTACTTTGGATTCGACGACTAGTTCGGCGGTCCGGTCGGTTGCCTTGTGGGTTAAAGGCACACTGATTGGCTCTTTTGGTTTATGGCCATCTTATGGCACTTTTGCTTCCGCTGTTCAATTTCTCTATGTACATGTCATTTGGCCGGTCGGCCTCTCTTTTGTAATAACTATCCTTTATTTATGTTATCTTCTGGTTTGTTGCTTGCTTCGGTTCTATGTGAATGAATGGAATTGATGCATGAATTTTGTGAAGGGGTATGTATACTGCACTTCTAGGAAGTATACATGTCTCGAGTCTCGGTTTATTCGATTTGTGATGCTAGGACCAAATGGATGGTTAAGCATTACAAGCCCAATAAACCGGGGTCTCACAACAGGTGAAGCACCTTTTCCCCTAGTTTTCGGTGCCGAAAACATGCTTCCACTAGAACTAAAGACCAGGTCAACATGAGTCAAAACCTTCAACGACTTTACACAAGAATAACTTCGAGCAGATGACATGAACCTACTCAAAGAGAAGAGAAATCAAGTCTTAATCCATTCAGTAGTCTACCAGCAAACCCTGCACAAATTCTAGGATCGTAAGGTCCAACCTTGCAGCCATGCTGTAGGTGACTTAGTATTGAGGAAAATTTAATCCCGGTCTAATCGGAACAAGCTTTCCCCCAAGTGGGAAGGTTCTTACACAGTGGTCCAAGTTACGCGACCAGGTTCGATACAACTATCAATGGAAGATGGTCGGATTCTCTCAAACTCTTGGAACATCGACTAGTTACACAAATTTTATGTGTAACCAACCACCTCGACAATAAAGGATCAGATTCTTTATATGTTTATTGTTTTACTTTGAGTAGCGCTTCGATAATTTTTCAACTATCCCCTGGTCGAAAGGATAGGAACATCACCTAGTCGAAGCCTTTCCTTTCTGCACGTCTCCTGCCTACTAGAAGGAACTTCCTAGTGTCAACTCGTTCCTCACTTTTGCTATCAATACAAAGAGCTCGGGTTCAATAAACATGGTCGAAATAATTTCAAGCCAACTCTTAGTACCTTAGTTTATTTCTTCATTTGTTTTGAAAAAACACTCTAAGCATAGTACACTTTGGTAATTTATTCGACTACTCTTGGTAAACTCGGTTGGTTCTAACTGGTCGGAGAAAGATACACGACCTAGTCGATGTCTTTCCTCTCTGCACGTGGTCCTGCCCACTAGAAGAAACTTCCTAGCGTCGTCCTGTTTCTAATTATTGCTACCAAGGCAAACCTATTGAGTGCACCCGAAAAGGTTGAATGAATTCTAAAGGAACTCCGGACGTTTGTCTAACTCAAGTTGCCGCGCTTGATTTGATTAATGTAGTCAGAGATGGTAACATCACCTAGTCAAAGCCTTTCCTTTCTGCATGTGGTCGTGCCCACTAGAAAGAACTTCCTAGCGTTGACTCATTATTACTCTTATGACTAGCGCATGACAATTGGGATCACATACTATAAGTTAGCCAAACCTATTTTTTCTTCAAAAAACCCTTTTAACACTATTTACTTAGTTTATCTAAATAAATTAAGAAAATAGTCAGGGGCTAGGATAAAGCTATTAATATGACTTCAATTCTTAGTCTTAATCTCTTTTTCCATTCATTATCTTATGAGTTACAAACTACTCGATAAGATGATTTTTCAAGAAGAAGAAAGGATCATATATATCAACAAACTTGTCTTTGCAGGTTCCTATTGCAAACTACTGCGACGAAGGAGATCCTATCTGCATCTCCTTCGTGACTACCTTGCTGATCGACTGCATATCTTCCATCAACTGCTTCGCTTATGCTTCAGAGAAGTCGAAGTTGGCTTTGACTGGTTGCGGATTAAAGTTGGGGTCATGAGCTTTAAGTTTTGCCAGAATAAAACTTATTCCTCCTTCGACCGCCTCCTTTATCGAATCGGCTTAGTTCGTCTTTAGAGTGGTCACCAACTCTTACAAAGTCCCAACTTGTTTTCCAATGGTACTCAAGTGAGTAACTATCGTGTCTTCACGAGAGTGACCTCCTCAGCGTGTAGTCCACTGAGTACATTGTTAAGGAGAGAAATGTTGTCCTGAAGGTTGATCCTCATCGACTTCATTTCCTTCTGATTACAAGTTGAAACCTCACAGAGTTGTTTAATTTCGACTGCTTGCTCTGAAAAGAATAAGGCTAGTCAGATAAAGTGACCTCTAAAGGAAAATAAAACTGGTCGTAGGAAAAACCTTGTTTACCTGAAAGCAAAAGACCCCACAACGGAAGTCGGGCTGAAGAATTCAGAAAAGAAGTTAACATATTTTTCTTCTTCTGATTTGGTGACGACAGCTTCTTGGGGACCAGGAGGAACGTCTACGGCAACTTCCTTCCTAGCACGATGGCCCAATGATCCATTGCCTTGGCCTGATGCCTCTGCTGCATCATACGCCATTTTCGCCTCAGCCTCTACGACCACTCCTGTGGTCGCATTTGCTTCGGCAGCAACGACCTCTTCCACCACCCACACGGTGGATGACCCTCCGACCACCACCACTGTCATTCCTCCAAAGAGAAATAGCAGTAGATTCCTCGACAGGAACGTCCTTGAAGGCTGGAGGAGTCGCGCTAAGATCACAAAAAGAAAAACACGTCAAATAGTAAGAAAACAGAAGGTAAATGATGTTCTTACACTTTTGTCTTTTTACATATCTTCGTGTGACAGATTTGATCTTAAATCTGGAAGAAACCTTCCCTAATTAAGATTTATTCGACTTCTTCTCAACCATGACCACGTCTGGTCGTGGGTCTTGAGCGAGCACTACTACTCCTTGAGCCTCCTAGCTCTCTGGATGGCCAAGATCTATCTCGACCACATCAAGGGCAGCACTGCTATTGACTGTAGACAGAGCTGGTGCCACAGTTTCCTTCACAAAAGACATAAAACTCTTCAAGTTCTCCTTTAATTATTGCTTGACGAAGCCACGGAAGGCAGAAACTATAAAAGTCTTATTATCGTAGTAAAAGGATACCTTGATCTTGGGGCTTTGCATTTTATTGCTTCAGCCGCTTCGGTCGCCTTTTCCTTCTCTGCAACCATTTCTGAAGTGAACCATGCAAAGAGCACGGTCTGAGCAGCAGAGCTTGAGCCTGCGCCTCACTTGTTGGTGACTTTCATGAGCCGATGCATATTGGCCGGAGGAGCCTTGACTTGCTCCATTGTAGTGCCAACGACCATCAATTCGACCTCTTCGCCATCTCGACGGTCTTCCATGCTTACTTTCTGCAGAAGTCAGAAAAAGAAGTGTTGTTAAGCGGTCGTAAGTTCTTCTAGGACCAGAATCTAGTCGTAAATTTTTCTAAGACAACCCTCTAGTCGTGAGTTTTTCCACGACCTTTCTTCGATCGTAAGTTCTTCTATGACCAGAATCTAGTCGTAAGTTTTTATACGACAACCCTCTAGTCGTGAGTTTTTCCACGACCTTTCTCAAGTCATAAGTCCTTCTACGACCAGTACCTAGTCGTAATTTTTTCTACGACTACGAGATCCTAAAGAGGAAATCAGTCCTTGATTACCTTTAGGCATTCCCTCCTATGCTCCGCGGTTCAAATCGCAAGGATTTGAGGAGCTGCCACGTTTGGTGGCGGGGATTTCTCACAAACGAGCTTGACCCGAGCGTTAATTTCCGCTTGTGTGAGACCTGTAGGAGCAAATAAACTTTTAATAACCAAGTTCCAAATCAAAAGAAAGAGAACTAAATTGAAGGTTTACTTACCCTTCTCGTAATCTCTGGACTGGTCTTGCGACCATAAGTACTTATGTGGATATCATGGTGATATGCTCCAGATCTTAGGATGCTGTGACAACTGGCAATGGCATTAATGGTTTATCGTTTCACGTGTTTTCGGCAAAGAAACAGTGTCGTCGAGCTTCAGTGATCGATTTGGTATCGGACCCGGGATTCACACAACCCCGAGACCCTCTGTGCATACCAAGCTAGTCCCATGATCGAGCTAGCTTGCATGCGGTTGCAACAATGATGCATTCATAACCATTCAACATTTAACTAATGAAGCGCATAAAGTAATATTAATTTAAACAAAGAAAGACCTTATGGTCAAGGTTCTTACAAAAGTCGCCTCACGTGGCTTAGCAACAACAGAGTATCCGCAATGAAATCTCAAAATACGTGGAGCCCAATCGACATGCCCACAGCAATCGAGTGGAGGACGGACCTAGATCGCGAAGTCTTCAAAGTAGCCTTCTTCATAGTACTCAACATTTCTGGTTCTTCATTGGACCGATCAACAAAGGGCATAAAGCCGTGAGTACATAAAGTACTCAAGAAGTCGAGAGAAATGTATGCACATAGTATTCATGACAAAGCTTAAGCAAGGGTGGCTTTATGGTTAATTTGCGTAAAGCAAGTTTAACAATAAATACATTAATTAGATTGCAAAGCGTGATTTTAAAAGAATAATACATAGATAACCAAGTTCTTTTGAATCAAACAAAGGAACATCCCGCTCACTTCCCAACCATTCCAACCAAACGCTTCCATCGAACCAAACCACATTTTGAAAATACTACCCTTGCGCGAAATCACTGTGCATGTCCGTGAATCGGGACACGGCTATTCGAATAGGTTTTTAACACTCTGCAGAGGTTGTACGGCTTTACCCACAAGAGATAAATCACTTGTAATGTCCGTCTCGACACACTTCCGAGGGTGTGCGACTAAGTGATTACCACAAGGCCTTTACAAAGTTCCATTTTGCCTCTGCTCGTTCGCTAAGGTTTCGCCATCACACCCCTCTTGCGCCAATAATCAACCCTAACAGTAACCGACCCAAAACTTCCCTAATTAGTTGGCGTGTCCGTCCCATACGGACTTATGGTTGCACGAGGTGACCTGGATCAATGACTTGCAAAGTTAAGTCCTTAGTTGGTCGCTCGCACAAGTCTACCACAACCCAATGTGCATCACACACCCACTCTAGCTTCCTACCTCAAGCCCGAGCATAAATCATTTTGTTCAATCCCACCAAATGGCAATCCTCGCCATGGCACAACATCTTTTAATAAAAGTGGCCTCACACCACAATTCCATAGTTCCATTAGTCAAATTTCAATAATCATTGAACATGTGATCGAAAGTACCGCGGGTAACTAGAGCGTGTCTAAGCAATAATACGCACCCAAGTTGGCAATACAATTATGTCCAACTAGTATTAACCATCCTATGGTGTCCAAGGATATATGTCATTCAAGGAGACATTTCATTTTCAATTTATCAAGGAGGCATAATGGCAATTTGGTAATTATCTACTCCCAAAACCATTTTTAATAAAACTAGCCATGCATGATAATTTAATACAATATACATTTGTAAAATGGGTTCAACATGGTCAAAGGCCTACGACTTGCCTTCGTTGACGAGGAGAGGGTCTTTGATCGTCGGTCAAGAAATCTTCCAAACGCCTAATCTACACGCGAGAAAAGCAACAAATAAATAAAATAGCACCAAATGAACTCCAAAATTACAAAACCAGTGCCAAATGAAAGAGGATGAATTTATATGAATTTAGAAATTTGGATCACCCAAATCGGAGTTCTGATGTGAAAGTTATAGCCAAAAGAAGTTTCAAATCACATAAAATGATGGATTTAGGGTTTTTCCGATTTTCCGATTTATTTTTCTCTTGAAAATCGGATTTTGACGTCGCGCCCGCACAGCGCACACGCGGCAGCCACGCTGGCGAAGGCCGACGCGGCGCCGACGTGGCGCCACGTCGGTGGCCACGTGGGCTCGGCCCACTGGTCGAGAGAGAGAGAGAGAGAGAGAGAGAGACGGGCGGTGCGGGGGCGCCGAGCTGAGAAGACGGCGGCGGCCGGGCGCGGAGAAGGCGGCGACGCCGGGAGACGGCGGCGCGGAGGCGGCGGAGGCGGGAAGAAGGGAGAGGCGCGGCGAACGCAACCGAGCGAGAGAGAGAGAAAGAGAGGAGAGGAAGAGGCGCGGCGGCTTTATAGGCGAGGAGGGAGGCACGGCGGCGTGGAGGCGTGGCGACGGGCGGCGCGGCGTCGGCGCGGCGAGGCGCGACGAGGCGACAGGACGACGCGCGTCGCGGCGAGATTCGCGCGGCGGCGCGGCGCGACGCGCGCGCGACGTGGGAGAGAGAGAGAGAGCGGCGGCGCGCGCGGGGACGATGAACAGAGCCGTCCGATCCCGACGGACGGTGGGGAGGAGGGAGACGCGGCGACGGAGAGCCGTCCGATTCGACGGACGGTGAGGAGGTGAAGAGGCGCGGCGGGGAGACGAAGCGGCGCCGTCCGATTTCGACGGACGGTGGAAGCGAAAAGGCGCGGCGCGCGGAGGGCGTCGGATCGCGATCCAACGGCGGAGAAGAGAGGAGAGCGCGCGAGAGAAACGAACGGCGCGCGGCTAACGGAACGGCCGGATTTCGATCCAACGCCAAGCGCAAGAGGCGACGCGGCGAACGAGGCGCTCGGATGAAGATCCAACGGCCAGAGCGGGTGCGCGCATGAGCGGGCGCGAGCGAGCGAGGCGCGCAGGTAAGGCCGCGGGCCGGGAATAGGAGATGGGCCGGAGGGATTCGGCCCAAAACCGAAAAGGGATTTTTAAATAGCTTTTAATTTACAGAAATTCAAATAAAACAAAAGGCAATTTAGAAAATAGCAAATAGACTCCAAAAATTCTAGAAAAATTTACAGAAATTACTTGAATTATTCTAGACTTAATAAAAATACTTTTAACTTTAAATTTTCTTTTTCTTTTGCAAATAAAATAATTTTTCCATTTCGGATAAATCAAAAATCAATTTCTAAAATCCAATAAATCCAAGAAAATTCTTAAAATAATAATTTTGATTTTAAATTCCAGAAATCTCAATCAAACCAACTTTAATTTAATTGAAGCTTGATTAACTCATATTAAACTGCACATGAATTTTGAAATTCCAAATTAAGCTTTTGGCAAATAGAAGCAAACGGTTCTCTTTTAAAATTTTTCAAAAACTCCGAAAAACGGGACGTTACAAACCTACCCCTCTTAAAGGGAATCTCGACCCCGAGATTCAGGCTGACTAGAGAATAGGTGGGGAAACTCCGCCTTCAAGTCATCTTCTCGTTCCCAAGTGGCTTCTTCTTCGGTGTGGTTGCTCCATCGACCTTGCGTAAACGGATGATCTTGCTTCTTGTCACTCGCTCGCTACTTCCAAGATCTTGATGGGATGCTCCTTGTAGGTGAGGTCTTCTTGCGTGGCAATTGATTCCACCGCATCCGCTTCTTGCACACGCAAACACTTCTTCAATCGCGACACGTGGAAGACATTATGCACATCCGATACCGAGGTGGGAGCTCCAACCGTAAGCGACTTCTCCTCTTGGGCTAGAATCGAAAGGTCCGATGTACCTTGGTGCAAGCTTTCCACTTACTCAAACGACGATCCCTTTGAGAGGCGACACCTTCAGTACACATGATCACCAGTGCAAAAGCTAGATCTCGCGATTTGTTATCGCGATAACTCTTCCGCTCGGTGCAGGCTGCTTTCACCTTTCTCGATTGATCGAACTTGCTCTTCGGCTTTTTCCAAAATATCCGCCCAAACACTTGTCTTTCGCCTACTTCATTCCAATACAACGGTGTTCTGCATTTTCTTCCGTAAAGAGCTTCAAATGGAGACATCCGAGGCTTGACTGTAATCGTTGTTATAAGAAAACTCGCATAAGGTAGCATTTGATCCCAATCGTCTCGATTTGCTAAGGCACAAGCCCTTAACATATCTTCTAGGATTTGATTTACTCTTTTCGTCATCCATCCGTCTGGGATGATAAGTCAGATCAAATTTAGATTAGTACCCAAAACACTGGCAACTTCGCCAAAATCTTGAGGTGAATCGATCCTCGATCCGACACGATCTTCTTCTAAGCACTCCATGCCGCACACTATCTTTGCCATGTACAATTCTCGCCACCTATCACCGAGTAAGTAGTCTTGATGGGAGAAAGTGAGCAACTTTGGTTAGACGATCCACAATTACCCGTGATAGAATCATATCCCGACCTTGTCCTTGGCAAACCAAAGGATAAAATCCATGCCAATTTCTTCCCATTTCCATTCGTGCACTTTCAAGGGTTGCAGGAGTCCAAAGAGGTCTTTGATGCTCGGCTTTACTCACGATGACATCACACCGAGCTACATACTCGGCAATCTCACGCTTCATGCTAGGCCACCAATACATTTCCTTGAGGTCTTGGTACATCTTTGTGCTTCCAGGTGAATGGAGTACAAAGTTTCATGGGCTTCCTTGAGTATCACCGCTAAGCTCTTTCTCGATCTGGAACACGATTCGCTTGTCAAACCAAATGGTGCCTTGCTCATCTTCCAAAATCTCGTGGCTTTACCTTTCTTCATGTTGCTCTTGATTTCCTTAATATTGGCATCTTCAACTTGAGCTTCCTTGATCCGATTCCGCAAAGTGGGTTGAACTTCTAAGGCGCCTAGATAACCTTCTTCAACCAACTCTAACTTGAGCTTCGTGAACTCTTCATGAAGGGTGGCCGATTTTCCTTGATCGATGTGGTATTGCAAGAGACTTTTTCGCTCAAGGCATCCGCCACAACATTAGCTTTGCTCGGGTGGTAATGGATTCCAATATCATAATCCTTGATTAACTCTAACCACCTTCTTTGCCTCATATTAAGATCACCGAGTGAAAATGTACTTCAAGCTCTTATGGTCCGTAGACTTCACAATGATTACCAATAAGGTAATGACGCCATATCTTTAAAGCATGCACTACAGACTAACTCCAAGTCATGAGTGGGGTAATTCACTTCATGAGGCCTCAATCGACGGAAGCATAGGCTACTACCTTCCTTTCTTGCATCAGACACAACCAAGTCCTTGCCGGATGCATCACGTAAAATCTCAAAATCCTTCCTGACATCCGCAAAATCAACACCGAGGTGTGGTCAAACGCTTCTTCAACTCTTGAAAACTTTGCTCACAACTGCTGTCCAAGCAAACTTCTTTTCTTTCTTCAACAAATGAGTGAGGGTCTTGCTATCTTGGAGAATCCTTCTATGAATCGACGATAGTATCCCGCCATTCCAAGAAAACTTCGACTGAGGCATCGACTTGGGTGACTCCCAATTAAGCACATCCTTAACCTTGCTCAGGGTTAACAGATACTCCTTCCGCAGACATGACATGACCCAAGAAAGTAACTTCTTTCATCCAAAACTCACACTTGCTGAATTTAGCATAGAGTTGATGATCTCTAAGCTTATTCAGACCAAACGGAGGTGCTCTTCATGCTCTTCTTCACTCTTGAATACACCAAAATATCGCCAATGAAGACAATGACGAACTTATCCAAATATTCCATGAATACTTTATTCATCAAGTTCATAAAGTAAGGTGGGCATTGGTCAATCCAAATGACATGACCGTGAACTCATACACCCATACCGGTTGAGAAAGTCGTCTTGGGGATATCTTCTGGACGAATCTTCAACTGGTGGTATCCTGACCTCAAGTCTATTTTGGAGAACACTCCGGCTCCTTTCAACTGATCAAACAAATCATCGATCCTCGGCAGAGGGTACTTGTTCTTGATGGTGACCTCATTGAGGGCTCAGTAATCAACACACATCCGCTGGGTACCATCCTTCTTGCAACAAAGATCACCGGGCTCCCAAGGTGAAGAACTAGGCCTGACAAAACCTTTCTCTTGCATTTCTTCAATTTGCTTCTTTAGCTCAACCAAATCATTGACAGCAATCAGAGGGTCTCTTGAAAATAGGTGCAGTTCCTGGAACAAGATTGATGACAAACTCCAAGTCTCGGTCTGGCGGCATTCCAGGTAGGTCATCAGGAAAGACATCTCAAAACTCTCTGACTACTAGCACTTCTTCCAAAGACACAACACTGGCACTGCAGACTAAAGATCCAGCTAGCTTCTCGGGAGGCTTCAAACTTTACCTTGGTTCCATCCGGATCGACCAAAGTGATGCTTCTACCACCACAATCCAAGAGGGCTTGGTGATTGGCAAGCCAATCCATTCCCAAAATCACATCAAGAGACTTGGTGTCTATGATGATGAGATTAGCAAGGAATTCTACCCTTCTATGGTCACTTTAACCTTAGGGCAACCTTGGTTCGTGACTCAATTCAACCGAGATCGAACCAACAAAACACTTTTAAGAGGCAAAACTTCCAACCGGTGCCTTTCAAAGAAACTCCGAGAAACAAACGAATGCGAAGCTCCGTAATCAAACAAAACGATGGCGTGTGCCGAATTGACAAGGAACTTACCCAAAGACGACGTCCGGGCCGTCGGGCTTCCTCCACAAGTGGTGTGGTTCACACGACCTCTTCCAAAAGGCCGAGGAGACTTGGTAGTGCAGATGGAGTCCGAGGGCTCCCACGTGCGACTCTCGGAGTGGGGTCCTGGTCGGGTGGCTCCCATGTTGAAACGAATAGAGAAGGGCCTTGCCTCTGCGGCAAGCGCGTGAAGTGCCCCACCGATGGCACTTAAAGCGTGTGATCCCACCGCAGGTTGACATTCCTTGGTTGCCGTTGCCGGAGCCGCTGAAGCCGCGGTCACCGAACCGCCGGGCGAGGTGTCGCTCAGGGCTCAATGTGACAGTGGAGCAACACGGCAGAGGCGCACATTCATTTCGACTCGGGAGTGAGACCGATGGGCACCGTGGTCGCATCATCTTTCTCTTGCGGGATTCTTCAAGCTCACGGCGGATTCTCGATGAGCATGGCCTTGTTCACCAAGTGCCGGAAATCGCATAGTCATTCCCAATGACTTGCACCTTCAAACCGGGTTGAGTCCCTCTTGAAGCGCTCGGGCATCATCTGTGGCAACGCCCTCGGGCATAACGGGACAACCGAGTGAATGTTAAGATATTCACTCACCGACGTGTTGCCTTGCCGCACTCACGGAACTCATTCTTCTTCATTTCCACCTTTCCATCGTGGATATGGGAGTGGCGGAAGGCTCTCAAAACTCGCCCAAGTGATACTCTCATGGTTTCCATGGCGGCACAATAGTTCTCCCACCATTCCGCAGGTACCTTCAAGCCGGTGAGTGGCATATGTAACCTTCTCGCGATCATCACAACGGTGATAGCGAGCTTTTTCCATGGAACGCAACTACCATTCAGGCCCAATGGCTCCAGGAGCTAGAGAAAGAGGGCGGATGGGTCCTCAAAACTCGCCAACTGGACCGAGGAAAAGCGGGGTGGAGCAGCGTGGTGTGGCACCGCTGATCGCTTCGATTCATCATGGCGAGCGAGCGGCGAAGCCGGTCCGGTTCTCATTGATTCATCATCTCGAGTCATGCTCGCATCAAAGAGCTCATCACCGCGTCTCGGGCCGCCATGAACCGACTCAAACCCGGATCTGCACCGGCGGCTGGGAAGACGGGCATCGGGCGCTTGAGTCTCATCCCGCTTATGGAGTTATGGTCCGAACCATCTGCGACAAAGCTTCACTGGTTTAATAGACGAGAAGAAGAAAGCAATTTAGATGCGAGGGAAAGCACGGAGATGAGCGAGGAACAAGGGAGATAGATGGATCAACCTAATGAGGGCAAAGTTGGTTTTACCCAACGAACGGATAGCCGAAAAGCTATCAAGAAGCAAACCAAAAGGGACACTTAAGCACAAAAGCACTATTACGCAGACTAAACGAATCTAAAACTAGGAGGCGGCTACTAATCTAATCTTTACGAGGGTCAACTGGAACAGATCATGGATCTTGAACTTCCAAAACTTCCATTGCTTGATCTTGAAGGGCTCGATCCTAGGGATAATTCCAGAGATGAGGGAGTCAAATTTAAATTTGAAAACCAAGTTCCAGAAAAGATAAGATGAAAGAACTCAAGAATGATATAAGAGGGTAAGATGATAAGAAAAGAATAGAACAAGGTGAGAAAGAATGTAATAAGATGAGAGAAGAATACCTAGTCAAGTTAATTGCTTGGTTTGATTTAGAAAATATATTTTGAATCTTTGACTAAGACGACTAATCTAACTAAAGGTTACGCCCCACAATCGATATGGCTCGATACTATCTCTTGTCGGACCCCGGGATTCACACAACCCCGAGACCCTCTCAGGCATACCAAGCTAGTCCCATGATCAAGAGCTAGCTTGCACAATTGCAACAATGATGCATTCATAACCATTCAACATTTAACTAATGAAGCGCATAAAGTAATATTAATTTAAACAAAGAAAGACCTTATGGTCAAGGTTCTTACAAAAGTCGCCTCACGTGGCTTAGCAACAACAGAGTATCCGCAATGAAATCTCAAAATACGTGGAGCCCAATCGACATGCCCACAGCAATCGAGTGGAGGACGTGACCTAGATCGCAAAGTCTTCAAAGTAGCCTTCTTCATAGTACTCAACATTTCCGGTTCTTCCATTGGACCGATCAACAAAGGGCATAAAGCCGTGAGTACATAAAGTACTCAAGAAGTCGAGAGAAATGTATGCACATAGTATTCATGACGAAGCTTAAGCAAGGGTGGCTTTATGGTTAATTTGCGTAAAGCAAGTTTAACAATAAATACATTAATTAGATTGCAAAGGTGATTTTAAAAGAATAATACATAGATAACCAAGTTCTTTTGAATCAAACAAAGGAACATCCGCTCACTTCCCAACCATTCCAACCAAACGCTTCCATCGAACCAAACCACATTTTGAAAATACTACCCTTGCGCGAAATCACTGTGCATGTCAAAGAATCGGGACACGGCTATTCGAATAGGTTTTTAACACTGCAGAGGTTGTACGCCTTTACCCACAAGAGATAAATCACTTGTAATGTCCGTCGACACACTTCCGAGGGTGTGCGACTAAGTGATTACCACAAGGCCTTTACAAAGTTCCATTTTGCCTCGGTTCGTTTCGCTAAGGTTTCGCCATCACGGCCCCTCTTGCGCCAATAATCAACCCTAACAGTAACCGACCCAAAACTTCCCTAATTAGTTGGCCAGTCCGTCCCATACCGGACTTATGGTTGCACGAGGTGACCCGGATCAATGACTTGCAAAGTTAAGTCCTTAGTTGGTCGCCGCATAAGTCTACCACAACCCAATGTGCATCACACACCCACTCTAGCTTCCTACCTCAAGCCCGAGCATAAATCATTTTGTTCAATCCCACCAAATGGCAATCCTCGCCATGGCACAACATCTTTAATAAAAGTGGCCTCACACCACAATTCCATAGTTCCATTAGTCAAATTTCAATAATCATTGAACATGTGATCGAAAGTACGCATGTAACTAGAGCATGTCTAAGCAATAATACGCACCCAAGTTGGCAATACAATTATGTCCAACTAGTATTAACCATCCTATGGTGTCCAAGGATATATGTCATTCAAGGAGACATTTCATTTTCAATTTATCAAGGAGGCATAATGGCAATTTGGTAATTATCTACTCCCAAAACCATTTTTAATAAAACTAGCCATGCATGATAATTTAATACAATATACATTTGTAAAATGGGTTCAACATGGTCAAAGGCCTACGACTTGCCTTCGTTGACGAGGAGAGGGTCTTGATCGTCGGGTCAAGAAATCTTCCAAACGCCTAATCTACACGCGTAGAAAAGCAACAAATAAATAAAATAGCACCAAATGAACTCCAAAATTACAAAACCAGTGCCAAATGAAAGAGGATGAATTTATATGAATTTAGAAATTTGGATCACCCAAATCGGAGTTCTGATGTGAAAGTTATAGCCAAAAGAAGTTTCAAATCACATAAAATGATGGATTTAGGGTTTTCCGATTTTCCGATTTATTTTTCTCGAAAAATCGGATTTTGACGTCGCCGCGCGCAAGCGCACACGTGGCGCCACGCGGCGAAGGGCCGACGCGGCGCCGACGTGGCGCCACGCAGGCCACGTGGGCTCGGGCCCACGGTCGAGAGAGAGAGAGAGAGAGAGAGACGGGCGCGGTGGCGGCGGCCGAGCCGGGACGACGGCGGCATGGCGCGGAGAAGGCGGCGACGCCGGGAGACGGCGGCGCGGAGGCGGCCGGAGGCGGGGAAGAAGGGAGAGGCGCGGGGCGAACGCAACCGAGCGAGAGAGAGAGAGAAAAGAGAGGGAGAGGAAGAGGCGCGGCGGCTTTATAGGCGAGGAGGGAGGCACGGCGACGTGGAGGCGTGGCGACGGACGGCGCGGGCGCGCGGGTGCGGCGGAGGCGCGACGAGGCGACGACGGCGCGTCGCGGCGAGATTCGGCGGCGCGCGCGCGCGACACGCGCGCGGACGCGGGAGAGAGAGAGAGAGCGGCGGCGCGCGTCGGGACGATGACGAGAGCCGTCCGATCCCGACGGACGGTGGGGAGTGAGGGAGACGCGGCGACGGAGAGCCGTCCGATTTCGACGGACGGTGAGGAGGTGAAGAGGCGCGGCGGGAGACGAGCGGCGCCGTCCGATTCGACGGACGGTGGAAGCGGAAAAAGGCGCGGCGCGGAGGGCGTCGGATCGCGATCCAACGGCGAGAAGAGAGGAGAGCGCGGCGAGGAAACGAACGGCCGCGGGCGAACGGAACGCCGGATTTCGATCCAACGGCCAAGCGCAAGAGGCGACGC
This sequence comes from Hsuehochloa calcarea, assembly GCA_036346395.1. Lineage (NCBI taxonomy): Eukaryota > Viridiplantae > Streptophyta > Magnoliopsida > Poales > Poaceae > Hsuehochloa > Hsuehochloa calcarea. The sequence goes on from CM070608.1 coordinate 15,744,514, forward strand.
GGCTAAACGAGGGCGCTTGATGAAGATCCAACGGCCAGAGCGGGTGCATGGGAGCGGTCGGAGCGAGGCGAGGCGCAGAAGCGGCCGGGCCGGGAATAGGAGATGGGCCGGAGGGATTCGGCCCAAAACCGAAAAGGGATTTTTAAATAGCTTTTAATTTACAGAAATTCAAATAAAACAAAAGGCAATTTAGAAAATAGCAAATAGACTCCAAAAATTCTAGAAAAATTTACAGAAATTACTTGAATTATTCTAGACTTAATAAAAATACTTTTAACTTTAAATTTTCTTTTTCTTTTGCAAATAAAATAATTTTTCCATTTCGGATAAATCAAAAATCAATTTCTAAAATCCAATAAATCCAAGAAAATTCTTAAAATAATAATTTTGATTTTAAATTCCAGAAATCTCAATCAAACCAACTTTAATTTAATTGAAGCTTGATTAACTCATATTAAACTGCACATGAATTTTGAAATTCCAAATTAAGCTTTTGGCAAATAGAAGCAAACGGTTCTCTTTTAAAAAAATTTTCAAAAACTCCGAAAAACGGGACGTTACACTGGCCTAAGCGGCAGTCAGACCGGCCATAGCGGCGGTCGGACCGGCAATGTCAGTAAGTGGTATTTTGAGCTGGGCCAAAAATAGAGGTAGCAGGAAACAGAGGGGATTCTATTGCACTTGGTCTCATAATTTTTGGAGTCTCTTGTCAAAAGTTCTATTAGTTTGAAAATTCCTGTAGGTTTCGGTTTTCCATAAAGGAAATTCGGCTAAGTCTTTACTGACGGTCTGACCGGCCAATAGGTGGCGGTCAGACCGGCTAGGGTGGGCGGTCAGACCGACCCTAGGGGCAGTCTGACCGGTTTTCACTTGGATCGTCGCCCGTCATGGCGGTGATATTCGGTTGTTAGGTCAAAATCATGAGTTTCAGGGCATATATGTTGCATGATGCATATTTTGACTAACATGGGTCAAGTTGTGAGAACTTGTTCCCAAATTCGGTTTACTTATCTATTATTGTGCAGGTTGTTTGGTGGTCAACGACGGTCAACGACGAGGATGATCGGGACTAGGCTTGGAGAGCTGAGGTCCAGAACGATCGACGATGCCGGGTGAGGTAAATGAACTCAAGCGTGGTGCAAGATGGACAAGGGTGACCTATTAGCTATTCCGACGCGCAAGATGGCGCAAGGTGTAGGTAGTTAGGTCAAGAGGTGATAAAGACGGCGCATTAAAATGCGTGCGTATGTGTCCCATTTGTTTTGGGCCTTAACGGGAGCCCAATTGAGTCAAACTTCTAGAAGGTCTAAGCCTCCACTATAAATAGGGGAGGGAGGTGGCTGCACCTCCGCTTCGTCTCTTTTGCTATTTTGTAAACCCTAATTTTCTTAGGGAGAGCTTTTGTGGAGGCTAGGGTTCTTGATAGTTTGATGTAATTTTCGTGCTCTTGGATTGAGCATTGTCCTCCATTGATGGAGTGGTTGTAAGCCCATATTATATCAAATCAATCTAGAGAAAGTTTGATCATGTCTTGTCTGTTTGCTTTCTTTCTCTATATTTGATGATTTTGAGTCTTTCTTTGATCCGCGAGTTTTTGATTGCATTCTTCATGTGATCTAGCCTGCTGTGACGTGTGGGAACCTATCTAGGATCATCTTGATCATCAATCACCCACGAGCAAGATCTTGGATCAAGTTTTCGTTTTGACCCGGTTTTGAACCCTTCTTCAATCAAACCAAAAAGGATCGCTATTCTTCCAAGAATTATCATAATCTTCGATTGGAATAGGTTCCTGATATCATAGAGAAGGTGTGTACCATGTTTCATCAAGTTTGGAGTTGTAGATCAAAAGTTTCATCTATTTGCAACTTCGTCATCCGGCTGGTTCTGTTCTATTCTACAGGCCAGAGGTCAGACCGCCCAAGGCCAGAGGTCAGACCGCCAAGGAATCAGTCAGACTGCCCAAGGCCAGAGGTCAGACCGCTAGGGAATCGGTCAGACTGCCAAGGCCAGAGGTCAGACCGCAAGTGCATTGAATTGTTTCAATCTTTGTTGATTTTGTCGTATTGCTTAGGGGTTTGAATTGGATTCAATATTAGTCTTCCGCTGTACTGATATTCATAGCTTCCATAGCTACTGGAGTGAAATTTGTGTTGAATCAATTATTTGTGAAAAAGTGAGCGTGCTCCTATTCACCCCCCCTCTAGTCGCCTTTTCGGTCCAACAACTTCCACATGGGGTGTGCTCATTTCTTCAGAGGGATAATGCGGTGCGTAATGAAATCCTTCACCACGTGCCAACAGGCGAGCCCCTCCTCCTTCAAGTCCTCGATGGCTTGAATGTAGCGGGTGATCCGGCCAAGATCCTTGTGAGTCGAATCCCAAGAAGAAATCTTTTCGGGGGCGTTCCCGATTGAAAGATACTAGAAGATAGATATTGAATTTAGATGAATGACATATGGGCCACTGGTCTATGGACCAGGTCCACGGAGATATGCTAGTCCATGGTGGACCAAGCTCATGGAGGAGGGTTGACCAAGGTTGACTTGATGAGGGCATGACCCCTATGGATACAACCACATTTGCTATGCTTGCGATTCCAATTACAAAAGCCCGTACACGTCACTTAATTTATCAGGTAAATTCGTTTCTAGGGCTGAGCGTATTATTTGAGAACTCTATGATGCTGCCTAATGGAGATGATTTACTTGTACTTAGGAATCTAGGATTACGACCAGTTCCGCAGGGTCTAAGACCACTTCAAGAAGGCCTACGACCGCACAACCCTAGGTCGACCTCCTCACGTCCCCCCCTATATATTGCATGCAGCCGCCACAGTTTAGGGTTGGGTTTTTTCTTAGATTATTTTGCCTTTGCAGTTTCGCCGTTTATGGTTTGAGAAACCCCAGTTGTGAACTTCATCCAAATCCGCAATATATTCTAAATTGCATCTATCTTGTTCTTGTGAGTTGCTTCGATTGCTTGCAGGAACCATAAACCTCGTGGTGAGGTCGATCGCGTGCGAGCGTGGTTGATAACGACAGTCGTGCAGGTGTAGCGAATTGCGAGGTGAAGATCTGCGGGTCGGAAGCCTCAAAGCGTCAACGTCCTCACGACGAAACAAATGGAACCTATCGAAAGATCGGGCCGTCGTGTACACATCATTTGGTATCAGATCGAAGGTTGCCCGTTAGGTAATCTCATTTATCCCCTTTTTGTTAGTTGTGTTCCATCACCTAGAATCCAGAAAATTACCCTACAAAAAAGTTTTAGATCTTAGTTCTTCCGCTGTCCAAACCACTTTGTGTCTATCGCAATTGTGTTTTTCAGTTTTCGCGTTGTTGAGTTTGAGTCCACTGTTGGTGTCTTTGTTGCTAGTCTAGTCGTCGTAATCTAGTTTTTAGCGTCGAGTCTTCGTTGTTTTGGTCTTTGTGTATCTCGGCCTGCCCTTAGTTACATCCTTTGATTTGTCTGGTATAGCCGAGATCGTGAGACCCCCTCACCACACGACCACCTCCTCGTGTTCGACCATCTGGTCGGATACGACCACCTCCTCGGGTTCGATCACCCACTCGGATTCGACCACCCACTCGGATTTGACCTTCAACCACCTGGTCGGATTCGACAACCTCCTTGGGTTCGACTGCCTAGTTGGCTCGACCACCTCCTCAAATCCGACCACCCTACCCTTTCGACCACCTAGCCAAAGTTCAAAGAGAGAGGGAGAGAGAGTTTGTAACCTATATACCCCTGCTCTCTGGAAAAAGTTTGTAACCTATATATATCCCCAGACCCAAAAGAGGGTTTCGAAGAGTTGTGAGTCAGGGTCTCACAAAAAAAAGAGAGAAAAAAGAGGAACCCTAGGTTGAATTCTACAGTAAAAAAAAAGAAGAAAACAAGGAGAGAGACCACTCATAGTTGGCTCACGACCACCCTCAGTTGGTCTACGACCACGCTCAAGTGGCCCACGACAAACCACAGTTGGTCCACGACCACCCACAGGAGAAATCAGTTGCTTTGTGAATTTTATTCCATTGTGCTTGTATCTACCCTATTATTCAGCTTGCTTGAGCTAGTTCTAGGAACACGTTTGGGCCAGCAACTGTGACGAGTACTGTGGACTTTTGATTCAGTTTTGCTAATCTGATTTCATTATTACTATTCCTTGCTACTAAACATAGCCTATCCGAGCTCCACCTACTTTCGGCCCTTAAATTTGGATCCTCACATTCACCTGCGCCGTGGTCATACATCCCACCTTCTCCGATCAGACCACCTGCTGCAATTTGGGAAGAAACTCATAAGAGCTTGGTACGACGCTTGAGCGTGTGTGATTCCACCTTACCCCACCTAGTAGTCGATAGGGATAATACCTTTCTGTCGTCTTTTGTCTCCTACTAACCATGGCAGGTGAAGAATGGGATGCGGAAACAAATGCTACACTGCGACAACTCAAAGATAGAATTGCAATGCTCAATGCACGCATTGATAGTTTGGCCAATCAACGTCCGAACAATGGACATGTTGATGCGGGGTGCCCGATCTTCTCGACGTAGAACCTCTCGATAACTTGTGTATCCTGACGAACCACCAGCTGATCCCCCGCGCCAATGCACGGACTTGCAACTCTATGAAAAATTCGTCCAAATACACACTTGATTGAATCCTCGCTGACCACAAGCGAAGATCGTCGAACCCTCAATTCCCAGCGGAAAAGCAAGAACGACCACTTGTTCTCAACGCCCAATTCCCTCTGTTTTGGCTCTAAACACAACAGGAGAATCAAGCAAAAGCTTTGAAAATATATTAAACGTGGTCTGAGGTTACAATGGGGGTCTACCCCTCAATATATAGTACCCCTACTCCTCCTCATGGCTGGCCAAGAGGCCCTACTCCTATTCTAATTCGGATTTGGAGTCCTACTCCAATTCCAACACATTCCAAAACAAAAAAAGGAAACTCTGATTTTACAACTGTCACATTGATTCGATCATGTCTTTTGATCCAGAAGGAATTTCGGAGTGAGGGAGGATCCGTTGGATCGGGCTTGAAGTTATCTTTCCAACAAGCCCAAGAACACTCGAATCGGACGCCGTTTGTGAAAGTTATGACCGTTTTAATCCGGACTGTCCTGCTGATTCCGAATCCGAATTTGATTCTGAGTTGATTCCGAATTTGAATTTGGTTGGGCTTGTGGAAGTTTCGAATTTGACTTGAATTCTTGGGCTTCTCTCCCCTTGCTTGTCTCCCACGAGCTTCTCCTCCATTGTGACGGCCTTTCTTCAAGAACAGCCTCATATCCTTCATCTCCGTTCATTATTGAATCTTCCAATCTGAGCACAAGAAAAACACTAGTTTTAGGTAGTATGAAATTCTCAACTAATTTAAAAGGAAATTCAGTGAACAGACTCACCTGTTGGATAAGCTTCTCTTGTTTTCCAACTCTCTTAGTAAGCTCATGTTGTTCTGAGGTATTTAATGAATTGAAAACATTATATGAAACAACATAGCTAAGGATGTCCGGATCATCCTCCCTTTCTTCAAAAAAAGCCGTCCTCAGCTTTTGATAGCCTGAAAATGTGCTAGACGAAGAAAACAACGTATATGCATGGTATATGTATGAATCAATTATTGTGTTCTTCTTGTTGTTTTGCACAATCGATAGCTCAAAATCATATTTCAAATTGCCCAACTGACTCATATGATAAAATTTATCCTTCCCAATATCAAAGTCAACTAAAGTGGGTGAAAACAAATTGATGCCATTCCATGCTTCAACTGTGCTACTCTGATTAGTTATACATTTAAGAGATAAACAAGTAGGCATCATATTGCGTTCTAAACAATAGACACTTGTATTTAAACTCCTCTTAAAGAGACTGTGACATTGCTCAATAGATGGTTTGCGCAAAACATGTAATTTTAAATCAACAAGATTATCACCGGTAATGCATATTCGATAAACTTGAAACATGTTGTCTACACCAAAATCTCCGATCAAATTGAATTTATATGTGTGTACGTAGCTATTTACTAGTGATCTTAAATGTGAAATTTCAAGAACCTTCTTAATAATACTAACTACCTCTTTTGGTTTATCGAATATGATATGACACAAAGAATCATTAAGGGATATTCTAGTAAGAACTTCTGTATGAGTAATCAATTCCATATTATGCAAATTAAGTATATGAAATGTAGAACTTGGAATCATCAAAGGAATAATGGAGTTCTCAGTTTTACGCACCTTGTCTTGATGATCTATCGATTTAGTACCAATAGTGTTATCTTGATTGTCCTCCTCAGTTGTTGTAGGTGCCGCGGGTATTGTAATGTCATCATGTAACCACGGGGTATCATGTATTCCCTCTCCAACCATGGTTATATCTTCATCTTTCTCTTCCAATGGTGAGGGCTCTTGAATGTCCAACTCCTTATTTGCTTGGTCCACCTGCACAATGTGTGATACAACACTAGAAATAGAGGGTAAGTTGTTAGGTTCAAAAATAATCTTACTTGTCCTATCATCTATCTCTCCCTTTTCTTTTGGTGTATCTCTCACACTCTCAATTGGGATGCTCTCAACCTCGTATAGGGTGGACTCACACAGCTCACTCTTTTTATCACTCTCACTCAATTTGGTTATGTGGCTCTCATTCTCACATGGGTTTTGATACATCTCATCCTTGTAAGACCGTGGGCCAGCAAGGGCACAACTACCACCAACCACGACCTCCTCACGTGTTGCGGGTTGTGACGGGGCAGCACTACTCATCACCTCGATCGAAGAAAAATTCACATGCTCGATCTTCTTCTCAAGTGACACACCAGTGGATGAATTAGAACTAAAGAGCCGGCGCATATTTAATTGATGTGCTTGCATGTGTTTAAGTCTCTTTTCTGCCTTCATAGCATATTTCACAAGATCTTGCAGACTACGAAAATATTCATCTTAAAGTGCAGCAACGATCTGATAATTCAAGCCTGCCTTGAAGTATGTCTTTTCTTGATATGCACTAGTGATATTGGCACGGCGCATTGCATGATTCAACTCAATGTAGTAATTTTGGACAACTTTGCATCCTTGTGTAATGCTCTCCACGTGACGTAGTAGTTCCCACTCATAATAGTATGGAACAAATTCTATTCTCATGACCCTTTTTAAATAGACCCAAGATGTAATGTATCGTTTTTCACTTAGTTGTTTCCACCAACTAGAGGCATAGTCCGTAAAAAACAAAGTGGCCACTCTCACTTCCTTGGCTTCTGATTCGAACTTATGTGATTCAAGCTCGAACTCCATGTTTTGTACCCACTCAAGATACTCATCTAGATCATTACTACTATAGAAGGGAAGATACGTATACTCGTGATCTGCCATTGTTAGCAGCAAAGCAAAGAATATGTATGTAGGTGTATGTGTATCTCTCAAACTCACTTGTCTTACCGAATTATATTCTTACCTTTCCGAAGTGAATTAAGATCAACAATACTTACACTTCAGGGCAGCAGGAACCGCAAGGTGATGTGTGAGCGAATTTCAAGAGCAAGTCAAAGCACGACAACGGGTGTTTTGTGGAGCTTGGTATGGATACCTACTTAATTTGAAAATTCTAGGTATTGTAAGGCTAAGTAAATATCCAAACTAGAATTCAATGCCTAGTTGCCGATCACAAAGATATAAGTGAAAATCAAAGCAACTCACACGCAAAGATATTGGAACTTAGTGCAATCAAGGAATGAGCTATGTAAGATATAAGTGAAGAATGTAACATCCCAAATATGGATTTGTGTTTCAAATGTAAGAAAATAGGAGAAATTAAGAATTTTCATACATCTTGAAGCCCTTGGTCACTTTTGTAATTCTTTTAAAAAGAATTATGGAAAATCAAATTCAAATCCTCATTTGACTCCAATCAAAAACCCCCTTGTCATAGATCTTGTGCCAAACCCTGGGAAATATTTTTCCTGAGTTCTAGGGAGGCTTGGCAACACCTTTGAATTATCTCATGATTTTTAGAAATTATTTGGTAATTTTTGGAGGCAAGTCAAAATTGGTCAAACCCTATTTCCCCTCTTCTGGAATTTCTGGAGAAAAATTCAGTACCTGAAAATCTCTGAAAATTTTATGAGAGGTTCCTCCTGCTGTCAGCAAGCTCCAGTTAAAATTTCATAAATTTTGGAGTTTGTTTGCTACCTCAAATAATTCCTCAAAAATCAGATGTTTAGTATTCAAATTCTAACTGGTTTGCGTTGTTCCTCGGGTTCGAACCGAACTCGGGCTCGAGCCACTAGACTCGGTCCAGTCAACTAATCGCACCGGCGCGGTCGATCGGGTGCGCGGGTCGTCAGTCATTGGATCGGGATCGAACGGTCCTCGACCAGCCGAACGATGGAATCGTTTTAACCCAACCGATCTAACTCAGCCTTTCGATTTCAACCCGACGGTCGACGAGTCGTCTCCTTCCTCCGTCAGCGCGCGCGTGAGCAGCAGCCATGGCGTGTGCAGAGGAGAAACGCCGCGCGTCCAGTCCACTCCACGGTCGCCTTTAAACGGCTATCTCTGTGCACATTTAATGCCCGTCGCGCTCCTCCTCGACGCCCACTCTCCAAGCGCTCCGCCGCCTCTCGCTCAAATGGCCAGGTTGACCCGAGCGGGATATCGCCGTTGCTCTCGGCCATCCTCGGCTATTTAAGCTCCATTGTTTCTCCCTTAGCTTCCTTTGGCACCTCCGCAACTCTAGCTAGCACTCACAAGTCCGCTGGAGCTGCAGATCCTCGGTAATCCCTCGGCCGCCATTGTCGGTTTTGGAGCTTCGGTGGAGTCGGTGCAGCAGGGGTTTTCTTCTTCGGGTCTTTGCTCCCTCTGCTCCCCCTTTACCCTCTGAAGCTTAACCCTCACTCAATTCGGTTCAATTTGCTCAGGGCTTGGCTGAATTCGGATTCCCCCAATTTCAGCCGAAATCGGCATTCTTCTTCGCCCGGGCAGCTTCGGCTCTCCTCGGTTCATTCTTTGCGCTCAGGTAACCCCTCTTTAGTCCCTAGTGGCCTGGCACCTGCTCCCTTGAACCGCAGCTCAGAAAATTTGCCATTTTTGTTTTTGTCATTTCGGACCACTTCGGTTCTCTCGGGCTTGCCGGCGTTCTGGTCCACCGCAGCCGAATTCATTGGTACCATTAGGTGCGCAATGATGTTTGGGACTCATTTTGGGCACTTGCTCGCACCGCCGCGGCCAGAGCCGCCGGCGGCAAGCCGTTCTTCCCCGTCGTGTTTGCCGAACGAAAACAGGGAGACGGTTTGAACTTGGTCGATGCGGACCGTCGATCCTAAGATCTACGGCCCACGTTCGTGCGGAGATTTGAATTCGTCGTGCGTCTCGGTCTGTGACCCGTTGGATCTAAGATCAACGGTCCCGACTCGAGTTTGCTTGGATCGTTGGATCCCAGATCGACAGCTCGCGTGCGTGAGGGCGTTCGGATCAGCCCGCGCTCTCGGATCCACGTGGACCGTTGGATCCTGTCGAAGAATTTTTCCTTCGACCATTATTCTACGACCGCTACCTGGTCGTAAGTCCTTCTACGACCACTATCTGGTCGTAAGTCCTTCTACGACCATTACCCAGTCATAAGTCCTTCTACGACTATTGTCCAGTCGAAAGTTCTGCTACGACCTGTACCTAGTCGTAAGCCCTTCTACGACTATTGTCCAGTCGTAAGTTCTGCTACGACCTGTACCTAGTCGTAAGTCCTTCTACGACTATTGTCCAGTCGTAAGTTCTGCTACTACTTGTACCCAGTCGTAAGTCCTGCTATTTTCCCGAAAGGATTCATTTATCAACTGAAAAATGTGATAACTTGTAAAATGCATAACTAATTCATTTTAATTCCTTTTCAGGAGATTCAAATTTTGTGGGTTATGTTTTCAACTGAACTTTAATCTAAAAATGTTTCCAACCCCAGTATAGCTCCGGAAAATTTTGCTAATGAATAGTGGTATTTTTGATTTATAAAAGCTGAGCAAAATTGTTTTGGCTATATCTTTTGCATAAAGAATCCAAATCAATTGGTTCTTGTTGCTAAATTCTTTATAAATCATGCTCTTGCTACTGAAAATTTTCAGAATTTTTGGAGGGAGTTTACTGTTGGGTCTTTGCGTTTTATTCGTTCTTATCGGTTGTTTCTCGATTTCTCGTTAGGATCCGAAGAGCACGTTGACAATATTATTGATCCTCAGCAACATTCTGACGCACAGCAAACAGGCAAGCAGTTTGATCATGTTAATCCCATTATTTTTCAAGTCTAATATATTGATTTCAACTTGTATGTATGCATTGCTATTTTGTGTTAAATTATGGTTAGAATCCTATAGTTGCATAATCTATAGGAATTGAGTATCCTCTACTACCATGAGCCTAGGTTATTTGCTATGATTTGAGTTCGATGGATGGGCTCTTGTCATTTAGTAGAATACGAATTGAAATTGCTTAGAAATGCTTAGTTTCGGTAGCAATGGGCGATCATCGATTTTAGTCGATGATCTTGATCACACATTTACTTATTATTCCATTATGCCCAGCACTTGTGCTTTGTTACTTTGTAAAGTCAAAAACTAAAAATAAAATTATTTTAGACTTGGGCACAATGGTATGTTGGTGTGATCTGTTGGTGTGAATGGAATGGTGCCTAGGTCATCAAGGACCGAGTTACTTGTGTCACTAAGCCAAGCGCTTATGCGTGCTAACCACGCGAGAGGGATATGGGACCTCTCTTGACTTAGTACTTTGGCGTGTGTTATCTCCGAGTCGCAGGAGGGGGTTCGGTGTAACACCCTGACTATAAGGAAGTCAAGATGTCACCTACAATCACTACTCTTCAAATGAATAACATCAAATCGCATGAAAAAGTGATGCGAGTATTATGAACATATGGAAACAAGCATTCATCCTCAAGTCTTAAGCAACGAAATGGAAGTAAGCAGTCAAAGAAGATATGGTAAACACGGCCATGTTGGCTTATTACAATGCAACTCAAATCATAATCAATGATATTACAAGTCCTCAAATTGTTTGATATAATATAGTGAGTGCATCGTGATGAACTACCCTCCACAAGATCATTCTTCCTTGTCATTTACCTAAATAAGACAATAAAGCAAGAATGAGCCAAAGACTCAGCAAGCAACTGTATGTAACAATCAAGCATACAATGATCAGTATATCACCAACATAATTTGATCAACTACTGGAAACGAATTTATGAATGGATGAAGTGGAATGGTGCATTGAAGGAAATGGACATAATGCAGCATATACCGGTATAGCGAGTGAAGCACCCGTCGGTGTTCACTTAAAGTATTCGTATGAAGAACGTTTCATACGACTGTCCAACGTGGCCCACATTGGAATGGTGGACTCACGTACCCATCTTGGAATTGATGGGATTTCAAGTGCCCATCTTTGGAATTGATGGGTCTTACCAAAATAGTGTATGCATGTCATGATGATCACATGTCAATATTGAATAGTAATCATAAATGAAAAGAACACATGGCATTCATCTACAAATACGAACAAATGTAAACGTTCATTCACACATCATACATGACATCAAACATTGAATACAAATTACTTGCTGCTGGCACAGAGCGGGTTGGGAGGTAATTGAGATACCCTCCACTCACCGCTTCACCGCCTACAATATAAAATAATCGAAATGAGGACAAGCGAGTATGGAAAGGCTACACGTGTCCTCCCTCCATCTCTAACCAAACTAACCCAATAAAAGTTCAATTTGATCAATTTACCCAAACATTTCAATTATCACTAATCTGGCAGTTTTACTAGAAAATTCACCAATAAAAAACCGTAAGTCCAAAAGACCTGAAACCAGTGCTCAAATTTTCTTAACTTAACTGGCTACAAAACTCTAGTTGATGGTAATCTCTAATTCGGCCATTACAGAGGTCTAACCATCCATTGAAAAACTACAACTGCAGTCTGCCCAGAAATCTGAACAGCCCTAAAGAAAATGCTCTAACGTTTCAACCACTGATCCAAATAAAGTGATTTTTATCATCCTGGAAACATGGTGAAATTATCTTCAAAAACCTAGTTGGGTGGCCGACCTGATTCTGACTCTAACTAGATCAAAACCTAGGTGCAACCGACTATACCCATCAGTTCTGACAGACAGACCAGCGCGTAGTAAAACAGCCATAACGTTTAATCTACTGGGTGCAAATTCGTGATCCAGGTGCCAAAAGAAAGCTAATGAAATAAGGAACAAAACTCTAGAAGGCGCAAACCTCCAATTCTGCCTCTAAGGCACCCAAAACCGAGTTGCAACATACTGTACAGAACCGATCTATTAACAGAGATTACGCGATACTACCAAAAACATTGAATCGACAACTCTAATGCAATCAAACAGCGATGGGGTCTCTCGTTACCCTTGTAGACCCGAAGAACGATGAGGAACAACTTCCCAAAGCCTTCCCCTCTCCTTCTTTGGCCAGCCCCAAATCAGCGACCCCGCGGAAGCCCGGCGAAGGAAGAACCGAAGGTGAAGACGTGGAGGATCGGGAGTGCAGCTCCAGGGGAACACCAATGGCGGCCACCACCGGAGGAGGAGGCGCCTAGGAGGAGGTGCTGCGCCGTGAGGAAAGGGGAGGGGGAGAGGAAGTGGCGGCTTGGGGGAGGGAGGAGAAGGAGTTAGGGTTTTGGGGGGGGGGGGGAAGTGGTGCCCCCCCCTTTTGGCCTTTTGGCCGGCCACCACATGGGCCGGCCGGCCCTCATGGGCCACTGGTCGCGTGATCATGCCCAGGTTGTCTGGCAATAACAAATAACCCCCCCGAAGATTGGAATTTTCCGACGAAAACAATCTCTGTTACTCTCTCCGACCTCTTTCTTTCTACCGAACATTTCCGGAGTATTACATTCGGTGTGTTGTGTGAAAAAGGATCTGTGTTCTTGTGTTGGGTGTACGGTGGTGGAGATTCCGGGTAGGCTCTCCACCTCGAGGGGCATTGTAGTTGTCCAAGGCTTTACCTGCGACGGGTAGTTGACCGAGGCTTTACAATGACCCCGACACAACGTATGGGTTTCTATCCATACGGGCGGCTCGTAGTTAATACACAATATTGGAAATGTCTCAGAGGACTTAGTGTGTCTTGGCATACCAAAGGAAGTATGCTAATCATGTGGCAAAAAGGCGGTCTGGCGTGTGGGTACATTGGTACACCCCTGCAGGGTATAAAACTATTCGAATAGCCTCGTCCTAGGTTATGGACATGCTTGGTAAGGTCGTGCAAGAACTAGACTACAACCTTTTAAATTAAAATTTGACATGGTTGGTATGAATGGGTAATTCATACTATTGTTGTGGTGACTAGTGGGTTAGTCACTTCTAGGATTGTTGTTGTCATCTATCTACTGTTATATTGTTGTCATTTACGGTTATTTGAACATTAAAAATAGATTTGTTAACCTACTTTTAAATGTATTACATTATTGCAAATAAAGATTGCTTTATGCTGAAAATGAAACATACAGCCTCCACTTAAATAAGCTTGCATGTAGCGCATGTATAGGTCTGTTACTTTACACGTAAGTCTTGCGGAGTACAATTTTTGTACTCATTTGCTTTGCTTAACTATTTGTTGCAGAGGAGGAAGGTGAGCCCCAAGGGCCTCACTTTTGTGAAATGTGCTGTGGATTCGACGACTAGCTTGGCGGTCCGGTCGGTTGCCTTGTGGGTTAAAGGCACACTGATTGGCTCTTTTGGTTTATGGCCATCTTATGGCACTTTTGCTTCCGCTGTTAATTTCTTGTATATGTCATTTGGCCGGTCGGCCTCTCTTTTGTAATAACTATCCTTTATTTATGTTATCTTCTGTTTGTTGCTTTGCTTCGGTTCTATGTGAATGAATGGAATTGATGCATGAATTTTGTAAAGAGGTGTGTATACTGCATTTCTGGGAAGTATACATGTCTCGAAGACACGGGTTATATTGTTTGTGATGCTAGGGTCAATTGGTGACTAAGCATTACAAGCCCAATAATCCGGGGTCCTCACAAAGAACAAAATAGCTCGTATTGCACAAGTTATAGAAAGACGCTAGCTAGTTGCAAATAAAGAAATTAGGGCACAAGATTGCACAAAATATTGATATTCTAACAATTGAATCAAGAATGAGTGGGGATTTTCGCTCGAGTTTATGGTTCGGCTATGCGCTTTCTTTTTCCTTTTCTCTTTTCTTTTTCTCTTTCCTTTTTTTTCTCTTCTCTTTTTCCTTCCTTCCTTCTCTTTTTTTTGAACTATTGCCAATATTCTTGTTCTACCAAAAATGAGCAAAAGTTCTTTCCCACCTTTTGATCTTTGAACTATTGCAAGAACATAAATATTAATATGCAGCCCTAAGCAACGATTTAGCTAGTCTTAAATAGGTTCAAAGTATTTGTAAAGGATTGAAACTTTCACAAAGGATAAATTGATGTCTCACTTCTTTTTGTTTTTTTATAGACACGACTAAAAAAATCAAACTAGGCTCAAATAAAAAGCAACACAAAAAAATTCAAGATCAGCAAACTAAACTTGATTCTAATGGACAAAAACTTAACAAAACTCACTAGAATAACAAATTAAATACTACGACTGAATTTTTTTTACGGCTCTTTCGTGTATGGAAAAAAAGATAACTGGATAAAGATCCTACCGAGTCAACGGAGCTCTGATACCACCTGATGTGGGGTGCCCGATCTTCTCGACGTAGAACCTCTCGATAACTTGTGTATCCTGACGAACCACCAGCTGATCCCCAGCGCAAATGCACGGACTTGTAACTCTATGGAAAATTCGCCCAAATACACACTTGATTGGATCCTCACTGACCACAAGCGAAGATCGTCAAACCCTCAATTCCCAGCAGAAAATTAAGAACGACCCCTTGTTCTCAACGGCCAATTCCCTCTGTTTTGGCTCTAAGCACAATAGGAGAATCAAGCAAAAGCTTTGAAAATATATTAAACGTGGTCTGAGGTTACAATGGGGGTCTAACCCTCAATATATAGTGCCCCTACTCCTCGTGGCTGGCCAAGAGGCCCTACTCCTATTCTAATTCGGATTTGGAGTCCTACTCCAATTCCGACACATTCCAAAACAAAAAAGGAAACTCTTATTTTATAACCGTTATATTGATTTGATCATATCTTTTGATCTAGAAGGAATTTCGGAGTGAGGGAGGATCCGTTGGATCGGGCTTGACGTTATCTTTCCAACAAGCCCAAGAATACTCGAATTGAACTCCGTTTGTGAAAGTTATGACCGTTTTAATCCGGACTGTCCTACTGATTCTGAATCCGAATTTGATGCGGATTCCGAATCCGAATTTGATTCTGAGTTGATTCCGAATTTGAATTTGGTTGGGCTTGTGGAAGTTTTGAATTTGACTTGTGTTCTTGGGCTTCTCTCCCCTTGCTTGTCTCCCACGAGCTTCTCCTCCATTGTGACGGCCTTTCTTCAAGAACAACCTCATATCCTTCATCTCCGTTCATTATTGAATCTTCCAATCTGAGCACAAGAAAAACACTAGTTTTAGGTAGTATGAAATTCTCAACTAATTTAAAAGGAAATTCAGTGAACAGATTCACTTGCTGGATAAGCTTCTCTAGTTTTTCAACTCTCTTAGTAAGCTCATGTTGTTCTGAGGTATTTAATGAATTGAAAACATTATATGAAACAACATAGCTAAGGATGTCCGCATCACATGTGGAACCTCATGGTGCAGCCCATGACCATGAGTTTGACAATGATAATGAGATGTGCAACCACGACGCCTTTGATGCACGACAATGGAACCGGCTGAACTTCAACCGTCAAGGTACGAGAGGTAATAACTTTCAGGAACATAATGCACGTGTTAATGATGATCCATATGGTAAAGTCAAGTTCACTATATCATCTTTTGTGGGTGCTTATGATGCTGAAATTTATCTAGATTGGGAGATGACAATTGAACAAAAATTTAATACCCATCTCGTTCCTGAAGTGCATAGAGTCAGACAAGCTACTAGTGTATTTAAAGATTTTGCTATCATTTGGTGGAATCAAGTAGTTAATTCTGGTTTAACACCTGATACATGGGATAGATTGAAGGTAGCTATGCGTGCTAGATTTATTCCTCTTACTTTTAAACGCGATATGCATAAGAAATTGTAGCGTTTAAATCAAGGTAGTAGTACTGTAAGGGAATACTATCATGAATTGAAAACTCATTTGTTGCGTTGTGGGATAGAGGAACATGCTGAAGCTACAGAAAATAGATTCTTAAGTGGACTTAATCATGAAATTCAGGACATTCTTGCTCATAAAGAATATAATTCTCTCTCTGAGTTATTTATACTTGCTTGTAAGGTTGAAAGTCAGATTGAGGAGAAATTAAGAATACTTGATGATAGAAAACATGAGAACAAGCCTGTGTTTGTGTCTCTTTCTGTGACTAACAACTTGCAGGAAGTTGAGAACCTTGCCAAAGAGGAGAATGAGTTGATTGAACCATCGACTCCTTTGGTTGAGAAGGGAGATGAGGAGATGAATACACCTACATCATTTGAGGAGAGCCAAAAAGGTAAAGATCATGGTGCTATCATCACACAAGGTGAGTATGCTTGTGAAGAACTACAATTGTCCATAGTTCATACTATTTTAGAGCAAAAATTAGTGGAAAATAATTCCGAAATGCACATGTTTCACGAAGAGAATTCAGACTGTATTGATTTTTGTGCACCATGTGCTAAACTTGTTGATTTACCTGTTGACTTGAGTGTACCATGTGAAAACATAATTGAATTGCCTACTGTTTTGAGTGATTCATGTGATGAGTTAATCGCATACAATGATCATGTGGAATTGGTTAGACATAAAGAAGTTTTGACTAGAATTTCTCCTGCTGACTTTTTATGTTATATTATGTTGGATCCACCTATGAAATTGTCATATGCTATGGAGAAAGTTTCTATAATTGCATGTTCGAAAGCTTTATTTAGTGCCTAAACCCCTGGATACAAGTTTAATTTGATTGGAGATTATGGTGTAGACAATCAATTTCTGGTATATCGAATATGCGTAACTTGTCATCACATGGATGAATTAAAGCTTACTGTTTTGGATAACAATTATTGTGTGTTGAATCTTATTCAATATTAGAGAAAAATAAAATTTATTGCTCATCCAATGCATATGTGTTCATCTCTTATTGCACCATCTCGTATTGACGTCCGAATATTGATGTTGAAGTATGGAAGAACTTACAATTCTTTTCACCATTGCTAGATGAATTTGCTATTACTCGATTGAAATATGATAATATGGATGAATGTTGTTTGATTCCAAAAGTTATATGTGCTACCAATGCAAGTTTACAACTTCAGAGATTTGAATTGCATAAACGCTTTACTTACATTTGCAAAACTAGTTGCAATAATTGTTGTGTTGGACCGAAAAGGCGACTAGAGGGGGGGTGAATAGGAGCACGCTCACTTTTTCCCAAATAATGAATTCAACACAATTTCACTCCAATAGCTATGATGAAGCTATGAAGATCAATATACCAGTACAGCGGAAGACTAGTATTGAATTCAAATAAAACCCCTAAGCAAAAACACAAAATCAACTAAGATTGCAAGAACTCACAGCACTGACGGTCTGACCGCTCGACACAACCGGTCGGACCGATTGCAGCGGTTCGACGGCATTGTTAGTTGGCGGTCGGACCGCTCCAAAATCGGTCTGACCGGTGATGACGGGCGGTCTGACCGGCCGACTCCAGAACCGATCTGCAACAGTAAAATCAGCCCGATGACGAAGTTGCAATTATGTCAAACTTTTGATTCTCAACTCCAATCTTAATGAAACTTTGCACACACCTTCTATATGCTATTGAGGACCTATTCCAATCGAATATTATGATAATTCTTGGAACGATCTTGAGCAATTGCCAATTGATTAACAGAAGGTCTAAAACCGAGCAAGAACGAAAACTTGATCCTAAAGCTTGTTCGTGAGAGATTGATGATCAAGATGATGCTAGATAGATTCACACATATCACAGCAAGCTAATTCACGTGAAAGAATCAATCACAAACTCGCGGATCAAAGAAAGCCCTAAAATCACGAAATCGAAAGCAAGAACGAAAAGAGACTTATCTCAAGCAAACCTTGCATAGATTAAGAACGTGATCGTTGCTGGATTACACCCACGCCATCATGGATCAGTGGTCAATCCAAGATCACGAAATTCTCCTCAAACCATGAAAAGCCCTAGCCTCCACCTCAACTCCCCCTAAACCAATTAGGGTTTTGCAAGCAACAAAAGAGGTGAAAAACAGCGAGAGAGAGGGGTGCAGCCACCACCTCCTCCTATTTATAGTGGAGGCCTAGAACTCCTAGGGTTTGACTCAATTGGGCTCCCGTTAAGGCCCACTAACAAACGGGTCACACACGCAGAAAGCGCCGTCTTTAACCTTTTGACCTAAACCGCTTCACCATGCACCATGGATTTGCCAATAGGTCACCCTTGTCCATCTTGTGTCACGCTTGAGTCGTTGACTCACCCGCATCGCCGATCGCTCGACCTCAACTCTCCAAGTCTAGTCCCGATCCTCCTCGCCGTTGACCGTCGTTGACCACCAAGCAACCTGCACAACCACAGACAAGCAAACACGAATTCGGGAACAAGTTCTTCACAACTTGACCCATGTTAGTCAAAACATGCATCATGCAAACCATATGCCACGATACCAATGACTTTGACCTAACAAATCAACATCGCCACGAAGTTGGCCGACGTTCAAGTCAATACCGGTCCGACCGCCCAGATGAGCGGTCGGACCGCTTCTAACGGTCGGACCGCTCCTCGTGAGCCGGTCGGACCGCCTATGGGACTTAGCCGAATTTCAACCCCGAAAATCAAACCTCGGAAACTTTAAACCAATAGAACTTTTTATCGAGACTCCAAAATCATGAGACCAAGTGCATTGGGATCCCTCACTTGCCTACAACACCTATTTTTGGCCCACTCGTTTTGACCAATTTGGTCACCGCCGTCCGACCGCCCCACATGGCCGGTCCGACCGATTTGGGACCGGTCGGACCGCCGTGCAAGGACCGGTCGGACCGCTCGCCCAAGAAGCTCAGAACTTTGTCGAAAACACGTGAAACGATAAACCAGAACGCTATTGCCAATTGTCACATCATCCTAAGATTTGGAACATGTCCCCATGAAATCCACAATCTCCCCTTGATGAACACATTGGTAATTATCCGTAAAATGTAAGTAAGAGGTTTGAAAACGAGTTTACTCATGCAGCAGCAGCACAAAGGCACAACTTGGTCCATAAGCAAGAAAAAGCAATGAAAATGACCAAGTGGCATCGAATAGTATAGGCATGTGAGACAAGGTAAAAGAAAGAATAAAAACTTTGATTTCGTAAAAGGGTCAAAATTCTCACATGAGGTTCATATGAAAGAACAATTGTTCAATTGACCTATGATCATTGTGAGTATAAAAGAATGCAATTCAAGTTCGTAATATTCAATAAGACAATAAGAATGCAACTCAAGAACTCCCCTCACTATGATCCTCAATTTTCAAATTTTCGTTTCTCCCCTTTGTATAAACTTCTCCCCCAATAAAGAAATATCTTCTTATTAACACATCTTCTCTTCTCATTTAACACATCTTCTCCCCCTTTGACAATGGATTCATCAAGGAATCACGCCTTCCTCTCATCCAGAGATAATAAATATAGAATAAAGGAAGAAGCAGAAACAAAATAAGCATAAAGAGGAATATGCATGAAGTGCAATGGAGTGGCTTCAATTTTTGTATTTTTCAATTTTTGATTACAAGAAGCTTTGGAGATTACCCAAAAGAACAAGCTAGTATCTCTAATATTGCACAAACAAAGATATCAAGCCCGACAAGCTAGCAAGATCATGGTAAGACATATATATCAAAGCTAAGCACAAGGACTCAAAAGTAAAGCAAGAGATTTGATCAATTTAAGCAACGCTTCAAATTCAGCAAGTTCATCAACAGGGATCCTAAAGTGAAATTGGTCATGTCAAAATGTCAAAGTGAGATCAAAAATCTAACAAAGACCACATTAAGAGTCAATCAAGTCCCGTATTGAATCATTTTGCTCAATATTTTGTAAACGCCCATTTGTCAACATTTTTCTCATTTGCATTGAATATTGAAGTTGACTAATGATCTAACTTAGTGACAAGATCACGGACTAGGAGCCATCCACAAACTCATCCTAAGCTTGACCGAAGTTGATTAAAGGTATATCTTAGTAAAGAAGATCCTGGACTAGGAGCCATCCACAAACTCTTTCTAAGCTTCTACCAGGCGACAAATCTTGAGGTTCATGTCATTTCGACAAGCGGTCCCCATGAGATCGTTCGGTTCATCAAACTATCTCCAAGTTCATGTCATTTGACAAGGCCTCGTAAGAATAGTTTGGCACAATTTAAGCATAAGACAATCTTGATTTTCATTTTCACATCAGCAGTTTTAGAATCTCAAGAACACAAAAAGCTCAAGTAATGGTCAATTTTAGATCAAAGAGTTAACAAAGCAATTCTGACAGGGCCAATGTCACAAGAGGAGCACTAATTGCGCAACTCGCTAAAACATCCACAAATTGCAATTTCTTAATTTGAGTTGTTTAAAAAGTTCTAGCTCATATAGCAAAGACTTAGCTACACATGTAAAAGCATGATAATTCTAGCAAGTCAAAGAACTAGACATGACATTGAGCAAGAATTGAAATACAAAAGCTCCAAAAGGGTAATAGGCAAAGCTTCATCAATTTTTTAAAAATAAGCAGAAAATCTTATATTACAATGCATCTTTTTGGATTTTTCATACCACTTGTTGTAACCACTTGTATGAATGCAATATGACACAATGAGATGCAATTAAAAAGCCTAAAAACCTAAAAAGTTCAAAAAGATCACTAAGTTCAAAAAAGAACAATAAAAGATCAAAAGAACAAGGAAAGATCGAGAAAAGATCAAACTCCCCTCAAACCAACCCATAAGGATAAATTACCCTAACTCGCTTCTTAAGGAGGAAAACGGTTTGATCTAAAGGCTTGGTAAGAATATCCGCCAATTGAGCTTGGACTCTCTGAAGTGCATCACAATATCACCTTTTTCAACATGATCTTTAAGGAAGTGAAAGTGAATGTCTATGTGCTTAGTCCTAGAATGTTGCACTGGGTTTTTAGCAATATTAATAGCGGAAGTGTTATCACAGAAAAGAGGAACACTAGCAAAGTTTAACCCATAATCTTTCAAAGTGGACGTCATCCACAAAATCAGCTCTGACAACTAGCGTGACTACATACTCCGCTTCAGCAGTGGATTGTGCAACAGAAGACTGCTTCCTAGAGGACCAAGATACAAGAGAAGTGCCTAGGAAGTGACAGGTGCCTGAGGAACTCTTCCTATCTAACCGACAGCCCGCAAAATCAGAATCTGAAAAACCTCTAATGGACAAAGCTGAAGAGCAGGAATACCAAATGCCATATAAGAGGGTAGAGTGTAAATACCTGAATATGCGCTTAACGGCTTGGCGATGGGAGTTCTCGAAGACGCCTGAAATCTTGCATAAAGGCATACCGTGAAGTGAATGTCCGGTCTCGAGGCGTCAAATCATGAAGGAGTCGATCATCTTTGCGGTACTCGCGTTGATCCACGACTTCTCCTTCCTCATCTGGATCCAAAACAGTCGAAGTTGCCATGGGAGTGGAAATTGGCTTGCAGTCACCCATGTTGAAGCATTTGAGTAGATCTTTAGTGTACTTCGTCTGATGGATGAAAGTTCCTTCCTTGCATTGCTTGATTTGAAGTCCCAAAAAGTAATTAAGCTCTCCCATCATACTCATCTCAAATTCCTCGGACATAGTGTCGGAAAAGTCGGAAACAAGAGCATTAGAGGAACCACCAAAGATAATATCATCCACATAAATTTGAGCAAGCAGGAAGTCATTGTCACGCCTAAGAATGAATAGAGTTTTATCCACTTTACCCATTTCAAAATTATTTTTAAGCAAGAAGGTCTTAAGTCTATCATACCAGGCTCTAGGGGCTTGTTTAAGACCATACAATGCTTTAGATAGCTTGAAAACACGATTTGGATATTTAGGATCCTCAAAACCAGGGGGTTGCTTAACATACACTTCCTCATCTATGAAACCATTTAAAAGGCACTTTTAACATCCATCGATATAATTTAAAACCTTTTGATGATGCAAATGCAAGCGAGAATGCGAATGGCTTCTAGTCTAGCAACAGGAGCAAATGTCTCATCAAAATCTAACCCCTCAACTTGGCTGAAACCCTGAGCTACCAATCTGGCCTTATTTCTAACCACAGAACCATCCTCACCTTGTTTATTCTTAAACACCCAACGGGTTCTGTAGGACCGGAAAGGCGACTAGGGGGGGTGAATAGGCGCTTTCAAAACTTTCTCACCTAAATCAAAACCAACACGAACTTTACTCCTTTAGCTATGGAAGCTAAGAAGTTCAGTGAGCACACAACGGAAGCCTTGTGTTGAATTTGATAAACCCCTCAAGCACATGACACAAAGGAGAAAAGAACTCAATGTTCTTCATTGGACACGGGCGGATCGACCGGCTACCACGGCGGTCGGACCGACGGTGATCCAATGATCGACCGACAACTAACCGTGATCGGACCGGTGGGACGCGATTCGACCCGCCAAACCGGTGATCTCGAATACAGCAAGGTCGAACCGCCGTTGAAAGGCGATCGGACCGGTAGAGTCGAAGATGAAAACTCCACCCAAAACCAAAACGAAATTTGATCCAACTTTTGATTCAACCAATGAAACTTGACCAAATTTCTAGCACACCTCCCTAATGATATTAGAGACCTATTTCTAGCGACGATCCGTCAGATCCACTTCGCAGAATCGATCTCTCGAGATTTTATCAAGAAGTGCTCAAACCCTAGAAAAGAGAAAACCTTGATTCAAGACTTGCTTGTGGGGGTTTGATGATCTAGATGACTCTAGAAGTAATCCCACACATCAAAGCAAGGTAGAGTAGGACAAGAGACCAAGCATGAACCTTTGAATCAAGGAAGCATCAAAAACATCCAAAAGAGAGAAGAACACAAAGGGAGCAATTGATCTTTCAATTAAGCATCACAAGATTGATCATCCACAATAGATGCTTACAAAGCCTCTCCACCAAGGAGGGCAAGAGCTCAACAAGGAGCACACTCCAAACCCTAGTTTTCCTCTCCTCTCCTCCAAACCCTAGAAAAAGGAAGAAGGGGGCTAAATGAATGCTTGCTTGGGTTTTCCACCTCTCCCCTTCCTATTTATACTAGAGAGCTAGGGTTTCCCTTTTTGGGTCTCTTACACATGGGACCCACACACAAATAACTCTTGAAGCAATCGCTTTGCTTCACCACGTGTAGGTTGATCAC
This sequence comes from Hsuehochloa calcarea, assembly GCA_036346395.1. Lineage (NCBI taxonomy): Eukaryota > Viridiplantae > Streptophyta > Magnoliopsida > Poales > Poaceae > Hsuehochloa > Hsuehochloa calcarea. Next base: position 15,768,038 of record CM070608.1, read on the forward strand.
GGTTCTCATCGACGCCAAGCCTCTCTTGTCCGAATCCCATCGAACCTCCCGAGACTCGCACCGATATCCGCACCTTTGATCCAACCGGTGTTTGAACCACCGTTCGATCCATCTTGTCCATTCTGCACCATGCTCGACTCACACAACCTCACCCGGTATCCCTGATCGTTCTGGACCTCAGCTCTCCAAGCGTAGTCCCGATCCACTCACCGTTGACGTCGTTGACCTGCAAGCCACCTGCACAGCAATAGACAAACAAACCGTTTCCGGAACAAGTTCTTCACAACTTGACCCACGTCCGTTCCAAGAATGCGATATACATCAATAAAGCATTGAAGTTCAGAGAATCACACACTCAAAATCAACTCAATGCAACACTTGGCTTTCATTCAAGTGACTGCCGGTATGACCGCCCCACAGGGCCGGTCCGACCGATTTCATGCCGGTCGGACCGCTCCCACAACGGCGGTCGGACGGTCCAAAAGACTTAGCCAAAATACAAGCGAGAAATTCGAAACCTTCGGAAATTTCAATCGAATAGAACTTTTTGAGGAGCTCCAAAATGATGGGACCACATCCGGGAGACTCCCTAACTTGCCTACACAACCTATTTTTGGCTCGGCTCCAAAACCCAACTTTCAAATCACGGTCGGACCGCCACCATGGCGGCCGGATCGCTTCCATCAAGCGATCGACCGGCCTAAGACAACCGGTCAGACCGCCGGTGCTTTGTGACCTTGGAGCAAACCCAAAAGCGAGATTTTGCAAACCAATAACGCCATTACCAATTGACTCATCATCCGAGATCGTGCACATATCCTCACGATATCCACGAGTTCCTATAACATTATGACCACTAGGAGGTTCTACTAGGTTCCAAACTTTGTTTCTTTCAAAATTCTCTAACTCCTCATGCATGGCATTTACCCAGCTAGAATCAGATAAAGCATGTGATATGTCGCGTGGTTCAAAAGAAGCAACAAAAGCTGAATGAGAGTAGAGATTTGGATCATTATACCTGGAGCGAGTGACTCGCTCATGTAGATTACCTATTATACATTCGGAGGATCTTTGTCTCTGAATGCGAAGTGGAGCGCGGGTGAGATACTGTTTCTTGACCCGCAGTAGTCTGCGATGATGAAGATACGGCAGAGCCTCAGCGAAGGTGAAGTAGGCGTAGCGTGTTCTTGTATCAATATAGGCGCGCAAAGAAGCAGATGAAGGAATAATATTAGCTTCGTCCTCATCTTCCTCCACAAAAATGCTCTCTGTCACCTGTAAATTATCTGTAGCAATTGATCTAGCTCCAGGGCTAGTCCCATCAAAAGTGACATTACAAGTCTCCTAAATAATGTTAGTCTCAGTATTAAAAACTCGAAAACCCCTCGAATGAGCAGGATAACCCAGAAATAACCCATCAAAAGTTCTTGATTCAAATTTATCTAAATTGCCTGTCTTAAGAATAAAACATTTTGATCCAAAAACTCGAAAATGCGAAACAGAGGGTTTTCTACCAAAACGAAGCTCATAAGGAGTCTTGCCTAAAGGTCTCAAAAGACACGATTTTGCATAAGGCCAAGCAGTAGCAATAGCTTCGGCCCAAAATCTCCTCGGTGTGTTATACTCGTCTAGCATCGTCCTAGCCATTTCGACCAAGGTCCTATTCTTCCTTTCCACCACGCCATTTTGTTGAGGGCGTGTGGAGAGGAGAAGCGATGCTCAATACCACGCTTCGGCACAAAAAGAAGCAAAGAAGCATTTTGAACTCCGTGCCATTATCACTGCGAATCGCTCTCAAAGCACCGGGAAGCTCGAAGCCAAGCGAAGAACAAGGTCATGAAAATAACCAAAAGCTTCATCTTTTGAAGTAAGAAAGAGCACCCAAGTATATCTAGAAAGATCATCGACTATGACAAGAATATACCATTTTCCACCGGTGACCGGACTCTAGCGGGACCAATAAAGTATCCATATGAAGTAAGCATGTCCGGTTCGTCGGTCATAACCATAGTCCTGTGAAGGGTGTGAGGCGGCAACTTGTTTGCCATGCCTACAGGCGCTTATCTGACATCCTTGATGACTTTGAGTTTGGGCAAACCTCTCATGAGATCAAGGTTGCTAACTCGTGTCGATGATCAAAACCAATGTGCCCCAAACGTCGGTGCCAAAGTCAGAAATCAGAAGAAGATGTAAGCAAACATTTAAGAGATCCGACCAAGAGATTCGGAAAAATCGGCCCAAAAATTCTACCAACTCTAGAGATTCCAAACACAAGCTCACCAAGAGAATCAAGCACACGACAAGCATTTTTCTTAAAAGCAGTCTCATAACCATCATCAAGAAGTCGAGAAGCGTAAAGGAGATTATACCTAAGCTTGTCCACAAGAGCGACATCCTTTAGAATGAATTTGTTTTTCACCCTAATTGATCCTATTCCTTCAATTCGCCCTTGTGTATCATCTCCAACGGTGATGAAGTCATCACCTGTTGCCCGCGTGAAAGAGGTGAACCATTTTGAGTTTCCGGTCATGTGGCGTGAACACCCGGTCGGCGAACCACGTGTTCTTCCCTTTCCACAGTAGTCCCGAAAATCAAGGAACAAAAGAGCGATGTGTCTCAACATCGGGGTTAGATAAACAAGATTTAGGAATCCAGTACTGAGACACACGTCTGCAAGGAGTATACAAACCAGAAGTACTATCCTTGATTTCATCTATCATTCGGTTATGAGCAATGTTTAAATTAATATGAGACTTAAAGCGTCCATGGCGATGTCGACCGGCGTTGTCTTTGGCGGTCGACCGGCGACCAAACAGTCGGACCGGTGACCACCAAATGTCGGACCTTGATCGATAAACATTAGAATTAGGATATCTAGAAACATAATGATTTGCATGAGAGAAAAATCCTAATCCAGGTTTATTCTTTTCAGTGTTACCATGTCTCATAGAAGCTCTAGGTTGCATGAATGAAATTCTATCAAAATTTTTCCTATCATTTTTCAACCTACGCCAACAGAATTCAATCAAATGCCCACCATTCTTGCAATAAGTGCAAATGGTACTTGGTACCACTAGAAGAAGCACCATTTGAATTAATACAAGGTTGGGCAAAACCTGCAGATTTAAAAGATGTTTTTGCAGGTTGGGTTTTGAATTCAATTAAACCTTTTTCCCAGACTTGAATGACTTTTGGGTTTGAATTGTCTTGAAAAGAATTGAATCCTAAACCTTGCTTCTTATAAGGAGTTTTAGACTTGTCAAGAATCATGTTTAATTGTTTCTTACCTTTAGAAAATTTCTCTAATGTATCATGAAGGTAAGCATTTTCTTTTCTCAAGTTAACTGTAGCGTCCCGTTTTTCGGAGTTTTTGAAAATTTTAAAAGAGAACCATTTGTTTCTATTTGCCCAAAGCTTAATTTTGAAATTTCAGAAATCCATTTGCAGTTTAATATGAGTTAATCAAACTTCAATTAAATTAAAGTTGGTTTAATTGAATTTTCTGGAATTTAAAAATCAAAATTATTATTTTAAGAATTTTCTTGGATTTATTGGATTTTAGAAATTTATTTTCCTTTTTCCCGAAATTAAAAATTAATTTATTTGCAAAAGAAAAAGAAAATTTAAAGTTAAAAGTATTTTTATTAAGTCCATAATAATTCAAGGAATTTCTGTGAATTTTTCTAGAATTTTTGGAGTCTATTTGCTATTTTCTAAATTGCTTTTTGATTTGTTTGAATTTCTAAAATCAAAAATGTATTTTAATTCCTTTTACTGTTCTTGGGCCGAATCTCTCCCGGCCCAATCCCTATTCCCGCCTCGCCCCTCCCCTCATGCCCGCCTCCGCTCGCTGCCCGCCTCCGCCTCCCTTGACCTCGGTAGTTGGATCCTCATCGGACGTCCCTCGCTTCGCGTCGCCCCTCGCTCTTGGCCGTTGGATCGAGATCCGCCGCATCCGCTTCGCCGTCCCCTTTTTTTTCGCGCCGTCCGTCGCCATCGCGACGCCATCGCGCGCCGCGCCTCTTCCGCTCCCAGCGTCCGTCGAAATCGGACGGCGCCAGTCATCTTCCTCCGCGCCTCCGTCTTCTCAACCCTCCGATCGAAATCGGACGGCTCTCCTTCACCCGCGCCTCCTCCGCTCCCCACCGTCCGTCGCAATCGGACGGCTCCCTCGTCGTCTCCGCCGCACCGCCGCTCTCTCTCCCGTCGCCGCGCGCGATTCCGCCGCCTGAAATCCGCCGCGCCGTCTCGTCCCCGCCTCCGTCGCGCCCGCGCCGTGCGTCCGTCCGCCTCTGGCCGCGCCCGCCGCTCCGCTGCTCCGCCCATGCGAGCTCTATAAAAGCAGCGCCCGTTCGTCTCCCTCTCTCTCTCTCTCCTCTCTCTCGGCGCTCCTCGCCCGCCCTCCTCCCTTCTTCCCGGCTCGGTCGCCTCGCATCGCCGTTCTCCGCCGCCACCGCCTTCTCCGCGCCGACGCCTTGCCTTCCCAGCTCGGCCGCCGCCTTGCGCTGCCGTCTCTCTCTCTCTCTCTCTCTCTCTCGACTCACCATGCACGAGCCACGTGGCCACCACGTGGCGCCACGTCGGCGCCCGCGTCGGGTTTTGCCCGCGTGGCTGCCACGTAGCGCACGCGTGTGCGCTGACGTCAAAGTCCGGGTTTTTCAATTGAAAAATAAATCCGGAAAATCAGAAAAATCCAATTCCATCATTTTATGTGATTTTGAAACTTCTTTTGGCTATAACTTTCACATCCGAACTCCGATTTGGGTGATCCAAATTTCTAAATTCATATAAATTCATCCTCTTTCATTTGGTACTGGTTTTGTAATTTTTGGAGTTCATTTGGTGCTGTTTTATTTATTTGTTGCTATTCTCGCGTGTAGATTAGGCGTTTGGAAGATTTCTTCGACCGACGATCAAGACCCTCTCCTAAATCAACGAAGGCAAGTCGTAGGCCTTTGACCATGTTGAACCCATTTTACAAATGTATATTGTATTAAATTATCATGCATGGCTAGTTTTATTAAAAATGGTTTTGGGAGTAGATAATTACCAAACTGCCATTATGCCTCCTTGTTAAATTGAAAATGAAATGTCTCCTTGAATGACATATATCCTTGGACACCATAGGATGGTTAATACTAGTTGGACATAATTGTATACCAACTTGGGAGCGTAATATTGCTTAGACATGCTCTAGTTACATGAGACTTTCGATCACATGTTCAATGATTATTGAAATTTGACTAATGGAACTATGGAATTGTGGTGTGAGGCCACTTTTATTAAAGATGTTGTGCCATGGCAGGATTGCCATTTGGTCGGGAATGAACAAAAATGATTTATGCTCGGGCTTGAGGTAGGAAGCTAGAGTGGGTGCGTAATGCACATTGGGTTGTGGTAGACTTGTGCGAGCGACCAACTAAGGACTTAACTTTGCAAGTCATTGATCCGGGTCACCTCGTGCAACCATAAGTCCGGTATGGGACGGACCGCCAATTAATTAGGAAAGTTTTGAGTCGGTTCATTGTGGTACATTTATTGGCGCAAGAGGGGTGTGATGGCGAAACCTTAGCGCGTAACCGAGGCAAAATGGAACTTTGTAAAGCCTTGTCACATGCTCTAGACTACTCACCTAAGGAAGTGGCGGTGGTGTCGACGGATGCCAAACAAACTAGAGAATTCGTGTCTTGTGGGTAAAGCTGTACAACCTCTGCAGAGTGTTAAAAATCTATTCGAATAGCCGTGTCCCCGGTTACGGACATGCCTGGTGATTTCGCGCAAGGGGTAGTATTTTCAAAATTGTGGTTTGGATCGATAGAAACGTTTGGTTGGAATGGTTGGGAAGTGAACGGGATGTTCACTGTTTGATTCAAAAGAACTTGGTTATCTATGTATTATTCTTTAAAATCACGCTTTGCAATCTAATTATTGTATTTTTCGTTAAACTTGCTTTACGCAAATTAAACCATAAAGCCATCCTTGTTTAAGCCTGGCATGAATACTATGTGCATACATTTCTCTACGACTTGCTGAGTACTTTATGTACTCACGGCTTTATGCCCTTTGTTGATCAGTCCCAGCAGAAGAATCAGGAAATGTTGAGTACTATGAAGAAGGCTACTTTGAAGACTTTGCGATCTAGGTCACGTCCTCCACTCGATTGCCTGTGGGCATGTCGATTGGGCTCCACGTATTTTTGAGATTTCATTGCGGATACTCTATTGTTGCTTAGCCCTGTGAGGCGACTTTTGTAAGAACCTTGACCATAAGGTCTTTGCTGTTTTAATTAATATTACTTTGTCTGCTTCATTAGTTCGTTGTTGAATGGTTATGATTACATCATTGTTGTAACTGTGCAAGCTAGCTACTGATCTTGGGACTAGCTTGGTATGCACAGAGGGTCTCGGGGTTGTGTGACACCCCGGGGTCCGACAGGAGATGGTATCAGAGCCATATCGACTGTAGGACGTAACCTTTAGTTAGATTGGTCGTCTTAGTCAAAAAAATTCAAAATATATTTTCTAAATCAAACCAAGCAATTAACCTGACTAGATATTCTCTCTCATCTTATTCTATTCTTTCTTACCTTATTCTATTATTTTCTTATCATCTTACCCTCTTATATCATTCTTGAGTTCTTTCATCTTATCTTTTCTAGAACTTGGTTTTCAAATTTAAATTTGACTCCCTCATCTCTGGATTATCCCTAGGATCGAGCCCTTCAAGATCAAGCAATGGAAGTCTTGGAAGCTCAAGTTCCGCCGTCTGTTCCCAGTTGACCCTCCATAAAGATTAGATTGGTAGCTGCCTCCCTAGTTTTAGTATCGCTTAGTCCGCGTAATAGGGTTTTTGTGCTTAAGTGTCCCTTTCTTGTTTGCTTCTTGATAGCTTTCCGGCTATCCGTTCGTTGGGTAAACCAACTTGGTCCGCATTAGGTTGATCCATCTATCTCCCTTGTTTCTCGCTCATCTTCGTGCTTTCCCTCGCATCTAAATTGCTTTCTTCTTCTCGTCTATTAAACCAGTGAAGCTTTGTCGCAGATGGTTCAGACCCGCAACTCCGCAAGCGGATGAGACTCAAGCGCCCGATGTTCCGCCTTCCCGAGCCGCCGGTGCAGATCCGGGTTTGAGTCGTTCATGGCACCGAGACGCGGTGATGAGCTCTATGATGCGAATATGACTCGATGATGAATCGCCAGAACCGCATCACGCCGCCTTCTCGCAATGATGAATCGTAGCACCAATCAAGCGCCACGCCACGCCCGCTCCACCCCCGATGTTTCCTCACCAGTGGCGAGTTTCTAAGGACCCATCCGCCCACTTTCTCTAGCTCCTCGGAGCCATTGGACGAATGACCGGTTACGTTCCATGGAAAGAAGCTCGCTATCACCCGTTGTGATGATCGCGAGAAGGTTCTCAGATGCCACCCATCGGCTTGAAGGTACCATTGCAGAATGGTGGGAGAACTATTGTGCCGCCATGGAAATCCGAGAGTATCACTTGGGCCGAGTTTTGAGAGCTTTCGCCACTCCCATATCCCACGATGGAAAGGTGGAAATGAAGAAGAATGAGTTCCGTGAGCAGCAAAGCAAGGCAACATGTCGGTGAGTGAATATCTTAATAGGTTCACTCGGTTATCCCGTTATGCCCTGAGGACGTTGCCACAGATGATGCCCGCCAAGCGCTTCAAGAGAGGACTCAACCCGGTTTGAAGGTGCAAGTCATTGGGAATGATTATGCGATTTCAAAGACTTGGTGAACAAGGCCATGCTAATCGAAGAATCCCGCCGTGAGTGGAAGAATCCCGCAAGAGAAAGATGATGCAAGACAAAGTGCCCATCGGTCTCACTCCCAGAGAGTCGAATGAATGTGCCGCCCCTGCCGTGTTGCTCCACTGTCACATTGAGCCCTGAGCAAAGACTCGCCCAGTTAGGTTAAAGTGACCGCAGCTTCAGCGGCAAAGAACCAACCGGCAACCAAGGAATGGCAACCCCGCACGGGATCACCGCTTTAAGTGCCATCGGTGGGGCACTTCGCGAAGAGCTGCTCGCAGAGGCAAGGCCCTTCTCTGTTCGTTTCAACATGGGAGCCACCCGACCAGACCCCACTCCAGAGTCGCACGTGGAGCCCCTCGGACTCCAACTGCACTACCAAGACTCCTCGGCCTTTTGGAAGAGGTCGTGTGAACCACACCCTTGTGGAGGAAGCCCGAATGACCGGACGTCGTCTTTGGGTAAGTTCCTTGTCAATTCAAAGACTCGCCCTTTGCTTTGTTTGATTCTCGAGCTTCGATTCGCTTGTTTCTGAGTTTTTTGAAAGGCACCGGTTGGAAGTTTTGCCTCTTAAAAGTGTTTTGTTGGTTCAATCTTCGGTTCGAATTGAGTACGAACCAAGGATGCCCTAAGGTTAAAGTGACCATAGAAGGGTAGAATTCCTTGCTAATCTCATCATAATAGACACCAAGTCTCTTGATGTGATTTTGGGAATGGATTGGCTCTTGATCACCAAGCCCTCTTGGATTGTGGTGGTAGAAGCATCACTTTGGTCACCGGATGGAACCAAGGTAAAGTTTGAAGCCTCCCGGAGAAGCTAGTGGATCTTTAGTCTGCAGATGCGGTGTTGTATCTTTGGGAGAAGTGCCGAGTCGAGAGTTCCCTGATGTCTTTCCCGATGACCTACCGGAATGCCGCTGATCGAGACTTGGAGTTTGTCATCAATCTTGTTCGAGAACTGCACCTATTTTCAAGAGACCCTCTGATTGCTCACAATGATTTGGTTGAGTGAAGAAGCAAATTGAAGAAATGCAAGAGAAAGGTTTTGTCCACCAAGTTCTTCACCTTGGGAGCTCCGGTGATCTTTGTTGCAAAGAAGGATGGCACCCAACGGATGTGTGTGGACTAATGAGCCCTCAATGAGGTCACCATCAAGAACAAGTACCCTCCGCCTGGGATCGATGATTTGTTTGACCGGTTGAAAGGAGCGGTGTGTTCTCCAAGATAGACTTGAGGTCGAGGATACCACCAGTTGAAGATTCGTCGAAGATATTCCCAAGACGACTTTCTCAACCCGGTATGGGTGTATGAGTTCACGGTGATGTCTTTTGGATTGACCAATGCCCTCGCTACTTTATGAATTTGATGAATAAAGTATTCATGGAGTATTTGGATAAGTTCGTCATTGTCTTCATTGACGATATTTTGGTGTATTCAAGAGTGAAGAAGAACATGAAGAGCACCTCCGCTTGGTCTGAATAAGCTTAGAGATCATCAACTCTATGCTAAATTCAGCAAGTGTGAGTTTTGGATGAAAGAAGTTACTTTCTTGGGTCATGTCATGTCTGCGGAAGGAGTATCTGTTAACCCTAGCAAGGTTAAGGATGTGCTTAATTGGGAGTCACCCAAGTCGATTGCCTCAGTCGAAGTTTTCTTGGAATGGCAGGATACTATCGCCGATTCATAGAAGGATTCTCCAAGATAGCAAGACCCTCACTCATTTGTTGAAGAAAGAAAAGAAATTTGCTTGGACAGCAGTTGTGAGCAAAGTTTTCAAGAGTTGAAGAAGCGTTTGACCACGACTCGGTGTTGATTTTGCCCGATGTCGGAAGAATTTTGAGATTTTTCGTGATGCATCCCGACAAGGACTTGGTTGTGTCTGATGCAAGAAAGGAAGGTTGTAGCTTATGCTTCCGTCAATTGAGGCCTCATGAAGTGAATTACCCACTCATGACTTGGAGTTAGTCTTTGTAGTGCATGCTTTAAAGATATGGCGTCATTACCTTATTGGTAATGTTGTGAAGTCTATCTGGACCATAAGAGCTTGAAGTACATTTTCACTCAAGTGATCTTAATATGAGGCAAAGAAGGTGGTTAGAGTTAATCAAGGATTATGATATTGGAATCCATTACCACCCGTGCAAAGCTAATGTTGTGGCGAGATGCCTTGAGCGAGAAAAGTCTCTTGCAATACCACGACGATCAAGGAAAATCGGTTGACCCTTCATGAAGAGTTCACGAAGCTCAAGTTAGAGTTGGTTGAAGAAGGTTATCTAGTCGCCTAGAAGTTCAACCCACTTTGCGGAATCAGATCAAGGAAGCTCAAACTGAAGATGCCAATATTAAGGAAATTAAGAGCAACATGAAAAAGGGTAAAGCCCTGAGATTTTCAGAAGATGAGCAAGGCACCATCTGGTTTGACAAGCGAATCTGTGTTCCAGATCAGAACGAGCTTAAGCAGCTGATACTCAAGGAAGCCCATGAAACTTTGTATTCCATTCACCCTGGAAGCACAAAGATGTACCAAGACCTTAAGGGAATGTATTGGTGGCCTAGCATGAAGCGTGAGATTGCCGAGTATATAGCTCGGTGTGATGTCATCGTGAGTAAAAGCCGAGCATCAAAGACCTGTTGGACTCCTGCAACCCTTGAGAGTGCCCGAATGGAAGTGGGAAGAAATTGGCATGGATTTTATCACTGGTTTGCCAAGGACAAGGTCAGGATATGATTCTATCTGGGTAATTGTTGATCGTCTAACCAAAGTTGCTCACTTTCTCCCAGTCAAGACTACTTACTCTGGTGATAGACTGGCAGAATTGTACATGGCAAAGATAGTGTGCCGGCATGGAGTCTCAAGAAGATCGTGTCAGATCGAGGATACCAGTTCACCTCAAGATTTTGGCAGAAGTTGCACAGTGTTTTGGGTACTAATCTAAATTTCAAGATCTGACTTATCATCCCAGCACGGATGGGCCAGACGTAAAGAGTAAATCAAATCCTAGAAGATATGTTAAGGGCTTGTGCCTTAGCAAATCAGACCAGTTGGGATCAAATGCTACCTTATGCAGAGTTTTCTTATAACAACAGTTACCAGTCAAGCCTCCAGATGTCTCCATTTGAAGCTCTTTATGGAAGAAAATGCAGAACACCCTTGTATTGGAATGAAGTAGGTGAAAGACAAGTGTTTGGGCCAGATATTTTGGAAAAAGCCGAAGAGCAAGTTCGATCAATCAGAGAAAGGTCAAAAGCAAAGATGACGATCAGCAGAAGAGTTATGCTGATAACCGCCGCCGAGATCTAGCTTTTGCGCCTGGTGATCATGTGTACCTGAAGGTGTCGCCTCTCAAAGGGATGCGTCGTTTCAGAGTAAGCGGAAAGCTTGCACCAAGGTACATCGGGCCTTTCCCAGTTCTAGCCCGAAGAGGAGAAGTCGCTACAGTTGGAGCTCCCGCCTCGGTATCGGATGTGCATAATGTCTTCCACGTGTCTGGCGAAGAAGTGTTTGCGTGTGCCAAGAGCGGATGCGGTGGAAGCAATTGCCTGCAAGAAGACCTCACCTACAAGGAGCATCCCATCAAGATCTTGGAAGTAGCAGAACGAGTGACAAGAAGCAAGACCATCCGTTTCTGCAAGGTCCAGTGGAGCAACCACACCGAAGAAGAAGCCACTTGGGAACAAGAAGATGACTTGAAGGCTGAGTTTCCCCACCTATTCTCTAGTCGGCTGAATCTCGGGTCGAGATTCCCTTTAAGAGGGTAGGTTTGTAGCGTCCCGTTTTTGAGTTTTGAAAATTTTAAAAGAGAACCATTGATCGCGATGGACCCTTCGTGATAATCACAAAGTGTCCGCCGGATCTCGTGAAGCAGAACCGCAAGTGAGCAACACGCTCAAACTCGGATCGACTAAGGCCTTGGATCAAATAATTCCGAGCCTTCTTTGTTGGCCTCCACATCCGAGTGATCGTATCGTCATCGGTGGCACGACATAAGGGTTTTCACCTTTAGCCAAATAGCGTGCCCTTGAGCCTCGATATACGCTTGCATCTGAGCCTTCCAAAGTATGCAAAGTCAACTCCCTCAAAAATGTGTGGCTTGGTTGAGTACTTGTCAGTCGCCATGGCTCCAAAGACCGGTTAAGATCTATAGAAGAGAGCTAACCGGCTCTGATACCACTTGTAGGACCGGAAAGGCGACTAGGGGGGGTGAATAGGCGCTTTCAAAACTTTCTCACCTAAATCAAAACCAACACGAACTTTACTCCTTTAGCTATGGAAGCTAAGAAGTTCAGTGAGCACACAACGGAAGCCTTGTGTTGAATTTGATAAACCCCTCAAGCACATGACACAAAAGGAGAAAAGAACTCAATGTTCTTCACTGGACACGGGCGGTCTGACCGGCTACCACAGGCGGTCGGACCGGCGGTGATCCAATGGATCGACCGACAACTAACCGGTGGTCGGACCGGTGGGCGGTTCGACCCGCCAAACCAGTGATTCGAATACAGGCGGTCGAACCGCCGTTGAAAGGCGGTCGGACCGGTAGAGTCGATCTTGAAAACTCCACCCAAAACCAAAGCGAAATTTGATCCAACTTTTGATTCAACCAATGAAACTTGACCAAATTTCTAGCACACCTCCTAATGATATTAGAGACCTATTTCTAGCGACGATCCGTCGATCCACTTCGCAGAATCGATCTCTCGAGATTTTATCAAGAAGTGCTCAAACCCTAGAAAGAGAAAATCTTGATTCAAGACTTGCTTGTGGGGTTTGATGATCTAGATGACTCTAGAAGTAATCCCACACATCAAAGCAAGGTAGAGTAGGCCAAGAGACCAAGCATGAACCTTTGAATCAAGGAAGCATCAAAAACATCCAAAAGAGAGAAGAACACAAAGGGAGCAATTGATCTTTCAATTAAGCATCACAAGATTGATCATCCACAATAGATGCTTACAAAGCCTCTCCACCAAGGAGGGCAAGAGCTCAACAAGGAGCACACTCCAAACCCTAGTTTTCCTCTCCTCTCCTCCAAACCCTAGAAAAAGGAAGAAGGGGGCTAAATGAATGCTTGCTTGGGTTTTCCACCTCTCCCCTTCCTATTTATACTAGAGAGCTAGGGTTTCCCTTTTGGGTCTCTACACATGGGACCCACACAAATAACTCTTGAAGCAATCTTTGCTTCACCACGTGTAGGTTGATCGCGGTTCTCATCGACGCCAAGCCTCTCTTGTCAGAATCCCATCGGAACCTCCCGAGACTCGCACCGATATCCGCACCGCTGATCCAACGGTATTTGAACCACCGTTCGATCCATCTTGTCCATTTCGCACCATGCTTGAGTCACACAACCTCACCGGTATCCCCGATCGTTACGGACCTCGGCTCTCCAAGCGTAGTCGATCCACTCACCGTTGCGTCGTTGACACGCAAGCCACCGCACGACAATAGACAAACAAACCGTTTCCGGAACAAGTTCTTCACAACTTGACCCACGTCGATTCCAATGCGATATACATCAATAAAGCATTGAAGTTCATAGAATCACACACTCAAAATCAACTCAATGCAACACTTGGCTTTCATTCAAGTATTGCGGTATGACCGCCCACAGGCCGGTCCGACCGATTCATGCGGTCGGACCGCTCCCAAAACGGCGGTCGGACGGTCCAAAAGACTTAGCCAAAATTCAAGCGAAATTCGAAACCTTCGGAAATTTCAATCGAATAGAACTTTTGTTGGGAGCTCCAAAATGATGGGACCACATCGGGAGACTCCCTAACTTGCCTACACAACCTATTTTGGCTCGGCTCCAAAACCCAACTTTCAAATCGGCGGTCGGACCGGCCACCATGGCGGTCGGATCGCTTCCATCGGGCGGATCGACCGCCCAAGACAACCGATCGAGACCGCCGATGGCTTCGACAACCTTGGAGCAAACCCGAAACGCGAGATTTTGCAAACCAATAACGCCATTGCCAATTGACTCATCATCACGAGATCGTGCACATATCCTCACGATATCCACAATCTCCCCCTTGATGAACACATTGGCAATTTTCAAGAAAATGTGGTTTTTCAAAATGAAAAGTAAAAATTCGCCGTTTTCGCATAAAGGCACAACTTGGTCCATAAGCAACAAAAAGCCTAGGAACCGACCAAGCTGGCTTCAGAATAGTGTAAGCAAGTGAGATAAGGCATTGAAAGCACAAAAGGATTCACATTCCAGAAAGTAGCCAAAAATCTCACTAAGGTCCATTTGAAAAACAAAATGTTCTATTTGACCTTTGATCATTGTGAGTACCCTTCAATTGCAAATCAAATAAGATAAGACAATGAAATCCAGAAACTCAACTCACCATGATCACAGATTTTCAAAAGGTTCAAAATTTTTATTTTATGAAGTTCTTTTATATTAAACAAACCTTGAGTATGAAACCAAAAGCTCCAACATTATTAACATCATTTTCTTCACAATCTTTCTCCCCCTTTGACAATGAATTCATCAAGATGCATGAAAAAGAAAGAGCATGAAGGAATGACTTTATTTTTGAATTTTAGTGAAAAGGAGCCATGACCATTATACATATAGACAGTACAAGTATTATACCAAGCCATATAAGGAGAAGACGCTATATTCAATCATGGCAAAACGTGTACTGCAAGGCTAAAACCAAGATAGCGAAATCGAGATTAACGAATTGAAATCATGAAAGGTTGCTCAAAATCATAGATCCACTCAAGGCAACCAAAAATGAGTCAAGCCATGTCTATAAGTAAAAAGACTCAAAATAAGAATTGAGGCATTTTGAGCATTAAGAAAATTCTTTTGAAGCAAAGCTCAAGCACTTAGCCCTTTTGGGCAATTTCTCTTTTCTTTCTCCCCTTTTTTCTTTGTGCTAGATCTCAAGCCTTGCGCGACCATCTCAAGCGATAAGCTTAAAAGAATGATCTAGGTCATCCAAAACTCCCCCGAGTTCATGCCTAGTGCAATGGCAAGCCGTCTCATGAGAAAGGATTGGTGAGATCGCTTTTTCATACAGAAAATCTCATTTTCATTTGCTTGACTTAATAAGATAAAAGCTCATTTTCAACTCGAGAATAAGTTCAAGACTCAATTCAACTTGTAAGACATGGCGAGAATCATAAGTGGATCACTAGAGCAAAACTAGTCACAAGATCCAACAAGACATGATTTGATTCAAATTTCTCACAGATATAAAGCTAGCAAGTCAAAAGCTAAGCCACACACGAAGAGCCATAAAAGAGGTCTAGCGGACTATCACTCGATATGACAAGGTATAGAATATGAGAACAAGTCATACAAAGATAATAATCAAAGCTCCATTGATTTTATTACACAATGCAAGACAAATGAAATGAAACATGCATTATGATACAATGAATGCAAAAGAGCAACTTCCCCTCAAAACAGCCCAATAGGACTAATAACCCTAACTCTCCCATAAGCGAGAAACGCGAAGAGTCAAGAGCCTTAGTGAAAATATCGCAAGTCGTTGCTCGGACTCTACAAAATGAAGCACAACATCACCTTTCTCAACATGGTCTCTCGAAAATGAAATCGAATGTCAATGTGTTTAGTCCTGGAATGTTGCTTTGGGTTTTGGCAATATTAATTGCGAAGTGTTATCACGTAAAAGAGGAACACTTCCCAAAGATAACCCATAGTCTCGCGGCGTGGACAAAATCCAGAGAACACGAGGCGACCATCAAGGCGGCAGCTACATACTCGGCCTCGGTGTGGGTCAGGTAATGTAAGACTGCTAGGAAGACCAAGAAACAAGTGATGTGCCCAAGAAATGACAAGTGCCAAGTACTCTTCCTATCAACTCTACACCGTGAAATCGGCATCGAGAAAATGCTCGAATTGAAAGAGCGAAGAAGAAGAATACGAGTCCAAAATCAAGCGTATCTTGAAGATACACGAAGATGCGGCGTCTGACTTGACGATGAGAAGCACGAGGAAGCTCGAAATCGAGCGCACGGACATACGGCGGTGTATGTCGGCCTCGTATTTGTAAGATAGAGGAGGAGCCAATCATCTGCGGTACTTCCGGTCCACGGACTCTCCATCCTCATCGTGGTCCCACGGTGGTTGTTGCAATGGGAGTAGACATTGGCCTATCGCTTCCCATATTGAAGCGCGAAGAAGGTCCTTTGTATACTTACTCGGTGGACGAAGGTGCCTTCTTTCGCTTGCTTGATTTGAAGACCAAGGAAGAATGTCGGCTCTCCCATCATGCTCATCTCGAATTCACTTTGCTCATAGAATCGAAAATCTAGACACCAAAGCATGAGAGGAACCACCAAAATAATATCATCCACATATATTTGAACCAACAAGAAATCATTGCCATGCACGAGAGTGAACAAGGTTTTATCAACCATTCCCATTTTGAAATCATTTTCAAGCAAGAAACTCTTAAGCTGTCATACCAAGCTCTAGGAGCTTGTTTCAATCCATCTGAGGGCTTTAGAGAGTTTAAAAACATGGTTTGGGAATTTTGATTTTCAAACCCGGAGGTTGCTTGACAAAGACCTCTTCTTCTATGAAGCCATTCAAGAAAGCACTTTTAACATCCATTTGAAAAAGCTTGAAACCCTTGGATGTTGCAAATGCTAAAAGAATGCGAATGGCCTCCAATCTAGCTCTTTGGAGCAAAAGTCTCCTCAAAGTCTAAGCCCTCTACAGGAATAACCTTGAGCAACAAGTCTAGCCTTATTGCGAACAACCAATCCATCCTCACTTTGCTTATTTTTAAAAACCCATTTTGTTCCAATAACATGAGAATCGGAAGGTCGCTCAACTAAAAACCGGACTTTGTTTCTTTCAAAATTTTCAAGCTCTTCATGCATGGCATTGACCCAAGAGGCATCGGATAAAGCATGGGTGATATCTCGGGGTTCAAAAGAAGCGACAAAAGCGAGAATGTGCATGGGAATCGGGAGAAATAAACACAGAGCGAGTGACTCGCTCTTGAAGATCCCCAATCATCATTCGGGAGGATGTTGTTTGAATGCGAAGAGGTGCTCTGAGTGCGTAGTGGCCTCTACCCCATGAGTTGTGGAGGTAGGAGCAGAGCCACTCGGATCGTCGGTGGGGATAGGAGGCGGCCGCTCGGTGATCTTGAAGTAGTAGTAGCAGCTCTCCACCCCTCTCGAGGTAGCAGGAGGATGGTTTGGGTCTTCATCCTCGAGAATCATCATCGGCGAAGATGCTTTCTTGGGTTTGAGTAAACTGTGTACCAAGCATCGGGTCTAGTACTGTGACTAGCCTCATCAAAAGTGACTTCGCAAGTCTCAACAATTTTGTTAGTATCAACATTAAAAACACGATAGCCACGAGAATGAGCGGGATATCCAAGAAATATGCCATCAAAACATCTAGACTCAAATTTATCAAGATTTCCATGTTTAAGAATGAAGCACTTGCAACCAAAAATCTTGAAATGAGAGACCTTGGGAGAATGACCAAATCTAAGCTCATAAGAAGTCTTCCCAACCACGGATCTCAAGAAAACCCTATTGGAGATATAACAAGCAAGAGAGATCGCCTCATTAAAATCTCCTAGGAGTAGAATGCTCATCTAGCATGGTCAGAGCCATCTCTACAAGGGTTCTGTTCTTCCTTTCTACAACACCATTCTGTTTGAGGAACTCTAGGAGAAGAAAGCGATGCTCAATTCCCTATCGCAGAGAAGGTAGAAAAGAAGAATTCTTGAACTCGTCCCATTATCACTCCTAATGGCTCTCAAAGCTCTGGGTATATCAACAACAATTCTAAGGACCAAATCTTTAAAGAATCCAAATGCTTCGTCCTTAGAAGCAAGAAAATAAACCCATGAATACCTGGAGTAATCATCCACAACCACAAGCACATACCATTTCCCACCAGCTGACTGAACTCTAGAAGGACCAACTGTATCTAAGTGAAGAAGCTGTCCAGGTCCATCAGTCATTACCAAAGTAAGAGGTGGGTGGGAAGCAGACACCATCTTACCATGTCTGAGGAGAGCACACAAGATCTCTGACCTTGACCTAGGCAAACCTCTAATCAAGTCCTTGCAACTGACTCTAGACAAATGATCAAAACCTATATGCCCAAGTCTACGATGCCACAAAACAAGGTCATGAGAATCAGAGGCCACAAGACACCTAGGACTAGAAGCAGAAGAAATGCTGAAATTTGCACAGAAAATCTTCTCAAATCTGGAGATCTCAAAAACAAGCTCACCTGAGGAATCTAGAACTCTACAATCACCTCTCTTAAACCTCACTTCTAGACCCTCATCAAGCGGTGAAAGCAGATAGAAGATTATACCTCGACTTACTTACCAAAGCGGCGTCTTTTAGCATGAACTTGTCGTTGACGCCAAGCGCACGGTGCCCTTTGCGATCCACGGTCCCCCAGAGAAGCATCCCCAAATGTAATCAATTCATTGCGGATGCACGTGTGAGGAGGAGAACCATCTAGAATCTCCGGTCATATGTCGAGAACACCCGGAGTCAACAAGCCACTTGTCCTCCTTCCTCGCACGACGGACCTAAAAGGCACAATCAGAAAACACCCGTGCCTCAGTACTGGGGTTAGTGATAAATGAACGAGGAATCCAGTACTGAGAAGCACGATGTCTGGGAGCAGCAGTAGAAATAGCTGAAACATGATCAGGAATAAAATCATAAGAATGCACATGAGAACCACCTAGACCTCTCCAAACGATCTACCAAAAGATCGATACTCCCCTGTCTAGGTGCTACCAGTGTCTCTCCTCACGATGTCCTAATCCAACATCTTGCCTAGACCCATCAAAAGAGTCTACAATGTTCTCTACAAATCTAGGCCTATGTGTGGTGCGATAAGCAGTCGCCTAGCTCTAGAGACTACATCGGAGAAGGGACTCCTCTAATGGATCTTAGGGCGCTCATCCTCTCTTTTCTCTCAAGTTTTGCTCTCAGGAGCGAGAACTCAACAGTATGGCCTTCTTTCTTCAGAAGGTGCAATGGTCTTGGACCTTTTGAAGTGTCTGCTGAGAATGAGTGAAAGCACCTTTCTTGCCAGAAAGAGTTTGAGCAAAACCACCGGATTTGAAAACAACCCGGATGGCTTAGGAGGTTCTAGCTCAAACAAACCATTCTTCACAACTCTAGCAATCTTAGGTGGGTTTTTCTTGGAATGCTCTAGGGGGTTGAAACCTAGACCACTATTTTTCACGCTCACCTTGGATTGATCAAGAATCATGTTGAGTTTCTTTTTCCCACTTGAAAATTTCTCAAGAGTCACCTTGAGGTAATCATTCTCTTTCATTAACTCCTCACATCTAGTACACTTGCTAGACTTGATTACCTCATTGCGCTTACTCTTAAGAAGGGCCACTTCCACTTTGAAGGCCTCACAAGACACACAATAGGATTCCTGAATCCTACTCAACTGCTCCTTAAACTTGACTCTAAAAGCCTCTTGCATCTGACTAACCATGGTTTCAACTTCAGCATTCAAAACACAAGAGTTAGAATCAATAACCTTTTAAAAGCAGTAAAAGACATGGATCTTTCAATTTTAGCCTTTTCTTCCAGGGTCTTGTTTAAGGCTTCAATCTCAATTGTAAGCTTGGGACAATTTTCACAAGATGCAACTCTAGAGTAAATCAATGTTTCTGTCATCTCTTGCATCTTAATCCTATTATCCTTACAATGAGAGCATGTGTGACTAGCATCAAACTTTTGCAATTCTTTTAAGGAACTATCAATTTTAATTCTAGCAAAGCACAATTAGAGCAAGTTAAAGGGATAGCTTCCATGGCGGTCACATCAAGAGGAATGACATCTAAACAAGCGAGATCTAGACTTGAAAGATTCTAGTTCATCGAGAGCATCTTTTAGTTGATTTGTGCAGAGGAATGAGCGATTTCAAGCTTGTCAAATCTTTAAGCAAGCTAGTGCAGAATCACAAATATCGCAGGATTGATAGATTTAAGCCTAACAACTTCAAGATTTAAATTATCAATCATAATGTCACCTTCCTAATCATTTTTACTTGCTTATGCAATTTCATTCAGACAAGCACCAAAGCCCTTTTCATATCGCAATAGAAGGGCATACCTCATCGGGATCACTAAAAGGATCCTCATCTTTGGAGGAATCATTTGTCGTGGTGTTCTTGGCCATGAAACACATGCGGTGAAGTCATGCGCCTTCTTCTTGCCACGAGAATCACTCTCGTCGTCCTCCGTTCCGAGTCCACATCGCTCATATTTACATTCTCAAGAGCGGCAAGGACCCGGTGACAAACTTCCGATAGTTTGTCTTCTTGGGTTTGCATCCTCTCCAGGGATGTCTTCTTGTCTCCTTCTCCTCCTTGCCCTTTAGCTTGGGGCACTTGGGGCGAATGTGGTTTGGCTCACCACATTGAAGCACGTGATAGGTCCTCCTCCTCCTATTTCTCACCTTGTTATGCGCTCTTGTGAATTTGGTGGAAAGGAGGGCTAAGTCATCCTCGGGCAATTTCTCAAGTTGCTCATCACTCAAAGAATGTAAAGCGAGATAATGAAAAGCGGATGAGCTACAATCAAGAGAATCGGAAGAGCAACCCTTGGATTTGTCGACCACTAAAGCCATCGACTGTCTTGGGGAGACGCGAGATAAAGTCAATCTCATGCGTCTTCAACCTCGAGTAGAGCTTATCCATGGTAAGCTCACTCATGTGATGTTGTCATTGATGGAAGTGATCTTCATACCCTGACCTTCACATCAAGAGCACCCGAAGTGGCGTGCATTTTGCACTCGTAAAATATCAAGTCAACAGTGCGGAGATCATGAAGAATTTTAGAGAATCTTCCCAGCTCATCCAAAGACTCACGGGCCTTTGTTCGATCTTGAGTAAACCTTTTGAGTGGTTTCGTCTCACTTCCTTGATCGCGATGGACCCTTCGTGATAATCACAAAGTGTCCCGGATCTCGTGAGCAGACCGCAAGTGAGCAACACGCTCAAACTCAGATCGACTAAGGCCTTGGATCAAATAATTCCGAGCCTTGCTGTTGGCCTCCACATCTGGAGTGATCGTATCGTCATCGGCTGGCACGACATAAGGGTTTTTCACCTTTAGCCAAATAGCGTGCCCTTGAGCCTCGATATACGCTTGCATACGAGCCTTCCAGTATGCAAAGTCAACTCCCTCAAAAATGTGTGGCTTGGTTGAGTACTTGTCAGTCGCCATGGCTCCAAAGACCGGTTAAGATCTATAGAAGAGAGCTAACCGGCTCTGATACCACTTGTAGGACCGGAAAGGCGACTAGGGGGTGAATAGGCGCTTTCAAAACTTTCTCACCTAAATCAAAACCAACACGAACTTTACTCCTTTAGCTATGGAAGCTAAGAAGTTCAGTGAGCACACAACGGAAGCCTTGTGTTGAATTTGATAAACCCCTCAAGCACATGACACAAAAGGAGAAAAGAACTCAATGTTCTTCACTGGACACGGCGATCGGCCGGCTACCACAGCGGTCGGACCGACGGTGATCAATGATCCGACCGACAACTAACGGTCGGACCGGTGGGATACGGTTCGACCCGCCAAACCAGTGATCGAATACAGGCGGTCGAACCGCCGTTGAAAAACGATCGGACGGTAGAGTCGATCTTGAAAACTCCACCCAAAACCAAAACGAAATTTGATCCAACTTTTGATTCAACCAATGAAACTTGACCAAATTTCTAGCACACCTCCTAATGATATTAGAGACCTATTTCTAGCGACGATCCGTCAGATCCACTTGCAGAATCGATCTCTCGAGATTTTATCAAGAAGTGCTCAAACCCTAGAAAAGAAAATCTTGATTCAAGACTTGCTTGTGGGGTTTGATGATCTAGATGACTCTAGAAGTAATCCCACACATCAAAGCAAGGTAAGTAGGCCAAGAGACCAAGCATGAACCTTTGAATCAAGGAAGCATCAAAAACATCCAAAAGAGAGAAGAACACAAAGGGAGCAATTGATCTTTCAATTAAGCATCACAAGATTGATCATCCACAATAGATGCTTACAAAGCCTCTCCACCAAGGAGGGCAAGAGCTCAACAAGGAGCACACTCCAAACCCTAGTTTTCCTCTCCTCTCCTCCAAACCCTAGAAAAGGAAGAAGGGGCTAAATGAATGCTTGCTTGGGTTTTCCACCTCTCCCTTCCTATTTATACTAGAGAGCTAGGGTTTCCCTTTTTGGGTCTCTTACACATGGGACCCACACACAAATAACTCTTGAAGCAATCGCCTGCTTCACCA
Organism: Hsuehochloa calcarea; assembly: GCA_036346395.1. Taxonomy (NCBI): domain Eukaryota; kingdom Viridiplantae; phylum Streptophyta; class Magnoliopsida; order Poales; family Poaceae; genus Hsuehochloa; species Hsuehochloa calcarea. Next base: position 15,790,103 of record CM070608.1, read on the forward strand.
CGTGTAGGTTGATCAGCGGTTCTCATCGACGCCAAGCCTCTCTTGTCCGAATCCCATCGGAACCTCCCGAGACTTCGACCGATATCCGCACGCTGATCCAACCCGGTATTTGAACCACCGTTCGATCCATCTTGTCCATTACGCACCATGCTTGAGTCACACAACCTCACCCGGTATCCACGATCGTTACGGACCTCGGCTCTCCAAGCGTAGTCCCGATCCACTCACCGTTAGCGTCGTTGACACGCAAGCCACACTGACAATAGACAAACAAACCGTTTCCAGGAACAAGTTCTTCACAACTTGACCCACGTCAGTTCCGCAATGCGATATACATCAATAAAGCATTGAAGTTCAGAGAATCACACACTCAAAATCAACTCAATGCAACACTTGGCTTTCATTCAAGTATTGCGGTATGACCGCCTTTACAGGGCGGTCCGAGCCGATTCATCTTGGTCGGACCGCTCCCACAATGGTCGGACCGGTCCAAAAACAGCCAAAATACAAGCGAGAAATTCGAAACCTTACGAAATTTCAATCGAATAGAACTTTTGACTGGGAGCTCCAAAAATGATGGGACCACATCTAGGAGACTCCCCTAACTTGCCTACACAACCTATTTTTGGCTCAGCTCCAAAAACCCAACTTTCAAATCAGCGGTCGGACCGGCCACCATGGCCGGTCGGATCGCTTCCATCGGCGGTGATCGACCGCCCAAGACAACTGTGTCGACCGCCAATGGCTCGTGACCTTGGAGCAAACCCGAAAACGCGAGATTTTGCAAACCAATAACGCCATTACCAATTGACTCATCATCCTGAGATCGTGCACATATCCTCACGATATCCACAGGTTCCTATAACATTATGACCACTAGGAGGTTCTACTAGGTTCCAAACTTTGTTTCTTTCAAAATTCTCTAACTCCTCATGCATGGCATTTACCCAGCTAGAATCAGATAAAGCATGTGATATGTCGCGTGGTTCAAAAGAAGCAACAAAAGCTGAATGAGAGTAGAGATTTGGATCATTATACAGAGCGAGTGACTCGCTCATGTAGATTACCTATTATACATTCAGGAGGATCTTTGTCTCTGAATGCGAAGTGGGCGCGGGTGAGATCCGTTTCTTCGACCTCGCAGTACTGCTGCGATGATGAAGATCTGTGAGAGCCTCAGCGAAGGTGAAGTAGGCGTAGCGAGTTCTTGTATCAATATGGGCGCTTGGAAAGCAGCAGATGAAGGAATAATATTAACTTCGTCCTCATCTTCCTCCACAAAAATGCTCTCTGTCACTGTAAATCATCTTGGTAGCAATTGATCTAGCTCAGGGCTAGTCTCATCAAAAGTGACATTACAAGTCTCCTAAATAATGTTAGTCTCAGTATTAAAAACTCGAAAACCCCTCGAATGAGCAGGATAACCCAGAAATAACCCATCAAAAGTTCTTGATTCAAATTTATCTAAATTGCCTGTCTTAAGAATAAAACATTTTGATCCAAAAACTCGAAAATGCGAAACAGAGGGTTTTCTACCAAAACGAAGCTCATAAGGAGTCTTGCCTAAAGGTCTCAAAAAGACACGATTTGCAATATGACAAGCAGTAGCAATAGCTTCGGCCCAAAATCTCCTCGGTGTGTTATACTCGTCTAGCATCGTCCTAGCCATTTCGACCAAGGTCCTATTCTTCCTTTCCACCACGCCATTTTGTTGAGGGACGTGTGGAGAGGAGAACTGATGCTCAATACCACGCTCAGCACAAAAAGAAGCAAAAGAAGCATTTTTGAACTCCGTGCCATTATCACTGCGAATCGCTCTCAAAGCACCAGGAAGCTCAGAAGCCAAACGAAGAACAAGGTCATGAAAATAACCAAAAGCTTCATCTTTTGAAGTAAGAAAGAGCACCCAAGTATATCTAGAAAGATCATCGACTATGACAAGAATATACCATTTTCCACCGACTGACCGGACTCTAGCAGGACCAACAGTATCCATATGAAGTATGCGTGTCTGGTTCGTCAGTCATAACCATAATCACTGAGAAGGGTGTGGCGGCAACTTGTTTGCCATGCCTCTGAGGCGCACATCAAACATCCTTGCGACTTTGAGTTTGGGCAAACCTCTCATGAGATCAAGGTTGCTAACTCGTGTCGATGATCAAAACCAATGTGCCCCAAGCGTCGGTGCCAAAGCCGTAAATCGAGAAGAAGATGTAAGCAAACATTTAAGAGATCAAAGCAAGAGATTGGAAAAATCAGCTCCAAAAATTCTACCAACTCTAGAGATTCCAAACACAAGCTCACGGTAGAATCAAGCACACGACAAGCATTTTTCTTAAAAGCAGTCTCATAACCATCATCAAGAAGTCGAGAAGCGAAAGGAGATTATACCTAAGCTTGTCCACAAGAGCGACATCCTTTAGAATGAATTTGTTTTTCACCCTAATTGATCCTATTCCTTCAATTCGCCCTTGTGTATCATCTCCAACGGTGATGAAGTCATCACTGTTGCTGCAGCGTGAAAGAGGTGAACCATTTTGAGTTTAGGTCATGTGGCGTGAACACCGGTCGACGAACCACGTGTTCTTCCCTTTCCACGGTAGTCCGAAAATCAAGGAACAAAAGAGCGATGTGTCTCAATCTTTGGGGTTAGATAAACAAGATTTAGGAATCGATCTTGAGACACGTCTGCAAGGAGTATACAAACCGAAGTACTATCCTTGATTTCATCTATCATTCGATTATGAGCAATGTTTAAATTAATATGAGACTTAAAGCTGTCCATGGCGGTCGACCGGCGTTGTCTTTGGCGGTCGAGACGGCGACCAAAACGGTCGGACCGGTGACCACGGCCGTCAGACCGCCCGATCGATAAACATTAGAATTAGGATATCTAGAAACATAATGATTTGCATGAGAGAAAAATCCTAATCCGTGTTTATTCTTTTCGGTGTTACCATGTCTCATAGAAGCTCTAGGTTGCATGAATGAAATTCTATCAAAATTTTTCCTATCATTTTTCAACCTACGCCAACAGAATTCAATCAAATGCCCACCATTCTTGCAATAAGTGCAAATGGTACTTGGTACCACTAGAAGAAGCACCATTTGAATTAATACAAGGTTGGGCAAAACCTGCAGATTTAAAAGATGTTTTTGCAGGTTGGGTTTTGAATTCAATTAAACCTTTTCCAGACTTGAATGACTTTTGGGTTTGAATTGTCTTGAAAAGAATTGAATCCTAAACCTTGCTTCTTATAAGGAGTTTTAGACTTGTCAAGAATCATGTTTAATTGTTTCTTACCTTTAGAAAATTTCTCTAATGTATCATGAAGGTAAGCATTTTCTTTTCTCAAGTTAACTGTAGCGTCCCGTTTTTCGGAGTTTTTGAAAATTTTAAAAGAGAACCATTTGTTTCTATTTGCCCAAAGCTTAATTTTGAAATTTCAGAAATCCATTTGCAGTTTAATATGAGTTAATCAAACTTCAATTAAATTAAAGTTGGTTTAATTGAATTTTCTGGAATTTAAAAATCAAAATTATTATTTTAAGAATTTTCTTGGATTTATTGGATTTTAGAAATTTATTTTCCTTTTTCCCGAAATTAAAAATTAATTTATTTGCAAAAGAAAAGAAAATTTAAAGTTAAAAGTATTTTTATTAAGTCCATAATAATTCAAGGAATTTACGTGAATTTTTCTAGAATTTTTGGAGTCTATTTGCTATTTTCTAAATTGCTTTTGATTTGTTTGAATTTCTAAAATCAAAAATGTATTTTAATTCCTTTTCTGTTCTTGGGCGAATCTCTCGGCCCAATCCTATTCCCATCTCCGCCCCTCCCATGCCCGCCTCGCTCATGCCCGCCTCCGCGCCTCGCCGCCTCGGTAGTTGGATCCTCATCGGACGTCCTCGCCGCCGCCTCGCCTCGCTCTTGGCCGTTGGATCGAGATCCGGCCGCATCCCTTCGCCGCGTCCCCTTTTCTTGCGCCGTCCGTCGCCATCGCACGCCATCGCCCGCGCCGCGCCTCTTCCGCTCCCCACCGTCCGATCGAAATCGGACGGCGCCCGGTTCATCTTCCTCCCGCGCCCCTCCGTCTTCTCAACCCTCCGATCGAAATCGGACGGCTCTCCTTCACCCGCGCCTCCTCCGCTCCCCACCGTCCGATCGCAATCGGACGGCTCCCGCTCGTCGTCTCCGCCGCACCGCCGCTCTCTCTCTCCCACGTCGCCGCGCGATTCCGCCGCCACGAATCCGCCTTGCGCCGTCTCGTCCCGCCTCCGCCGCGCCGCGTGCCGTGCCTCCGTCCGCCTCCTGCGCCCGCGCAGCTCTGCATTGCTCTCGCCATGTGAGCTCTATAAAGCCGCGCCCGTTCGTCTCCTCTCTCTCTCTCTCCTCTCTCTCTCGGCGCTCCTCGCCCGCCCTCCTCCCTTCTTCCCGGCTCGGTCGCCTCCCGCCGCCGTTCTCCGCCGCCACCGCCTTCTCCGCGTGGCGACGCTGCCGTCTTCCCAGCTCCGTGCGCCAAGGCGCCGCCTCTCTCTCTCTCTCTCTCTCTCTCTCGACCGCAGGCACGAGCCCACGTGGCCACCCACGTGGCGCCACGTCGGCGCCGCGTCGTGTTTTGCCAGCGTGGCTGCCACGTAAGCGCGCAGCGTGTCTTGTTGACGTCAAAGTCGAGTTTTCAATTGAAAAATAAATCCAAAATCGAGAAAAATCCAATTCCATCATTTTATGTGATTTTGAAACTTCTTTTGGCTATAACTTTCACATCCGAACTCCGATTTGGGTGATCCAAATTTCTAAATTCATATAAATTCATCCTCTTTCATTTGGTACTGGTTTTGTAATTTTGGAGTTCATTTGGTGCTGTTTTATTTATTTGTTGCTATTCTCGCGTGTAGATTAGCTGCGTTTGGAAGATTTCTTGACCGACGACCGAAGACCCTCTCCTCGTCAACGAAGGCAAGTCGTAGGCCTTTGACCATGTTGAACCCATTTTACAAATGTATATTGTATTAAATTATCATGCATGGCTAGTTTTATTAAAAATGGTTTTGGGAGTAGATAATTACCAAAGCGCCATTATGCCTCCTTGTTAAATTGAAAATGAAATGTCTCCTTGAATGACATATATCCTTGGACACCATAGGATGGTTAATACTAGTTGGACATAATTGTATACCAACTTGGGAGCGTAATATTGCTTAGACATGCTCTAGTTACCATGAGACTTTCGATCACATGTTCAATGATTATTGAAATTTGACTAATGGAACTATGGAATTGTGGTGTGAGGCCACTTTTATTAAAGATGTTGTGCCATGGCAGGATTGCCATTTGGTCGGGAATGAACAAAAATGATTTATGCTCGGGCTTGAGGTAGGAAGCTAGAGTGGGTGCGTAATGCACATTGGGTTGTGGTAGACTTGTGCGAGCGACCAACTAAGGACTTAACTTTGCAAGTCATTGATCAGGGTCACCTCGTGCAACCATAAGTCCGGTATGGGACGGACTGGCCAATTAATTAGGAAAGTTTTGAGTCGGTTACTGTTGTGGCATTTATTGGCGCAAGAGGGGTTGTGATGGCGAAACCTTAGCGCGCGAACCGAGGCAAAATGGAACTTTGTAAAAGCCTTGTCACGTGCTCTAGACTACTCACCTAAGGAAGTGGCGGTGGTGTCGACGGATGCCAAACAAACTAGAGAATTCGTGTCTTGTGGGTAAAGGCGTAGAACCTCTGCAGAGTGTTAAAAATCTATTGAATAGCCGTGTCCCGATTCACGGACATGCACAGTGATTTAGCGCAAGGGGTAGTATTTTCAAAATTGTGGTTTGGATCGATAGAAGCGTTTGGTTGGAATGGTTGGGAAGTGAGCGGGATGTTCTTTGTTTGATTCAAAAGAACTTGGTTATCTATGTATTATTCTTTTAAAATCCTGCTTTGCAATCTAATTATTGTATTTCTTGTTAAACTTGCTTTACGCAAATTAAACCATAAAGCCATCCTTGTTTAAGCTGGCATGAATACTATGTGCATACATTTCTCTCGACTTCTTGAGTACTTTATGTACTCACGGCTTTATGCCCTTTGTTGATCGGTCAATGAGAAGAATCGAAATGTTGAGTACTATGAAGAAGGCTACTTTGAAGACTTTGCGATCTAGGTCACGTCCTCCACTCGATTGCCTGTGGGCATGTCGATTGGGCTCCACGTATTTTTGAGATTTCCGCTGCCAGATACTCTATTGTTGCTTAGCCCTGTGAGGCGACTTTTGTAAGAACCTTGACCATAAGGTCTTTGCTGTTTTAATTAATATTACTTTGTCTGCTTCATTAGTTCGTTGTTGAATGGTTATGATTACATCATTGTTGTAACTGTGCAAGCTAGCTACTGATCTTGGGACTAGCTTGGTATGCACAGAGGGTCTCGGGGTTGTGTGACACCCCGGGGTCCGACAGGAGATGGTATCAGAGCCATATCGACTGTAGGACGTAACCTTTAGTTAGATTGGTCGTCTTAGTCAAAAAAATTCAAAATATATTTTCTAAATCAAACCAAGCAATTAACCTGACTAGATATTCTCTCTCATCTTATTCTATTCTTTCTTACCTTATTCTATTATTTTCTTATCATCTTACCCTCTTATATCATTCTTGAGTTCTTTCATCTTATCTTTTCTAGAACTTGGTTTTCAAATTTAAATTTGACTCCCTCATCTCTGGATTATCCCTAGGATCGAGCCCTTCAAGATCAAGCAATGGAAGTCTTGGAAGCTCAAGTTCCGCCGTCTGTTCCCAGTTGACCCTCCATAAAGATTAGATTGGTAGCTGCCTCCCTAGTTTTAGTATCGCTTAGTCCGCGTAATAGGGTTTTTGTGCTTAAGTGTCCCTTTCTTGTTTGCTTCTTGATAGCTTTCCGGCTATCCGTTCGTTGGGTAAACCAACTTGGTCCGCATTAGGTTGATCCATCTATCTCCCTTGTTTCTCGCTCATCTTCGTGCTTTCCCTCGCATCTAAATTGCTTTCTTCTTCTCGTCTATTAAACCGGTGAAGCTTTGTCGCGAGATGGTTCGGACCATAACTCATAAGCCGGATGAGACTCAAGCGCCCGGTGCCCGTCTTCCCAGCCGCCGCAGCGGATCCGGGTTTGAGTCGATTCATGGCGCCCAGACGCGGTGATGAGCTCTATGATGCGAGAATATGACTCGATGATGAATCGTGAGAACCGACATTCACGCCCTTCTCGCAATGATGAATCGTAACGATCAAGCGTTTGCCACGCCACGCTGCTCCACCCCAGTGTTTCCTCGACCCGGTGGCGAGTTTCTAAGGACCCATCCGCCCACTTTCTCTAGCTCCTCGGAGCCATTGGGCATGAATGGTGGTTACGTTCCATGGAAAGAAGCTCGCTATCACCGTTGTGATGATCGCGAGAAGGTTACATATGCCACCCATCGGCTTGAAGGTACCGCTGCAGAATGGTGGGAGAACTATTGTGCCGCCATGGAAACCCGAGAGTATCACTTGGGCGAGTTTTGAGAGCTTTCCGCCACTCCCATATCCACGATGGAAAGGTGGAAATGAAGAAGAATGAGTTCCGTGTGGTGCGGCAAGGCAACATGTCGGTGAGTGAATATCTTAATAGGTTCACTCGGTTATCCGTTATGCCCCGGAGGGCGTTGCCACAGATGATGCCCGCCAAGCGCTTCAAGAGAGGACTCAACCCGGTTTGAAGGTGCAAGTCATTGGGAATGATTATGCAGATTTCCGGCACTTGGTGAACAAGGCCATGCTAATCGAAGAATCCGCCGTGGTGGAAGAATCCGCAAGAGAAAGATGATGCGACCACAGTGCCCATCGGTCTCACTCCCGAGAGTCGAATGAATGTGCCGCCTCACCGTGTTGCTCCACTGTCACATTGAGCCCACATGCGACACCTCGCCCGGCCAGTTCCGGTGACCGCGGCTTCAGCGGCTCAAAGCAACAAAGCAACCAAGGAATGGCAACCTGCGGCGGGATCACACGCTTTAAGTGCCATCGGTGGGGCACCGCGCATGATGCCGCCGCAGAGGCAAGGCCCTTCTCTGTTCGTTTCAACATGGGAGCCACCCGACCGGGACCCCACTCCGAGAGTCGCACGTGGAGCCCTCGGACTCAAGCGCACCGATCAAGACTCCTCGGCCTTTTGGAAGAGGTCGTGTGAACCACACCAGCTGTGGAGGAAGCCTGAGACAGCCGGACGTCGTCTTTGGGTAAGTTCCTTGTCAATTCAAAGACTTGCTTTGTTTTGTTTGATTACGGAGCTTCGCATTCGTTTGTTTCTCGGAGTTTTCTTTGAAAGGCACCGGTTGGAAGTTTTGCCTCTTAAAAGTGTTTTGTTGGTTCAATCTTCCGGTTCGAATTGAGTACGAACCAAGGATGCCCTAAGGTTAAAGTGACCATAGAAGGGTAGAATTCCTTGCTAATCTCATCATAATAGACACCAAGTCTCTTGATGTGATTTTGGGAATGGATTGGCTCGCCGATCACCAAGCCCTCTTGGATTGTGGTGGTAGAAGCATCACTTTGGTCGGCCGGATGGAACCAAGGTAAAGTTTGAAGCCTCCCGGAGAAGCTATTTGGATCTTTAGTCTGCGATGCGGTGTTGTATCTTTGGGAGAAGTGCCGATGAGTCGAGAGAGTCCCGGATGTCTTTCTGATGACCTACGGAATGCCTTGAGGATCGAGACTTGGGTTTGTCATCAATCTTGTTCGAGGCGCACCTATTTTCAAGAGACCCTCTGATTGCTGTCAATGATTTGGTTGGTGAAGAAGCAAATTGAAGAAATGCAAGAGAAAGGTTTTGTCAGGCCAAGTTCTTCACCTTGGGAGCTCCGGTGATCTTTGTTGCAAGAAGGATGGCACCCAGCGGATGTGTGTGGACTACAGAGCCCTCAATGAGGTCACCATCAAGAACAAGTACCCTCTGCCTGGGATCGATGATTTGTTTGACCGGTTGAAAGGAGCGGTGTGTTCTCCAAGATAGACTTGAGTCGAGGATACCACCAGTTGAAGATTCGTCCGGAAGATATTCCCAAGACGACTTTCTCAACCGGTATGGGTGTATGAGTTCACGGTGATGTCTTTTGGATTGACCAATGCCCGCCTTACTTTATGAATTTGATGAATAAAGTATTCATGGAATATTTGGATAAGTTCGTCATTGTCTTCATTGGCGATATTTTGGTGTATTCAAGAGTGAAGAAGAACATGAAGAGCACCTCCGTTTGGTCTGAATAAGCTTAGAGATCATCAACTCTATGCTAAATTCAGCAAGTGTGAGTTTTGGATGAAAGAAGTTACTTTCTTGGGTCATGTCATGTCTGCGGAAGGAGTATCTGTTAACCCTAGCAAGGTTAAGGATGTGCTTAATTGGGAGTCACCCAAGTCGATTGCCTCGGTCGAAGTTTTCTTGGAATGGCGGGATACTATCGTCGATTCATAGAAGGATTCTCCAAGATAGCAAGACCCTCACTCATTTGTTGAAGAAAGAAAAGAAATTTGCTTGGACAATGATTGTGAGCAAAGTTTTCAAGAGTTGAAGAAGCGTTTGACCACGACTCAAAGTGTTGATTTTGCCGATGTCAGGAAGAATTTTGAGATTTTTCGTGATGCATCCCGACAAGGACTTGGTTGTGTCTGATGCAAGAAAGGAAGGTTGTAGCTTATGCTTCCGTCAATTGAGGCCTCATGAAGTGAATTACCCCACTCATGACTTGGAGTTAGTTGCTAGTAGTGCATGCTTTAAAGATATGGCGTCATTACCTTATTGGTAATCGTGAAGTCTATCTGGACCATAAGAGCTTGAAGTACATTTTCACTCAGGTGATCTTAATATGAGGCAAAGAAGGTGGTTAGAGTTAATCAAGGATTATGATATTGGAATCCATTACCACCCCAGGCAAAGCTAATGTTGTGGCAGATGCCTTGAGCAGAAAAGTCTCTTTGCAATACCACGGCGATCAAGGAAAATCAATGACCCTTCATGAAGAGTTCCTGAAGCTCAAGTTAGAGTTGGTTGAAGAAGGTTATCTAGCTGCCCTAGAAGTTCAACCCACTTTGCGGAATCAGATCAAGGAAGCTCAAACTGAAGATGCCAATATTAAGGAAATTAAGAGCAACATGAAAAAGGGTAAAGCCCTGAGATTTTCAGAAGATGAGCAAGGCACCATTTGGTTTGACAAGCGAATCGTGTTCCGGATCGAGCGAGCTTAGCGGTGATACTCAAGGAAGCCCATGAAACTTTGTATTCCATTCACCCTGGAAGCACAAAGATGTACCAAGACCTTAAGGGAATGTATTGGTGGCCTAGCATGAAGCGTGAGATTGCCGAGTATATAGCTCAGTGTGATGTCTGTCAGCGAGTAAAAGCCGAGCATCAAAGACCTGTTGGACTCCTCGCAACCCTTGAGAGTGCCGAATGGAAGTGGGAAGAAATTGGCATGGATTTTATCCTTTGGTTTGCCAAGGACAAGGTCAGGATATGATTCTATCTGGGTAATTGTTGATCGTCTAACCAAAGTTGCTCACTTTCTCCCAGTCAAGACTACTTACTCTGGTGATAGACTGGCAGAATTGTACATGGCAAAGATAGTGTGCCAGCATGGAGTGCCGAAGAAGATCGTGTCGGATCGAGGATCGATTCACCTCAAGATTTTGGCGAAGTTGCAGTGTTTTGGGTACTAATCTAAATTTGATCTGACTTATCATCCCAGACGGATGGATGACGAGAAAGAGTAAATCAAATCCTAGAAGATATGTTAAGGGCTTGTGCCTTAGCAAATCAGACCAGTTGGGATCAAATGCTACCTTATGCAGAGTTTTCTTATAACAACGATTACAGTCAAGCCTCGGATGTCTCCATTTGAAGCTCTTTATGGAAGAAAATGAGAACACCCTTGTATTGGAATGAAGTAGGTGAAAGACAAGTGTTTGGGCGAGATATTTTGGAAAAAGCGAAGAGCAAGTTCGATCAATCGGAGAAAGGTCAAAGCAGCCTGAGACCGAGCAGAAGAGTTATGCCGATAACCGCCGCGAGATCTAGCTTTGCGCTGGTGATCATGTGTACTGAAGGTGTCGCCTCTCAAAGGGATCGTCGTTTGAGTAAGTGGAAAGCTTGCACCAAGGTACATCGGGCCTTTCGAGTTCTAGCAGAAGAGGAGAAGTCGCTTACGGTTGGAGCTCCCGCCTCGGTATTTGTCGGATGTGCATAATGTCTTCCACGTGTCTGGCGAAGAAGTGTTTGCGTGTGCAAGAAGCGAGATGCCGATGGAAGCAATTGCCTGCAAGAAGACCTCACCTACAAGGAGCATCCCATCAAGATCTTGGAAGTAGCGAGCGAGTGACAAGAAGCAAGACCATCCGTTTACGCAAGGTCGATGGAGCAACCACACAGAAGAAGAAGCCACTTGGGAGCGAGAAGATGACTTGAAGGTGAGTTTCCCCACCTATTCTCTAGTCACTGAATCTCGGGTTGAGATTCCCTTTAAGAGGAGTAGGTTTGTAGCGTCCGTTTTTGAGTTTTGAAAATTTTAAAAGAGAACCATTTGTTTCTATTTGCCCAAAGCTTAATTTTGAAATTTGAAATCCATTTGCGATTTAATATGAGTTAATCAAACTTCAATTAAATTAAAGTTGGTTTAATTGAATTTTCTGGAATTTAAAATCAAAATTATTATTTTAAGAATTTTCTTGGATTTATTGGATTTTAGAAATTTATTTTCCTTTTCCCGAAATTAAAAATTAATTTATTTGCAAAAGAAAAGAAAATTTAAAGTTAAAAGTATTTTATTAAGTCCATAATAATTCAAGGAATTTACGTGAATTTTTCTAGAATTTTTGGAGTCTATTTGCTATTTTCTAAATTGCTTTTGATTTGTTTGAATTTCTAAAATCAAAATGTATTTTAATTCCTTTTCTTGTTCTTGGGCGAATCTCTCCGGCCCAATCCCTATTCCCGCCTCCGCCCCCTCCGCTGCCCGCCTCGCTCGCTGCCCGCTCCGCGCCTCCCTTCGCCTCGGTAGTTGGATCCTCATCGGACGTCCCTCGCTTCGCCGCGTCGCCCCTCGCTCTTGGCCGTTGGATCGAGATCCGGCCGCATCCGCTCGCCCGCGTCCCCTTTTCTTCGCGGCCGTCCGATCGCCATCGCACGCCATCGCCGCGCCCGCGCCTCTTCCGCTCCCCACCGTCCGATCGAAATCGGACGGCGCCCGATCATCTTCCTCCGCGCCCCGTCTTCTCAGCCGTCCGTCGAATCGGACGGCTCTCCTTCGCCGCGCCTCCTCCGCTCCCCACCGTCCGATCGCAATCGGACGGCTCCCGCTCGTCGTCTCCGCCGCGCCGCCGCTCTCTCTCTCCCACGTCGCCGCGCGATTCCCGCCGCCGCGAATCCCGCCATTGCCTCTCGTCCGCCTCCGTCGCGCGCCGTGCTGTGCAAATCCGCCCCGCCTCCGCCGCGCCGCCGCTCGCTGCTCATTGCTCACATGCTCCGCCCCCGCGAGCTCTATAAAGCCGCATATCTCACCGTCGGCGGTGAAGCGCATCTTCGGTACCTTGAGCTACTATTGACTATGGTATCGGTACTCTTCCTCTTCTTGTCTATCTCTTAGAGCCTTCTCCGTCTGATTTATTTGGGTGTAGGATAGATAGGAAGAGCACTTCGCACTTGCCAATTCATTGGCACTTCTCTCGTCTCTGGTCGTCGAGGAAGCAATCCGGTGTTCGCGATCCGCTGCAGAGGCCGAATACGTTCTTTGCGGCCGATTCTTTGTAGTCAAGTGCTTTGGATGGTCTCGACCTGCGGGATTTCGGGCTATCTATCGATTGCGTTCCACTCTTACGTGATAACACGTCTGCGATTTGCATTGCCAAGAACCGAGTGCAACATTCTCGGACCAAGCATATAGATATCGATATCACTTTCTTGAGATCATGTAGAGAAGGGTGACATTGTGCTCGGTTGTGGAGAGTGAGCACCGTTGGTGATATTTTCACTAAGCCTCTGGGCGACTCTCGGTTTTCACTCTGCGGGAGAGCTTGGGGTGGTTTGTCCTTACAATTTCTTTGTGAGGGAGCTTTGTGCTACTCTTGTATCATATTATATCACATTATATTATATTATTCGCTTACTCTGTGCTGGTTTCATTTCTTTTAATATTTGGGTGAAGTCCTTCCGGCATAGGTTAGAGTGTTTCTCTTGCCACATTGCTTTACTTGCCACTTCTTGTCTTGTGCTTCTAGGATGTTGCTTATTAGTGTCTCTCCCTCTCTAAGTAGAGCTTACTCACTTCTTATAGGTTCTAGCAGGGTCGGGCCACCCTTGGGTAGCAGGGGTTGTGTTGCTCCTTAGTGTTTGTGTAGATCGACTAATAGTCCTAGAATCATATGGGGTAGATAAGAATCTGTCGGCGATAGTTTCTCTATATCTTTTCTATGCTCTAAAGGATGCCTTTTCTGGTTTACTTATCGATTCTCGTTTTGTTCCTTTGGTTCATGGGGAGTTATTCTTGGTTATTCCATATTCTTAATTGTGTCATAACTCAACCTGAATTAAAAGATGCATCTCATTCTGAAGGGAATCTGGATTCTTGTGTATTTCATCAAGCATTGCATAATAATCAAATGGAGCCTTGTTTATTATCCCTTATGATCTGTTTTCACTGCTTTACATCTTGCCATGATTTATGCTAAACCGCTAGATCTATCATGACTTTTTATGTGTAGTTTAGTCTTTGACATGCTAAGGTATTTAAAATGCTAAACTTGAATTAAAATCTTGTCATGATAGCTCCGAGACTAGTCAGTTAAAACTATCCTTTTATGATTTTCGCCATGTCAAGTAGGCTGAGTTGAGTCCTGAATCTCTTTTGAACTTTTGAGTAAGCTATGTCAGTTTGTTAAGAAACATGACTTATCTCTAATCACTGGTCTAAAAATTTCAAAAGCAAAAATGATCTCTTTTGTGCGAAAAAACTGATCTCACCAAATCTTTCTCATGAGACGGCTTGCCATTGCACTAGGCATGAACTCAGGGGGAGCCTTGGATGACCTAAGATCACCTCCTTAAGTCTGTTGCTTGGAGTGGTCGCATAAGGCTTGGGATCTAGCACATGGCTAAAAAAATTTGGTTGAAGCTCAGGAGGCAGTTGTGGATGGCACCTAGTCCAGAGCTTGCTTTACTGAGATAAAACTTTAAAGAGCCTTAAAATAGAAAGTCTTCAGAAAAAGAAAAATGTGCTAAAATTGCTTATCATCAAAGAGACCAAGTTCTGGATAAAATGAGTCCTCCTTCAACTGGTAGCACTCTAAACTGTTCAGCATGAGTCTTCTTGGTTCAACTTAGATTATTTGACATGGCTTGTATCATCTTTGGATATCTTTAGCTAGATTTCAATCTTGACTTATTTGACCTGCTAAAGAATTGGATCATTAATCAGATTATGGACCTTCTGTCTTAGCTCTTCTATACATCGATTGTCATGATCTTGATAGCATTCTTCTGTGTTATGGCTTGGTGTAATACTCTAATAGTCATTTTGGATAATCTACATGGCTCCTAATGCTTAAAATGAACATCATCTAGTCTTTTCCTCCCGTTTCTACATATTGATGATTTTATTGCCAAAGGGGGAGAAATGATTGTGAGAAAAAGCCTTCTGAAGAAAAGCCTTGAGTTTTGTGCGAAAATTGCTCTTTCATCTCATCTCAAGTCTTTCTCTTTTTGTCAACCTGGTCTTGAGCTTAATTGCACTTGTTTAGACCTTGGTTGTTGGAATCTCAAACTCATCTTATGCTTTTTGGTAATTGTCAATATACTCATCAAGGGAGATTGAGAGACCATGTGAGAGGTCCTCCACTGAGTGATGAGTATTTGACAAGTGTGTTGATTAGATTGAGAGTTGAGGTTTTCGTTTGACTTTTTTTTGGCCGAGTCGGAAATCGGAACTACTGCGTGTGTATGGAGCGGAAGTTCCGATTAATCAGAACTATTTGTGTATGGAGCGGAAGTTCATTAATCTGAACTACCGATGTTGGAAAGAGGAACTTCCGATTTATCGAGTTTTGTGTTAATTTGAAGGAAATCGGAACTTCCGTACAAGGGTAGCGGAGTGTCCGATATCCGACATTAAGTGTTCTCACGAGATATCAAATCGAATTAAAAATCGAAAGCGGTTGTTAGGATATCGAAGTACCGCATGATGTTGAGCGCGGAACTTCCGATATTCTGACAAATCGCGGATGTTCGAAATCGGAACTTCATTGTGGTAAGTCTTGGAACTTCCGATTGTGTCCAGAACTGTGCAGAGAAGGTTATTTTGTGATTTTGATCTTGTATGAGTTTGAGTCTTATACAAATGTTGATGCTATGTTATTGTGCAATGCTATGTGATGTGTTTTTGTCTGTGTTGACTGCAGGGCATCAAGATGGAGTCGTGGCGAGACACGTGGACCGGACTAGGCGCAGGAGGCGTTGAGGTCAGAACGGTCGGGATGTGTCGAAGACGGCGTGAATCTTGAAGCGGTTGTAGTCGTGCACAACAAGGTGTACGGAGGCTTCGGAAGGTGCGCAAGGCGAAAGGGTCTTTTTCGCAAAGCGGCAAAAGTGGAGGCGGTTCCGTTCGGGTGTAGCGGGCTTAATGGGTTGGAGGCCCATTAGCCAAGGCTATAAATAGGGGAGAACCCTGGAGTTAGGGTTAGACTTTTTGAGAGAAAATTAGGGTTAGCTCTAGAAAAAGATTTGTTTTGCTTTTTGAGAGCTTGTTGAGAGGGAGAGTATGATCTGAAATCTTATGTAATCTTTCCTCTGTGTTTCCATCTGTAAACATTTGTTATCTATCAATGAAACTCTGAGTTTTGATTACTTGTTTATGTCCTCTTCTTTCGCTCTGTTCTCATGTTAAATATCTAGGGTTTTGGCATATCTTTTGATTCGTCTTATGAAATAGCATGAAACTTGATATCTAGATTCGTTTTGATATTGCTAATGTATCCTCAAAGTTTCATGAACTAGGAATCAGAGAATCGTGTCTATTTCGGGTTTTGGCCTTTCTTGCCCCTTCTTCAAGAAATCCGATTTTGGCTTGTTTGTTAAATCTTTGTTTGCGATTCTTCTCCATGAGGTCAAGATGTTGCTTAGGATGATGTCCTGTGAAACTTGACCAGAGAAGAGCATTCAAGATTTAGCACTTTGGATTTTGGGAAAAACCCGAGCGACTTGTTCTTGGTCGGGACAATCGGAACTTCCGATTGTCCACAGTGAATTATCGCAGCGGAACTTCCGCACAGATCCCGGAACTACGGAGTGCGGAACTATCCGGGTAGAATCGGACCTTCCGATTTCGACGAAACGATCTGAAGTTTATTTTGATTCTCTGTTTTGCTTCACTCTTTTAAGAGATCCGAGTGCTTTGTAGATTTGCTTTAAATCTGAAGGGGAGTTCTTAATTTTATTGCACCATTCACCCCCTCTGTTGCCATTTCGGTCCTTCACCGTCTTCCCAGCTCCGGCCGCCACGCATGCAAATCTCTCTCTCTCTGCCTCTCTCTCTCTCTCGACCGCGGCCCGAGCCCACATAGCCACCCACGTGGCGCCACGTCGGCCCAGCGTCGTGTTTTGCTCAGCGTGGCTGCCACGTAAGCGCGCGCGTGTGCTTGACGTCAAAGTCCGGGTTTTCAATTGAAAAATAAATCCAGGAAAATCGAAAAATCAATTCCATCATTTTATGTGATTTTGAAACTTCTTTTGGCTATAACTTTCACATCAGAACTCCGATTTGGGTGATCCAAATTTCTAAATTCATATAAATTCATCCTCTTTTATTTGGTACTGGTTTTGTAATTTTTGGAGTTCATTTGGTGCTGTTTTATTTATTTGTTGCTATTCTCGCGTGTAGATTAGGCGTTTGGAAGATTTCTTCGACCCGACGCCAGAAGACCCTCTCCTAAATCAACGAAGGCAAGTCGTAGGCCTTTGACCATGTTGAACCCATTTTACAAATGTATATTGTATTAAATTATCATGCATGGCTAGTTTTATTAAAAATGGTTTTGGGAGTAGATAATTACCAAACTGCCATTATGCCTCCTTGTTAAATTGAAAATGAAATGTCTCCTTGAATGACATATATCCTTGGACACCATAGGATGGTTAATACTAGTTGGACATAATTGTATACCAACTTGGGAGCGTAATATTGCTTAGACATGCTCTAGTTACCCGCGAGACTTTCGATCACATGTTCAATGATTATTGAAATTTGACTAATGGAACTATGGAATTGTGGTGTGAGGCCACTTTTATTAAAAGATGTTGTGCCATGGCAGGGATTGCCATTTGGTCGGGAATGAACAAAAATGATTTATGCTCGGGCTTGAGGTAGGAAGCTAGAGTGGGTGCGTAATGCACATTGGGTTGTGGTAGACTTGTGCGAGCGACCAACTAAGGACTTAACTTTGCAAGTCATTGATCCGGGTCACCTCGTGCAACCATAAGTCCGGTATGGGACGGACTGGCCAATTAATTAGGAAAGTTTTGAGTCGGTTCATTGTGGTACATTTATTGGCGCAAGAGGGGGCTGTGATGGCGAAACCTTAGCGGCCAGGCAGAACCGAGGCAAAATGGAACTTTGTAAAAGCCTTGTCACGTGCTCTAGACTACTCACCTAAGGAAGTGAGTGGTGGTGTCGACGGATGCCAAACAAACTAGAGAATTCGTGTCTTGTGGGTAAAAGTTGTACAACCCTGCAGAGTGTTAAAATCTATTGAATAGCCGTGTCCCGTTTACGGACATGCACAGTGATTTCGCGCAAGGGTAGTATTTTCAAAATTGTGGTTTGGATCGATAGAAGCGTTTGGTTGGAATGGTTGGGAAGTGAGCGGGATGTTCTTTGTTTGATTCAAAAGAACTTGGTTATCTATGTATTATTCTTTTAAAATCACGCTTTGCAATCTAATTATTGTATTTCTTGTTAAACTTGCTTTACGCAAATTAAACCATAAAGCCATCCTTGTTTAAGCTTTGGCATGAATACTATGTGCATACATTTCTCTCGACTTCTTGAGTACTTTATGTACTCACGGCTTTATGCCCTTTGTTGATCAGTCCCAGCAGAAGAATCAGGAAATGTTGAGTACTATGAAAAAGGCTATTTTGAAGACTTTGCGATCTAGGTCACGTCCTCCACTCGATTGCCTGTGGGCATGTCGATTGGGCTCCACGTATTTTGAGATTTCATTGCGGATACTCTGTTGTTGCTTAGCCACGTGAGGCGACTTTTGTAAGAACCTTGACCATAAGGTCTTTCTTTGTTTTAATTAATATTACTTTATGCCTTCATTAGTTCGTTGTTGAATGGTTATGATTACATCATTGTTGTAACTGTGCAAGCTAGCTACTGATCTTGAGACTAGCTTGGTATGCACAGAGGGTCTCGGGGTTGTGTGACACCCCGGGGTCCGACATTAACACAAGCATCACAAGTTTTATCCATAGATTTCTCCTTATACAAAGCAATTTCAAGCTTAAGAGCGGAACAAGAAGCACAAGTAGTATTTTCAATATTATCCTTAAGCTTAGCATATTTGACTCTAGCAGCTTCTAAGATATCTTTGATTTCACGTTCCTTTTCTAAACATGAAGTGCAAGGGCTAGAATCAAACACATCAAAAGCAATCAATTTACTAGATTCTAAACATTTTTCACAAGGAGCACTTTTAATTTCATTTAGTTCAGATCTAGCATTCTCAAGTTGTTGTACAGAAATATTATGAGCAGATTGTAACTTGGTAATTTCTGAATGCATAGTGATGCGGATATCCTTAGCTATGTTGTTTCATATAATATTTTCAATTCATTAAATACCTCAGAACAACATGAGCTTGCTAAGAGAGTTGAAAAACAAGAGAAGCTTATCCAACAGGTGAATCATTCCTTTGAATTTCCTTTTAAATTAGTTGAGAATTTCATACTACCTAAAACTAGTATTTTGCTTATGCTCAGATTGGAAGATTCAATAATGAACGGAGATGAAGGATATGAGGCTGTTCTTGAAGAAAGGCCGTCACAATGGAGGAGAAGCTCGTGGAAGACAAGCAAGGGGAGAGAAGCCCAAGAATCCAAGTCAAATTCGAAACTTCCACAAGCCCAACCAAATTCAAATTCGGAATCAACTCAGAATTCAATTCGGATTCGGAATCAGCCTCAAATTCGGATTCGGAATCAGCAGGACAGTCCGGAGTAAAAAGGTCATAACTTTCTCATACGAAGTCGGATTGGAGTGTTTTTGGGCTTGTTGGAAAGCTAACTTCAAGACCGATCTAACGGATCCTCCCTCACTCCGAAATTCGTCCTGTATTAAAAGATATGACCGAAAAAATATGACGGTTGTAAAATCAGAGTTTCCTTTTCTGTTTTGGAATGTATCGGAATTGGAGTAGGACTCCAAATCCGAATTAGAATAGGAGTAGGGCCTCTTGGCCAGCCATGAGGAGGAATAGGAGCACTATATATAGAGGGGTAGACCCCCATTGTAACCTCAGACCACGTTTAATATATTTTCAAAGCTTTTGCTTGATTCTCCTGTTGTGCTTATAGCCAAAACAGAGGGAATTGGGCGTTGAGAACAAGGGGTCGTTCTTGCTTTTCCGTTGGGAATTGAGGTTCGACGATCTTCGCTTGTGGTCGTGGGATCCAATCAAGTGTGTGTTTGGCGAATTTTCCATAGAGTTGCAAGTCCGTGCATTGGCGCGGGGATCGGTGGTGGTTCGTCGGGATACACAAGTTATCGAGAGGTTCTCGTCGAGAAGATCGGGCACCCGTATCGGTGGTATCGAGCTCAGTTGACTCGGTAGGATCTTTATCCGATTATCATTTTTTCCTATACGAAAAAGCTATACAAAAAAATTCTTTGGTAGTAGTATTTAATTTGTTATTCTAGTGAGTGTTGTTAAGTTTTTGTCCATTAGAATCAAGTTTAGTTTGTCGATCTTGAATTCTTTTGCGTTGCTTTTATTTGAGACTAGTTTGATTTTTTTGTCGTGTTTATAAAAAAACAACAAAAAAAGTGAGTAACCAATTTATCCTTTGTGAACCTTTCAATCCTTTGCGAATACGTTGAACCTATTTAAGACTAGCTAAATCGTTGCTTAGGGTCGTATATTAATATTTGTGTTCTTGCAATTGTTCAAAGATCAAAAGGTGGGAATGAATTTTGCTCATTTTGGAAGAACAAGAATTTTGGCAATAGTTCAAAAAAAAGGAAGGAAAAAGAGAGAGAAAAAAAAGAAGAAAAACAAAAGAGAAAAGAAAGGAAAAAGAAAAGAAAGCGCATAGCAGAACCATAAACTTGAGCGAAAATCCCCACTCATTCTTGATTCAATTGTTAGAATATCAATATTTTGTGCAATCTTGTGCCCTAGTTTTATTATTTGCAACTAGCTAGTGTCTTTCTATAACTTGTGCAATCGAGCTATTTTGTTCTTCACTTATATCTTATATAGCTCATTCCTTGATTGCACTAAGTTCCAATATCTTTGCGTGTGAGTTGTTTTGATTTTCACTTATATCTTTGTGATCGGCAACTAGGCATTGAATTCTAGTTTGGATATTTACTTAGCCTTACAATACCTAGAATTTTCAAATTAAGTAGGTATCCATACCAAACTCCACAAAACACCCGTTGTCGTGCTTTGACTTGCTCTTGAAATTCGCTCACACATCACCTTGTGGTTCCTGCGCCTCAAGTGTAAGTATTGTTGATCTTAATTCCTTCCGGAACGGTAAAGAAACTTCACCTTGTTAGGATTGTGAGTTGAGTGACCTCTACATATACACATACACCTACATACATATTCTTTGCTTTCTTTGCTAACAATGGCGGATGTTGAGTATCGTATCTTCCCTTCTATGGTAGTAATGATCCGGAGGAGTATCTTGAGTGGGTACAAGACATGGAGTTCGAGCTTGAATCCCATAAGTTGAATCGAAGCCAAGGAAGTGAGTGGCCACTTTGTTTTTACGGACTATGCCTCTAGTTGGTGGAAACAACTAGGTGGAAAACGATTTATTACATCTTGGGTGCATTTAAAAGCATCATGAGAAGAGAATTTGTTCCATCCTATTATGAGCGGGAACTACTACGACACGTGGAGAGCATTAAACAAGGATGCAAAGTTGTCAAAGATTACTATATTGAGTTGAATCATGCAATGCGCCGTGCCAATATCACTAGTCCATATCAAGAAAAGACATACTTCAAAGCAGGCTTGAATTATCAGATCGTTGCTGCACTTCAAGATGAATATTTTAGTGAGTCCGCAAGATCTTGTGAAATTTGCTATGAAGGCAGAAAAGAGACTTAAACAGATTCAAGCACATCAATTAAATATGCGCCGGCTCTTTAGTTCTAATTCATCCACTGGTGTGTCACTTGAGAAGAAGATCGAGCATCGGAATTTTTCTTCGACCGAGGTGATGAGTAGTCTTGCCCGTCACAACCAGCAACACGTGAGGAGGTCGTGGTTGGTGGTAGTTGTGCCCTTGCTGGCCTACGGTCTTAGAAGGATGAGATGTATCAAAACCCATGTGAGAATGAGAGCCACATAGCCAAATTGAGTGAGAGTGATAAAAAGAGTGAGTGTGTGAGTCCACCATACGCGAGGTTGAGAGCATCCCAATTGAGAGTGTGAGAGATACACCAAAAGAAAAGGGAGAGATAGATGATAGGATAAATAAGATTATTTTTGAACCTAACAACTTACCCTCTATTTCTAGTGTTGTATCCCACATTCTGCAGGTGGACCAAGCAAATAAGGAGTTGGAGATTCAAGAGTCCTCACCATTGGAAGAGAAAGATAAAGAGCTAACCATGGATGGAGAGGAATACCGAAGATCAAGGTAACACTATTTGTCTTGAATTGGTCGTTTATGAAAACAAGGTGCGAAAGCGAGAACTCCATTATTCATTTGATGATTCCACGTTCTAAATTTGATATGCTTAATTTGCATAATGTGAAATTGATTACTCAAAAGAAGTTCTTAGTAGAATACACATTAATAATTCTTTGTGTTATATCATATTCGATAGTCCTAAACATGTATCTAGTGTGATTAAGAAGGTTCTTGAAATTTCACACTTAAGATCACTAGTAAATAGCTACATACACACATATAAATTCAATTTGATTGGTGATGTTGGTGTAGACAACATGTTTCAAGTTTATCAAATATACATTACCTATGATAATCTTGTTGATTTACAATCACATGTTTTATGCAAACCATCTATTAAGCAATGTCATGATATCTTTAAGATGGGTTTAAATACAAGTGTCTATTGTTTAGAATGCAACATGATGCCAACTTGTTTATCTCTTGAATGTATAACTAATCATAGTAGCGCAGCTTGAATTATGGAATGGTATCAATTGGTTTTCACCCACTTTACTTGACTTTGGTATTGGGAAGGTGAAATTTTATCATATGAGTCGGTTGTGCAATTTGAAATGTGATTCGAGCTATCGATTGTACAAAACAACGCGAATAACACAACAATTGATTCATACATATATCACGATATACGTTGTTCTCTTTGTTTAATACATGTTCGCAAATCATCATGCGCTACACAGAACTTGTTTGGATGATAAATACATATACCATGCATATACATTGTTTTCTTCGTCTAGCACATTTTCAGCTATCAAAAGCCGAGGGCGGCTTTTGAAGAAAGGAGGATGATGCGGATATCCTTAGCTATGTTGTTTCATATAATATTTTCAATTCATTAAATACCTCGAACAACATGAGCTTGCTAAGAGAGTTGAAAACAAGAGAAGCTTATCCAACGGTGAATCTCATTCCTTTGAATTTCCTTTTAAATTAGTTGAGAATTTCATACTACCTAAAACTAGTATTTTGCTTATGCTCAGATTGGAAGATTCAATAATGAACGGAGATGAAGGATATGAGGCTGTTCTTGAAGAAAGGCTGTCACAATGGAGGAGAAGCTCGTGGAAGACAAGCAAGGGGAGAGAAGCCCAAGAATCCAAGTCAAATTCGAAACTTCCACAAGCCCAACCAAATTCAAATTCGGAATCAACTCAGAATTCAATTCGGATTCGGAATCAGCCTCAAATTCGGATTCGGAATCAGCAGGACAGTCCGAGTAAAAGGTCATAACTTTCTCATACGAAGTCGGATTGGAGTGTTTTTGGGCTTGTTGGAAAGCTAACTTCAAGCCCGATCTAACGGATCCTCCCTCACTCCGAAATTCGTCCTGTATTAAAAGATATGACCGAAAAAATATGACGGTTGTAAAATCAGAGTTTCCTTTTCTGTTTTGGAATGTATCGGAATTGGAGTAGGACTCCAAATCCGAATTAGAATAGGAGTAGGGCCTCTTGGCCAGCCATGAGGAGGAATAGGAGCACTATATATAGAGGGGTAGACCCCCATTGTAACCTCAGACCATGTTTAATATATTTTCAAAGCTTTTGCTTGATTCTCCTGTTGTGCTTATAGCCAAAACAGAGGGAATTGGGCGTTGAGAACAAGGGGTCGTTCTTGCTTTTCCATTGGGAATTGAGGGTTCGACGATATTCGCTTGTGGTCAGCGGGGATCCAATCAAGTGTGTGTTTGGGCGAATTTTCCATAGAGTTGCAAGTCCGTGCATTGGCGCGGGGGATCAGCTGGTGGTTCGTCAGGATACACAAGTTATCGAGAGGTTCTACGTCGAGAAGATCGGGCACCCCGTATCACATAGCATGACAAGATAAACATTCATCAAGTGAAGAGTCTTAGCATTTTTAAGCTCTACTTTCAGTTTGCTAATTTTTGACTCTAATTTCTTATTTTTTGTCATGACAAATTCTAGTGCTTCATCTTGACTAAGCAATTGCTCAACTATAGAATCATATTTAGCAGAAAGCTCATCATAAGAAAAAGATACCTCATTATCATCAATGTCGTCCGTGTCACCCATGAAGCACATGCGGTGAAGTCTTTGGCCTTCCCTTTCTTTTGCCTTGAGGATCTCCTCCTCCTTGTCCTCCTCACTCCGGTATCCACATCGCTCAAGGATTGATCCTCAAAGCGGCAAGGACCCGTGTGAGCACCTTCACAAGCTTATTAGCCTCATACCTTGATTTGTTGAAAGGAGGCTTCTTCCAAGTCGGCTTTCCTTCCTTATGATTGCTCTTACCTTTCACTTGGGGCAATTTGCGGATATGATTGAGCTCACCACATTCATAGCATGTCACGGACCACCTCTCTTTTGTTTCTCACATTATTGTAGGCCCGTGTGAATTTTTAGCTAGAAGAGCTAACTCGTTTCGAGAATACTTTCAAGCTCCTCTTCATGAATAGAAGATAAACAAGCAAATGAAAATCCGAAGAAGATTCAAAAGAGTCATCAAAAGCCTTTTGAGAGGATCTCGCTACGAGCTAAATTATCTTTCTTGGGATGATCAACTCTTTTAATTTCATGAGTCTTGAGTTTACTATAAAGCAATTCTAAAGTAAGACTTGAAAGATCAACATTTTCCTCTATAGCAGTAGCCTTCATCTCCCACTCCTTGGTGTTGATTGCAGCCAAGAGATGGGTGGCATTTTCAGATTGAGAATATTCAATATCAACAGCTTTCATTTGATTAATTACTTTATTAAAGCGACTGAAAATGTCAAGATGATGATCAAGATGATGCTAGATAGATTCACACATATCACAGCAAGCTAATTCACGTGAAAGAATCAATCACAAACTCGCGGATCAAAGAAAGCCCTAAAATCACGAAATCGAAAGCAAGAACGAAAAGAGACTTATCTCAAGCAAACCTTGCATAGATTAAGAACGTGATCGTTGCTGGATTACACCCACGCCATCATGGATCAGTGGTCAATCCAAGATCACGAAATTCTCCTCAAACCATGAAAAGCCCTAGCCTCCACCTCAACTCCCCCTAAACCAATTAGGGTTTTGCAAGCAACAAAAGAGGTGAAAAACAGCGAGAGGGAGGGGTGCAGCCACCACCTCCTCCTATTTATAGTGGAGGCCTAGAACTCCTAGGGTTTGACTCCATTGGGCTCCCGTTAAGGCCCACTAACAAACGGGTCACACACGCGCGCTTCGCAAAGCGCCGTCTTTAACCTTTTGACCTAAACCGCTTCACCATGCACCATGGATTTGCCAATAGGTCACCCTTGTCCATCTTGTGTCACGCTTGAGTCGTTGACCTCACCCGGCATCGTCGATCGTTCTGGACCTCAACTCTCCAAGTCTAGTCCCGATCCTCCTCGCCGCTGACCGTCGTTGACCACCAAGCAACCTCGCACAACCACGGATAAGCAAACACGAATTCGGGAACAAGTTCTTCACAACTTGACCCATGTTAGTCAAAACATGCATCATGCAAACCATATGCCACGATACCAATGACTTTGACCTAACAAATCAACATCGCCACGGTTGGCCGACGTTCAAGTCAATACCGGTCCGGCCCAGCCCAGATGGCGGTCGGACCTTCTTGGCCGATCGGACCGCTCCTCGTGAGCGGTCGGACCGCCCTTAGACTTAGCCGAATTTCAACCCCGAAAATCCAAACCCTCTGGAAACTTTAAACCAATAGAACTTTTTACTGGAGACTCCCAAAATCATGAGACCAAGTGCATTGGGATCCCCTCACTTGCCTACAACATCTATTTTTGGCCCAGCTCGTTTTGACCAATTTGGTCACCGCCGGTCCGACCGCCCCACATGGCCGGTCCGACCGATTTGGGACCGGTCGGACCGCCGTGCAAGGACCGGTCGGACCGCCCCTGTCCAGTAAACCTGTAACTTTATCGAAAACACGTGAAACGACAAACCGTAAACGCCATTGCCAATTGTCACATCATCCTAAGATCTGGAACATATCCCCATGAAATCCACATGTTGTGTGAGAAATTTTGTTTTGATCATTCGCATATGTGATTACCCTTGGGTTAATAATACAAT
This sequence comes from Hsuehochloa calcarea, assembly GCA_036346395.1. Lineage (NCBI taxonomy): Eukaryota > Viridiplantae > Streptophyta > Magnoliopsida > Poales > Poaceae > Hsuehochloa > Hsuehochloa calcarea. The sequence goes on from CM070608.1 coordinate 15,816,129, forward strand.
GATCTTTTATGATCGCTCCTTTCGTCTAACATTAATTGTGCAACAACGAAGAACCGTTAAAACAGATGACATATACATATACCATGCATACACCTTGACTTCTTTGTTACCCTATTCTCAGCTTATCAAAAGCCGAGGACGGCTTTGTTTTCAAGAGGGAGAGGATGATGAGGGCATGACCCCTATGGATTCAACCACATTTGCTATGCTTGCGATTCCAATTACAAAAGCCTGTACACATCACTTAGTTTATCAGGTAAATTTGTTTCTAGGGCTGAGTGTATTATTTGAGAACTCTATGATGCTGCCTAATGGAGATGATTTACTTGTACTTAGGAATCTAGGATTACGACCAGTTCAAGAAGGTCTACGACCAGCTACGCAGGGTCTACGACCACTTCAAGAAGGCCTACGAACAGTTGGACTCGTTGGACAGAATCTGCGACCAGAGAAGGTGATGCGTCACCGTTTTGGATCTATTAGGACTTTGTAAGCATGAAGAGGTCGGAGTCCAGGTTGTGTACGCCTCGTTCCACGGCCGCACAACCCTAGGTCGATCTCCTCACGTCCCCCTTATATATTGCATGCAGCCGCCACAGTTTAGGGTTGGGTTTTTTCTTAGATTATTCTGCCTTTGCAGTTTCACCGTTTACGGTTTGAGAAACCCCACTTGTGAACTTCATCCAAATCCGCAATATATTCCAGATTGCATCTATCTTGTTCTTGTGAGTTGCTTCAATTGCTTGCAGGAACCATAACCCTCGTGGTGAGGTCGATCGCGTGCGAGCGTGGTTGATAGCGACAGTCGTGCGGGTGTAGCGAATTGCGAGGTGAAGATCTGCGGGTCGGAAGCCTCAAAGCGTCAACGTCCTCACGACGAAACAAATCGAACCTATCGGAAGATCGGGCCGCCGTGTACACATCATGACTGACACGCGGGACCCGCATGTAAGTGAGAGAAGATACATACATACGTACATAAACATACATACATACATATGTACATATACATACATATGTACATACATATACATACATGCATACGTACGTACGTACATGTATATACATACATACATACGTACGTACATACGTACGCGCATACATATACATGCATGTTTACATACGTACATGCATACACATATACATGCATACGTACGTACATACATATACATACATGCATACATACGTACATACATATACATATACATGCATACGTACGTACATACATACATATATATACGTACATACATACATACATATACATTCGTATATATACACACACACACACAAACATATATATATATATATATAGGGAACGTATCTAGTGCTAATGGGTAATTCAGTGCTAAGGTGCTAATATCAATCTTGACCGTTGGATCTATCTATATATATATATATATATATATATATATATATAGGAACGTATCTAGTGCTAATGGGTAATTCAGTGCTAAGGTGTTAATACCAATCTTGACCGTTGGATCTAGATCTTGACCGTTGGAGGTGGGAGCATGCATGGTGTTTAATGAAGACGCGTTAATGAAGGTGCATTGAAGGTGAGAGCATGTAAAGTGATTAAATGGTTTAGAGGTGAGAGCCCGCATTAATCTTGGTTGTTCAATTCAGATCCAACGGTCAAGATTGGTATTAGCACCTTAGCACTGAATTACTCATTAGCACTAGATATGTTCCATATATATATATATATATACACACACACAAACACACGCATATGTATACGTACATACATATCAACAAAACCGAGAGCAGGAGCTCACCGGCCGGCTTGTGCGCATGGCGGTGTCGACATGGCAAAGCAACTGAGAGGACTCAAAGGTTTTGGTTAGCTGGCTATCGAAAGAGAATCACAAGAGATTTAAAGAAATCAAAGAACTGTGAAAGGTCGTTTTGCACACATACGACTGGTGCTGACCAACACTTATTGCTTGCGTGGAACAGAGAAACACATAGAAAAAATATTTACCTTGGACCCACATGGAAGAGAGAAAGGAAAGGAGAGTCAATAGAGAACAGTCCTCGTAGAATGCACATAACCGAGAATCAACAGACAACGAACAGAGAAGGTGCGGCTCCTCCTGGCGTATGGTGGCCTGAGAACTCAATTGATATGTCAAGAATTAGCACTGGATAAGAAAGCAATAAATAAAGAATAGAGAGATTTGAGGCTAGAAAAGAGAGGAGGCCAGTAATTCAACAAACCAAGAGCATACAGAACAGAAAGCATGCACTACGACATGAACAGGAACAAAGCCACAGCCCATTCATGGCGCATGGCGGCGGCAGCGGCCGGCGGTGGGGCGAAGGGGCAAAACGGAAAGGAAACGACAAGCCGAACACGATGGCGCGGTCGAATTTTGGAAATACTCACCGAGGAAGCGAGAAACGCGAAGAATACAGTTCGGCTGTAACGGACGGCGGAACTCCGGTGATCTTTGGGCGAAGGGGCTGGCACCATGACGTAGAGCACGAGGACGCGAACCCAACGCCGCGGACGGTTTGGCCGGCGGACGTCGGATGGAGGAGAAACTCGCCGGAGAAGACTTTTGGGTGCAACTCGGTATTCTGCGAACTACGACAAAACTAGATCGATTCGGAGTAAACCAAATTAGGGGATTAGAAGAGGACGTCAAGACGGACGCGTGAGCGCAGACGGCTCGCATTTATATGCACCGAGGAGAACGAATTGAGATTTGAATTTCGAATAAGAAACGTACGCGAAACAGACTCGGCAGCAGTTCGACTCAGGAGAAAATCATGATGAACAGTACCACATGATACTGTTCACGTGGAGGAGGAGAGAAAAATTCTGATTTTCGAAATTTAAATAAAAGGCAACAAATCAAGAAGATAAAAAATAGCAAATAAATCCAGAAAAGTCTCCAAAAATACCAGAAAATTCCTGGGAACATAAGGAAGCCAAATAAAATATATTTTTGATTAAATTGATGTTTAGATTAGTTAAATTAAATATTTTTAATTTATAAAAATTCTAATTAAACTTTATTAATTCAAACAAAATTGGTGAAATTTTCCAGAGACCTAAACTACTCAAAAGATTCTTTAAAAGCCAAATTTTGGGACGTTACAAACCTCCCCCCTTAAAAGAATCTCGTCCCCGAGATTCAGGCAGGCTATAGAAAAGGTTACAGAACTCAGCCTTCGGGTTCTCTTCTTACTTTCAGCTGCTTTGACTCTGACGGGACTGCTTTTTCGAACACTTATGGAACAAACATCTTGCTTCTTGCTGAACTTCTTACTTCAACGAAAACTTGACAAGCTGACTCTTAGTAAGAAAGGACTTCTAGCAATTTGGTTGCTTCTGATGGTAACTGCTTGATTGATGCTCGAAGATACTTCTGGAGCATAGGAAATCTTGCTGCTGACTGGTAACTTAGGTTGACAAACTAACTCTTCTAGTGAGCTTCGGAATCTTTAACTGATCGACACACCTCTATTACCTCTGTCGCAACTACTTAACACAGAACTTCAACATGTACCCTGAAGATAGACAGGACTGCGAGGGTGAAAATCTGCTTACACAATATAGCTTTTCTGTTTGAACTGAGCTACTTACAATCCCTTTAGGACTAAAGACATTTGGCATTCTGCTTCATGGTTAATACAAAATCCTCATACTTTGTGACTAATCTACTTACAGGGGAGCGATGGCTCAAATGATCAACCACTGCGAACTGGCTTACATCTAGTGTTGTAGGGGAATTCTGAACACAACACTTACTTGCTCGACTTGGTATTATGAGTTAAAGAACAAACTCACTCTTTTGGTCTGCCCACTGATTCAGGGTGATACACAATACTGAACTGAACGGATATCAATGTTGTATACGCATTTTTTCACGAACACGAGGTACACTGGGATCCTTGGTCTGACACTGACTCCTTCTGGCACATCGTGCAAACTGACAATCTCTGTCGATCTGGTACTAGACCAATTCTGGCGAATACCATCTCTGTCGTATACCACTCTGCTAGACGGCCTCCAAACAAGGTGATATTGACAGTGTAATACTCTGAAAATAATAATAATATTAATAATCACGTCTTAAGGGTCGGAGCGTAATTAATCAAATAGTATACATAAAAACAGAATTTCAGAATTTTTAAGAGCTATATAAATAAATCGTGGGAATTCTAGAAAACCCTAGTGACTTTTCTTTTCTTTTTTTCCACCGCGCCGCCTCACCGATTTCCTCTGCGGTAGCCTCTTCGCTGCGCGTGGTCGTCGCTGCTGCTTGACGCCGAACGCTGCATTCTTGATTGTTTGCCGCATGCCATGGTCGCCGACCGCCGCCGCCTCCTCTTCTGCTTGCCCCTCTGCCGCCGTCTCGCTGCTGGTCGCAGCTCGGCCGCCGTTGTCACGCGTAGGGTGCTTGCTTCTTTAGTTCTGATTTTTGCGTGTTTATCGCTTTAGTTTTCTTTGCATTAGTAAGGAGACTATTATGATGTTTATAGTCTTCCGATTTGTTTAACCCGCGTCGTTGAACGATTTATTCGGTGTGGCCATTGTAGATAATTTCGATATCTTTCTATAGCTATCATGTCAATGTCAATTTTCGGATATGACGCCGAGTCTTTTCGCGCTGTTTTGGTTGAATTTTCGGTAGAGCCTCGCTGTGCTGCGTTTGTGCGTGGGTGAAGGAGTATGATTTAATTAGGTGATTAGGTAAGTGAGGTGTGGTGTTTAATTTGGTTTCTTCTTGAACTAATAACATGATTAGTAGTTGATTAGTTTGGTAGTAGCATTATATGCATCTGAGACTAGAATGATTTGTTGGGTTAGTAAGGAGACTATTATGATGTTTATAGTCGAAGGAGATATCGATTAATAGATTTGTTTTAACCGCTCGATTTGTTGACGATTTATTGGCGTTTGTGTCGATGGCGTTTGCTAGGAGAGCGAACTTGAGTATGAGAGGATCACTTTGCTTGTGGATTCATTTGATGCTTTAGTCCTTTTGATTCGTGGCTACCTTTCGCTTGTGTCGATTTCTCAAAGGATTTCGTTGTTAGTTAGTTCTCCGGGGTATTATTGCTAGTTCTACTGCTTGTCCCGGTGTTCTATTATTATTGATGGAGAGAAGTTCGCGCGAATTTGATAGTTATACAAATGGAGCCGCTCGATGTTATCTTGGGTATGGATTGGTTGCACTCTTATCGAGTCGTGATATCTTGTTTCAGAGAATGCTCTCGCGCGCACCCCGTCTGGGAGACTTTGACCTTCAGGAAGTGCGCCCGCGCTCTCTTTCAATGTTGGTCTGATCTGTTCCGGGTCGTGCGAAACAAATGGGCTTCTTTTAGCTCTTCCGAGAAAAGTGTGGCTTCGCAGATTGAGGAGATTCGTGGTTAGTGATTACCTGATGTGTTCCCGATTGAGCTTCCGGTTTGCCACCGCGAGACGTGGAGTTTCGTGATTGATCTTGTTCGGTACTCGCCCCATCTCGATGTTCCATATAGACTAGCACGTCCGCTTCGTGACGAGTTGAAGAAGCGATTGGATGATTTGTTGGCTAAAGGTTTGATCAGCGTAGTGTTTCGCCATGGGAGCTCCTGCTCGCTCACAGAGAAGAAGGATGGGAGTTGGCGCATGTGTATTGATTATCGGCGCTTAATGCGTCACAATCAAGAACAAATATCCATTGCCCGCATTGAGGACTTGTTTGATCGGTTGAATGGAGCTCAAGTGTTCTCCAAGATTGATCTCGATCGGGGTATAATCAAATCCGCAGCGTGAGCAGATGTAGAGAAGGCGCTTTCTCCACGTGTATGGGCATTATGAGTATAAAGTTATGTCTTTTGGATTGACTAATGCACCTGCCATTTTTATGGAGACCATGAACAACATGTTACACGAGTATCTAGATGACTTCGTGGTGGTGTTCATTGATGATATTCTTATCTATTCCAAGACCAATGAGGATCATGAGCGTCATTTGAGGTCGGTTTTAGATACTTTGAGAGAGCACAAGTTCTATGCTAAGTTGAAGAAGTGTGAGTTCGGATTTGTATGGGTTTTCGGGTCATGTGATTAACCCTCAGGGCATTGCTGTTGATCCTAGTAAGGTCTCCACAGTGGTGGATTGGAAGAGGCCGACTAATGTGAAGGAGGTGAGGAGTTTCTTGGGATTGGCTGGATATTATCGGCGTTTTGTGCGTGATTTTCTATCATTGCCAAGCCGATGTCTCACCTTACTCGTAAAGGTGTGAGATTCCGGTGGATCGATGAGTGTGAGCTAGATTTACGATTTTGAAGGACAGTTGGTGACCTCTCCTATTCTCACTCTTCCCGAGCCGGAAAGCGGTTCACGCCTTTTCAGATCGTCTCGAGTGGGTCTTGGCTGTGTTCTCATGCAAGACGGTAAGGTGATTGCTTATGCGCCGAGACAGCTTAAAGAAGCACGAGCGAATTATCCCACTCATGATTTGGAGTTGGTGCGGTTGTTTTTGCTCTCAAGATTTGGAGGCATTATCTATACTGGTGAGCCTTGTGATATTTTCACGGATCACAAGAGTCTCAAATATATCTTCACTCGTAGGATCGAACTGAGGCAAAGGAGGTGGTTGGAGTTGATCAAGGACTATGATCTTACTATTCAGTATCATCCAGGCAAGGCTAATGTAGTTGCTGATGCTCTTAGTCGCAAGGCGACTCTCGCTACTCTAGATTGCCTCATTGCTGATTTTGATCGCATGGGAATATCTTATTGTTATGCGGGCACGACACGTGTTGAGACATAGTTGATTCTTGAGTCAGCTATTCCAGACCGTGTGCGGGAAGCACAACAAAGTGACCGGTTACTACAGGAGGTTAGGAAGCGTCTGGATGAGGGCAAAGAGAGTGATTTTAGCATGGATGATTTTGGTGCTTTGAGGTTTAGAGGCCGCCTTTGCGTGCCACAAAAGGCGGAGGTCAAAGATGATATCTTGAGGGAGGCACATCGCACTGCATAATCGCTCATCCCGTGAGACTAAGATGTATCGAGATCTCAAATGTAATTTTGGTGGAAAAGAATGAAGGTGGACATTGCTAATTATGTGGCTTCTTGTGGTGTTTGTCGCAAGTGAAAGCCGAGCACAAGCGCCCCGCAGGTTGTTGCAGCCTTTGGAGGTTCCCAGTGGCCTTGGGATGATATCTCTATGGACTTTGTGGTGGCGTTGCCTCGTTCGCCGCGAGGGAAGGATGCAGTTTGGGTAGTGGTGGATCGATTCAGCAAGTCGGCGCACTTTATTCCTATTCGCACGACAAATTCAGCGAGTGATCTAGCTCCTATTTATGTGCGTGAAATAGTAAGACTGCATGGTGTGCCAAAGACCATCATTTCTGACAGGGACGCGAAGTTTGTCTCCAAGTTCTGGGAGAGTCTGCAGAGTGCATTGGGCACACAGCCGCCTTAGTACAAATAAGCTTCACCCATGCATGATGGGCAGTCAGAGCGGACTATTCAGACTTTGGAGGACATGTTGCGATCTTGTGTTCTATCTTGGAAGGGTAGTTGGGAGGACCAGTTGCCACTTGCAGAGTTTGCTTATAATAATAGTTACCATTCCAAGATTAGAGCGCGCCATTTGAGGTTCTCTATGGGCGGAAGTGCGGATCGCCGCTTTGTTGGGATGCGCTTGAGAGAAAGCAATTTTGGGTCCTGACCGATTCAGAGGACCGCTGAGCGTGTGGCCATGGTGAGGCGAGAATCTGTTAGCACCAGAGCGCATGTAAAAGTTATGCTGATTTGAGGAGGCGTGACTTGGAGTTTGCGGTGGGTGACCAGGTGCTCTTGAGAGTGTCTCCCACTAAAGGCATTGTCCGATTCGGTACCAAAGGGAAGCTTAGCCCGAGGTACGTTGGACCGTTCCCGATTATTGCAAGAATTGGGAAGTTAGCCTACCGCTTGGATCTTCCTGAGTCCATGCGTGGGGTTCACAATGTGTTTCACGTCTCGATGCTGAGAAAGTTTTTGAGAGATCCAGAGCATAAGATTTCATTAGAGCCGCTGACTATTGAGCAAGACCTCACAGTGGAGTCGCGTCCGGCGCGCATTCGAGAGGTCGAGCGAGGCCGAGGCACAAGACGCTGGTATACGTCAAGGTGCCGTGGACGATCACCGAGAGAGGCGACTTGGGAGTTGGAGTCTCGCATGCGCGAGCAATACCCGAGTTGTTCACGTCTGCACGTGTTATTTTGTTGTTTAATTTCATTTGTGCGCTTTTTCTTTGAGTAGAACGGCGAGTAGAATTCGGGTCGAATTCTAAGGGGGTAGAATGTAATACTCAAAATAATAATAATATTAATAATCACGCCTTAAGGGCCTGAGCGTAATTAATCAAATAGTATACATAAAAATGTAATTTCGAATTTTTAAGAGCTATATAAATAAATCGTCGGGAATTCTAGAAAACTCTAGCTTTTTTTCTTTTTTTTTTCCACCGCGCGCTTCACCGATTTCCTCTGCGGTAGCCTCTTCGCTGCGGGTATCGCCACGCTGCCGCCACGACGCTTTGTCATTGTTGCATTCTTCGCCGCCGGCCGCCGCTGGTGCGCTGCTTGCCGCCGCCCCTCTGTGGCGTGGCCGCCGCCGCCGCTCTATCGCGTGGCCATTGTTGCTTTTGCCGTCGCCGGCGCTTCGCCGAGCCGCCGCCAGCCGAGTGTAGCCGAGGTCGCTTGCTGTGCCTGAATTTTTCAGCCGACGCCGAGTGCTGCTGCTGAATTTTCCAGCCGAGCCCCTGCTGCTGCGTTTGTGCGTGGGTGAAGGAGCCGGCCGGCTGATTAGGTAAGTGAGGGTGTGGTGTTTAATTTGGTTTACTGCTGAACTAATAACATGATTAGTAGTTGATTTGTTTGGCCGTAGCATTATATGCATGCAGACTAGAATGATTTGTTGGGTTAGTAAGGAGACTATTATGATGTTTATAGTCAGGGAGATATCGATTAATAGATTTGTTTAACCTGCCGTTCTGTTGAACGATTTATTCGGGTACCTTAATGGCAAATTTTGGAAATGTCATCTACTAGTTAATTGTAGATAATTTCGATATCTTTCTATAGCATATTTTATCATGTCAATCGGACAAGTAGATTTCGAGATATGATTTTCGGAAGACTGCTGTCATTGTGGTTGTCGTCTTTCGGCGCTGTTTTGGTAGACTGCGGATTAAAAATAGTAAATAGACTAATTAGAGTTTTTTATCTACACGAAAGATGTAGATAATTTTCCAATTGTTCTGTAGAATCTGAGAACGCGAATTTTGGTTGAGTAAAACAAAAGTTATGAATTTAGTAAGACTGCTGTTCCGAAGCGGACAGATCGGTTTGCTGGGCTAAAAACGGAGGGTTAGATGATTTAATTAGAAGACTTTGTAATCTAAGAAAATGTGGATAATCTTATGAAGAATCCAGAATGGGGTGGTTTGTGGTGATCGGACTTTTGAGTCAAAACTTACGTTCGTTTTAGTACTAAGACCGCTACGGGTAACTATTCGGTACCGGCGTAACGTGGTATATTTGGGGACGGGTAGGAGCGAAGTATGTTGATTGCTATTCTTATGATGCTGTAGCTTGTATTGAGATTTGTGTATTTAATGTAGGAGAGGCGTCGTACTTGTTGCCATCTGCTAGCCAAATTGTGCATCGCAACTAGTAAAGGCAAGTGCATGGTAGACAGCGATCAATGATCGATCACTGTTTTCTTTATCTTCTATTACCATTATTGTTGTGCTTTTATTCTGTTTAATTGCAAACAAATAATTGGTATGTTTATATCTTTGTTGATAAGCATGATGGAAAGTTGGATATGATGTTTATGATGGAGTTTGCATGTTTGCATTCATAAGCATCTTTGCATAAGAGAGGGTGATCATTATGATCACAACTCCACGGGAGTGGAGGAGGTCCCCGATCCTTATGGAGGAACGGGCTTGAGAGTGAATGTTGTCGCGAGCATTCACTCACGCTATACCGGTATACGCGAAAGAAGTGCATGTGGACATATAGATTAGAATTGCATTGATACATGAGATTATTGAATGTGAATCAAAGAGAAGATAACTGCATGTGAATGTTAGTAGAAGTACCTGTGATGATAATGAAGTTATTGAATGTTGTTGATTTATTATTGTTCGTTGTTTATGGATGTGTTTGCTGAGTCGTGGACTCACCCTTGCTCTATTGTTGTCTTTAGGTGATCTTCGAGGATGCCGTAACTGAGAGCGAATAGAGCACATGGATAACACATGATCATTTGCCATAAGAATCTTTTCATTCAAAATTGGATTACTCTAGAACATGTTAGAGGTTGAATAAAGTTTAGGACAACGTTTTGGACTAGACTATTTGCTTTATTAATTTGGATTCATTGGTTGATGCTATTTTGGATTATTTATCTGGTTATAATTTCCATTGCTTATTTATTATCGTTTGAACCATAATTATGCATGTTCGTTTGTGATCCATGGATATGTTTATTGTTGTTTTCTTGCTGTAATTTTATAGTGTGTCGATAATTATTAGTTGAAAGTGTAGTGTGGTGGCATTCTAGGCTCAGTGTTGGGCTGGGGTGTTACAGACAGGTATGAAGCGGGAATTTCTATCAAACGATCAACTATCACTTTTCAAGAAATCACATCCCGATTGGGTCCTGGGAAAACCTATGCTTGAATTCTCAAAGATAGGAGTACTCTGACTGGTCTTTGACATACTAGTCGACTTTCTGATATACCAAACACATGGTAACACATTATGTGACCTTTTGCCTTATATTATATCATCACTATTCAACTTTGATATCCTTGTACACCTTGGTACTTTAAGGGGAAATAGAATGTTTGCACTCAAATGTTGGTTTGAACATTAACAACTTAAATTTCTTCTGAGCAAAATGCAGATATGCTCATTGATTCGTGGATCATTTGGTTCACCTTCAGTGGGTTCTCACGCTTTACCTTACTTCACGTGAGGACTGATTCCTGTGACAAAACTGTTATCTTACTGTCTCCTCAACAAAAAATTTCTTAGCATCGTCTTGAACTCGAAGGTTTAATAAATATACTCTTGCACTAACTCAAGATTCAACTTCTGACTTTCACAGGTAACTTTAGCTGACTCTTCACTTGATCAACAAGTTCTTGCGATAGCTCTTCTGATTCGAGTCATCTGCCACTATACAGATCTGAACTGAGGGAACAGACTCCCACCTCATGGTTCTCGATCCAATAAAACCATCTTTAATGCTCTATGATAGCAACTCTGAATTGTGACTAGCATAATTCACTACTTAAAACTTTAGCTGTTAGGAAGTGCTGGCGAAACCTCGTAACACACAAATTCTTATATGTTCCTTGACAAAAGTTATCAAGTTTCTTTCAGGTGTCTGGTAGTATGAACATTGGAGCGGTGATCGATCATTTCTGAAATTCTCACTGACTTAGCTCACTTCTGTGGTCTCGTGAACTTGTCCTTTTACAACAATGAGGGTCTTGACTATCTTGAAATGACTATCTTACTGATCTTCAGCTGACACTGTCTCGAAACAACTATCTCACTAGTATTCTATTGACACTGTCCAGTTCATGGACGATCTTAAAGAAAATTGTAGTTCTTTCTTAGGTCTCAAACAGGCTGGTTTTGAGTTTCTGAGGATTAGCTCTTGAATACACTGAAATTCTCGCTCATCCTTATGCTAACAATTTACTTTATAATGAACATTGGTGCTTGCTAAACTGACGAACTTGATTCAACACTGCATTTATCTGAGAAAGTCATCTGCTCTACAGTATCATTTTTGCAACTCATTGGCAGTTTTTGCCATATATCGTCCCGGATGTACATCCTTCTGGAGTTGGCTGATCCTGGGTACCAAGTGAAAGACAAACTTGACTTTCAATCTGGTTGCATGCTGCATAGATCACTTACAATGACAACAGCATAATCTGGTATCATCAATCTATGCTTTTTTGATGACATCATTGCACAAACTTCTCTTTTTCGACTGCTTCTTGGGACAAACGGGTCTTACTATTTTACCGCTTGCTCTGGATGTTACAATCTTGACTGAAGCTACTTTTGACATTCTGGCATCTAGAGTGAGTGGCTGGTTATTCTGAGGATACTGGCTCATGTTGTGGCCTTTTCCATGACAGTTGTAGCATAAACGTGTCGAACCTTGTGACTTTTCTGACAGGCTACGGCAGAACGACTGTCCTCCTTGAGGGTTGAAGCTTGACGCTTTGCAGGGCATCTCTGGGCATAGTGGCTTTGCTTACCACACTCGAAACACTCTACTGGCGATACTGACTTGCTTCTCTTTCGAGGCTAGTTACTAAAGTCAACATTCTGCTTTTATGATCCTTTAGTTGACATATCTTGCACTGACAATGGTTTGCCTTCTTTTGTTAATGCTTTGACTTCGACTTGAAATTTTTTCCTGTTTATATTGTATTGCGAAAGTCAACACTAAATACATGGGGCACTGACTCAGACAATGATCATCGCCTTCACACAAGAAACATCAGATCTTGCTCATTGGGCATTCTCCAACGGAATGGTTTCCTTCGCAACTGGAACAATTGACATTATGTTCTTCAGCACTATAGCCTATTTCTCCACAATGGGTACATGCACAATCTTCTGACCTATTTGGTTGGCAGCACTTCAACTGACAATGGCTAGCTTGGATGTAGGACATCGGAATAACATTTTTCTCTTGATCACTTTTGCTTGCTGTCGTATACTGTTTGGTGAAAAGTAGCAGTGAACTCTGGCCAAACGATGGTATACTTGTCCTGATGGGCGGTGCGAAAATTTTTCCACCAATCTAGTGCAACTCCTTCCAATTGATGAGCAGCATAGAAAACTTTCTCGTTATTATTGCATTGCACAACAATTAACTTCACTTCTGTGGTGCGAATCCAAGATTCTGCATTCTTGAGCTTAACAAATCCTTCAAAGATAGGCGGTTTGGTCATCATGAACTTCACAAACTTGAACTGAGAGTGTGTCGTTGGGATAGTAATGATTTGTGCATCCTTGCAAACATTATTACTATTTGATGGTTGAATTGTCGCTGGCATGAGCTGATTCTGAGTGACGGGAGATTGGTTTAGGCTCTGATGTGTCACTACTGGCACTAAAGATAGCTATTGGTTGGAGTCTCTTCTGATACAAATGACAATACGACGGCTCAGTTGATTATTCTGATTCAACAAATTGGCCAAGGTAGCGACGGTCTGATTCTGTTGGGTCATCATGCTGTTCATGTTCTGCATCATCGCGTTCATGAGTTGAGTCTGCGCTACCAAGAATTGTATCATGACTGGATCTGCTACTCTTGGTACTAACAACTATCCACTGGGATTGACAGGATCTGAGCTGACACAGACTGTCTCAAGATTACTGACAAAGTTATCTTCACTAGGGTTCTTCATGTGCTGACTGACCAGGGCTAATAGATGAGAGGGAAAAGCATAAGGTAAGGGAAGACAATCTACTAAGGGAACAGGTTTAACCCAAGAACACCAAGGAACACAGAAATAACCGGAAAGCTATTAAGAAGCATAAAACTCACAATCAAACTGCACACAGAAGAAGAAAAACGAAAATCTAATCGTCTGGTCGATTAAACTCTAATTTAACTGGGCGACTTGGCTCAACACACGGGAGGAACCAACACTGATTTATCCTATATGGCTGGTCTAAAGAAAACTTGAACTGGTCACTGTCTTCATCAAACGTTGACTACTTGCGATCCTTGTAGGTGAATCCTGGAGAAAGACAGGGGCGACGTACAACTCCTTCTTGGTCTTCAAGCCTTGCGACGAACATGTCTTGAACACTTGGGGAGATGTTGATATGTTGTTGCTGTTTGCATGGTCTTCAAAGAGTTGCTCAAAATAGCTCTTGGGCATTCACCAAGACATTTGGCACAGATAACGACAACTATAGAAATTATAAGGAAAGAAGGTCCAATTTAATACTCAAAATGGTGAGGAAGAATATAGATGAGAAATGATTAGAGTGGAAAAGAATAGAATTTAGATGAGATGAGAATAGCAAATCATTAAGATTTTTCGTTTGTAAAATAAGTTTTGAACATTCCCTTAAACACGGCCATTCTAACTAAGGTCACGACCTACAATGATATGGCTCTGATACCACCACTGTCGGGATCCAAATATGCAAATCTGGACCCTCTGTGTATACTGCACTAGTCCAGGATCACACTAGTGCACACAGTGGCAACATCGATGAAATATCATTTCATATTGTAACAGCCCAAAATTTCAATTTCAGTTAAAAATAAGACTTTATTAATTTTTGTGGATTTTCTGGAAATTTTAAAAACTTTTCCCTAAAGTATCTTAAAGCTAAAATAATTTATGTGCAAAATCTATTACCAACTAAAAGTTGGAATTATTTTATTTAAGTCCAGAATGCCTCATAGAATTTCTGTGAATTTTCTCAAAATTTTTGGACTTCATTTACCATTTTCTAAAGCCTATTTGAATTTCTGGAATTAAATAAATTGAAAAAGAATTTAAAATTCTTCATAAAGATCGGGTCAAGCTCAAAGATCTGTATGCTGCCTCGCCCACTTTCTCTCCCACGCCGATAACGCGGGCCGTCCGATCAAAATCGGACGGCCGACATCAATCCACCGCGTTCTTCTCTCTCTCTCTGTCTCGCCGACAGGTGGGCCCCACCGGCGTCTTCTTCCCCGGCCCCTTCTTCTCCCCTCGCGCCGTCGCCTCGCCGCCATTACCGCCGCCTCGAGCTCTTCACTCCCGCGATTCCTCCCTCTCTTCACTCGCCATCACGCGCTAACTTCCCCTTACTCCGCCGCATTCACCCCTGCCGTTTTCCCCTCCTTTACTCGCCTCTAACGCCGCGCCGTTGCCACCGCCATTAACGCCGCTAACGCGCCCCCGGCCTCCCCTCGCCTATAAAGCCGCCCGGTGCGCATTCTTTCCGCAACTCATTCTCCCGCCTCCGTAGCTTCGCCGCTCTCAATCGCCGGCATTTGAAGTTTCCGCCGCCGCCAAGCTCCATCTTCTTCGATTCCGCGACAGAAGCTCTCCCGCCACATCGACCGCACCACGCCTTCGGCGCCCTCCGCGATCCTCAGCGCGCTCGCGTCTTCGCCGAGATCCTCAAGCACCCTCCCGCTAACGATCGAACATCACCGCCGCTCGCCGCCGCCGACCATCTTCCGCCACTCTCCACCGCCGCCAGTAGCGCCTCGCATCAAGATCGCCTCCTCGAGTATTTTGCGACTCACCGAGCCCACCGCGCCGCTGTCACGGCACCATTGGAACCCGAAGCGCCTCCCTCTCGGCGCCGACGTGGTCACCACCTCGCGCCACCTCATCACTTTCGTGCGTGGCGGTCAAAGGCCACAGTGGTCGCCAGCCAGTAGCAAGGCCAAAGACAACCGCTTCCTTCACATCACAGGCGGCGCCGAGTCCACCGTGGACTCTGAAGCGCCGTGGACTCACCCATGACTGTCGGGCCCACATGTCGGTCTCGTGAATAAAGTGTCACGTGACGCATGCTTATAATAATAATTGGAATTTCCTTTAGAAATTTAATTCGGGAAATTCGAAATTTGATTTTAGGATTTAATTTAGGTTTTAAACTTCCAGGAGCTCGTATTTCTTCATACAAACTCCGATTTAGGTGATTCAAATTTCGAAATTTATATAAAATCAAGATCTAGCTAACTAAACCAAAATTATTTAATTTGGAGTTAATTTGAATTTTCATTTGAATTTATTTGTGTTCATTTGAATTTGTTTGAATTTGGATTATTCTCACAGATAGATTTTGACGACTCCGGAGAGCTTGACCCTATTGAAGAAGTAGAATACTAGGAATTTGAACAAGGCAAGTTACACCATTGACCATTTTGCCCCCAATATTTAAAATTATTTAATTTCTGTTTTAAATTATTATTGCATGCATAATTGTATTTAATTATTTTAAATTCCTGTTTTAAATACTTAATTATTCCAATTCCTTTGTATAGCCAAATTTGATTGTTGTATTATCAATTCCTTGTAACCTTAGTCAAATGAATTTTAAAATAAATATATGCTTAGCAAATGCTTAGACCATAAAATATTTGATTTTGGGAGAATTTAGCCAAAATTTCATAAATTGATAAAAAGCCTATGACATTGCTTTGTCATGGTGGACTTTTGCAAATGTCTTTGAAAATTATAAAATAAAAGAAAATGGTTTGTACTTGGGCAAACATGGACCGCTGGTGGGTGCAGTTTATGCACTGCCCTGTCAGTTAGGACTGAGACCTGTGGTTTTTATTGAAAGTTGCCCAAGTAGATTAAGGACCGCCTTTGAGCCGCATCTTGCAAAAGCTCCACCAGACTACCACATGTTCTGTATGGGCGTAACCGGGCTTAATAATTTGTCTTATCTCATTATTGTTTATGCCATTTTTGTTGTGTGGGTGTTGTTAGACTTTATTCCCACTTGGCGCAAGAGGGGGTTTCCGGCAGGTGGTTAGCCTAATGGAAGTGAAACCTTAGCGGGCATATTGGTATTGAGGTAATGCATTGGAAACGCCTTGTGATAATTGCCTAGTCACACGCCTAAGGAAGCGTGCATTGGCCGACATAACGGGCAAATTATCTCGTGTGGGTAAAGTTGTACCACCTCTGCAGAGTGTAAATCTATTCGAATAGCCGTGTCCGCGGTCATGGACATGCTGAGCAAAGCCACTCTAAGTTAGATTTGTTTTTGGTTTTAAAAGAACTTTGGACATGATTTGAGGATGGTTAATCCTTGTGGTAAAATTTGGCGGGTAGCCTTGTGATAGGAGGGTATCCTTCACCATGTTTCTTATGGAGGTTATCCACTATAAAATGATGAACTTCAAATTTGAATTTAACTATGGAATAAAAATATGCCTTGAAACTTAGTATAAATATTTAAACCAAAAAGGCTGATTTACGCAAATAAACCCTATAACCCTCCTTTGATAAACTTATGCATACATTCTAAATTCTGTATTGGGTGTAATTTATGCAGCACGCTTGTAGTGCTCACTCTTGTGAATATTATTATTCAGGAGAAGACTGCTATCCGGAAGGTGAGGATCAGGACGATTAGGCAGCGACCTCCAGACGATTGCCTGTGGCGTATCGTGTGGCTTACCATTATACTTTGCTTCCGCTTAATGTTTTATTTGGCCTCCGGCCCTAGTTGTAATAAACTCTATGCTTATTAAATATACACACTGGATATGTTTGTGATAACATTTTTGTGACTGTGTACACCGGAAATCTGGACTAGTGTATGAACACAGAGAATTCGGATCCTTCGCTCCGGGTTCGACAAAAGTGGTATCAGAGCCATATCGACTGTAGGTCGTGACCTAGAAGGAAATCAAACCCTTAAGGATTTATTTTGAAAATTAAAAATAACTTGGTCTTCTGGAGTCATTCCTCAACTTTTCTCTTGAAAAATTATTTACTAACTCATCTCCTTTTCAAAAATTGTAGATGGCTGAAGTTCCGAATGCCATTTCCCATGGTGTTTTCTTTGGTCATTGGGCCGCCGTTCTCGAATATGATGCAAAGACTTGGACTTTGAAGAAAGACCGACGTATCAAGGATACAAGTATAAGGTGGGAAATCAGGAACGGTGGAGAGTAGAGGTGATCCTCTACTCCAATCTATCGCCGAACACAGACTTCCACATCTTCGATGCTCCAATGCGACGAGACACCTTCGCCGAAGGCATCCAGGATGCAGCCAGGGAAGCAACCCGCAGACTTCGCTACATCTACGATCACCGCCTCAACGGCCTTTGGGTTCCACTATTACCCAATGCACATCCCAACCCGGCATGACGGTGCTTTCCGCTCAACTAGAGATGAAGATCGCCCGATCTCACTCATCACGTGGATCCGCCGAGCCATGGATTATGCCTACGGAATACACTAGATGAGCCGCTCTCCCGCAAGTGAAATTACAAGATGCAGAAGAAAAGTTGAAGACTGCAGAAAAAGAACTGGCCTGCTACAAGGAAGGCGAGGCTAGTTCTAGTGAGCCAGATTATACCCCAATAACACCATAGATTTGACCTTAAATTTTTCCTTTAGTTGCGAATTATGAGCTACCAAACCTTTGTAGTAGCCATAATGAATTAATAAAATAAAAATAAATTATTTTGCCGAAATGTTCTTGTCTTGTGTTTGTTGAATTTGGGCTATTTTAGATCTATACTCTTATAATTCATGTCTCTCTTGTCTAATCTGTGAAGAGTTCATCAGATGGTGACCACCCGCACGGAAGTGTCGTGCGTGAGGGCAAGGAAATGAGAATGCCGATTATCAAGAAAACCCAGCTCAACACCCACCACCTCCTCCAATCAAGCTCCCGACCGGGCGCTAAATGATGGCCAATCGACTCATCCGATTGAGTTGCTAGCCCATCCCTTCACAAAGAACTGAATACTCTGCCGCCAGACCTATCATGCTCCTCCACCTCCCGCAAGAGTGACTTTGTCAGAGTTCATGAGGATGCGTCCGCCAACGTTTTCTAGTAGCACGGAACCCATGGACGCAGATGATTGGCTCAGGGCCATTGGAAAGAAGTCGGATATTGCTCAATGCACGATCGTGAGAGAGTTTTGTTTGCCTCTCATCAATTGATGGGTCCCGCATCGTAATGGTGGATAATTTCAGCATGTCCCATGCTAATGCCCAAGAAATCACTTGGGATGAGTTCATGCAAGTTTTCCGCCGATCTCACATTCCATCTCGCATGATTACTTTGAAAAGAAAGAGTTTCGCCGCCGCCAAGGAAACCGCTCATCGGCGAGTATCCGCATAAGTTCAACCAACTTGCTCGCTATGCCCCGAGGATGTAGCCAGAGATGAAGACAGGCAAGAGCGATTTCTGGAAGGGTTAAACGACGAACTCTCTGCTCGCTTGATTTCTCGTGATTTCACCGACTTTCAGAGTTGGTAATAAGGCCATACGCCAGAAGGCAAACATCAAGAAATGGAGAACCGTAAGCGGAGGATGGCCGCCGAAGTTTAACTCAGAGGATCGCCAAGCCTCGTTTCACTCAATCTCACCACCTCGGCGTGGAAGATTCCGCACTACTACACCAAGAGTTCCACCCAAGTCCACGACCAAATACTCCGGATTCCGTAGTAGTTCATCCGAGGGCCAACAGGCTGCCTATTTCCACAGCAGAATCACTTGCTTTCATCGCAACGAGTTGGGTCACTATGCCAATAAGTGTCCCAAGAAGCGCAGATCGCCACCCCGCAAGCCAACTCCGGAGTTTGGCCTCCGGCGGTCCCTCAAGACCGGTGGTCATTCATGAAGGGACGTGAATCACGCCACCGCAGAGGAAGCCTATGCAAGACCGGATGTTGTTCTTGGTACGCCTTGTCAACTCAATACCAAAGATCGCTTTATTTGATTCCGAGCTTCGCATTCTTTTGTGTCAAATAAGTTTGTGGAAAAGTATGGGTTATCTACCTCCCCTTAGTTAAGCCCATGTTAATCCATTCCCTGCTCGTAAATGAGGGCTAGTTTATTCTGTCCGAATCTTACCTTTGAAATCTCTCGAGTAACTTTCTCAAGCAAACTTAATAGTCTATGCTCGCAAGGATTGGACGTAATTTTGGAATGGACCGCTTGCCAAAAATCAGGGCAGGATAGATTGTGCTAGTAGATCTATCAAACTCGCCAATGAACAAGGGATTTCAGTAGAGTTCCAACCCAAGACTTCTACGGAAAGAAGTCCTATCTTGACCAGTTTAAAGGAAGTGAAACTGGAAGATATACCCGTGGTACAAGAATATCCAGATGTTTTTCCGAGGACTTACAGTATGCCACCGACGGGATATAATGTTCTTAATTGACTTAGTCCTGTGGATCGCTCCAATTTCAAGCGACCCTACTGAACGCCGCAAACGATCTAGCAGAGTTGAAGAAGCAGATCGAAGAACTACAGAGTAAAGGATACATTCAACCGAGTTCATCGCCTTGGGGAGCTCCAGTACTATTTGTCAAAAAGAAAGACAATAGTATGAGAATGTGTGTGGACTATAGATCACTCAACGAGGTAACAATCAAAAACAAGTACCCGTTACCTAGGATAGATGATCTGTTTGATCAACTTAAAGGAGCCAGTGTTTTCTCCAAGATTGATTTGAGGTCGCTACCATCGCTAAAAATCGGACTGTAAGATATTCAAGACAAACCTTCACCACCGGATATGGATCAGATGCGAGTTCACAAAGTGATGTCATTTGACTAACAAATGCCCTCGCTTATTTCATGAATATGATGAACAAAGTGTTCATGGAATTCTTGGATAAGTTTGTGGTGGTATTCATAGATGATATTCTCATCTACTCAAGAGATATGGAAGAGCATGAAAACATCTCGTAATTATTTTGGACAAACTCCGAGAACACCAACTTTATGCCAAACTCAAGAAAAGTGAATTTTGGCTCACCAAGTGGCTTTTCTTGGACACATTGTGTCGGCAGGAGGAGTTGCAGAGACCCTCAAAGGTTGAAGTCAGAATGGATTGAAGCAACCCAAGTCATCACTGTATGAGAAGTTTTCTTGGATTATTTGGATATTACCGCAGATTCATTGAAAGTTTCTCCAAGATCGCCAAACCCATGACTCAACTTCAAGAAGGAAAAGAAATTTGAATGGACAAGTGCTTGTGAACATAGTTTTCAAGAGTCAAGAAAAGACTAGTCTCTGCACTGCTAGTCTTACCGGATATACGTAAGGATTTTGAAGTTTTCGTGACGCACCACCGTGGGCTAGGATGTGTACCGATGCAGAAGGAAAGGTCGTGGCTTATGCATCTCGCCGATTAAGGCCACATGAAGGAAATTATCCAACTCATGATCAAGAATTAGCGGCAATTGTGCATGCTTTGAAAATCGCAAGGCATTATCTCATTGGTAATCACTGTGAGATTTTCACAGATCATAAGAGTCTCAAATATATCTTCACCCAATGATCTTAATCTCGTGCAAAGAAGATGGTTAGAGCCGATAAAGGATTATGACCTTGGAATTCATTATCACCCGGTAAAGCCAACGTGGTAGCAGATGCTCGAGTAGGAAGGCATCTCGCAACACGGTGTTAGTTCAAGAAAATCAACCGAGTTGTATGAAGAACTAAAGCATCCGAACTGAAATTGTCACCAAGGTCAGATCAACACGGTGGAAGTCCAACCAACCATACAAGGTCGATCGAGAAAAACGGCTAGAAGACGAAGACATCAAAGAAATCATGAAGAACATGAGAAGAGGCAAAGCCCGTGATTTTCTCAAGATTTAGCAGGCACAAAGGTGGTTTGGCAACCGTGATCGTGTACCTAAACATCATGAAACCGCATAACCGATTCGAAAGAAGCTCATGAATCACCTTACTCTATCCATCCCGGAGTACCAAGATGTACCAGATCTCAAGGAAAAGTATTGGTGGGTTAGTATGAAGCGAGAGATCGCCGAGTTTGTTGCACGTTGTGATGTATGTCGTGTTAAGGCGTAACATCGAGACTCGCGGATTGTTACAACCATTACCAATTCCCGAGTGGAAATGGGAGGAGATTGGTATGGATTTTATCACCGGACTACCTAGGACCCAATCAGTTGTGATTCCATTTGGGTAATAATTGACCGATTAACAAAAGTGGCTCATTTTATTCCATCAAGACCACTTACGAAGCAATAAGTTAGCGTAATTGTACATGGCCAGATCATCTGTCTACATGGTATACCCAAGAAAATTGTGTCCGCAGAGGTTCGCAGCTCACTTCAAAATTTTGGCGAGTCTACATGAAGCTTTGGGAACCAGACTAACTTCAAAGACAAAGATATCATCCCCAAACAGATGGCGGACCGAACATGTAAATCAGTCCTAGAAGATATGCTTCGAGCGTGTGCTATAGATTATGGAAGAAGTGGGATAAGAATTTGCCCTATGCGAATTTTCCTACAACAACGACTTTCAAGCTAGCCTACAGATGTCGCCATTTGAAGCATTGTATGGTAGAAAGTGTAGAACCCTCTCCTTTGGGATCAAGTAGGAGAACACCAATTCTTCTGACTGAATTGATAAAAGAAGTGAAAGTAAGGTAAAAGCAATAAGAGAACGTCTGAAAGTAGCTCAAACCCGACAAAAGAGTTATGCCGATAATCGTCAGAGAGAACTATCCTTCGAGATGGGAGATTTTGTCTATCTCAGGGTAACTCCACTCCGAGGAGTGAAGAGATTTCAAACTAAAAGAAAACTCGCACCCAGATTTGTCGGACCCTATAAGATTTTGGCAAAAAGAGGTGAAGTTGCTTATCGCTTGAACTACCAAAGATCTCTCGCACTATTCACAATGTCTTCCATGTATCCCAATTAAAGAAATGTCTCAGAGTACCAACAGAAGAAACACCGCTCGAGAGCATCGATCTTCAGGAAGATCTCACCTATGTGGAACAACCAATCAAGATTCTCGATGTGGCAGAACGCGTCACCAGAAGCAAAGTCATTCGTTCTTGTAAAGTTCAGTGGAGCAATCATTCAGAAGAAGAAGCTACCTGGGAGCGAGAAGAAGTTTTGAGAGCCGAGTATCCCTACCTTTTGTCGACCAAGTCCGAATCTCTGGTCGAGATTCCCTTTAAGGGGGTAGGTTTGTAATGACCCAAAATTTCAATTTCAGTTAAAAATAAGACTTTATTAATTTTTGTGGATTTTCTGAAATTTTAAAACTTTTCCCTAAAGTATCTTAAAGCTAAAATAATTTATGTGCAAAATCTATTACCAACTAAAAGTTAGAATTATTTTATTTAAGTCCAGAATGCCTCATAGAATTTCTGTGAATTTTCTCAAAATTTTTGGACTTCATTTACCATTTTCTAAAGCCTATTTGAATTTTTGAATTAAATAAATTGAAAAAGAATTTAAAATTCTTCACATAAAGATCGGGCCGAAGCCCAAGATGTCATGCGCTGCCTCGCCCATTTTCTCCCGCGCCGATTAACGCGGCCGTCCGATCAAAATCGGACGGCCGACATCAATCCACCGCGTTCTTCTCTCTCTCTGTCTCGCCGACAGTGGGCCCCACCGCGCCTTCTTCCCGCACCCTTCTTCTCCCCCGCGCCGTCGCTCGCCGCCATTACCGCCGCCTCGGAGCTCTTCACTCCCGCGATTCCTCCTCTCTTCACTCGCCATCACGCGCTAACTTCCCCTTACTCCGCCGCATTCACCCCGCCGCTTTTCCCCCTCCTTTACTCGCCCTAACGCCGCGCTGCGCTGCCACCGCCATTAACGCCGCGCTAACCTCGCCCGGCCTCCCCTCGCCTATAAAGCCGCCCGGCATTGCGCATTCTTTCCCGCAACTCATTCCCCGCCTCCGTAGCCGCTCGCTCTCAATCGCCAAGATTTGAAGTTTCCCGTCGCGCCAAGCTCCATCTTCTTCGATTCCGCGACAGAAGCTCTCCCGCCACATCGACCGCACCACCAGCCTTCGGCGTCCTCGGCGATCCTTGTGCGCGCCTCGCTTCGCTCGAGATCCTCAAGCACCCTCCCGCCAACGACCGAACATCACCGCCGCCTCTCGCCGCCGCCGACCATCTTCCGCCACTCTCCACCGCCGCAGTAGCGCCTCGATCAAGATCGCCTCCGAGTATTTTGCGACCTCACCGAGCCCACCGCGCCGCTGTTCACGGCACAATTGGAACCCGAAGCGCCTCCCTCTCCGGCGCCGACGTGGTCACCACCCGGCGCCACCTCATCACTTTCGGCGTGCGTGGCGGTCAAGTCGGGCCACGTGGCGCAAGAAGAACACAAGGCCAAAGACACCGCCTTCACACTGTTATTGCGCGCCAAGTCCACCGTGGACTCTGAAGCGCCGTGGACTCACCCATGACTGTTCGGGCCCACATGTCGGTCTCTGTGAATAAAGTACATCGACGCATGCTTGCATAATAATTGGAATTTCCTTTAGAAATTTAATTCGGGAAATTCGGAAATTCTGATTTTAGGATTTAATTTAGGTTTTAAACTTCCAGGAGCTCGTATTTCTTCATACAAACTCCGATTTAGGTGATTCAAATTTCTAAATTTGTATAAAATCAAGATCTAGCTAACTAAACCAAAATTATTTAATTTGGAGTTAATTTGAATTTTCATTTGAATTTATTTGTGTTCATTTGAATTCGCTTGAATTTGGATTATTCTCAGATAGATTTTGACGACTCTGAGAGCTTGACCCTATTGAAGAAGTAGAATACTAGGAATTTGAACAAGGCAAGTTACACCATTGACCATTTTGCCCCCAATATTTAAAATTATTTAATTTCTGTTTTAAATTATTATTGCATGCATAATTGTATTTAATTATTTTAAATTCCTGTTTTAAATACTTAATTATTCCAATTCCTTTGTATAGCCAAATTTGATTGTTGTATTATCAATTCCTTGTAACCTTAGTCAAATGATTTTAAAAATAAATATATGCTTAGCAAATGCTTAGACCATGAAATATTTGATTTTGGGAGAATTTAGCCAAAATTTCATAAATTGATAAAAAGCCTATGACATTGCTTTGTCATGGTGGACTTTTGCAAATGTCTTTGAAAATTATAAAAATAAAAGAAAATGGTTTGTACTTGGGCAAACATGGACCGTTGGTGGGTGCAGGTTTATGCACTGCCTGTCTGTTAGGATCGAGACCTGTGGTTTTTATTGAAAGTTGCCCAAGTAGATTAAGGACCGCCTTTGAGCCGCATCTTGCAAAAGCTCCACCGTACTACCACATGTTCTCAGATGGGCGTAACTGTGCTTAATAATTTGTCTTATCTCATTATTGTTTATGCCATTTTTGTTGTGTGGGTGTCGGTTAGACTTTATTCCCACTTGGCGCAAGAGGGGTTTCCGCAGTGGTTAGCCTAATGGAAGTGAAACCTTAGCGCATATTGGTATTGAGGTAATGCATTGGAAACGCCTTGTGATAATTGCCTAGTCACACGCCTAAGGAAGCGTGCATTGGCCGACATAACTGCAAATTATCTCGTGTGGGTAAAGTTGTACCACCTCTGCAGAGTGTAAATCTATTCGAATAGTCGTGTCCGCGGTCATGGACATGCTGAGCAAAGCCACTCTAAGTTAGATTTGTTTTTGGTTTTAAAAGAACTTTGGACATGATTTGAGGATGGTTAATCCTTGTGGTAAAATTTGGCGGGTAGCCTTGTGATAGGAGGGTATCCTTCACCATGTTTCTTATGGAGGTTATCCACTATAAAATGATGAACTTCAAATTTGAATTTAACTATGGAATAAAAATATGCCTTGAAACTTAGTATAAATATTTAAACCAAAAAGGCTGATTTACGCAAATAAACCCTATAACCCTCCTTTGATAAACTTATGCATACATTCTAAATTTCAGATTGGTGTAATTTGCGAGCACAGTTGTAGTGCTCACTCTTGCTGAATATTATTATTCAGGAGAAGACTGCTATCCGGAAGGTGAGGATCAGGACGATTAGGCAGCGACCTCCAGACGATTGCCTGTGGCGTATCGTGTGGCTTACCATTATACTTTGCTTCCGCTTAATGTTTTATTTGGCCTCCGGCCCCAGTTGTAATAAACTCTATGCTTATTAAATATACACGCTGGATATGTTTGTGATAACATTTTTGTGACTGTGTACACTGGAAATCCTGGACTAGTGTATGAACACAGAGAATTCGGGATCCTTCGTTCCCGGGTTCGACACATATGCAAAGAGGACTAATAAATAGACAAATAACAATAATTATCAGAGTAAAGACCTTAAGGTCAAAGATTACAATTAATGTCTCAGAAGACAAATAGCTCAATAAAGCTGCAGCAAAACGTAACGGAATAACTTCAGTGAAGCCCATCCATATGCCCACAGGCAATCGACTGGGGTAGCACGACCTAGTTCTCCATGATCCTTGAAGTAGACCTTGTTGACTGACGATTCTTCCACTTCTGTTGATTGTTTATAGCAAGTATGAGTACACACCGTACTCGCAAGTCATACCACAGAATGCAATTTATAGATGATGGCTTATTCCAAAGGAATGGCTTCTGTGGTTATTTTGTAGAAATACAACATTTGCAATTGAATACAAATAATAGATTGAAAACATAATTCAAAACAAATAAACAATAATAGTTTAACATTTTCTTTCACAAAGGACACAAAGCCTAAGCAAGTTCTTTCACATAGCTGAACAAGTTATCTCACACAGCTGACCATTCCCAAATGTTTTATGAAAATCTACCCCTCGTGTGAAATCCCCGAGCATGTCCATGACCGAGGACGCGGCTATTCGAATAGATTGGTTTAACACTCTGCAGAGGTTGTACACTTTACCCACACGATACAATCAGTGTAGCTAGCACTGACCATAACAAAACCTTTCAGAGATTTCATCTCAAGCAGCGACACTCCCGATGTGCTTTCTGCCGCCAACCGACACACAAAGCGTTTGGTTACGACACACATCGCTGGACAGGATGCAAAGAAATCATCCCGCGATGTGACATATCACACCTCCAGCCCATCACACAGCTTAAAATACAACCTGAGTTGTCAATGTTAAGATTCTATGACTTACTAAGTTAGCCCCAGCCCATACTAGGCATGTGGTTGTACAGTAAGGCCCAGTTCAATGGCGTACAAAGTTAAGTCCTTAATTGACCAAGGCAAGACTTCTAGTTTTTTCCCAAATCACAAAGTTTAAAGCACATAGCTCCACCACTCACACAGATCCACCACTTGCCTTAGTCCAAATCTTTTCCCACCCTATTGATTAAGTGCAACACATACCATCAACGAGTAACAGCACATAGCACACACAGTTTCATCACACAGCTTCATAATCACTTCATCAAGTTTATAATTGCAACTCACATAAAATGATGACTCGTGGCATGGCTAAGCAATCTACTCGTATCTAACCAACCCACGTTGGTGATACGATAATACCAACTAATAATTAACCAATCCTAGGGTGATAAAAGATCATGGCATGCAATAGACAAGGTGGATATAACAAATTGGATTAATAACTAACCCAAAAGCATTTAAATAAATACTTGAAATAGAATGCAATACATTGAAACAAAATATTTTGAAAACTGGGTTCAATATGATCAAAGGTATAGCTTGCCTTGCTATAGCAATGATGGTCTTATTTATCTTCAATCTTCTACTTTCTTGATCTTCGCCTTCGCACGATTCCGACACTTCAACGCCTAACGATAAAGACAAACAAGAAAGACAAACTAAATTCAAAAAGACAAATCAAATAAACTCCAAATTGAAATTGAAAGGTACTAGAAGATAGATATTGAATTTAGATGAATGACATATGGGCCACTGGTCTATAGACCAGGTCCACGGAGATATGCTAGTCAACGGTGGACCAAGCTCATGGAGGAGGGTTGACCAAGGTTGACTGACACGCGGGACCCGCATGTAAGTGAGAGAAGATACATACATACGTACATATACATACATACATACATATATATATATACACATATATATACATACGTACATGCATATATACATACATACATGCATGCATGCATACGTACATACATATACATACATGCATACGTACGTATATACATATACATACATGCATACGTACGTACATACATGTATATACATACATACGTACGTACATACGTACATGCATATATACATACGTACACGCATACATATACATGCATATTTACATACGTACATGCATACACATATACATGCATACGTACGTACATACATATACATATATGCATACGTACGTCCATACATATACATATACATGCATACGTACGTGCATACATATATATACATACATATACATTCGTACATACATATATATACATTCGTACATATACATATACATATATATATATATACACACACACGCATATGTATATGTACATACATATCAACAAAACCGGGAGCAGGAGCTCGCTGGCCGGCTCGTGCGCATGGCGGCGTCGACATGGCAAAGCAACTGAGAGAACTCAAAGGTTTTGATAAGCTGGTTATCGAAAGACAATCACAAGAGATTTAAAGAAATCAAAGAACTGTGAAAGGTCGTTCTGCACACATACGACTGGTGCTGACCAACACTTATTGCTTGCATAGAATAGAGAAACACATAGAAAAAATATTTACCTTGGACCCACATGGAAGAGAGAAAGGAAAGGAGAGTCAACAGAGAACAATCCTCGTAGAATGCACGTAACCGAGAATCAACAGACAACGAATAGAGAAGGTGCGGCTCCTCCTGGCGTATGGTGGCATGAGAACTCAATTGATATGGCAAGAATTAGCACCGGATGAGAAAGCAATAAATAAAGAATAGAGAGATTTGAGGCTAGGAAAGAGAGGAAGCCATTAATTCAACAGAACCGAGAGCATACAGAACCGAAAGCATGCACTACGACATGAACAGGAACCAAGCCACAGCCCATTCACGGCGGCGGCATCCGACGGTGGAGCGAAGGGGAAAAAGGAAAGGAAACGACGAGTCGAACGCGATGGTGCAGTCGGATTTTGGAAATACTCGCCGAGGAAGCGAGAAACGCGAAGAATACGGTTCGGCTGTAACGGACGGCGGAACTCCGGCGATCTTTGGGCGAAGGGGCTTGCACCATGACGTAGAGCACGAGGACGCGAACCCAACGCCGCAGACGGTTCGGTCGGCGGACGTCGGATGGAGGAGAAACTCGCCGGAGGAGACTTTGGGTGCACTCGGTATTCTGCGAACTGCGACGAAACTAGATCGATTCAGAGGAAACTAAATAAGAGGATTAGAAGAGGACATCGAGACGGACGCGTGGGCGTAGACGGCTCGCATTTATATGCACCGAGGAGAAAGTTATTGAGATTTGAATTTCGAATCAGAAACATACGCGAAACAGACTTGGCAGCAGTTCGGCTCGGGAGAAAATCATGATGAATGTACTGTTCACATGGAGGAGGAGAGAGAAAAACTCTGATTTTCGAAATTTAAATAAAAGGTAACAAATCAAGAATATAAAATAAATAGCAAATAAATCCATAAAAGTCTCCAAAAATATCAGAAAATTCCTGGGAACACAAGGAAGCTAAATAAAATAGATTTTGATTAAATTGATGTTTAGATTAGTTAAATTAAATATTTTTAATTTAAAAAAATTCCAATTAAACTTTATTATTTCAAATAAAATTGATGAAATTTTCCAGAGACCTAAACTACTCAAAAGATTTTTGAAAAGCCAAATTTTTGGACGTTACAAGCTTTGAACTACAGCTACCGGCGATTCCCGCCAGCCAGCTCATCCCGTAAAAATACTGGAACAACTCCAAGTTGGCCGGAATCCCTAGGTAGGCCTCACACAAGTATACGATCCACCTAACATTGTGATAGAATTGGGAACAAGGTTCACCAATTCCACCCCAAAGTGTTCAAGTATGAGCGTAAGGAAAGGGTGAGCAGGCAATCGAAGGTTACACTCATAGTACGCCTGGAAGATGGGAATCTGCCCAATGTCCCTCGACAGCCAATGTTGCCCAAAAGCCTCAATCCACTTCACGAACTGCTTCTTTGGGATCTTCTCGGCGGAGACCAGAGCTTTCATCTTGGTCGCGTCCATCTCCGATTCGGCCCACTAGAAAGTGGCTCCAGCCATCTTTCTCAAACGGAGGAGGCTTGAAGCCGTATGATTGGGTTGGTGGCGGAGAATGCGAAAGCGTGATGAACAATTGAAGTGAGTGGGGAAAAGTAAGAACCCTACAATCACACCCACGGTAAGTTTTATAACAAGACACTTGTTAAAGACGTGGCAACCTAACAGTTGCCACCTCTTTGGGATCCACTCCAACAGACAGGTCAATGAGAGTCAATTCAGATTCTTAAATTTATCTGTTCAAAAAAACCGAGTCTATCTTTACACCTCAAGCAAAATTATCTTCTTGGACAAGTCTTTTTCTGGTCAAATGAAACACCAGTAGAAATGATTTACTTCTGATTACCATATTGCGACCACTTTGTAGTGGTAAGATTTTCTACGACCATCTTATAGTCGTAAGGTTTCCTGTAAACTTCTTGACCAAGTCTGTTTCTAGTCAAATGAAATACTAGTCGAAGAATCTTTCCTTCGACCACCGTTCTACGACCATCTTCTGGTCGTAAGATCATCTAACACTCCTTTCCCAAGTAGGCACTTTCACTTGAAACTGGGGGGCTAGATGATGAGGATCTAGAATTCCTCATTTAATTATTTATTCGTAATCCTTATTATGGATAATGACGCCATTATATGGTTCTTGAGTATACCCTTAATGTTCTTAAGGGAGAAATTGAGTCATAATATCTTCTACGACTACCTCATGATCGTAAGTTCCTCACGACTCATAAGTTTTTCTACGACTGTGTCACCACGACCACCCTATAGTCATAAGTTCTTCTACGACTAGCACGAGATTGTAAGTTCTTCTACGATCACCTCATGGTCGTAAGTCTTTCTACAACTAGGTCCATTACGACCACCCTATAATCGATCGAGCTTACACACAAGTAGGCCCAGTTGATTAGGGCATCTAAACAGTTAGTATACGTCATTATTCCTCGAATATCGCACAATTAATCTCTATCCGGTGATAATCGCTTGGCGACGTAGAAATGTTACTTCTCCAATAGTAATCTCTAGTAATCGTGCCATCATCTAAAGCATTGATGTGCCCTTTGGGCTGGAGAGATTGTCGCCCAAGCACGCTATACAAGGAGGAATCACTAGAGGATGATGAGAGGGACGAACAAAAAAGGGGATGGACAAGAGGAAGAAAGACACGATCAGGAGCACAAAATATTACATTTCAGTCTTTCTCTTGGTCTGTAACCAGCATACTCAGTATAGCGTCACAGTAGTAGGGTTGTTATTCTCTCCAGAGAAGGCCCGAACCTGTATAAAAATCGATGTGTCGTTCTCTCTGCGTGATTTGAGTCTTGGAGACCCCCCTAATCAAACAAGCATTACGTAAGTTCGCTTCTAAAACACCGACAATATTTATTTGAGTGCAAAACTAAGGATCATTTGCAAATTTCTCAATTCCAAGCTCTATCCCTGAAGTTCCAAAAAAAATCAGAACTATCGGCGGCTCAACAAATGTACGACCGCTTTACGGTACTACTGCCCATTGAAAGGCGGTACTTCTGCATCTCGGTACTACTGCCATTTGCCCGTCAGTACTACTGATTTCTCTAACAATATAGCCATTTCATTCCATTCAATTTTAAACCTACTTTGGTTGCTTCCTTTGGTTAAGTTGAACCTTGTTATATTTGCTAGCTACCCTCAAGTACTTTCTTGACTCCATATGCCATTTTGATCGCATTGTGATGTTTTTATCATAAAAATGATATTCTTTCTAAAAGTGGTAGCTTTTTTATCATCTTGACCTTGGCATGAGATTCATCTTTTCATAATATCATCTTA
Source organism: Hsuehochloa calcarea (assembly GCA_036346395.1). Classification (NCBI taxonomy): domain Eukaryota; kingdom Viridiplantae; phylum Streptophyta; class Magnoliopsida; order Poales; family Poaceae; genus Hsuehochloa; species Hsuehochloa calcarea. The sequence continues at coordinate 15,847,690 of CM070608.1, forward strand.
TTCCTTGCCGATCATATTTATTTTGACCAAGCTCAGGTCCTCTTCATGTACGAGTGGACTCTCTCTTTCCTCTTCTCTTTGGATGCTTTTTTGAAGATCTTTGCGAGAGAAGTTCAAGTACTTTGGAATTTCAAGCCTTGTCGATGCATGTTTTCTACAAGAGATGTTTAAAGACTCTCCTTCAAGTGTGATCCACATGTATACATTTTTTATGCTAAATATCAAAGAGGGAGAATTTGGTTGCAAATATTGGCCAAAGGAAAAAAAAGTTGAAGTCATCGTGAGTTTTGGATGGATATATATCTCAAAGAGATGACAAAGTAGAAGATGACAAGATGGAAGAGAAACTTTTGTGTTTCAAAAGAGAAGAAAGAATTTCAAGTGGAACCTTTGTGTAAGAGGAAGTTTTCCTAAAAGAAGTCTTTCCTAGAAAAAAAAAATGTTTTGGGTTTTGTTTAAAATAGGTAAACTATTATATGGGAAAACTAATTTGCAAAGACTCCTTTTGGTTTCGCTTTATTTTGGATATTTGATGCTTAATGCCAAAATAAGGAGAATATTTGGACGATTTCACCTTATGACATGCATTGACATAATTGGTGGCTTAACTTCTTAAACTTATAATGATTCATATCCAATTGTTGCTATTGATTAAGGATTTATCGTCAATCACCAAAAAGGGCAAGATTGAAGAATCTAGATCTGCCATTATGAATTAATAGAGTATTTTGGTGATTAATGGCAAATCTATATATGAGACTAACACTTTCATTATTGTGTAGTCTTATTTAGATAAAAAGGTGAAAATCATGAAGGTTATGTTTCATGATGATGGAGACTTTGGATGATGTCATGAGTTGATCATCATCAAGTCAAGACTTGGGATGAAGGAAATCATCATGTGTTGATGATGTTAAAGTCAAGATTTCGAAGTGTAGAAGATCATCATGTGTTGATGATATTGAAGTCAAGAACTTAGAGTAAAGGATGCATCATGTGTTGATGCGTGTCAAGATCTCGAAGAGGAGATGATCATGAGTTGATCATCAACTCAAGAGAAGACTCATCATGTGTTGATGGAGGTCAAGTGAAAGAGTGTGTCATGGGTTTATGCATATTCAAGTTAGGAACTTGAAGTAAAGGAAATCATCATGTGTTGATGATTATTATCAAGTGAATGACCCAGTCTTGAAGAGAAGATGTGTGTGATCAAGCTTCAAGTGTATGTGCAAGGCAAATGTATGACTAGCTAGGCCTAAGGATGTGTTCCTAGTCTTTTACCGGTCTTTGTGTTTGGTTGGAGACCTGATTGCTAGTATAGGTTGATGTACTATTAAGAGGGGTCTCGACTAGTAGCTTGAGTTAGTCATATGTTGATAGCTCATTGTGCTTGCTCTAGTTCATCTATGCATGGTGCTATTGTTTACGAATGTATTTTGCAAATAGTTGAAGCTCATGCATTAACTCTTTCTAGCATGAGACTATAATTTATAAATGTGTTTTACAAATGGTTAAAGTCCATGCAACTACTCTTTATGGCATGTTGTCGATATTTGCGGATGTGTTTTTCAAATAGTCGAGGCTCAAGCATAATCCTTGTAGCATGTGACTTTAGTTTGTGAATGTGTTTTGCAAATATTTTAAGTCAATGTACCTTATTCCTTGTGGCGTTGATTCTAAAAGTTGGCAAATGTGTTTTGCAACTTGTTGAGAATCTTACCATTAACCCTTGTTTGCATCGCTCGTGTCACATCCCCAAATTAATAAAAAGGGTTACTATGCATCTCATTAGCATGCTTCATGTATCCCAAGCATTTACATCAATTATTGCACTAGGAAAATCTTATTCGAATGTATAAACATACACTTATGAAAACAAACACTAAAGGAAACAGTAATGAAAACAAATGAACATCCTTTGGAAAGAATTATTCAAATACTATATTAATTATCATGAATTAATATAATTTTTCCCAAATTTTTAGAACCCCAGATGAACCTCAGAAAATTCACACTCGATTAATCACCTATATTTTTGCGAATTTAAAATATACCAAATAAATCTTGAACAGTGGGCTTTCCCAATTTTTATGGGTACTGGGTCATCCCAGGAGCCTCTCTAAATTATTTCACATTTTTAGGAATTTATTTGCCATAATTTAAGGCCTAGTCTAACTAGAAGATCCAAATTTAAAAATCAGTCAAAGACCACACTAAGACTCGGCCGAGCCCGATGCAGCCTCCTGTTCCGGCCGAACCTACTCAGACGCTGACCCTCGATCTAGATCCATCGGCTGATCTCTTCGCGCGCGCCCCGCTCTTTCCTTCCCTCTCTCTCTCTCTCTGCCGCTGGGGCCCGCACGTTAGACTCGTCTTCCCCATTGCCGCGCCAAGATGTAACTCGCCGCCACGCCCCGCCATGCTCAGATAACTCCAAGGATGCCGAGACACACCGTCTCTCCCGACCAATACTGGAGTTTCGCCAAGTAACACCGCCTCTCCTCCGTCCAGTTGCCGCCTTTAACCTGCCTCCCTACACCTGTTTCTCCCTCACTTCTCCTCCGGCTACCGAGGAGAGGGAAGCTAGCATGAGCTCTGTTCTTCAGTAAGCCCCTCGTCTCTGGGTCTCCGAGCCTCCTCTTCCGACACTGGTTCCATTTTTGCTAAGCCCCGACCTCGATTTTACTTGTAGCTACCAGGACACCAGCGAGTCTTCCTCGTCTCCGGAGCATGCACCGAAGGCCCTCGCCGTGTCAATCCTTGCCATCCCCGTGTCCGGTGAGCTGCTTACTCTCGGAAGTGCGTCATATCATGTCTTTGAGCTCGAGTATGAGTTCCCCTCAACTAATTTTTGCAATGCACGCCAGGAACTCGTGTAATTGAGAGTCAAACCAAATCGGTTGAAGAACCGACTTTTCACCTCCCACCTTGCTCCGGTAAGCCATTATCCGATTGCTTGCTTCTTTAGCATTTTCTAATGGTCCTGAGTTATCCCGAGCATTCACTCACTCTAGTTCTTCACAGGGTTCTCCCTCCACGTTGGACCGCACCGCCACCTTGACCATTGTCGACGTCAAGCTAGCTCCGCCACCACCTTTTCTCTCCGACCTTCGTAGTCTCCCGACTTCACCAATGCCGAGGCACCGCTGAGTGGACGCCATGAGCTATAGTGTTGTGTATTTTCTTGTTGTAAGACCGCCGCCGCCCTACTCCGACTCACCGACGGCACAGTCCACCCCAGCGAGCATAGGCACTTCCAGGAGGTGCACGTGATTATTGCGCATCTGTCCCAGCCCTTGGTCGGCTCGCCAGCGCGTAGCGCCGCGCGAGCCGGCAATCCCACGGTAGGGGTGGCAAAAGCTCGCGGCTCATGAGCCGGCTCGAGCTTGTTGCGAGCCGAGCCGCTCGCTCGAGCTTGAGCTTTTTGAGCCGAGCCGAGCCGGCCGAGCTCGGTGAAGTTTGAGCCGAGCTCGAGCCGAGCTCGAGCCGCCATGAGCCAAACGAGCCGAGTGCAACCCATATAATCAAGATGATTGGATTTTGAATTGATGATAAATGACTCATATAATCATTTTATTCTACCGAGCTCGAGCGAGTTTTTTCGAGCCGGCTCGAGCTTTTTTCGAGCCGAGCCGAGCCTTCGTTCGAGCTCGTTTTCCAAACGAGCCGAGCCGAGCCGAGCCAAAGTTTAAACCGAGCCACAACGAGCCGAGCCGAGCCGAGCCGAGCCTGGCTCGCTTTCTACCCAGGCGCGGTGCGGACGCGTCCAAGAATCGTAGCTCGTAATTAGGACCTAATCGCTGTGATTAATTAGCATTAATGATGACTCAGCAATAATGATGTCTTAAGGGGGGTAATCAGAATATTACATGTGGGCCCGACGAATAGTAAACTTGTTTAGTTAGCACCTATGACAGGTGGGACCAGGTATTAAGTGGGTTTAATCCACAGGGAGGTGAGCCAGTGAACCCAGTGCATGGGCTTCGGTCCATGCACTGTTTTCGTGAGCCATCTCTATGACAGTTAGGGCCCACCTGTCAGCACAGCAAATTCAAAATCAAAAATTAGAAATTACACTATGCATGAGACCCACGTGTCATTGATTGTGGCTTGGATAACCGTCGGTAAGAAAGGGTAGTAAAGAATTTACAAAATTCGGACTACAATTATTTTTACGCAGAAAAATATGATTAACTTCAAAAATGCCTAACTAATTCATTTTAACTCCAAATTGGATGAAACTCGTGCTGGTAATTTTCATTTTTGATGAACTTTATTTCAAAATAAGTTGCACATTTTTATTTGTAGCAGAGAGTATAGTTTTGGAAAATGAGCATTTAATTGATTATCTTTACAATATAAAAATTGTTATAACTTTGAAAATTCATAATTTTTGCATAGAAGCTCCAAATGAGGTGAACCAATTTGCAGTGGACTCATAATAATGTGCTCAATTTATCTATAAAATCAATTGCCTCCTCACTATTCTACAGATTTTGTCCAAAACTTTAGTTTAACTAAAATGCATTCTCGAGACATACGAAATTCAAACAGCCATAACTTTCGCATGCTAAATATGAATGGAATAATTCTTGCACCTAAATTCATATAAAACAAACATCTAACCACTGTAGAAATCTCACACATTTTTTAGTATTTTGTATTTTATGCCTTTTCTCGATGCTTATTCGGTATTACCTTTATATATAGATCACGAAGCGAGTCTTATTGACTTTTATGCCACCGAGAGTGAGCAACTAAGCTTCCAGCAAGGCAAGCATCATTTGAACTTTCTTTTGCATCATATTGATCCCAGTTTTAATACATTAGTATTTGAAATGCAATGATATTGCTTGCATGCTATTTTTGGTATATCGTTATGTTCTGAGTAGACTAGTTATATCATATACTTGCTGGTTGTCCTTGATATTTCCCATATACATATGCCTAAGGTAGATACTTGTGATGATGAGATTGTTGTGTGATGAATGCTTAGCCGTTGCTGGTCTAGATGACGCAGTAGATAAATTGACGGAGTTAGCTCGTTAATTGTGGGAGACACACAATAATTTTTATTCTTTTATAAATGTTTGTCCAGATTGTTACATCTGGTTATTGAGTTCAAAATTTGTTATTGTTAAATGGTTTTTGGGTCTGGACAAGTGGTTGTAGTGTGGGTGTTATTATGCACGAGACTCGGGTTTGTGGTTGTCTTGTCCGGACCGTTAAGGACCGAGCCATGGGCTTTCATTCTAAGTACCAAGCGTACTATCACACGCAGGATATGGGTATTGTACGGTTAAGTAAGGGGGGAGTTTTATTGTGTTAAGTCCCATGGTGATGTGAGGACATTTGTGTTTGATCATTTGTTCGGAGGAGCTGAGGTAATTTTCTATAGTGTGCATGGGAGCACCAATTATGGTTATTTACATTACCTCGATATTATTCCAATGCAACTTGTGAGCCCGTTTAGCAGGCGCTATCCATAGCCTATACTAAGTATCGGAACAACTCATGAGGGGGGCTTAGCTCAATGGGGCTTTCTTGTTAAAAATAATCGTATCTCGATTCTCCCCGGCCGGCATACTTAAGAAAGTGTGCTACTTTCCGGAGGCATCCGGAGGCTTACGGGCTAGTCGAGTCGTGTGGGTAAAGTAGTACACCTCTGCAGAGATAATCTATTCGAATAGCCGTGTTCACGGTTATGGACAACACTTGGTTTGGTATGCGTCATCGTTAGTCTCAGAAGTTAAAGGTTGACATGGTTATAACTTGGTTATGACACGAATGGGAAGTTCGTGTGTTTTAGTTTATCAAAGTGGACAACCACTTTTGATATTGATTGATCCATATTATTACATATGTCTTGTGAAACTTTCTCTTGAAAGAATGATTTTTAACTTGGGTTTTGAAAACTAGATGGTTTAGGAATGTAAGATGTTGCGTTTTCTGCAAAACTAGAACCACTAATGCTATCCCTTTGATTGCCCAATATGCATAACTAATTTTTCTTTGTGTAAGACTTGCGAGTACCCTTTTGTACTCAGCCAGGTGTTTGGTGGCTTTTCAGGTGAGGACGACTTCGAGCCCAATGAGCTCGTTAGTGTCGATTTAACTTGGCTTTTGAAAACTAGATGGTCTAGGAATGTAAGATGTTGCGTTTTCTGCAAAACTAGAACCACTAATGCTATCCCTTTGATTGCCCAGTATGCATAACTAATTTTTCTTTGTGTAAGACTTACGAGTACCCTTTTGTACTCAGCCAGGTGTTTGGTGGCTTTTTAGGCGACACTGACGAGTAGTGTTGTTATTTAACCCCCAGTCGGTTGTCTTGGGTTTTGGGGCATACCTTGCTGGACCTTTTGGTTTATTTATCTTGCTTCCGCTGTTATTTATCACTCTTATTTGAATTTGGCCGGTCGGCCGTTATGTAATAGTTGTAGAGTTAACTATTATGTTGTATGTCTTTTGGATTGTTATTGTATGATGTTGTATGGATGTGATCAACGTTGAATGAGAGTATGAGCGTGTTGGTCATCGATCCACGAGCCAACAAGGCCTCATACTCGCCGTTATGAATCCCACTTTAACTTGTCTAAGCATTGGCTTTGACTGTTTGGAGAACCGATAATTATGTAGTGCTTGCACAGAGCAAACAAGCATGATCACGGGCTCTAGTTTGGTCGAGCTCCTCACTTGGATAGAGTTAAGGTGGAATTCATTTACTTGAGGCCATAGCTATTTCCTTAAGACCGTAAACCTCGGTCTTACGGAAATAACCCGGGTCCTCATAGCTCGTCAATTGGCAAATGTGTTTTGCAATTGAGTTTGTTTTGAAAGCCAACTTTGCATTTCTCAGGATAATCAGTAGTACTGACGTTGTGTTGGCGGTACTACCGCACCGCGGTATGACCGAGAAAGTGGTGTGGTACTACCGCAACCCGCTTGGATCAAGTTTAGTTGGCGCCACGTATTTTCAAGAGAGACACCTTCTCGTGGTGTTTTGCTCTCGGAAAGCGGTAGTACCGAGTTCATTTGGCAAAACTATCGATCGCAGACGACCGCATATCTTGAGCGGAACTACCGCACACCGGAACTTTCAAAAAATAGTTGGCGGTATGTGTTCTCCAGAGAGGGCCGGTTTTGGACATCTAAAGGAAGCGGTAGTACCGCCCTTGTGTTTTGGAACTACCGCATGTTCAATGGCGGTAGTACCGTACCGCATTTTCATTGGCTATTTCAGATGCTTTTTTATAGCTATTACTATGCGTCAGAGGAAGTGTGGTAGTACCGGTCGATGAACGGCGGTACTACCGCCCATGCTATTTTTTCATGTCTCTAATAGCTAGTTTTTATCTGTGGACTATAAATACCCACCTTGGCCGGTTGTGGGGAAGGTGGCTGGTTCCATATTCATTCCTTTGAGCGAAGAGCAAGCCCTCTACACTCTTATATGCATGTGTTGCACCTAGTGAGCTTAGAGAGCAAACCCTAAGTGCATGTGTTGCATTAGGTAGTGGATTGTGTATCCACTTGAGCCTAGACACTTGATTTGTTCAAGTGAGCATCTTTGACTTGTTACTCTTGGTGTTTACCGACACCTAGACGGTATGGAGGAGTTGCGTCGGTGATCTTCTCAAAGAAGGTTGTGAGAAGCCCCGAGCGGCTGTTAGTGCTTTGGTGCTCGCTATCTCCGAAGTGGAGAAAGGGCAACCATGAGTGGATCGAGGTGTTGGCTCGTGTTGGAGCCGGTCCAAGTGGTTGGACTTACCTCGGAGGTGTTAGCTTAATTTGTGGAGTCGGTCCAATTAGTTTGGGCTTACCTCAACGTGGATTGGGGGAGACCGCCAAGTCTCCTAACACCACAAGAAACATCATTGTGTCATTGTGATTTGTTCTCTTGTGCTTTACTATATTGTAATTTACATTTCTAGAATTAAATTGCTTACTTATATTTATATTATTGTTATTATTATCATTAGTCTTATTTTGTTGGTGCACTTAGTCAAGACTAGTTGATTTAGGCCTTAATTGAGCAAAATCAAATTGATTTACAATTCCGAATAAAACTCCGTTTTAGCTAAAAGATTTTAAAATCCACCTATTCACCCCCTCTAGTCGGCCTCCTCGATCTTACATGGCGTTGACCACCGACTCAGAGGAAGGGGATGGCGGAGGAGCCGGCACAAGACAGGAGGAGAGGAGGAGGGCGGCGGGCCGGCTCGGGAAGAGAGGAGGCAAGGAGCCGTGGAGGATAGAGGAGGGCACCCCGGACCGACGGAGCAGAGGGAGGTGGAGGGCGGACCATTGGGGCGGAGGGAGGTGGTGGAGAGCCACGCCGCATCAAGGCGCCATCGCTATCTTTGACTTGCTGGCAGTGTGCCAATGGAGGGAGACCGAGGGCTAGGGCGAGGCGGTGAGCCTGGAAGCCCGGAGCGGAGGGAGGAGGAGGGCCGACCGTCGGAGTGGAGGGAGGAGGTGGAACGCCGCGGAGGGAGGTAGCGGCGGGGCAGGCCAACGCGGAGGGAGGTAGGGAGACGAAGGGTCGCGGTAGTATGGTGCGACACTGCCTATAGCCGCACATGACACACGTGGGCAGGGGGAGAAGGGGCCGGGAAGTGACGCAGGCTGGGTGGGCTCGTGGGGCATTCCTGGCATGGCACGGCCCGACAAATCGACCGTTGGGGCATTTCTAACCCTTTTTTATAATTTTTAACCGTTTTGGTCTTTAAAATAGCAAAAAAGTTCAAAAAATCCTTTAAAAAATTCTATAAATAGTCACCATACCCCCTCGTTTAGCACCCCTCCATCACTCATTCTCTCTCTAAAATTTTGTTGTACAAATTCAAATTAGTGTTGAGCTAATTTGGCAAAATTCAAAAAAACTTTGCCAAATTTTGAAAAATTCAATTTTTGGCTGCAAGTCGACAAAAGAGGTACAATACTATTTTTGTATGTTTTTATTGTTAGTGCTTGTTATGCTAAGATGAAAGTAATAATAGTGCTAGTTTCGATTTTGTAGTTTTTGCTATGGACAGTCCTTACAGCAGCTTTGCTCTTGGTGATTACAAACTTGCACTGGAGGAAACTACCTCCATGGAAGCGGCTGCAGCTGCCTCAAACCAACCGGAGATTTCACCGGAAGGGCAAGGCGAAGTTTCGTCATCAGGCTCCACGCCAACCGGAGAAAAGAGGTCGAGATCGTCTATATCGGGAGTATGGAAGAATTTTGACCGCAACCAAGCAAGACGAGCGGCAAATGAGGTACCATATGCTATTTGTAAAATTTATCGCAATGAATTGTCTGCAAAGTCTACAGGTGGAACGAGGCACTTCCTTAGACATGCTATAAGATGTTGAGCCAAGCAAGGATTGGTGATGAGGCGTACAACCGCAATACAACCCCGACGGTACGGTACATAGCTGAGACTACGATCCTCAGGTTGCCCACCAATCTCTCTGTCGTTTAATTGCTTCTGAGGATTTACTGTTAGGCTTTGGCGGGTCTGCTTCTTTCAAAAATTACATTAGGACTGCGCATAATCCTATATTTTCTTCTGTTTCTAGACAGATAACAACTAGTGATATAGTAAAATACTACAATGAACTCTATAATAAAATAAAGGAACTATTTAGTATGTGCACAATTTTCGGTGGCCCTAACATCAGACATATGGAGTGGTTGAGTTAGGAAGGATTACATTATTATAGTTGCGCATTATGTTAATGACGACTGGGTAATGGAGAAAAGGATTATAGCTTTAAAATTAATTGATGTAGCACACACGGGTGAGAATATTACGGATTGTATTATCAAAGTCGTGGAAGACTTTGGTCTTATAGACAAAATATTCACAATTACTTTAGACAACGCCTCTTCAAACTCTAGGGCCATGGACATTCTTACTCCAGTGCTGAGTACATACGCCGATTCCTTCTTGATACATCAACGATGCGCTTGTCGTATTATCAACTTTATAGTCAAATGTGGTTTGAAGAGGTTGAGTCCGTATATTAAAGATTTTCGCGATGTGACTTCTTTATTGAATAATTCTAATGTAAGAATAGCACAATATAAGAACATCTACAAAGCGATAGGTGTACATCCAAGAAAGTCCGATTTGGACATGAAGGTAAGGTGGAACTCTACTTACCTCATGCTCAAGAGTCTTTTACCATACAAGAGCATTTTTTCTATTTTTATTCAACCGCACTATCATAGCACTGACGGTAGTATACTATTAACTGAGCAACATTGGTTCGTTGCTGAGAAGATACTACAGTTTTTTGGAATTTTTTATGAGGCAATTTTGCTTTGTTCGCTGTCTACTATCTAACATCTCCTATCATTGTGCATAATATTTTATAGATTGTTACTCAATTAAAAATGTATGAAAATGACTTAGTTTTACGCGATGATATTGTTTCCATAAAATCTAAATACCTTAAATATTAGAGATAAATCCCTTACCTATATGCATTTGCATTTCTTTTAGATCCTAGGGGTGAAATTGATGCATTTGATAGTGTACTTGATCTTCTTAGTGATGCTACAGGGCAGACTATAGTGACTATTTTGCAGAAGTTTGTTCTCGGTTATACAAGATTTACCAAAAGTATGAAAATAAGTTCCAGAGAGTCAGCTCGCAACGACCTCTAGTAGCCCCCGCCTATAGTAGGAAGACAAATATGTGGGCGTGATCTTTGGTGGCTCTTCCTCCGGATCCAGGTCCTGGTCTTCTTCTTCTTCTATACCGTCGTCTGCTCAGTCAAGACCCACAAGGAGTAGAGAACTATCCACCTATTTGGACAGCGATATGGTGGATTTCAACTCAAGAGGCTTCGGCATCCTGCAATGGTGGCAAGCCTATAAGTTAACATATCTCGTGCTATCCATACTTGCACGTGATGTGTTAACTGTTCATGTCTCTATAGTTCCCTCTGAATCTGCTTTCAGTCTTTCTGGAAGAATATTAGATGAAAGGACAAGTTTTACAAGTGAGATGATGGAGATCCTTCTAACTGTGAAAGACTAAGAACAAACTGATTCACGAACACAACACTCTGTAAAAATCCAGAGCTGTACTACATGTGGAAAGAGATAACGAGATGCACCCTAGGGCCATCTTTAGCTTCATCATGTGTGCTCGCTTCTGATGGCTCTTTGTTTGGTCGGTACTCTAATTGGCAGATGTACTACAAGCACAAGCCCAAGACCTACCAATTGGCAGATGTACTACAAGCACGCGCCCAAGACCTGCAGGAACTTCGTCGAGCTCGCGCGCCGCGGCTACTACGACAACGTCATCTTCCACCGCATCATCAAGGTCTGCCTTTTTCTATCGCTGTGGAGTTGTTCTTGCTCGGTCTAATCCGGTGATATAACTTCATTAGTAACATTTTTGTTTCTTGGGATTCCTGTGTTGTAGGATTTCATCGTGCAAGGTGGGGATCCTACTGGAACTGGCAGAGGTGGTGAATCCATCTATGGGTGAGCGATCTGTCTACTGTACTTAATCTTGCTTTCTTCTTTAATTAAAATTACACTGTCACTGAAGCCAAACGGTAGCTTACAGCATCAACAGGTTACAGGTGTATACCATTGAATATGGATAGGTGTTAACAATGTGTTGTTTGGGATAAAAGCTAATTTGTTATTCACGAGTGGTTAAATGAAATTGTACTTGCTATTTTGTGCCATTCTTGCTCTTTAATTGGATGATGTTTGGATCCTGGCTTAGATTGTGTGCTTGCTGTTTTTTTGCTGTCTTTGCAGAGCAAAGTTTGAGGATGAGATAAGGCCAGAGTTGAAGCACACTGGGGCTGGAATTCTATCAATGGCGAACGCTGGTCCAAATACAAACGGAAGCCAGTTCTCAATAACTTTGCACCTTGTCAGTCACTTGACGGTGAGGCTACCATTTTGGATCATCGGTACCCCCATTACACATCTATGCTTTTCACTGTTTGGCGTTTGCTATTGTCGAATGGTGTTTACATTTTCACTAGAAAGCTGGAATTCATTCCACAGTTGATTCATCCACGGCTTTTCTGACTGCCACCTGAAAAGATGTAGATTAAGATTGAATTAATTCATCGTTTAATTCCATTTTGAAGGAAGTTGGATCGGCTTTTGAAGAGCCTTTTTCCAAAATGACTTGGCTACAAGGAGTGTAATTCTTTTAAACTTTTGCAGATATATGACTTTCCCCTTTTATTGTGTTTTCATGGCCTGCATGAGTATGACCGCATGAGTGCTTTTTCTTACGACTAAGAGAGGAGAGAGCTGGGGTACAAGATACAGTTTTCAATTGAACAGTAAAAGTTGTACGAATTACAAAATGGCACACTCACACAGAGCTGCGAGGGAGAGACAGAGAGGTTCAGACGTTCAGTGCTGCGAACAAGATATACGGTGCACTTTGTGTTTTGACATACGGTACAAGATATACATATTAGTGCTTTGATGTTCATGTCTAATGCACATTGTCCAGGAATCATAGTGGCAGCAAAAACTGTATTTCCTTCTTGTAACTGCCATCGTCCCATATAAATATAATTAACCAGCAGGGATTTTGTCCTGAGAATATAATTAACCAGCAGGGATTTTGCCTCTCAGGACGTCGAAATATACTTATGTATGGATTTGACATCATAGATAACATTCTTGATTGCTTCTACGAAATCGTTATTTTGGGAAATTTACACATTGGACTACATTTTCAATACCAGGAAAGCATACAATTTTTGGGAGAGTCTGCAGAGGAATGGAAATCGTCAAGCGCCTTGGAAGTGTGCAGACTGACAAAAATGATAGGTAATATCTCAATTATATCCCATAGTTGTGCATCTCACACTGTATATCTTGCCTCTGATTTCTCCTCAAGATGCGTTGTATACTTGCATTATAGGGAATTACAGCGTGTAGCGTGCACATTAGGAGTTTCTGTATATTGATTCATATTTGTTTTTGTGAAATTGAAAATATGCATGTCGCGTGATCCAATCTGCTGTTCTGCTTGATCCAATCGAGTTTTAACAATTCTGGAAATGGATAATGAAGAGAAGTTATTTTTTGGGGATTTTTGCAAAAAACCACCTATAAGTGGGGAGTTTGTCAAACACCCAGCTATATCTCAAAGTTTGTCAAAAACCCAGCAACAAGTTTTATATGGTTGCAATTCCACCCCCAAGGGCCAATTTACTCGTTGAAGCTCCTACATGGTACATGCGTGACAATCTCGGTAGACCGGTCTTGTGGATTATGAGTAGGGAAGATGTGCCAGCGCAGGGTAGGGCGCACGAACTGAGTGCAAGAGAGTAAAGCATGACTCAAGAGCGGAAGAATAGAGAGTCAAGGAAAAGGATGATCAGGGGCAATCACCGACATTGCGGCCACGTGGGAGGATTCCAGTGGTCTGGATGGACTTGGATGTGATCCTCGATTAGCAGTTCTTAACTTCTAGGATATTCAACGAGTAAATTGGCCATTTGGAATGGTGGGGATTTGCAAGCACGTATAACTTGCGGGTGGGTTTTTAACGAACTTTGAGATGTTGGTGGGTTTTTGCAAAAAAAAAATCTCTACTTTTTTTGGAAACAAGGGATATTATTGACAAATATGCAGAAAAACAAGATTTAACAATTATACAACCGGGCTAACTGAGCCATTAGCTCCAGGGATAAAAAAACAAGAAGAAAAAGAAAAGCATATATTGTAGCATTATAACCATTGATTGGAGACTTGTTCCCAGGGAAACTGACATTGTTTTGCGTAAAGGATTTATTCTGTCGCGTGGTGAATAGGCTATATATTGATTGATAAACCATGTATCCACAAATTCACTTGTGATAAATTCATGTATTCTGTATTTCGATATAGTTCTGAAACTATTTTTTGTGGTCTTTTTTCCCTGTTGAATCTTACTCAACTTCATTACCTTTGTTGATTCAGGCCCATTCATGAAGTGAAAATCCTGCGGACTGTTGTCAAAGATTGAAGCACGGCAGTTCTACTTGCTGTCATGACCTCCGATCTTTGGTTTTAGCTGCTTTGGTGGACTAATATTCCTAAGGATCATCTGTTACCTGTTTGGTTATGTGGTCCTGTAATGTAATACATGATTTTCGAGACGAGAAATCGACAAGTCCCAGCATTTACTTAGGTGCTACGTTTTTAACAACTAATGAATCCTTCCTCCAACTGACCTGAATGCATGATCGGTGATCAGTAGGGAAAAGAACTTTGGTAAGATGTATGATGGCTATTTTTTATATGGTGTGTGATCATTCTCTTATCATAGTTTCATTATGTATGGACGATCGTAGCCTGATCAATCCCCGTAAGTCATGAATTGGAGGATGTGAAATGAAACGGTGGGAGCGCAGTCAGGATGGAGTTCGACTTGCTACGGTAGTTGCTCCTGACCCCGGCCAGGTTCAGCACTTCAGCTGATAATGTTTTTATCTGAAAAATGAAAGGTTATGCTCTCCATACGCATGCATGAAATGTGTATATGCTAGTTTCAAAACTCAATTCGGCTGACAGATATAATCTTGGAATAAGTTTATTTTACGCCCTTCAACTTTACAAAAAGTACACTTAACATACTCAACTATAAATCAGTTATTTAACCTCTAACTTAAAAAACTGGGTCAATTTACAAATTAAGGGGGTTTTGAAGAGCGGTTTTGTTGATGACGATCAAACTTAGGGTGGATTTTGCCATTTTAGCAGTCATATTATCATATTTGTTGACACGGATCCAAATGAGTAGGGATGATGACGAGAAGAATAATGAGAATGTATATGAGAAAATGAGCGAGAAAGAGGTACGTAATCACACGGCGCTAGTGACTCCAGGTCCCCATGCTTGTTTCTGTTGCGTCGCACATACTCTCTCTGGCTCATGTTCTGGCCAGAAACCCTCAAGGATCCCTCCTGCGCCAAACCCCTTGTTTGGCCAAAATCGCCACGCCGTTCAACGCCGTCGAGGCGCCACCTCTGCCCTCTATTTCGGCCAACACCACCACCCACAGCTTCACCATCCTCTCCCCATTCCATTTTACCGGTTGCCCGAGCCCCACCGCCATCCTACCACCACCGGTGAGCTCACCTAGCCACTCACCCAATGGCTCCCTCCCAGCTCCTATGTTCTGAAGAACAAGATTGTAGTGCTGACAAGTGGACCCTACTCAGATTAGAGTAAGTTAATCGATGATTAGTTAGAACTTAATTAGGAGATGATGTTAGTATGACAAGTGGCCCGACACAATTAAAAAATCTAATTAAGGCATAGATTAACATTGGAGTCTATGACATGCGGGCCACACCACTTAAAACCAATTGAGTAGACCCAATCCGTAGACCAAGCCACTGACATGTGGGCCCCCAGGCCCTATATGCCGTCAGGTGGATCGAATCCATGTGGACCGTGACCCACCTCTTAGTCTCTCGGGTTTTCCCGAATAAAAATAAATAGAAAAGAAATTAAAAAACCCCGGTGGACCCCATCTGTCAGTCACAGAGGATTTTCCTAAGAAAATAAAAATGAAAATAATGAGAAAATGAAAATCCAATGGGACTCACCTGTTAGAAATTTTAGATTTTATGGAATTTCTCTTGGGTCAAACTTTGGAGAGATCGTTTCCCTTCTTTTAAATTCAAATAATTTGATTCAGATAATTTGATTTTTTGTTTCTAAATTCAAGATATTTATATAAGTACAAAAATCATAATTTTGGAGTTCATTTGAATTTATTTCGATTATGAGTATTTATTCGAAGTCGTCGTTTTGCGTTTAAGTAGATTCCAACGCCGCTGAAGACTTGGTTGCTGCTTCAGGCGAAGACCAAGACCATGACCAAGCAATATCCACTCTTGAGCAAGGAAAATCCTTACAATTGATCATGTTGAACCTACATTTCAAATTCAAAGTATGTCATTTCAAAGTATTACTTGCATGCTTATTATTATTTATATAATGCTATGTTAAAGGTTGATACCTAGCTAATTCCCCTCATTGATCGTTGATAACCCTTATACCTTGTTACCCTAGTTAAAAAAAACATAACTATTGAATGTGCTTCGACGCTGCTTACTGAATAAATTGAATAGGACACAAACATTGTCACTACAAGAACTTGAGATATGTTGTGATTCGTAGTGTGGTAATGTGGATACCGCTGGAAATAGGTGTTATTTTTTATGGTGGAGACTTGGGCGAGTGGTTGATATGAGATCGGTGTAGTGTGCATGCGAGTTGGGTTTGTGGATTGTCTCACCTTAGTCGATTAAGGACCAAATCATGTGATGCATTTCTAAACTACTAAGTCGTGCAATCACAAGTCTATTCTGGGATAGACATGGCCAGCTACTTTATTGTTAGGACCCGAATATGTTAATCCGGACCCTCTGTGTATTCTGCACTAGTCTAAAATCACGTTAGTGTGCACAGTGGTAACATAGACAAAATGTCAACCATACAACGAGAATAACTAAGAAAGTAGCAAAATATTATTAAATAGTAGTAGGGGGCCTTATGGTCATGGTTTACATAACTTGCCACGCAGGGCATAGGAAACAAAGAAAACTCTTGTAGCAGAAATAAAATAACTTGTGGTAGCCATCTGACATGCCCACGTGTAATTGAGTGAGGAGCGCATCCTAGTTCGCAAAGTCTTCATAGTATTCCTCCTTATAGAACTATGAGTTCTCTAATTCTTCCTCAGTAACTGATCAATAATGTATATAGTTGTGAGTGCATAAAGTACTCAGTAAGTCGTAGGGGAACAATATGCAATTATTTATTCATGCAACACTTGAACGAAAGGAATAGCCATACGGCTCTTTTGCAGAAAGCGAATGTTGATAGTAAATACAATAAATAGATTGTAAAGCATATCTAAAAAGGATATAATAAATAAAGCAAACATTTGCATTAAAACAACCAGTGAACTAACTGTTCACTTGCCAACCATTCCACCATACAAAATCTTTATGAAAACTCTACACCTCATGTGAAATACCTACGTATTGTTCACAACTAGGGACACGACTGTTCGAATAATTTTAACACTCTACAGAGATTGTACATCTTTACTCACAAGATACAATCAACTTATCATGTCAGCCATGACTCGCCATATAGAGGTATGCGATTGAACGATCATAACAAAACCTTTACAATGTTGTGTCTTAACCCAGTCTTGCCAGTGCAGGTTTCACCACCAAAGGGTTACATCCACCACAGTCAGGGGGCCTCTTGTGTTGTGTGAGTCTACCCTTACATCCTGGATCCCACACCACCACATGGCAGTACCAAAGTAAAGACATTACAAATTAATCAGTCAAGTCCATCTCATACTGGACAAGTGGTTGTATGATATGGCCCAGTTCAATAACGTACAAAGTTAAGTCCTTAGTGTTTACCTAGACAAGACCACCTCATTCAAAATGTCCTAACCGCACCCCCTTTACTGCATGATCACTCGCCTGAGCCTAAAACCAATTTATTTAACCTAGACTAAAGGCATCCCCTGTCATGGCACAACAAATTTTACAATAGTGGCTACCCGCCACGATTCCATATCTCATTAAGTCAAATTGATATAATAAATGATCGTGTGAGTATGAGCCCATCGTACAACTAAGCATAGCTAAGCATAATCATGTCAACCTATGTTGGTAGTACAATTATGCCCAACTAATAATTATCCCAATCCTAGGTTGACAATGGATACATGGCATTCAAGACAATTGTAACATCTCAAAGTTCTGTTACCAAAAATAAAATTAATAAAGTTATAATTTTGTTGGATTTTCTGAAATTTAAAAGAGTTTTCTTGGTTTAAAATATATATTAAATTTCCTGGTTTTAAAAGACAAAAAGGAAATTTATTAAGTTTTCTGGTATTTTCCTATATTTAAAGTTAAACAGGAAAATTTAATTAATTTCTTGAATTTTTAGGATTTTAAAAAGGCTTTTACTATTTCTCATAAATTAAAAATAATTTATGTGCAAAATTAAAAGCCAACTTTATGTTGGAAATAATTTTATTAAGTTGAAAATAATACAAGGAATTTCTGTGAATTTTTTCTAGAATTTTGGAACTCTATTTGTTATTTTCTAAAGCCCTTTTAATTTGCTTTTCTCATATCCAAAAAATCAATTAAATTCCCTATTCTCCTTTCTATTTGAAACCCATTTTCTCTCGGACCAATTGCCTCTTTCCAGGTCCATTTCCCATTTTCCCCCGCGGCCCAACCAACCCCGCCACCCTCTCCCACTTCCACCCCACCGGTCAGCTCCTTCCCTTCCTTCTTCCTTCTCTCGCCCCGACCGCCATGACCACACGCCAAAGCTCCGCACGCCGCCATTTTTTTCTTCCTCCTTTCGCGTGCATGTACGCAATCACTTCCTCAACAGTCGTCATGCCCGTTTCGCCCATCCTCCCCCCTCTTTCGTGTTCGCTCTCACCGGATTCCACACCGGCCACTGTGATCTTCGCCGCGTCAATCTCCTTCCCCAGTTCCCCTTCACCACTATAAAAGGGAGCACAAAGTGTTTATCTGTAGGATCAAGGATAACCGGCTAGAAGGGGGTGAATATGAGGTTTTAAATTTTTCTACAAATTTATGAAACTAAGCAAGATAATCTTAACAAGATTTTCTATCACAAGATAAATGCTACAAATGTAAATGCGATAAATAAGGACAAGAAATAACCACAATGAAGACAAAGGGGTTTTTCCCGTGGTATCGAAGATTTGTCGATCTTCACTAGTCCACATTGAGGAAGCTTGACCCAATCAAACTGGCTCCACGAATTAAGCCTTCCCTCGATTTCACTTGTGGATGTTCTTCCTCCTCTCCAGAGATGGTGAACACCGAACCACTCACAATTTGCGTCGGGTCTCTTCACAATCTTCTTGAAGAGATCACCACGCAAGCTCTCACCAAGCCGTCTAGGTGTCGACAAACACCAAGAGTAATGAATCCCGAACTTTGCTTGACGGCAATCAAGTGCTATGGATCAATCTAGAATGAATGCACTTGATTTTTGCTCAACTACCTCACAATGAATGCAACAAGAGTGAATGAGGAGTAGAGTGAATGCTCTAGGCTCAAAGATGTTCAATGAAGTGTTCTCGCCCTGTCCTAGAGCTGGTGGGGGAGTATTTATACCTCCCACAAGCAAATGTGGCCGTTGGAGGCAAATGTCAGAAAAAATCAGCGAAATCGGTAGTATCGCCGTGCAATGGCTGGTACTACCGCAGCTCCAACGTCAGCACAGTAACAGCTATAGCAGAGGCATTTATTGTGTCTGGAAGAGTCGTTGGAAACTTGGTGCGGTACTACCGCCATTGATCGTGTGGTAGTTCCAATTGTCGGTAGTTTCGCTCAACTCATGGCGGTACGACCGATTTCCTTGGAGTTCAAAAATACCGCATACTGGAAATAACGTACCACTTGAATTTTTCGGTCACACCGAACGGCGGTAGTTCATGAAAAGCAATGATAGTTCGCAATAGCAAATCAGCAAATGAACACGGAAATGCACCGTTCTGCAAAAAAACGTTTCGCGCCTTAGCTCGGTACAACCGACTTGCAGTAGTTCCGCTCAAAGAACGCTGGTACTACCACATTTCCAAGAGAGCAAATAAAACCAAAAAAGGTGTCTCTCTCAAAAAAAATGTACCGCAAGATTTCGGTACATCCGATCTGCGGTAGTACTCTCTGAAAAATACCTACCGCAAGATTTGGTACATCCAATCTGTGTAGTTTTGCCATGGGAACACCGGTCATCTGTAGTAGAACGGTAGTTCCACCGACAACACGTCGGTACTACCGATTTGTCTCAGAAAACAAGATTTTTTTTAAAAAAAATAAGTTTTGAGTGCATGTATGATCCTAGATTGATCCAATATCCACAAGAACATGCTATCAAGCTACTAGTCTTGATCTCTCTTAATAGTACGGTATTTAAACTATAATTCGGTCTTCCACCCTTTTCACCTTAAGACCGGTAAAATTAAAAAGGATCCTAGACTACTTGTACCTTGACTTGAGCCTTAACCATGTATGTCCAAATTTCTGTAACCACCGCTGGAATTAAAACCTTTTAAATACTCAATAAACAAGTTAGTCTCATATTCATATATTATCATTAATTACCAAAACAAATCTTAGGGGCCTAGATACTTTCACCCTCTCACTTCTCATCTCACCTCACAAGTTTCCCCTTCTCTCTCCCTCCTCCTTGCCGCGATCGAAGCTTTTCTCGCCGCTGACCGCAAGCCCCTCCGCCACCAGTAGTGCCACCGTCGAATGAGCCCCACCACCTTCATCGCCTCCTCCGGCATCACCTCTCCACCTTCTACGTCGTGCTTGCGCCATATACGCTGGAGCATTGGTAGAACCACCGCGCCACCGTGAGCCGCATCTCGCCGCCGCATACATCCTCGCCGTGGGCGAACCCTACACGATGCTGGCGTCATTTGAGGTAAGAACCACCATCCATGTCTCCTCTCTCCATTTCTATCCTCACCGCCGACCACCATGCTACCGTTTGTTGGTGACCATCAGTCCTAGAGCCGTCGCCGCCCCGAGCTGACGTGCCACCGCCACGTCACTACCACATCATGCCACCTCAGCGCTCATGTTCTGGTGTCCGTCCACGTGTGCGCTTGGGTAGCTAGCTACTATGCAATGCGCCCAATCCACTGTGAACCGGCACAAATCCATGGACCCAGTCCACCGACATGGGGCCCACCTGTCATTGGCTCATTCCCTTTTCCTTTAGAAAAACAATTCAGCCGAAATTCATTTATCCCCTGACTGACATCATCATGACATAGTAAATTATTTTTCTCACAAAAATTTGATATTCCAATTCTATCATTTCGTGTGAAATTCAATCTTCCGATAGCATGTTCTCCTTCGTTCGAGCTCCGATTCAAGTGATTCAAATTTCTGAATTCATATAAATTTAATATATATTTGCCAAAACCTAAATTATTTAATTTTGAGTTTATTTTAATTTTGTTTGAATTTAGCTTATTTTTAGTATAGATTTCAACGACTTTGGAGAGCCAAATTTCTATGCCATTTGAGAACAACAATTAATTGAGCAAGACAAGTTACATCTTTGATCATACTTGATCTTAGTATTTTAAATTATTATTGCATGCTTATTTATATTCAAGTTAATTTAAAAACCTGTTTTAAATTTATAGTTATTCCCAATTCCATTTGTATGGAAAAATCTTGACATTGAAATATACATACATTTTCATCTTAGATAAATTATAGTTGATGTAATGGTATGAAATAGAACATTTTTGGGAAAAATTAAGCTTAGCCATGCTTAGACCTGAAATATTTGACTTGGGAATTTTCAGCCAAAAATAAAATGTGGTTTAAATTATATCCATAGCATTGGTGTACCATGGAAGTTTATAAATAACTTTGAAAAAATAAAATAAAATAAAATTGGTTTGGACTTGGGTGAAATGGATAGTTGGTGGGTGCAGGTTTACGCACAGGCTCGATTCAGTGAATGGTTGAGGCTCAGGGGATGTTTTGGAACTCGCCCAGTCAATTAAGGACCGGTCTATGAGCTACAAATTGTAAAGCCCTTCCGTACTACCACAAGTCTGGAGTGGGATAGACATGGCTGTCTAATTTGCAACATTTACTGTGGTTGTGTCATCTGGTTGTGTGAGTGTCAGAATGACCTACTTTTTATTAACCCGCATGGCGCAAGAGGGAGCTTCCGTTTGGTGTGAAACCCTACGGCAGCGAAACCTTAGCGGGTATGACTACTTTCTGATGGTGCATTGTAAAGGTCTTATGATAACCACTTAGTTGCACACCTACTGAAGTGTATGAAGCGAACATTACAAGTCGATTATCCCTTGTGGGTAAAGTTGTACAACCTCTTATACTGTCAAACTATTCAAATAGTCGTGTTCACGGTCATGGACATACTAAGAAAAGCCTTTCACGGATTAGACTATGGTTTTATTTTCAAAATGATTTGACAAAAATAATTTCATGGATAGCTGTTCCATATGGGAAATTTGGGTAGAAAGTCTTTGTGTAAGGGGGTTAGTGTCGGGACCCAAATATGCAAATCTGGACCCTCTGTGTATTCTGCACTAGTCCAAGATCACGCTAGTGCACACAGTGTCAACATTAATGAAATATCACATCCATACAACGAATATAAGAATAAACGAGTACCTTTAAATAACAAATAACTGTTGGGACCTTACGGTCGAGTTTTACATTTATTAAGCCATGCAAGGCTGACAATAAAGAAATAAACTGCAGCGGAAACGAAATAAACTCCGGTGGCTCCCATCAATTTACCACAGGCAACCGACTGGGATCAAGACCCTAACGTTCAACCTTCGTAGAACTCTTCTTCAAAAGCAGACGACGACTCCTCCACTTCTGTTGATTTGTTTAGCAAGAGTGAGTACACACCGTACTCGCAAGTCATACCACAGAATGCAATTTATAGATGATGGCTTATTCCAAAGGAATGGCTTCTGTGGTTGTTTTGCAGAAATGCAACATTTGCAATTGAATACAAATAATAGATTGAAAGCATAATTCAAAACAAATAGACAATAATAAGTTAACAATTGATTTCACAGAGGACACAGTCTAATCAAGTTCTTTCACACAAATTTGAACAAGTTATCTCACACAGTGACCCTTCCCAATTGTTTTATGAAAAACTACCCTCGTGTGAAATTCGAGCATGTCCATAACCGAGGACGCGGCTATTCGAATAGATTGATTTAAACACTCTGCGAGTTTGTACACTTTACCCACACGATACAATCGGTGTAGCTAGCATCGACCATAACAAAACCTTTCGAGACTTCATCTCAAACAATGACACTCTGGTGTGCTTTTTCTGTAGTCAATTTGTACACACAAACCCTTGGAGCGACACACACCATTGGGCAGGATGCGTGAACCGTCCGCGATGTGACATATCACACCTCCACCCATCACATAGCGTAAATACAACCTGAGTTGTCAATGTCAAGACTCCATAACTTACTAAGTCAGGCCCAGCCCATACTAGGCATGTGGTCGTACAGTAAGCCCCAGTTCAATGGCGCACAAAGTTAAGTCCTTAATTGACCAAGGCAAGACTTCCAGTTTTAACCCAAATCACAAAGTTTAATAAGCACACAGCTCCACCATTCACACAGAATCCACCACTTGCCTTAGTCTAAATCTTTTCCCACCCTGTTGGTTAAGTGCAACACATGCCATCAACGAGTAACGACACACAAAGACACACACGGTTTCATCACACAGTTCCATAATCACTTAGTCAAGTTTATAATTGCAACTCTCACATGAATTGATGACTCGTGGCATGGCTAAGTAGTCTAATCGTATCTAACCAACCCACGTTGGTGCTACGATAATACCAACTAATAATTAACCAACCTAGGGTGACAAAAGATCATAGCATACAATAGACAAGGTGGCATAACAATTTGGATTGATAACTACACCCAAAAGCATTTAAATAAATACTTGAAATAGAATGCAATATATTGAAACAAAGTATTTTGAAAAGCGGGTTCAAAATGATCAAAGGTATAACTTGCCTTGGAATAGATCTAGATATTGGTCTTGGTCTTGAGGTGCTCCTTCTTACGCAAAATTCCCAAGTATCGACGTCTACTCGCAAACGAGACAAAAGAAACAAAACAAATAAATAACAGAGGCAAAACAAACTCCAAAAATTAAATAAAATTCACCATTAAATAGATCTTAATTTTATATGAATTTACAAATTTGAATGGGCTCAATTGGACTTGGATGCAAAAGATATGGGCTTTGGAAGATTTGAAAATCAATTAACCCTAATTTGGATTTTATTGAATTTCCTGAATTATTTTTATAAAGGAAAATCGAATTATTGCGCAATGCTTGCGTCAGCCGAGAATTTCCGGAAAAAGAATTAAATTTAAAGAAAAGCGGCAGTGGGACCCATTCATCGGTGGCGCAACTCCACGATGGACCAAATCCACCAAGCCTCTGGATCCGGTCGAGGTGGTGGTGGCGCACCTGCGGTGGCAATCGACTTGGCGCCAACAAGGTCGACACGCACGCATTGTGGGTGAGGTGGGCCACGCTGGCCGCCACATCGATCGGCAGCGGCGATGGCTCGGGAACCAATGGCAACGGCGAACGGCGGCGACTCGCCGACGGTGAGTGGTACCAACGTGTAGAGGAGGTTAATGCGCACACATGGGCACTGGTTTGAGCACCTGGGGTTGACGGAGATGGCCGGCGGCGAGGAAGAAGCGGCGGAGAAACCTTTGGTTTTGTCGGACGGACGCCCGGCGATGCTCGGCGACGAGGAGGTGCGCACGAGGTAGCTCGAGACTTGCCGATCACAAGCAGTGCGATCGGTGGAGCAAGGGCGACGACGACGGCGGCGCAATCCACCGGAGAAGAAGCTCGGCCGAAAACCCTAAAGCTTGGAATGCGGCGGCGCTAGGGCGATCGGGACGACGAGAGTGGCGGTTTAGGGTTGCGGAGGCCCGGGCGGTGCTAAGGGAGTACTTATAGGCTCGGAGACGCCGAGATTTGGAAACCCCCAAATCGGGTCCAAGCGGTGGGTTTTGAATTCAAGATTTTGGAGATTGAAACCGATTCGGGGTTTGATTTGGTTTGGAACGGATATGGAATAACCGGAGACACGTTTTGGTGGGGTCGGCTCAAGAAATCAGCGAGAGAATCGGCGTTGTCGTACGGGAGTGAAGCTCTCGGTAATGGCGACGACGCACGCTGTGAGGAGGAAGAAGATCCGCGGAGACGACGACTCTGATCGCGGGCCTTGTCGGCGAGCGAGGAAGCCTTGTGTGAGCGGCGGCGATCGTGCGATGGCGATCCAACGGTTGAAAGCGAACGCTAGGCGAATGAAATGGCGCTCATGGAATAGTGTTGGGCTTCGGCCCAGCACTGTTCCGAAGGAATTAAAATAGGTTTTTCTTTTTAAATAAATCCAGAAAATGCAAATAGCAATTAGAAAATAGCAAATGACTTTGGAAAAATTCCAGAAAATTCTATAAAATATATCCAAGCATATAGAATCTAAATAAAATAGTTTTGACAATTGTTGATGTTGGGATTAAGCACATTAAATCAATTTGTCCTTAAAGTCCATATTAAGCTTTTTAAATTAATATTCAAATAAATCCAAATGATAAATTTTCTTGCTACCAATTTTTAAAAGATTTTTAAAGCTCTGAAAATTGGGATGTTACAGTTAGTCCTTCACCATTTGTATATGGAGGTTTATCCTACACTCAAGAATCGATGAATAAAAATTAAATTAAATTTTAGATATTGTAAAACTTGAGCTTTTGAGCTTAGCTATTGTATTTAAAATGTCAAATATTGCCTTTGCACAAATAACCCTATAAGCCTTCCTTTGATAATATCCATGCATGCATTAACTATGTTATGGATGTAACTTGCGGAGTACATTTTTGTACTCGCCCGTGCTTAATAAAATATTATTTAGAGGAGAAGGACTTCACAACTGCTGGGGATCTCGACGACTAGGCTGCTACCCTAGTCGGTTGCCTGTTGCAGATTAGCTAGGCTCTTATACTTTTTCTTCGTCTTCCGCTGTGTTCTTTATTGTTGGCTCGTAAGCTTTTCTTATAATAAACTATTATATTTATTAATAAAATTGTGCGAATTATGGATGTTACCATATTTATTTACTGTGTACACTAGCTACTACTCTAGGGACTAGTATGGAATACACAAAGGATTTGGGGGTATTACTCCCGGGTCCGACAATAATCAAGGTGGCATAACGTTAAATAGGTATTTAGCTACTCCCAACAAACAGTTGCGTGTCGATATAAAGCAATATACTTTTGCAAACATTGGTTCAATATGATCAAAGGTCTACAACTTGCTTTCCTCGTACACTATTGTTGTTGGATCTTGCACTTCGAATGCTTTGTTCACTCCCCGAGGATCAACGTCTATCGAAAGAGAATGCAACAAACACTAATAAATACCAAATAGAGGCTCACAAGAACTCCAAATCAAATAAAACAGTACTGAAATGAATAGCTTGATTTTAGATGAATTTAGAAACTTGGACGGTTTGAATCAGAGCTCGTATGAGGGAGAACAGGCTTCCGGAAGTTTGAACGAGAGAGAAAATATGAAAATTAATAGTGGAGAAGGGGTATGAGTGACTCACAGGTGGGTCCTACGGAATTTTCTGAATTTTTTGAATAAATAAAATTTGGAAAAAGCTTCAACGTTTGACAAGTGGGCCATGGTCCATGGGCCAAGTCAACAAAGCGGCTCGAGTCCAAGATGACCGGGTGCATGCGGCTGGGTGTATGACAAATGGGGCCTAATGTCATAGGTTTAGGATTTCAGGTATGCCACGCGTGTGCTGACTGGGATGACACGACGACAGGACGCTGATAGGGTAGTAAGGTGGCATGCCACGAGACCTCAACGGCGGTGTCGCTCGAGGACCGAGGGTCTCCGGCAACAGAGAGGCACGGCGGGCCGGAGGAGTGGCGCATCGCGGAGAGGAGGACACAGCGAAGGTGATGACGCGGATGGCTCCCACCGGCAGTGACCACGATGACGGTGGCGAGGGAGAAGGAGGCGGAGCGGCTCAAGTGTCGATTGCGGTGGTGATGCGACGGGTTCCCGAGGATGGCGAGGTGAGCATCACATAGAACACGACGAGGTGAGTCTAGGGGTGAGGTCAACGACAGCGAAGACTTACCAATGATGATGAATCGGGGCGATGAAGTCAGCGCGGCAGGTTGGATTGAATGGCTTCGATCTGGCGAGGTGGTGGTGCACTAGGGATGACGCCCTAGGGCTTCGGGGGAAGGGGATTAGGCGAACCTCGTGACACAGGCGGCGCCTCTATTTATGGGTGGTGGTGACGTGGGGAGCACGTACGTCAAAACGAACTTGGGTGGCGGTGACTAGGCTGACACGCGAAAATGGGCCGCACGCGCGTGGGCGAGCTAGGCCGTAGAAATGTGGGTCAGCGCAGAGCGGCTAGGTCGAGCGGGGGAAACGGTGGGGCAGGTGGGGATTATGGCGCGACAGACCGGTGGGTGGCGGGGATAGGGAATGGGCCGGGCCAAAATTAGCCCAAGGGAATATTAGGAAAAAGAAATGATTTCTACATTTCAGAAATTGGGTTAAATCATATTGAGCTCAAAGAAATACCAAAAAAATTCAAAAAAATCCCAAAAAAAATCTTTGGAACCTGAAGAACTCAAATAAAATAGTTTTCAATTCAATTAAAGTTTAGTTTATTCATATTATTTCATTTTTGAAAATTCAAATTAAGCTTTAATTTATTCAAGAAAATTCAAATGGTTATTTTTATTTTGAAAACTTCAAAAGGACATTAAAATTGGGATGTTACATTTACGCAGTTTTTTAGCATGAAAACCCGCGCTAAGAGTAACTTTTATATATATCGAGAAGGGTCGTGACTCCCTAACAAGAGAGGGTCCCTCATTGAAAATACGTCTGGTTAGGGAATTATGGGGGTGCCCCATAGCGGTCACTGTCCCGGTGTTCAGTGGTTCCTCGTCAAAGCATGTCTAGTGTTGGGACTCGGAATTGGAAAAGCCATGTTGTGACTGTCTCCGTCGCGCACCAAGGACGTGTGTCATGGCCGACATTTTGAGTTGATCATATCTTATGGGTAAAACTATGCAATCTCTGCAGAGTGTTTAATATATTCAAATAGTCACACCTCCGGTTATGGGTATTGTGCAGAAAGCCTCACTTGGTTAGTTTTAATAAAATGTGAACTGAGATATGTTGGCGTAAACATGGTTAGGGTGATGATGTAGGTGGATGAAACCTCATGAGTAGTAATAGGAGGATGAAAATTGGTCATTTGATGAAACGTGCTTACACAAATGAAACATTGGCTTTTTAAGTTAAAAAGGCTAAGTCATAGGTTTGAAAAATAATTACAGTATTTTGGAGAAAAAAAATTATTTTGTGCTAAAATAACCATAAGACCACTCCATTGGTAAGCCTTGCATCTATATAATTGCATTTGTTGTAATGGCTTGCTGAGTACTTTTGTACTTATGATTGCTCATATATGTGGATTCAGTGCCCGAAGATACCAGCTAGTGAACAATTACCTCTACTCGTCGGGAGTTGAAGATGACATCAAGTATTAGATCATTTACCCCAGTCGATTGTCTGTCGGTACATCCTGAGAGTCACTGGGGTTATTTATCCTTTCTCCTGCAAGACTTCATTTGTAATTGGCCTTCCTAGCCCCTGATGTAAGACTTCAGTCATGCAGTCTATTTACATTTATTTACTATCTTTTTATTCCAGCTGGTGAACATTTGCCTCTACCCATCGGGAGTTGAAGATAACGTCAAGTATTAGGTCGTTTACCCCGGTGGATTGTCTGTCGGTATATTCTAAGAGTCACTGTGGTTATTTATCCTTTACCCTACAAGACTTCATTTGTACTTGGCCTTCCCGACACCTGATGTAAGACTTCAGTTATGCGGTCTATTTGCACTTATTTACTATCTTTTTATTCGCACATGTGGATATGATATTCATAGATATTGTAATGTGTGAGCTAGTTACAGATCATAATACTAGTCTGGTATACACAGCAAGTATGGATGCAAATCTAGGCTCAACGGGGCAGAAGGCTTGGGATGGTACTTTAGGCCGTGGGAAACTGGAGGATGGACGGAGGGCGTGTGGGCTTGTAAGTCTTTAACGAGCTATTCGAGCTTGGAATTGGATGCAGACTCAAGCTCGACTCGATTTCCAGTAGAGTCGAGCTCGAATCATGTCTGGCTCGAATAGCTTCTCATGTTTTTTTTTACGGCCTACCTCCGGGTCATTCCTCTTAAAACATTTAGAAAAAAGGCAAATGTTAAAAAGACATCTTTTTCTAACGGTAGAAATTATGGGGTCAGCAGAACAATGTTTCAGGTTTGCATACCATATTATGACATTATCAATCTCACCTTTTTCTATAGGCTTGCCGGCATCTGTATTTTGAAACCTGCCATGGCAAAATTACATAACTTACTGTTCTGGAGAAATTGCAGTGAAGGAAATGTTGCCCGTTCTCACATTGATTACACACTGGCCATCCATTATCGCTAGAAATTATCAATCTCACCTGACCTAGACCCCAAATGCTCGCTTGTGTTGTAAAAAGACATGCATGAAGTTATAGAATCCTTTTCTGGCAACGCAGGAACATGAAACTGAATAAAATTGAGATCAACAAATTATTAGCAACCTCTAAATTCGATGAAACCAATGTCTACATGAACAAATCTACAAATTATGCTTCATTACAAATGAATCACAACACCCTATAGTGAAATAATCTCAAAACAATGAAACTTACTTCTTTCCAGAATCGGAGTCCAAAATACACATTGCTCATGTAGTCACGTCACAGTCATGAGTACAAAACTTTTTATTAGCATAGCACCACGAAAAAGGTGGTGATCCTATGCACTAGACTTATTTGCAGCTCCATCAGCCACTTCCATCACTGTTCAAAGCAATAACAGATCATAATTTACAGAATAAGTTAGCATGGCTAATAGTGTAGGCGAAAAGAATGGTTCGGCGTCCCTCGCTCTGATACAAGGAACTGGAAAAAAAAAATTACATTCTACATCACATACAACGATTTGAACTCAATCTTCCTCCTCGATGATAGATGTGAAACCGAAGGGTACAAACTTGTACCCATCACCCTCATAAAACTTGCCCTGGAACTCCACCCAATGGAGCCTTAAGGCATGGAGGAATGCGCTTAGGGTCTCCATCACGAGCAAGACGCCAATAGTGGCAAAGATAAAGATGATTACTCCAACGACAAGGATGATAATGTTGTTGTAACTGCAGAGGGGACACAACACATTTGAGAGAGAGAGAGAGAGGGAGAGAGAGAGAGCAGTAGAGTAGAGAGCAGCTTACCCCCACGCCAGAACAAGAACTTTTTCATAGAAGACACTGGACAGCTCCGAGTGTGCAAGACTGCACCAATAAGAACATCAATTGATTGTCAATGTCTGCCTAGTGAGAAGGTTGACTTATTCGCGGTGATGTATAATATTAAGTACAGCAGTACCTGAGAGCCCAAAGACGAAGGTAAGAGGCGGTATTTGAGACTGCACCGAGCACAAACTCAATCGTGTGGATCATCTGGTGAACAAAAACTTCACTGAACTCAAACTCCTCATGGTGTGAATCTTCATGTTCTTCCAATTCCGTCACTGATTCATCTATGGCCTGAAGCATTGTGTACTGCTGTCCTTGGTGCCTCTGATGAAGCCAAAAACAAAAGGTCAGCTTGTGGGTATAGAAATGTTGGAAGCTAGCGAAGGAATTCACAAGTACACAAACACATACCTGCTCATGTTGCTTCTTCAAGAGCAATGGCTTCGGAATAAGCATCCAAGGTACAGACACCAGAGCAAGCAGAAGTAGAACAAGCTATAAGAAAACAAGAAATGTTAGAATAGTCCACATGTGTACTACACAGAATCAACATATAGCAGCAAAAATGAATATGACCAAACCTGCACTATTTTCTGCCCAGGAAATAGCTGGTTCTCTCCAAGATCATCTGTTGGACTGAGGAACATATATATCATTACATGGTATAGGTCAGCTGTTGAGCCCGTGCACCACTTAATAATGATGAGGAGTGACAGGTAACCAAATAAGCTGTTCAAGAAGATCAGCTGAGGAATAAACTGGTACCTGTTGCATAATTACACAAGAGCTGAATGAGCATGGTCAACTGTTTTAAGTACAATCTTAGTTTGGTAATAGAAAGGAACTCTGTTTCATTCATAACATCCATCGTAGCTCAACTGAATTGAGTCACGATATTCCTGAGAAAGAGATCAACTTACCAAACATTCAGATAATTTCTGAAAAACTTCGCATTAAAGTAACTCATCACAATTCCAAGGTTCATTTGTGCAACTCCAAGAAGAATTGACATTTTCATCTTTAGAGAGTTGAGAAACGGCAGTTCACTACGGCTACCATGCCATACAGGATCCACACCAAATGGGTATGTTGGCCTCACCTTAAGTAAACCTTCAGTAGTAGCATCTCTACAAACAAAACAAGGAGGGAAAAAGGCAAAATTAGTTTTTAAAAGACATCAAGTTGGGAGCATAAATTTAGCAGATTAAGTTCCTTACCCGCAAGAAGGGTCACGGCATGCATAGGCAGATTTACCAAAGAGCTCAAATGGAACTGAGAAGAATTCATTGTATATCAATCCAGTGTAAATTGAAAAAAGTGACATCATCAAAATTACATAGCGCCCACCAAACATCATATCCATTATGTCATCGAGCTTCTGAAAGCCAGAAGCAAAGTTATTTGAAACTAGGTTCTGGAGAAAGCATCGTTTACTGAGTGAAAATCAAGGGATAATGGAATGCCAATGCCTCCACTTAATCTTGGCGATTAACGATATTAAATCCCCTAGAATAAGTTCAACAAGGTTACAGTGAC
Source organism: Hsuehochloa calcarea (assembly GCA_036346395.1). NCBI lineage: Eukaryota > Viridiplantae > Streptophyta > Magnoliopsida > Poales > Poaceae > Hsuehochloa > Hsuehochloa calcarea. Next base: position 15,879,296 of record CM070608.1, read on the forward strand.
GGTAACATAATACATATATAAGAACAAAATTATAACGAATGCTGTTGACAAAACCTGTGAAGCTAGCTTCTTCTCTCGGATAACGAGGAATAGTGTTGCAAGTAGTAAACAAATTCCATGACCCCAATCTCCAAACATGACAGAAAATAAGAAGGGAAATGTTACAATAGTAAATACACCAGGATTTGCTTCTTGATACTTGGCAAAACTGCGTCAGATTTTAATATAAAGTTAGTACACATCCAAATTGAAGTACATATAATCTGAATCCTAAATGCTATCATATCCAAATTAAAGGATACCATGAACCTCAGCAGTTCTTTTTTGCAGAAAGAAGGGAATTCTTTTAATCCTGTTTGAAGGTAAATATCTCTTCAAATTATCATAACTATAAGATAAGCAGAACTTGTTTGAATTTAAACTTAAAGTCACAACTCAACCCGTATTGATAATTTCAAGAAACAAAATTGCTTGATCTTTCTTGAATCATTGGTTCTAGCCAAGCGGCAAAACAACTACATTAAAATCTCACAGCACAAGATCTCAAAAATGCTTGAATCAGAGCACCAAATTGAAAAATCCCCAAAGATAGAGGCACCAAAACAAATCAAATGAGAGTAGAAACATAGAAATTTCGCCAAATCTCAGGTTTGATTTATGTTGGGATTCCTTGATTTGGGGGAGCAGAGAGAAAGAGAGTACACCACCACCGCGTTTCTGATATGGGGAGCCAAGTGTTTTTGTCCATGGGAGCTGTGGAACAAGATATGGGGACCGCGGGGAGCATCGCTATTCGCGGTTCACAGCCCGAAAGAGCACACCGCCACCGTGTTTCTGAACTAGTCGTGTAGCAGCACCGCCGTTGTTGCCTTTTTTGGCCTGGCTGCCAACGCTCATCTTAAGTCACAACTCGCCATCTTCTCTGATCAAACCTTGGAGCACGCCATTGCTGTGCCTGCTCTGTGTGGCTGCAGCGCAATGCCGAGCAGTGCCACAAGGCTGCCGTCGTGAGTCACAGCAGGTAGCACATCAGTGTGGACTGTGGAGAGGAGAGGGAAGATGGCTTGGGTTGACTGTTGAGATGAACGAGGAGAGGGGAAGATGACAGTGGAAGAAGGATAGTCATTGATACATCACTGTCCATGTCATCTGCCACCGTGGCAAAACCGCATGCAAAACCGCCTTAGGGGGCTATTTGCTCTGGTTTGGTAAGTTCAGGGGGTAAAATACATGGTTTTATAGTTAGGGGGCTAAGTAGACGAACCATACAACTGCAGGAGGTAAAATATACATTTTCGGTTTTCCTATATTAAATACTGCACATAGCACAAAAAGTAGTTCAAGAAATTATATAACTTACCGTAAGCATTATGGGACATCTAACAAAGAAATGTTTTTGTAGAGAAAAAGGAGCAAAAGGACAAGAAAAAATTATTTAGGATGGTTTCCGAATGTTTACTGTGAATTTATCATGAAATAAACACAGTAGGCACGGTTTGGAGTGATAAAACATGGGGAAAGGGAAGTAAGCCCCTCGCATAAACAACAACGTTGCTACATAAATACATCACACCTCTATACCATTAAAAAATGCACAAACAAAAAATAAAGGCAACAATCAAGCATCCCAATTATGGAATACTTCTGGAACTTACCCATAGGCATCAACAATCTCCTGAAATGCCGAAGTAAATTTATTTGTCCGGAAATAAGTTGGAGGAGATTCTTGTGTATTGAGCACTTGGAAAATGGAACCAACTTGTGATTTGGTATCAATAGTAGCACGCTGAAGTGCATCCTGGGTCTGCAACAAAACATAAACTTTAAATCATATGGACAAAAAGGAGACCAATGAAAACCACAAAGAAGCCAGAAAAACAACAATGGCCACCAGGATAAGAGTGCATCTGGTTACCTGACTAGTTGCAAAAACTGGACTCCATCCCTCAGCAACTAAGCATTTCTTTGTCACATCAAAACTCAACATGTTTAAGGTGTGGTAAATAGCTTTTTCCTTCTTTACCTGGAACATTTGTACGTCAATCACAAGTGAACTTGAATGCAAGGAAAATAAAAGATATTCCAGTTAAACCTTTTCAAAATAGTATGGAACTATGGACTTCCAATTTGTTGGACAGGAAAATTTACCAAAAATACATCTTAGGTAATACAAGCTTACCAGGTTGTTCCATTGTTCAAACTCAGAGGAAATATTTTTAAGTATGCTGTCCCGATGAGCTAATCCTATTTCAATAGTTGCCTTCAACTCTGATATTTTTCCAGATACCTACACAGTTGAAAATATTTCAGAACAAACAATCCAGATGTTTTGAAAATGCACAGCTAGAGACAGCAAGGAGTCAATTTCATTAGTAATCAACAAGAATGACTGTATTGTTGGAATGAATGACTGTATTGTTGGAATGGACCCTTATCTATTCCAATGGGCTTAAAGGCCAATATATACAAGTTACATGTGTACAAGTCATATCTAACACCTCCTCAAACTCATGGTGTATCAACAACACTGAGTTTCGAGAAATACAAGATGTGCTGAGCTCTACCCTGTGTCTTAGTGAAAAAATCTACTAACTGAATTTTCAAAGGCACACACTGAAGAGCAATAACTTGGTCCTGCACTTGCGATCTCATGAACAAAGGTGAGTATACTGGGAGGCTCAAGAGTAGAGACGCTCTATAGGACTGACACCCTTGAGAGCAGTGGAAGGCTGCATATTGATGAGATATGCAGCCGTAGAAACAGCCTGAGCTCAGAACTGTGGTGGAACATGAGAGGTAAGAAGAAGAGTGCGGGCAGTCTCAATCAGATGACGATGTTTGTGCTCAGCAACCCCATTCTGAGCATGAGCACCAGGACACGAAAACTGGTAAAGAGTGCCCTGCTCAGAAAGAAACTTTTGAAAAGCGCCAGAACATTACTCGCCAGTAGAATCACAGCAAAAAGTACAAATGGCAGAATCAAACTGAGTACGAACCATCGTTGCAAAGCTACGATAGATCGCAAGCCCGACCACGATTAGACATAGGAAAATCCATGTAAAACGGGAATAATCATCAATGAAGATAACATAAGATTTATACGCCTTTAGAGATAATAGGTGCAGGTCCCCATACATCTGAATGAACTAAGTTAAAAGGACGAGAAGACAAGGACTCACTAGAATGATAAGGAAGTTGTAGCTGCTTGCCCAGCTTACAACCCTGACAAAACATGGTCGTGTCAACAATAACACGTCCAAGAACACCCTGACGAACTAATGAAGAAAGGTGAGACCCACACAAGTGGCATAAACGGTGATGCCACTGCGCAAAGACACTAGAGTGGCAGCAGTGGCGGTGGAAGTAGACGTAGAGGTGACAGGAGCAACTGAAGTGGACGGAAGGTGGAGGAATCAAGGATGTAGAGGCCTGACGATCCCTATGGCGCTGGTCAGTTCCAAATACCGGTGTGAGAGTCAAAACCAACCCTACAGCCGAGATCGGTGAGCTGACCCACCGAGAGAAGCTGCATGGTAAGCTGGGGAACATAGGAAAAAGCTGGAACAGAAAAGTCAGTGGAAAAAAGAGTGCCCTGACAGCTGATAGACAGAGAAGTGCCATCAGCTGTCTGAACAGATATGGGAAAAACAGGAGGTCCTACTGAAGTGAGAGATGTGGAGTCCGGTGTCATGTGGAAAGAGACACCAAAATCTAGAACCCAAGAGGTACCTAGAGGAGACGTCTGAGCTAGACTGGTAAAACTCTTTGAGTGTGAGATAGGCGCTAAAGTAGAGACTGAGCTGAATGCCGCAGAACCACCTGGCCGAGAAGGTCTGACGTCTTTGGTGCGTCCTCTAGTCGAGGAAGGGCCTCCCTACCCTCCCTTGGAGCGTGGACCTCCACGTGCCTTGTTCTGCTTTTTTCGCACCGCACAACACTGATAGTCGTATCTATCATGTATAAGATCAACAATCTCATCCAACATAAAAGACCATAACGAACAGAAAAAATCAAAACCAATAATTGTCTAGCATGAAATTATTTCGAGCTACTGAAAACAATCAATTCTTCTTCAGAAGAAAATATGTTAAACAGCTTGTGTTTTGGAGAGAGAAGACGTAAATCAACGTCTCGCAGAACCACTGCAAAAGGTCAGAATGGGACAATAAGCATAAGGTGATGTATAATATGTGCACAAGAGCATCCATAAAAGATATGTACTGTATGAAATCCATGTCATCACATGCATATCTATGGCATAGTATTCACGCCAAATATGTAAGTTATTTCTACAGGTACAAACTTGTGGGGGTTTCAAGCAGTGCCTGTAAAAGAACTAATACACACAGAAGAGTTTAAGAACACCAACAAAGATTAAAGAACACCGTACTGGGATACTGTAAATACACACAGAAGAGCTTAAGAACACCAACAAAGATTAAAGAACACCGTACTGGGATACTGTAAACACCAACCTCCTGAAGAGTCTGCAATTGTTTAGCTAGGTCTTCTGGAAATGGATAACGGTTGGCACCAAAAGCGTCACAAATTTTCACAATCTTGGATTTTGCTCTCTCCCCAGAGTAGAATATAACAAATGCATTTTTTATGACCTGTCGATATAATACGAGTATAATTGTTCATAATTGAAAGAACAACAAAACTAGAGGGAAAAAACATGATGACAATCAAAAGCAGCTTTAAGCTAACAGACGAACACTGAACATCATTGCTCCAGAAAATAATAATTTCTGAAACCACAATTTACAGAACAGGGTGTCTAAGCTTGTTTTGATATGTTATATACTATGCTGATTAGGTGCATTTTCATTCATCTGAAATGAGGAATTTCGTCTTCAATACAGAAATAAAAAAGGGAACCAGCATCATGCCAAATAATTTATAAGTAATCCCTAAACGTTCTGCGAAAGAAGATTGAGTACATAGGAAAATGGTAACCTTCTCTCCAGATAGTGGATCGGTGACAGGTTCATCGACGGGTTCTTGTCTAAGGAACATGTTGCCTCTGGTGGCACGGAAAAGTATATGTTCAAAGGCCATAGCCTTTTCCTTTGGCACAAGACCATTCAGGGAACCAAGCTTCACTTGTTTTGATGGATCTGTCAACATTTCCTGAAATAAGAAAAAAGAACATGTCAAGAAAGGAAACATGAAGATAAGCTGGAAAACAAGGAAAGATATTTAAAATATTGCTTTCTACAATTATGGTTCACACCTGCTGCAATAAAGGACTCTCAAGAGAAGAATCTACAGATTGATCTGCTGCCATTTCCCTCTGTTGCTCTGCTGCGCTTCTTTGAGTTGAATAGAAAAATTCACCAGCCTGAAAGAAAATACAATCAGTGAAGAACAATATTATATATAACCTTTCTTCCTTCTTAATACATAGATACGCAGCTCTCCTGTGTACTCTTGAAAAACATAGCAATGTATAGTAGTGCTTAGATTTGCTCTTTCAATTATAAAAGGCAGTTAGATATATAAGTGTTAAGGGTATTTCTGGTATTGTACTCTAGTCTAGGGTTTTAGGTGTGTCCCTTGAGCTCTTGTACTATATATTTGCCCTTTGGCTTAACAAAAAGTACCGAGTGGTCCAAGAACCATATAGTTTACTTGAGCATATTGGAGCTGGTAGATGAATTGACTCAATTAATCAGAGTATGCTTAACTATGTATATTGTGCAAAGGAAAGGTAGAAACAGAACTTCAGGTGCTATGTAGCTTAGTTCAAGTCAGGTTGAAACCATCCTTCATCTCAAACATGCATCAAGTTTCTCTCATTTTGTAGCTTGGACGAGATACTAACAAATGCAATGAAAAGTGAACAAGGTACAGGCCTAGGTGCTCAGGCCAGGCGCAGTGAGGTGAAGAAAAAAAAGCCTTGGATTGCCCATAGTCACCAGAAACCAGGGTTGAGGAACGGGGTCACAGGTGGCTAAAAATGTGAACGGGGTCAATCTCTCTCCTCCTATTTACTGCTCTCACCCTCTCAGCCCTCCTAGAGCACGTGCTCTCTTTATCTTCTTCCTCACCACGAATCAACGTTGCTTCTCCTCTCTCCCCCTCCATGAGAGCTCTGCTTGTGCTCTTCGTATCTTCCTCCTCTAGTCTCCTACTACCGTCCGAGATGATTGGCCCAAGCAGCTCTTCCACCTCTCTTCCTCCTCCATCTTCCCTCTCCCCTCCTCTCGTCTCTCACCATTCTCACTGTGTGGCCCAGCGGTGTCCCGGCGACAAACCAGATCGCCGGTGACCCGTGATTCAGGACGCCGATCCCGGATCATGGATCATGGGAGCGACCCGCGATCCCGGTGACTATGGGATTGCCTCAGGGAACACACAGTGAGGCAAAAAAAAGCCCTTGGACTGCACAAGGCAGCACATCACCCACAGGGAGGTGCACTGCACACCTTTAGCAGCAAGGCGCATTGGCATTCAGGAGCTCGCCTCTCATCACAGTCTCACAGAGGAAGTTGACATAGAAAATAGGGTACAAAATGAGAACGAAAAACAATTGGACCATGGGCCAAACTAATCTCAGTAAGATCCTAGGGTGCTCCTAACTTGCAGATTTAGGACTCTAGGGTAGGGTAGTAGGGTTATGCTCAAACCCAACAGCCATCATCACCATTAACAAAAGAAAAGAAGAGAACTTTCTTCCAAAGTTTTTGATGGACTGATTTTGGGAGAGGGTAGCTGGGGTAGGAATTGGAGAAATAGCAATAGATTAGTAGGGAGGCAGCAAGAAGAAAGAGCAAGTAGCCTTCGGCAGGAAGACAGGGAGGAGATGTGGGAGAGATAGATACTTGACTAATTCCTTGCCTCCTTAAAAGAGATAACTTAGGCTGACTTATATAGAGGCCAACCTTGCCTAACAATCCATATCTAATCATATATCTAAGAAATAGGAAACTAATCATTTGATAACAAACCAACTAACAAGGAAATCACTCCTAATTTTAAGGGATAGACTAGGGGCGGCTGGTGCACCATGCATGTGGCCTATGGGCTACGGCCATGAGCCCATGACAAAGTTTCATTAAAAGTTATAAGGGATGTTCACTTCTTTTATTCAATTTTAATTGTTTTCATCTAAATAATATGGAGATGTTTTTGTTTAGAGAAAACTGCATCAGTGATACCTGCACTTTTTATTCTTTGCTGATCTCCACCTGAGATTTGAAAAGGTACTGAATTTAAAGTCAAAGTACAACAAAACTGAAAGTAATGGTGGTGAAAATTGTCACATTTTCAAGTACACCTGAAAATTTGCAAAAACTAGAGAGTGGTATGAGCTACACAATTTTATATTTTCTTTATGGAACTAATATTTTATGGGCAAGCTTTTTCTGTTTGGCACCATACTCCTCAGGGAAATTTTAGGACCTAGCTATCGTCAATGCATAAGAAGAAAAAGAGAGAGCACCAAATGGCAATTAAGTAATGATACTTTAAGATTGAATCATACCTTTTGTAGAACAACATTGTACTCCACCAGCTCATTGTAAGTCCTCTGCAGCTTTTCATTATTTGCATTAACTTCAATCAGCTCAGCTTCTAATTCACCAAGTTTTACCTATTAGTTGACAATATTAAACAAAATTCTACATTTACAATTTGTACATGATAATCGATAAGGGTGTCATTTTTTCAACCAAATACCTCTAGGTCATCAATTTTCAAAGGAGTTCCTGGTAAATGTATTGGAGATGTCGATATGTCAGCTTTCAACATTTGTCCCTTAAAAAACCGCAAGTAGTATTGGAGATGTCGATATGTCAGCTTTCAACATTTGTCCCTTAAAAAACCGCAACTTGCGAGCCATTTCACCACACCTCTTGATCTGCACAAGGTGTAAACATAAGCAGAGCAATATGATAAATATTTGCAGATTATCATGCACTATTAAATATGATTATGATTTGTGGCATCGAGTAAAAGAGTTGGTGCTCTCCCAAGAGACTAATCTAAACAATGCAGAGAAGCAGAGGGGGCACTACATGAATAGTGCCTAATGAGGCGCACTAAATAAATAGAGTACCCTGTGTGTAGGTTAATAAACGCAAATAGTGGAAACTTCAGGAACCTAATATTGCAGTTCCATAAGAAACTGAATCAATGACAGAAGTCGATTACAAAATATTATGGGATCTAGTCTCTTTCCATTGTTTGCTTAAAGTAAGGCTTTCCTAACAGCTAGGTTAACACTAATAGAATACAAGCTCAATCAAAGGTCAAAGAACTGCTCCTCATATAAGCCAGCCAGGTATAAGACCATAAAACATAGCATGACATCACAAGAAGACAGCATTAAAACAACAGGGTACCTGGGCAGCATAAGTCCGTTGGAATGGGCTCTTGTCTGCATTAAGCTGAAACAACAAATATTTTGTCAGGTTGACCTGAACTAAATCAACATAGACCAAGGAAATGGTGTGACCTTACGGCAGCTACAAATCACCTATCTCCACGAGTTACAGGCTCTATTGGAAGCAAATTTCATGCTAAACTAAGTTTATCAGAGATTGTTTAATATCAGGATGATAATTGATAGTGCTACAGCCCAAAGTTCTATGGCAGTTGTTGTAGAAACATGCTGCAAAGCATTATCTAAAAATTTAAATGTTTTTGAGTTCTACGTTTATCATCAGGACCTAAAAAAGCAGGCAATTATTAACTTGAAAGTCATGTATGCTCCTATTGATCTTTTGGAAAGGGCATTTTGATATTAATCCCTAGCATTGTGTCATAGCATATATATTGCAGCAGCTAAGGTTGCATCAACCAAGGGAGAACAACACATGAACACATTACATAAGCTTAACAGTTCTACATCAATCCAGAATTTTTATAAAAGAAGTCATAGCAAGTTATTTTCGGCGTTTCTTACTATTAATCTTCCATGTTTCGATTTACCATTTCCAACAGGGAAATGTTCCCATTTTAATTTTTTGCCAACACATTCTTTTCAGCAGCAACAACTTTCCTACACACCTACACCTGCTGCAACATCGTTTTAGCTATTTCGGCAATTTCTCTAGTTGAACCGTGTTATCTGCTATTTTTAGCTCATCAGAGGCCATCCTATCATTAGCATCAGCATCGCGTATACCCAGGTACCAGCTTCATATCACCTACACTAACTAACATCAAGCTACTATGAAACTCGGACCTTACTTCACAATTTGCATCCATCAATCTACCAGCCTCGGACCTCGTGCATCACAGTGCGCAATTACCCACGCAAGCATCCCCATTAGGCGATTGTTACAGAGCGGAAACCCAAAACCCTAGGGATCCACCTCAGATCCGCACGCGAGCTAGCTTTGGCAAAAGGAGGAAACACCACGCCGCAACCCTAGATATTCCCCACTCGATAAAACGGAACGGAGGGGCCAAATGGATCGAAATCGAAGCGAGAGCACGTAGCCACGTACGTCTTTGAACTGGAGGAGGCCGAGGTCCCCGAGGTAGGAGACGGCGAGGTGCGCGGACTCGGCGGGGATAATGACCTGCACCAGCTGCATCTTCTCCGACCGCATCAGATCCATCGCCGGGCAGCACCCGCCGCCGCCGCCGTGCGACATCGCGGGCCCACCCGATCGGCGACCCTGCGGGTAGGGTTTGGGGGTGGTGCTTCGGGTGCGCGCGCACTTGCTCCGTCGGGCGGGTCAGCGCGGCGCACGGGTGTCTCGGGGGGCGATCCACGGGGTGGCGTGGTGATGGGTTCGGAGGGAGGAGGCGGAGAGGTGGAAAGCAAGTAGTTCTCGGCGCACGAGCGATTTCGTGAGACATTCGAATTGGCGACAGGGGCTGGTATTGGCGACAGGGGTTCAGAAGTCTTTAGAGTTTTCTGCGTCAATTCAAATAGCAATAGAAATTTCTAATTTTTTTAATATTAAAATTAAAAAAAACTGCCGTTTCAATTGATGGCGATAGATCTGTACGTCTCTGTTGTCATTCCAAATTGTGATACAATCTCTCCTATAAAAGACCCTTCAAACCCTAAAATTCAGAGAAAACTCAATTTTATTCATAAAAAAAGGAAAGAAAGCAGAGGAGCAAAGATAAGGAGAGGATGAGAGAAGCTAGCGAAGTGTTGCTCGTCCGGTCGCTCACCTTTTAGGTAATTTTTTTAATCGAATAGATTACATAGTTTTAGATGTACAATTACGTAGCTCGGTATTGTAACACCCCGAAAACTCCTAAATGCAAAAATATAGAATTTTTAAAACTTTTTATATGATTATCTATTTCCATCATTTTTGTATGCATGCTTGGAGTCTGATTTGTGTTTTCTTTTGTCAATACCAGTCCCGAGAAAGAGAAACCCTAATTACATAAACCCTGAAAGTATAAATTGTAATAGGCAAAGTTAAACTTAAAAGAATTGACGCTTTAAAATATTAAATGGAAACCCTAACATCCGAAACATGTTCAAAGCACAATCCTCTAAATAATTAATCACCATGTGTGAATGTCTTAGCAAAATACTAGAATTTCATAAATCATCATTGTCTTGTTTATTTTCCTTTTTCAAAACTCTTTTCCCTCTTCCTATTTCCTTTCTGTTTTCCTTGCTACTGCTGGTTGGGCTATGCCATATTGAGTCCATGTTCTCTCTTTTCTTATGCAGGGCACGCGTCTGCCCAACCCAGCGCCGCCCTGTGGCTAGTGCATGTGTAGCATCCTAAACTTTGGTTTGTGTTTCAAATGTATAAAAATTTGAGCTTTTTCAAAAACTTTTGTTAAAACTCATAAGTGGCTTTAAAATTTAAATTTTTGACTTGAATTCAAGTTTCTATTAAATTTCAAGAAAATGTGAGTATAAAAATCTCTTGAAATAATTTTTTCAAATACTAGTTTAGTTATAATGGATTAATATAATTTTTCACAAATTTTTAGAAGTTCAAATCACCTCATAAAAATCCTAACCTAGTTGATAGAGCTGATTTCAAAAAGAATTTATTTCTGGCAAATGGAAAATGAACAGTGGACAAAACAATTTTTCATACGTTCTATATGACCCTGAGAACACTCACAAGAATTTTCATAATTTTTAGAATTTTATTTATATTTCTAATAGCCTAGTCAAACTAGTTTAAATTCGGTCAAATCTAAATCCAAAATTCCAAATCGGCCGGACTGGGATTTACTGTTCCGACCCGAACCACTCCAACCCGACTCGACTCGACCATGCCCCATCACGCCGCACCACACCAGACTCGGGCTCAAGCCACTCGCCGCGCCGCTTCCCGCTTGATCGGCGACGAGCGAGGCCCGCTGTCGGGCCGTTGTCATCTCGCCGCTCAAGCCCGTGATCTTTGGCGCTCGCGCATCGTGCCACGCGATCTGCCGTGCCACCTCCGCTTCCCGACTACTCTCGAAGGATCGCTCGGGTTTTATGAACTTGATAAGTCGATCCAATCGTCCTCTCTCGTACTCTCTCGGCTGCTATCACCTCTTCTTTTTTCGAGCGCGGTTCGCCGCCGCCACTTCAATTCCGGCCACCTCCGACTTCCTCCGTCGCATTAAACTTGGGCACCTCGTTCCTAGAGCAAAGGCGGTCCCGAGGCGCACCTTCCCGAAGCTTCTCGATGCCTATGGCGACTTCTCCACATGAGTCGAGCCTTCTTCTCCGCCTGCGGTCGTCGCCAACTCGCCATCGGCATCCTCGAAGACATGCGTCGCTGTCACCAACTTTGTGAGGTTCGTGCACCTGGAGATACCACTCCCGAGCCCGGAGCGTCGCTGCTTCGTCAGATCCTCTACACGGCCGCGTCGCCGCGTACGAGAGCTCTGGTGAACCGCCAGCTGGTTAGAGGATTGCGTAAATCGAGAAGTATGTTTTCTAGTTTGAGGACACGTATTTCTTTGAGGCTTGAATCGGAGTTACGTTTTATAAAACGAAGACGTATTCCAAGAGTACGCCTTCGACGTCACCTTAGCCGAGGCTGGGTCAAAGTTGACCCAGTCAACGCCCTCGTCGGGTCCCACTGGTCAGTGACCGTGGCTAGGTGGCTGCGCGTGTAAAAAGTATTTGATACCTTTAGAAATTCTGAAATGATTTACTTTTACACTAAAAATTCAATTAAACTTAAAAATTCATAACTGATTCTTTATAACTCCAAATTGAATGAAATCAATTTTGTTGATTTTTATTTTTAGTGTACTTTTTACTAAAATAGGTTTCAAGTATGCTTTTGTTCTAGAAAAATATGGAATTAAGATGATATCTAAAAGGAATTGTTTTTACATTAGAAAACGATTTAAACTTCAAAAATTCATAAGTAATTAATCTTAACTCCAAATAAAGTGAAAATAATTTTGTTAATTCTCATTTTTTTCTATACTTTACCTTGGAATAAGTTTGATTTATGTTGCTATTTCAGAAAATGTTGGTGATTAATTTAATTGTGCAATTATGCCTTTAACTTGTTAAATTCCTATAAATTCATTTTGGACAAAAACAAATTCACCTGAAATCCTTGCAAAATCTTACTCTACCTACTGTGTATGCATGATTGGATGAAGTTGAGTTTTGGTTATTTTGTTGTTATTCATTCTTATTCGTTATTTTGCTTGATCGATAGATTTTGACAATTCAGGTACTTACGAGAGTGATCCTCGGCAGCAAATAGATTATCTACAGCCAGGCAAGCAGTCTTCCTTTGATGCATGTTGATACATGTAAATAGTTGGAAAAACTAAAAATGCAAACAAAAAGGATTTAGATTTGGACACATGAACGATGGTGTGATTTTTGGGTGTGTGATTGTGTGCTCAAATCAACAAGGATCGAACATCTTGTCCCACTGAACTAGGCATTCTCGCGTGCAACCACATGAGAGGGATATGAGACCTCTCTTGGCGTGTGTTAGCTCTGAGTCGCAGGAGGTTGTGTATGTTGTGTGAAAAAGGAAATGATATGTGTGTTGGGTGTGCGGGGGTGGAGTTCCCGGTAGGTCCCCCACACCGAGGGGTATTGTAGTTGTCCGAGGCTTTTCCCCGAGAGGTAGTTGACTGAGGCTTTACAATGACTCTGACACAACGTATGGGTTTCTATCCATACGGGTGACTTATAATTAATACACAATATTAGAAAATATCTCGTAGGACTTAGCCTGGCCGACATACCTAAGGAAGTGTGCTCTATAGCTTTGTAAAAAGGCGGTCTGACATGTGGGTAAAGTTGTACACCCCTGCAGGTTTTTGAACTATTCAAATAGCCACATTCTTGGTTATGGACACGCTTGGGGAGGTCTTTCAAGAGTTAGACTATAACATTTTGATAAAATTTGAGATTGGGTGGTACGAATGGGTAATTCGTGCTATTGATATGGTGGTTGTGGGAGTCATCTCTAGGATGTTAATTCTGCTTATAATTGTTGCCCCACTGATATTTGAACAAATAAAAACTACTTTAACAAGTTGCTTTCAATCTATGACATTATTGTAAATTAAATGTAGCTTTACGCTAAAAATAAACTATGTGACCATCTCTATTGAATTAAGCTTGCATGTAGCTATGTACAAGTTTGTTAATCGTAAGTCTTGTGGGTACGTTTTTGTATTCAACTGCATTGTTTATTTGCTGCAGAGGAGGTTGACCCCCAAGGGGTTAACGAGTGTGAGGTTGACTACAATCTCGACGACTAAGCTTGGACGTTTTTGGTCGGTTGCCTTGTGGGTAATGGCAGCCGGTTGACTTTTGTTTTCTGCCATCTTATGGCATATGTTTTTCGCTGCAAACTCTACCTTTTGTATGAAATAATTGTGTATGGGTTACGTTGTAAAATTATGAAAACCAGGTAATGTAATGACTTGTGTATGAAGTTGATGCTTATTTTTGTAAGGTGTATGTGTACTGCTGTTCTGGGAAGTACATATACACCGAGAGCGAAGAAATTTGATTTGTGATGCTAGGACCAACGGAAAGGTTAAGCATTACAAATTAAATCGTCCGGCAGCTCTCACAAAAGTTGGTATCAGAGCCATACTGACCGTTAAAACCCTTAGTTTGGTCGTCATGAAAATATTTGAAAAACTTAGTTTCTAAATATCAAATCTTTAATAAAACTTAAGTGAGTTCTCAATTTTTACTCCTTGCCTATCCTAGCTTCTTGATCTCACATGATTCTGATTTGAATGTTCAAAAGATGTTTTCCCTCCCTCGTCTCTTTTTGAAAGCTAGAATATACGTTTCAATTCAAGATTTAGGGGTTCAGTGAATATGTTACTTTGTGAAGTCTAGTGTAAAGGTACCCCTAGCTTACCCCGCTAATGCGACAAATTTTGGTTTTGTGTTGAATTTTATGTCTTCATGTTTTTGTTGCAAGTTGATTATGGTAAAAGAATGGTATGTGGTTATGGCAGGGTAATATCGTTTTTTTCGTTAGTAGATTGTTCCTTCAGTTGCTGTCTTTTGCATCTACTGAATGGGTGATGTTGCTAACACTATTTGCTAGAATAGGATGGCTGGACGAACCCACAGTGGGCAAGGTCTGCAAGGTGGCCAGGATGAGGAACTTCCACCTCCACCTACCATGGCTCAGGTTCTTGCTCAGATCGAGCAGAACCGAATGGATCATACGCGGATCCTCGAGACCATTTCCCGGAACACTTTTGTTCCGTCAGGCTCCTCTGGATCAGGAGGAGGTGGACACCAGCCACGGGGAGGACTCTCAGAGTTCCTTCGCACTCAGCCACCGACCTTCTCGCGATCTGAAGACCCGCTTGATGCAGACGACTGGCTACGTTTGGTTGATCGGAAGCTCAGCATTGCTCAATGTCCGGATCATAAGAAGACGCTCCTTGCTTCTCATCGGCTGGAGGAGGCAGCGCTTTCCTGGTGGGAGAACTTCCTCGCCATGCAGGCATGCAGCCCTCAGACCGAGCCGTCACCTGGGAGGAGTTTCGTACTGCCTTTCGACGGGCTCATGTTCTTGTTGGGCTAATGAGGCTGAAGAAGAAGGAGTTTCTGTCGCCCACACAAGGGCGTAAATCGGTGACATAGTATTTATACGAGTTTAATCACGTGGTTCAGTATGCTCCAGAAGATGTGCCCACTGACGCCGCCAAGCAGGAAAAGTTCATGGATGGGTTGTCCGAGGAGCTGCATGACAAGCTATCTATCGTTGACTTCCCCAATTTTCAGACATTGGTTGATAAAGCCATTGTTGCTGAGTACAAGAGGAAAGCAATCCCACAAGCGTAAGTGGGAGGCACAAAGATCATCAGGGAGCAGCCATCCCCATCCCTACTTCGGGCAAGTTCCGATGCCCCGTCCTCAGGTTCCACCACCACCGAGGCCACCGACGTTTGTACCTCGCCCTTCGCAGGCCATGTTTCAACCACGTGCACCTGCGGGACAGCAAGGAGGCCTCCACAATCCAACCGCCGAGGTCGTTTGTTTTTATTGTCATAACAAGGGACACTACGCTAACACCTACCCCGTGAAGGCAGAAGCAGCCACTCGCCCTAATTAGGGGCAAGGACAAGGGCGTGGTCATCCTCCAACTAAAAAGGTGGCCCAACCATTCCAGAAGACTGCCCACGGTCAAGTCAACCATATCTCGACCGACAATGTAGTTAGGTGATTAATTGCCTTATCAATATCTTAACGCGGATTACTGTGTAGATCCGGGTTTAATTATCGCTGGGATTCACTACCGTGCGGGCTTGTGAACATAAAACCTGGAATATTAAATACTATGAGTTTTGCGTTGGGACACTGACGCACGGGCCTAAGCACATTAAGTGTGCGGTGAACTTCGGTCCATAGATCAGGTTCTGTGCTTGTAGTCGTCAGTCTATGCACTATTTGCGAAAGCTAAGCCTATGACACGAGTGCCCCATTTGTTAGTAGTAATTTCCCTTTAGAAAAATAAATGAAAAGAAAATGCATGGGGCCCATCTGTCATACACTGAAGCATTTGGTTAGAAAAAGAAAAGGGTGCGGGTCCCACCTATCAGTGAGAGAGACTCTCTCTCTCTCTTTTCTTTTTCAAGAATTAATTTGGAGTTCCAACTTTGAAAGGCTCGTTCTCACTCGTTTCAACTCCGATTCGAGTGATTTTTATTTCTAAATTTGTCCAAATTCAAAATCTACCCAACCAAACTAAAAACACTCAATTTGGAGTGTAGCTGAATTTTTTAATGGATTTTGAATTCTTCTGTGCTTATTTGAATTTCGGTTATCTTTGCGTATATAGAAGCCGAAGCACCGATGATGAGGACATGACCCCTATGGATACAATCATATTTTCTATGCTTGTTGTTCCAATTACAAGAGCTCGTACGCTTCACTGAAATTATCAGGTGAGCTCGTTTTTAGGAGTGCATTTATATTATATGAACTATATGATGCTACCTAATGATGAAAATATATATTTGTGCAGCACCATGTCACTTTTTGTACAATCAAAGCAAGAGATCAAGTTGGACAACTTCTGGAATCTAATTCGGCCTCCGGAGACAGCCTCGACTTCAAACGAGCATAACTTTCACATACAGATTCCATTTGAGGTCCACTAGTACTTGATTGAAAGCTTATCTCGTCTTTTTTCCCATGAATCCAGCCTCACCTCTAAATTCCTTCTGTGCACACCATAATCATCAAAAATAAAGTATTACATCACCTATTTTGGCCTTGTAATCGTACCGGAATTTGCCCATACGTTGGCCGGCCACCCAAGGAGCCCATCATTCACGTGAACAGCACCACCTTCATGAACAATACTATGAATAATACTATCCTATTATCTCTTAGCTATATGTGGCTCCCCTTCCCTATATAAGGAGGTCGCACCCCTCTAGTTTCCTTAGATTTTATTTAGTTAAAAGTTAGCTTCGTTGCAACTTTGTGTATTGGCTTGAGTCGATTAGACCAACCATAATACTGCTCCAAAATCCCAACTTTATCAAATATTTCAATCTTATTTGCAATTTCAGATTGCTTATTATCTTGTTCTTGTGTGTTCTTCGATTGCATGCAGGAATAGACCTTCGTGGTCAGGTCGATCGTGCTTCTAACAAGATTGATAACGATTTCGTAGTTGGTTCAGTGATTGCCGGGCATATTGGTCGTGTGCGATTGAGAGCCGAATCGTGAGAGTCATCTCCACCAAAACCGAGTCATCCTTCTCACCGAAAGATCAGGACACTCATTGTCGCATCAACCGAAGACCCTCAAATCGATCAAGAGCAAGACCAGAAGTACATAGATCAAGGCGAGTCAACACTTTAATCATTTTGCACTACTTCTGAAATGCAATTATATTATTTTAAATTATGAAATTGTATTTCTATGTTATATCTAAATATGTTAGTCTAAGTTCATAGTTAATACCTTAATAATAATTGTGTATAAATTTTCAACCATTGAACTTGGACGTTATCCTTGTCACCCTAGATTAATGGGTTACCTGTTAGCCACTAAATACATATTAAAAGTATATGCTTAGCTTTGCTTAGAAATATTGTCATACGGGCATTAAATTGCCCGACATTATTCAATAACTTGAAAATGAATTTGGGCAGTCGAGGCTGGAGCCTGGCTGGTATGTTGGACTAGAAAAGTAGTTTTAAAAACAAAGGAAACCTGAAAAACAGATTTTTGACTTGGGCAGCTGGAAAGAGTGGCTGATGTTGGGTGCACGATAGTGTGGTATGTGGATGTACCGCCCAACTCAATAAAGGACCGAGTTCTTGTGATGACCTCTTATGTAAAAATAGTGCAACAACAAGTCTATAATAACCTGGCTAACTAATTTGTTCGCCTCGGTGTGGCTTTGCCATCGGCAGAGTTGTGGCGTGGAAAGGGTGGAAGCCACAGAGAAACCACATGGCACAAATAGAAGACCTCCCGGGCACAAATTCTATAGTACTATTTTCCCATGGCAGTACACTATTTCTATTACTGATGTCACGACTCACAACAAGCTACCAGTGCCCAACTTAATTTGTTAGTCCTATTGATTGCAATGAATTTGTCTTGTTCCAAATGTGTATATTATGTATTTTCTTGACCAGTTATGTTTTTATTTCCTTCCCTATCAGTATTGTTCTGTTCTTTTTTCCTTTTCTTCCTCGGATTGTTGTTATTAGAGTACTAGACCTGAGTTTTACAATTGTAGGTCAACACACAAGTTACAGTTTTTGACCTGCATTGCATCACAGGGAGATGCTTTTACTACCACTGGAAGAGCGCCTGACAGAATGGTTTACTGAGGTTAGATCTGAGATGGTCCCATTTTAATGGATGCTTCCAACTCAGATGATTTGGAACAAAGATAAAACAGTCAACAGCTGAGGTTTTCTAATTATTTTGTTTTCTTATTCACTTAATTAAAATAGGTCTCACAAGTGAATCGATTTGATGCTCTAATGCATCTTGCTTCAACCGGAAGATATTTTGAAAGAGCTTCCAAAGTACGCTGATTTGGTGCGTGGTTTATGGGTCTGCAAAAGTTCTTTATTGTTTGATGACGATGGATATGCTTGCAAAAGAGATAAGAGTACTTCTTGAATTTACAAAAAGGGACTCCATCCCTTTGAAAGACCTAGACAGAGTTATCAGAATTGATGACTTGACGAGGGGGATGATATTGAGTCCATTGTGTAGAAGAAGGGGAAAACTTGATGACTGTAATTTATTGCAGAAGCAGATTTGTCCTTTATAAAATGCTATCCCCATATAGCCAAGGAGCAAGACTATGCTTGGTCAGTTCGTGAGACAACTATGCGTGACTCCCAAGGGACTCACTTTTAAATTTTACTATCCCAATTTCCAGTACTTGTGACCTTCTGAAGTTCATTTATCCATACTCTTCAGGTCTAATGTACATGTATGACAACTGAAGGTGCTTATGCACCTCTACTAGCTGAATTACAGCCTTAATACTCTAGCTTATTTAATTTAACGTCATAGCAGCAGGCATCTATGCGTATGTCGTTCTACCATCAAGAAAATCCCAGTAGTGCTTATCTTCATCCAGCAATCTAAACTTAGCTAACTAATTTTCTATGGAATATTTGACGTTGCTCATGGATACCAATTTCAATTTGCATTGAGTAATACCAAAATAAGAGGTGCACTGTAGTTATTGTGGTGTACAATACAAACTATGATTAGACAATTTTAGGCAGAAGAAAATGCTGTTGCGTACCATAATGGCAGGCCTGGCAGGTGATGCTCATGGTGTAGGACTATATTAAAAGACCAGCCTTTTACATGCCCGTAAACCTTACAGTGGTGTGTGTTAGTTTGGTATACTAACTATGAGAGCATATCAGATGCAAACCGGCCATCTTTTGAAAACTTTGAAACCTGGATGTGAGCCGTCCGTGTATCAACAGCTAAGATCTACTCCCGGCCATTTTGCAGAAAGGACCCCCAGCTTCTCCATCTCCCCTCTTCTCTCGTCCTTCCCCATCTATCTCCCTTTTCTCGTCTCTCCGGCGAGACTCTGGCGGCGGTGATGTGAGCCGTCGGATCGTGTATCAGCAGCTAAGATCTACTCCCGGCCATTTTGTAGAAAGGACCATCAGCTTCTCCATCTCCCCTCTTCTCTCGTCCTTCCCCATCTATCTCCCTTTTCTCGTCTCTCCGGCGAGACTCTGGCGGCGGTTCCGCCGCCGCCGCCGTCCGCACCGCCTCCGCATATCTGTCCGCGCAGCCTCTAGTGAGCCACCTCATCCGCAGATCTGTCTGCGCCGCCTTCGGCTCCGACTGAGCCGCCTCCGTCCTCGGCTCCGACTACGTCCGGCCGTCGGTAATTAACGCCGCCTCGAGGTCCGCGGCCCCGTCCGCGCCTACCCACCGCGCTATCTGCGGCTTGTTCGGCCACACTGCCTCCTTTCTTGGCTGCGTCCGGCCGCGCCTCCTTCCGCCCGCCGCCACTCGACCACTTGGCTCACCGGAGAGAGGAGAGAGGAGAGAGGGGGAGAGGGGGGAGAAAAAAGGGAGGGCGCAGGGGGCTTTTTTTTTCTTTCAAAATGGACAGGGTGGAGAGTCAGTGGTAAATCTGACCGTTGGCACAAGATCTAACGGCTCATGTTGAAAGTTTCAGGTTTCCAATACTTACGTTGTTTGCACCTGATATGCTCTCGCTAACTATAATTGAACATTCTTAGTTCTTTTACAAGACAACAAACTGACATGAAAGCGGTTAAATCTGTCAGTTCGTACTGCTGTAGATTGTTATATCTTCTTATATTTTCTGTTATATCTATAGGTTGTTGATGTGGGCTTTAAGATTTCATTTATATGTTGTGAACAGGTATATAAATTTTCAATACTTTCTGTAGAATACATAAGAATAAGTGCTGTTTTTAGAGTTACTTCAGCACTGACATCTGGCTTTCTTATTTCCTCATTCTGTACTGTACGTTATTTCCTAATTGCATCTTTGGACTCTCAATTGTAATAATATTGGATGTGTTCACTGCAGCATTCAGGCAGTTGTTAGAGACTTGAGGCAGTTGGCAGCAAAATATGCCTCAAACAGAAAGGATGGACCAAACTTGCAAGCTCTGTCAAATGCGTTTATCGAAACATGCGTTTTCGGTAAATTTCATTTTCTATCAGCGGTGGTGTCGACCGGCTGTGTGACGGCGGGCCAAGCCACCTCCGGCGATCAGACCGCCGTGGTTTTGGCTAAGAGGCGGCGGTCGACCGACCAATGGGCAAGATCGACCCGACCATAAAAGTAATTTTGAATTTGGAGCTGGACCAAAAATAGAGGGTGTAGGTAAAAGAGGGGATTCTCCTACACTTGGTCTTATAATTTTTGGAGCTTCAAGTCAAAAGTTCTATTCGTTTGAAATTTTCAGAGAGGATTCAGATTTCCAAGGAGGAATTTTGGCTAAGTCCTTTTGCTGGGCGGTCAGACCGGCCAGGTGGCGGTCAGACCGGTTTTAACTTGTTCGCCGGCCAGCTTGGCGGCAATGTTTGTTGGTTAGGTCAAGTTCATGGGTTTCAGTTCATATATGTTGCATGATGCATGTTTTGACTAACGTAGATCAAGTTGCAAAGAACTTGTTCCCAGAATCGATTTCTTGGTCTATTGTTGTGCAGGAGGCTTGGAGGTCAACACGGTCAACAGCGAGGATGATCGGGACTAGACTTGGAGAGCTGATGTTTAGAACGATCGAGGATGCCGGGTGAAGTCAATGGATTCAAGTATGGCGCAAAATAGACAAGTATTACCGAACGGGAAGTTTGGTGTGACGGGTTGCATCAAGCGGTACGAGGGTTGGTGCAAGTGCCATGATGGTGTCGGTGGGAGCCGGATGGGATAGACTTGCCGACATGAAGAGAGCCGTTGATCAACCTGCACGTGGCGAAGTATGAGATTGCTTCATGAAGTTTGTACTCGATCTTTGGAGAAGGATCGAGAATGGGTATTTTGGTAACTTCACTAAAATACCGCCTTGATGGCTTTTAGCTAAACTGCGGTCCAAGACGGCACAAGGAGAAGTGGTTTAGATCAACAGAAGATGAAGACGATGCTTTGAAATACGTGCGTAAGTTAAACCCGTTTGTGTGTGGGCTTAACGGGTGTTCATTAGGAATATCCTTCTATAAGCTAGCCTTCACTATAAATAGGGAATGATGTTGGTTGTGCGCCGCCCAACTCTTGTATTGAAGAAACCCTAGTTTGTGTTTAGGGAGAATAGAGTGGAGAGGTTAGGGTTCTAGAGAGTTGGATTGATTGTGTGCTCAAGTGTGGAGTCTTTGTCCTTCAGGATGGAGTGGCTATAAACCAAGATCAATCTCGAATCAATTCAAACAAGATTCCTCAAAATGAGTCTCTTCTTGTTCTTGCTCTCTATTTTGTGATTTTGGGGCTTTCTTTGATCCTTTCATTTTGCTTTGGTTTCTGGCCTGGATCTTGCTTGCTGTGACATGTGGGAATGCATCTAGGATCATCTTGATCATCTATCAGCCACGAGTAAGTTTTGGATCATATTTTAGTTTTAACTCGGTTTTGAAGCAACCTTCATTCAAATGGAAAAAGCTGAGAACTTTGGCAATGATCTTCACGATCCTTGATTGGAATAGGTTCCTGACATTCTAGAGAAGGTATGTTTCAAGTTTTGTGAAGTTTGGAGTTGTGGATCAAAAGTTAGACCAATTTGTGATTTCAGTTCGGGCTGATTTTACTGTTCATCGTGCTGGAGGTCAGACCACCCCTTTGGAGAGGTCAGACCGCTCCATGGAGAGATTAGACCGCTAGGCTGAGAGGTTTGACCGCCCAACTCTTTGGGAATTGAGTTTTTGGTTGTTTTATTTGAGATTTTGTTTGGATTCAATACAAGTCTTCTGCTATGCTTGTACATTGATCTTTATAGCCCTCATAGTTATTGGAGTGAAAAACGTGTTGAATCCGATCAAAGTGAGAAAGAGATCATGCTCCTATTCACACCCCTCTAGTCACCGTTTCGGTCCAACAAATGGTATCAGAGCCCGGTTAGTTCAATCTTGATCTTAACCAGTCACTGAACTTAGCGATAGAAAAGTACTCCACCAAGCCGCATATCTTCGATGGGCTCGACTATGCCTATTGGAAGAACCGCATGTGTGTCTTTCTTTAGAGCGAAGGACAAGCTGTATGGGAGGTTGTTCGAGCCTGCCGACGACACCTACCGAGACCGGGCGCCTCGATGCGACATGGCGTATGCGCTGGCAACCGCCGTCGCTCGGCCATTAAGTGCCATCGCTCAACCTGTCACTCCGCTGCACTGTGCTGCTGACGCTGTCGATATCACCAACCACCCTGTGGTACTACGCAGCGTTGGATGCATTGAATGCCCCGGACGACCTCCACCCTCTGCGGATATAAATAGCAGCCCCAAGCCCTCTCGTTGTTGTTCCGCGCCACGAGAGCTAGTTCCTCCCATTCCTCCATTCCTCAAGAGAGCTCGACCTCCAGGTAAGCCTTCTTCCTGTTGTATGCATCAGCTCTTGTTCCCTAACGCCAGAGGTAGTTCCCCTCATTTGTTTCCACTCTATATTCACAGGAGCTACTGCTGACCCCGTTCTTCCTCCCCTCCGACCAGAGTAGCCAGGTAGTCGGATCGACCCTATTGGCCATCACCGCTACTTGGAGCCTTTTCAGCCGTCGTAGACTTTTGTCGCTAGACCACCTCCGGCTAACTCGCTTCCTTCGCATTCTACTGGTACATTCCTAATAGCCACTAGAGGCTCATTATCTCTCTAGATGTATGAAAGTATTGCCAAAACGACGAATACATTGTAGACCCAAGATGTAATCGAACCTCTAGGTGGTCGAACCTCCTCCAACTTGGAGTATAGTCGAACCTCTAGAAAGTTGAACTCCGCCCCGCCAAATAATGTGGCCAAACCTATATTTCGACCAGATGATCGAAACTCCCTTCGAGCGGATGGTTGAAACTATTTCCGACCAGATGGTCGAGATTCCCTTCGACCGGATGGTCGAGACTCCTTTTGACTAGATGGTCGAAACCCCCTTCGACCGGATGGTGAAACTTCTTTCAACCGGATGGTCGAAACTCCCTTCGACCAGATAGTCAAAACTCCCTTCGACCATGTAGTCAAAACTTCCTTCAACCGGATGGTCGAAACTCCCTTCGACCAGATAGTCAAAACTCCCTTCGACCATGTAGTCGAAACCCCCTCCGACTATGTGGTCGTCCCCACCATTCAGTCAAAATTCCCTTCGACCAGATTGTCGAAACTTCTTCGACCAGATAAGTCAGAAACACCTTTCGACCAGCTTGTCGAAACTTCTTTGACCAGATAGTTGAAAACTCCTTTCGACCAGTTTGTAAAAACTTCTTTGACCAGATAGTAGAAAACTCCTTTCGTCCAGCTTGTCGAAACTTCTTTGACCAGATTGTCAAAAGCTCCTTTCGACCAGATTGTCGAAACTTCTTCGACCAGATAAAGTCAAAAACTCCTTTCGACTAGCTTGTCGAAACTTCTTCGACCAGTTGTCGAAAACTCCTTCGACCAGTTAGTTGAAAACTCATTCCGACCAGATTGTCGAAACTTCTCCAACCAAATAGTCAAAAACGCCTTCTAACTAATAGTCGAAACACATTCGACCAATGGTCGAAACACCTTCGACCAGGCAGCTAAAACTCCTTTGAACAATAATTGAAGCAGTGAACAGTAGTCGAAACAGTGAACAGTACTCGAAACCATGAGCAGTAGTCAAAAATCTTCTCGACCAAGTATTCGAAGCCCGACTTGACCAAGTGGTTGAAACTATGAATAGAACTCGAAAGCCCTCTCGACCAGGTATTTGGAACCTATTTCCGACCAGGTGGTCGAAATCTTGAACAGTACTCGAAACAATGAACAGTACTCAGAAACACCTTATTCCAAGTAGTCGAGACCCCTTCGACCCGGTAGTCGAAACACTAAACATGACTTGAATCCAAGAACTCGTACACAGAATAGCCACTGCCTAAAAAATAACTTATGATACCTAGTCGAATCCTATGTCCAACACTAAACACGGTAACACGAACCGGAGACTAACTAAAATGGCTGAACTAAACTGAGGACACCACTATTTGGAGTTCATTTGGATTTTTGGATCGCAAGTCGAATTCATTTGGGCTTATTCGAGTTTTGATTGGATTTTGCGTGTGGAACCTAAAGCTCCAGAAGACTCACTACCAGACCACGAGCAGGAGCAGCAGTACCACGACCAAGGCGAGTCAATACTTTGATCATATTGCACCCAGTCTTTGCAAATTATATTACTTTAAATTATGAAATTGCATTGCTATGATTTATACAACTATATTGGTCTAGCTCATAGTTAATACCTTAATGATAATTGTAACACCCCAGCTCAACTCTAAGCCTAGGATGCTACTAAACTAACTCAACAATTCAATTTACTTCTATCCACCATCAATTAACAACAAGCTTTTCAACAACTAACAAGTTGGCATTAATCAAAACTATATTGAATAATAAGATTCTAGACATAAACCTTATTCTAATCATCAATTGGTAGAACCATAAGAATATATCAGGATTCTTCAAGGTTATATTTCGATGAAAGACTAAGCAAGTCACTTGAAATATTCTAGCATGTAAGAGTAAATAAATCAAGATCTAAAATGTTAAAGCATAACAGTATCGTCCACAAGACAAACTTGACTAGCCCAATTACAAATAACTCAAACTTCACGAAGGATGACCATCATCTGAGAATAAAATTAATAGTAGGATCACTTAAATTTAAGTAAATGGGCTATTTTTATTTGCCAAGGTTGATCATATGTGAAGTGGACCAAAATCTAACCCTTTCCATGCATGTCGCTTCCTCAAGAAGTACCTAAAGAAGGCATCAACAATAAGCGTGAGTCAACGACTCAGCAAAATACAACAGTGAAGTAATCAAAACATACACATGTATGAAATGTAACAAAATCCGCATATTGCCATCAGCAAATGAACCACTTTCATGCAATGCATATGCCAAGAATGCAACTTTCTTCCTTCTTTGTAATTCCCGTAATGCGAAGTAGTACATCCGTCGATGCATACTCAAGCCTGTGCCCTCAGGCACGGAAACCTCAAGCCCACACTTCAAGAGTGTGTGGACCTCATGCCCGTCTAATACATGACGAAGATCTCATGCCTGTCCAATGCATGACGGGGACCTCAAAAGAATCAATTCTTGGCTACCACGTAGTCCAAGATTCAGGAATAAATGCCATGATGCAAATGAACTTCATATTCTCAATCCAACATGAGAGAATAATATTCAGTGATAATATCATATATAAAATTTTATAAGTAAACCATGGCAATTATCATGAATAATATATCATCACAATTCACTCTACACTGCTTGCACTTGCCCCAACCGCGAGATGGATGACGACGACAGGAGGACTCTATCCTCGGTTCTCACAACCACCTGACATTCGTAAAGTATGCTAAGAATAATATTCAAATGCGCACAACATAGCAATAAAACAAAATGAAATCATTCGCTCCTATTCGCAACTCGAAACTTTACCGATACATTCACAAATCCCAGTTTGTCCAAAACAAACAATCACCAAAGGAAAAACTATAACTTTTGATTCAAAGCTCCAAAAATCATGAACCCAAGATCTCTGGAACCTACACACGCATACCTACAACTTTTCAGGTGACTGGAAGTTTAAATTATTTCATCTAAGCCTTTGTTTTTATCTTTGAAGACAGTTTTGACATCTTCGGTACTATCGACTTAGGAATTTCGTATCTTTTAGTTGGTACAACCAAACCCACTGATCTAAGTCATTCGGAAACTAAAGAGAACTATATTCCTCAATAAATTTATTATAGTTTTTCCCATTGTGCAACAAAGGTTACTAACAGAGAAATCTTTCCCTATTGTCCCCAACAGAAGGACAGAACTACAACAACAACTTCAAAAATTCATAACTTTTGTTATAATTGTCCAAAAAATATGAACTTTAACTCCCTGAAATCATAATAAAGTTATCTAGATAATTCATGCATATCAACCAACCAGATTCGTCCATCTCCAGACCCTAATTTATAAAACTATGCTCGCTGCCTAAATCCAAAGACTGAACAGGCACTCAGACTTGCAAAAATCATAACTAAATATCTATCCATCCAAAAATTGCGATCCAAGACTCTCAAGAAATCTATCGCAATTACCCACATAACTCTAGGAGACCCTAATCTCTGATTTCACTTGGAACTAATTCAAACTTACGTATCATCAGAACTGCAGAAATACTGATCTACAACAGCAGGGTACTTGTAACACCCTGACCCAAAGTCGGCTCAATGTCCAGCCCACCGTGGGGCGGACCCGCCCACACATAGCACCCCACTTACACTTTTCGTCCTCGCTTCATGTAAAAGGGTTAACCCGGAGGTGCTACGTTTGGATCCAACAGACATTATATACTACTACAACTCACTTGAGACAAGCAATGTGGGACTAATCCCACCACACAACTCCTCATGGGCCACATGGGCCACACTACGAGCAGGCCGGGATATTACATTCACCCCCCCTTAAGGGGTGACGCCCTCGGCAACATACCGCATACGCGGCAAATGCCCAGAACCACCCCTCGGTACACGTCCGTGCGTCAAGTGCCGCACATATGCCATGCCATGTGTCCACTCCGGGCCCACATGTGCCATGCGCCATATGCCCGCGCCCATCCCCGCGCGCGCCTGCAACAAGGTTGATGCTCTGATACCATCTGTAACACCCTGACCCAAAATCGGCTCAATGCCCAGCCCACCGTGGGGCGGACCCGCCCACACATAGCACCCCACTTACACTTTTCGTCCTCGCTTCATGTAAAAGGGTTAACTCGGAGGTGCTACGTTTGGATCCAACATGTATTATATACTACTACAACTCACTTGAGACAAGCAATGTGGGACTAATCCCACCACACAACTCCTCATGGGCCACATGGGCCACACTACGAGCAGGGCGGGATATTACAGTACTAATATGACTTTTGGCGACAAATCACATATAAAAAGAATTGCAATGACTAATGAGGAACATGAATTTACCCACGAATTTTCCTCTGGACCTTACTGAAGTCCTCACGAAGATCCCCCTTCTTCTACCTCTTCCTCTCTTCCTCCTCCTCTTCCTTCCTCTCCTTCCTTTCTCCTCTTCTCCTCTTGGTGGGCGGCGGGAATGGGGCACTCTGATCTGACAGTGTGCTATAGTGCTGTGGCGATCATGCTTGTGGGTGCTAGGGTTTTGGGGGAAGGGGCATCACCCCCCTTGACTCTACTAAATGGCCAGCCCACTTGGCTAAGACGCCTTGGGCCGAAAGCCCAAGATCCAATCTTCCCACAAATCCTGAATTTTCTTTTAATTTCCCTCTGTAAATAATATTGTACTCACTAATGAATGATCAGGATAATACAATAACCTTCCAATCCTTGAACTTGGACATTATCATTTGTCACTCTAGACTTAATGGTTTACATACTAGTTAATAATTATGTATCTAAGTGTCATACTTAGCCTTGCTTAAATACATTATCGTGTGGATATTAAATTGCCCGGGACCAATCTTTCCAAACATGAAAAACTGGATTTCGGCAATCGAGACTGGGAGCCTGGCCGGTATGTTGGACTCAAGGTTATTTTCAAAATAAACCAAAACCTAAAAAACTAATTCTGACTTGGGCAGATAGAAAGAGTGGCTGGTGCTGGTGATGCACGTCAGTGGGGTATGTGAATGCACTATCCAAGTCAATAAAGGACCGAGTTCTTGTGATGACCTCTCGTGTAAAAACAGTACGACCACAAGTCTATAATGGGTATGACCTTGCTAACTAATTTGTTCGCCCGGTGTGGCTTTGCCACTGGTGTGTGTATGGCGTGGGTATGGGTAGAAGCCATAGGAAAACCACACGATGCAAGAGGGGGCTTCCTGGGAGCGTGGCTCCGGACGGTGAAAACCTTGGCTGGTGGGATTGCGTCGAGATTGAGCATTGTAAAGGCTTTGTGATAATCTCCCATTGATTCACATGTATAAGGAAACATGTATATATATCAAGACGATTATCTCTTGTGGATAAAGTGTACGAACTCTGCAGAGTAAGAAAACTATATAGATAGCCGTGCTAACGGTCAAGAGCAGTGCTGGGGACTCACTTGAACTATCTTTCATTTTTATAAAACTATTTGTGTGTGGTCATGGAATGAAAAGCTGGGTGGGACCCCAAGGAATTGTGAAGGCCTGGTCTGGGACCAGTGGTAATTACAGGTTAGCCCGAGAATCGAGTGGATGGAGCCAATCAATGGTACAGGAGATGGGATATCCACTAGTACCTTACAAATGAAACTCAGTTTATAAAACATGTTTGGAAACAAAATCTAATTCGTAGGATGTTCTACTACTTGATCTAATTCAAACTTGGCTTTATGCAAATAAAAGAACTCTGAGCCTTCCCTTGACCAGCCTTGCATCTATGATAACTTGCATTGTGTGTTGGCTGGCGAGTACGGTTGTGTACTCAGGTTCGTCCAATATAATCTTTCAACCACTCGACCAGGACCCCTGCGACTACTATGTGGCAGCCGGACCAGACGATGGCGAGGACAATGAAGCTTAGGCTGGGACCCCCAGTCGCTTACCTGTGGGTAGAGTGAATGGATCCACTACTACTTCTTTTGCTTACACTGTACTCTATGTCATAATATGGCCTTCATGCCCTTTTGTAAAACAGTGACACTCATGGCCAGTTATGTAATATACTTTGGCTATGTATGCGATGTATCTAATTGATCTAAGAATGTATCTGTGTATGCTATCGTGATCCAGGGAATAACACAGATTAACACAGTGGATTTCAAATGACAAATTTGGGGTCCGACACCAATATTATGCCTTAGGGCCCAAACCCATTTTGATAGCCTTGTCAAGTTAAACCAATACTATGCATGTGAGTATTCGACACCCACCCCATCTTATTAAGATAGTTAATGGCACCCTACTTTGGTAGACTTACCAATTAACGATCAAAATCGTGATAGGTGCAGCAATTAGAAAGATATCAAATTTACTTAATTTTTCTTGAGAGATACTATTCTATCATATCCAAACACCTAATGATAAAACATGATCAATGGCATAACAAGAATAAAAACAATATTCACATATAATCATATTAAACTGTGAAAGAGTATGACCCTTAACATGACAATCTCCATCACCACGCTTCCTGTCCACCGAGCCATCATACTTGAAATCACCATATTCATCTACTAAGTAATTACACACAAAAGCTAGTGACGAATTATATATGATAATATCAAGCATCACATATCCGCACGCATATCATTTGTAAGATCCTAAAAATTTGGTCTATTTTAAAGTTTTAAAAAGAAAAATAAGCATTTGAATTTTTCTGCTAAAGTTAAAGCTTAATTGGAGTTTTCAGAAATCAAAAACAATTTAATATGAATAATCCCAAAATCAACCATTATCAAAATTATTTTATTTGGATTCTATGGGATTGGTTATATTTTCTAGATTTTTCTAGAATTTTTCTGAATTAATTTGCTATTTTCTATTTGCTATTAGGATTTTCTACTATTTTATAAAAAGAAAAAACCTATTCTATTTTCCTCAGAACAGTAGCAGGACGAAGCCCACTACTATTCCGAGTCCGGCCAGCTTCCTCCGGCCCGACTTCCACACCGCAGCCCAACTCCTGCTCGGCCTTTGCTTCCGCTCGCGGCCGCTGCTCCCTCTCTCTTTGTCGAGTGGGCTCCGCCGTCGCCACGTCCACATCTTCGTCATCCTCCAGGACTCCATCCTCCGAGTCCCGCACGACGCGCATTGCCGCTGTCGTCTCCCTCTCAAACTCCCTCCTCCGATGCTATTTAAGCCCGGCCCTGCGTCAAAATCTTCGCCTCATGCATCTCCTCCAAAACCCTAAACTCTCTGCTCCAGTTTCGTCCTCGTCGCGTCGTAATCCACCGAAAGACCGAGCCGGCCACCAAAGCCTTCACTGCCAGAATTTGTCACCGTCGAAGCATCTCCACCCGTGTTTCCACCTCTGTTGGGACCGCATCATCGTCGGCTACGCGGTGCTCTCATCATCCCCTCCCGAAGACCCCAACACCGTCGTTTTCGTTTTCGTCCTCAAACCGGTTGTCGCCATTGTCGCCACCACCACCGAGCCCTTGCCGCCCATGCCAAGCCACCACCTCCTAGAGCTCTGCCGCTTTCTTGGGGTCCCGTTTTGCTATTTTCCGGCCGCCCGCTCGTCGCCGTTCGCCGTCGCTGCTGTCGTCAATGTCGCCAGCTAGAGTGCTCCTATCATTGTTCATTCACCAGCGTGGACGCCATCTCATCGCCAGCTAAGCGCCATGTCGCCTCCCTGTCTCTTGTGGCGCCTGCGTGTCGCTGCTATGTGGCAGACCAATTTCCACCTGAGCCAAACCTCCTTGAACCGAGTTCATCGTGAGCCATCCCAATGCCAAGTGGGACCCACGTGTCGGATCCAATTTCTTTTATTTTCTTTTCGGCTGAAATCCTCCGCTGACATCAGCTGACGTCATAAATCCCTTTTTCTTCAGAAAAATAATTCAGTAAATCCAGAAATTCTGATTTTTCATTATTTCATGTGATTTTAAACTTCCAAAGCCCATATCTTTTGCATCCGAACTCCGATTAAGTCCATTCAAATTTATAAATTCATCTAAATTCGAGCTCTATTTATCTAAATTTTTATTTAATTTTTTGAGTTGGTTTTATCTTTATTTTGTATTTATTTAGTTTATTTGCTTTGTATGCGAGTAGACGTTGATTCTTCGGGCAATCTTGGGCAAGGAGGAATACACCAAGATCAAGATCAATCCCAGGATCTATTCGAAGGCATGCCGTAGTTCTTTGATCATATTGAACCTATAATTTTAAAAGTATATTATTTCATACAATTACATACTATGTTTATATCAACTGTTTTGGAATTAGTTATTACCTGTAGTCATTATGGCTCCATTGATTATTTGAATGCCATGAATCCTTTGTCACCCTAGTTTGGATAAATTTAGTTGGACATATTGGTATTACCAACATGGGTATCGTATTAATGCTTAGTCAAGCTTAGTTACGATGAGTTCATCATCACATGTGTCATAATGATTAATCTTGACTTAATGAGATATGGAATCGTGGTGGTTAGCCACTGTTGTTAAAATGTGAGTACCATGACAGGGGATGCCACTGGTTGCAGTTAAACAAAATAGTTTTCGCTTAGGCGAGTGGATGGTGGATAGTGGGGGTGTGGTTAGTACGTTGTGGGTTTGTGGAAGGATCGCATGAGTAACTTGTCAATGACTTAATCTTATGCGCATTGAACTAAGCCTTAACCGTTCAACCACATGTCCTGTATGGGCGGGACTTGGCTGATTAATTAGCAATGTCTTAATTTCGGTTATGTCTTGGAAGAGTGAGTTACGGGGTACGTACTCACTATGGCGCAAGAGGGGGGCCCTGTCTGGTCGGATGGAGACATTCAGTGTTGAAACCTTAGTGGGAAGAACTGGATTAAGAAGGAGTTTTGTAAAGGCTTTGTCACGTGCTCTAGACTGCTTACCTAAGGTAGTGGGCAGTGGTATCGATGGATGCCAAACAGACTAGAGAAGTCGTATCTTGTGGGTCAAGTTGTACAAAACTCCCCCTGAGTTCATGCCTAGTGCAATGGCAAGCCGTCTCATGAGAAAGGATTGGTGAGATCAGTTTTTTCGCATAGAAAATCTTTTTTTTTATTTGCTTGACTTAAGAAGATAAAAAGCTCATTTTTCATATCAAAATAAGTTCAAGACTCAATTCAGCTTGTAAGACATGGCAAGAATCATAAGAGGATCACTAGAGCAAAACTAGTCACAAGATCCAACAAGACATGATTCGATTCAATTTGCTCACAGATATAAAGCTAGCAAGGGAAAAGCTAAGCCAAAACACGAAGAGCCATAAAAGAAGTCCAGCGGACTATCACTTGATATGACAAGGTATAGAGTATGAAATCAAGCCATACAAGGATAATACTCAAAGCTCCACAATTTTTATTATGCAATGCACGACATTTGAAATAAAAATGCATTATGATACAATGAAAACAGAAAAAGCAAATTCCCTCAAAACATCCAAGCCTCAAGATCGGGATTTGAGATAGAAAATCGGGTGTCCGAGATCGAGATGAACGATGCCTGGAATAGCAAAAGAAGCAGAAAAATGATTAGGCACAAAATCATAAGAATGCCCATGAGCACCACCTGGACCTCTCCAAAACGATCTACCAAAAGACCGATACTCCCCCTGTCTAGGTGCTACCCGTGGTCTATCCTCATGATATCCTAAACCACACTGCTGCCTAGACCCATCAAAAGAGTCTACAATGTTCTCTACAAATCTAGGCCTATGTGTGGTGCGATAAACAGGCTGCCTAGCTCTAGAGACTACATCTGGAGAAGGGACTCCTCTAATGGATCTTAGGACGCTCATCCTCTCTTTTCTCTCAAGTTTTGCTCTCGGAGGAGAACTCAACAAGATGGCCTTCTTTCTTCTGAAGGTGCAATGATCTTGGACCTTTTGAGGGGTCTGTACAGAATGAGTGAAAGCACCTTTCTTGCCAGAAAGAGTTTGAGCAAAACCACCGGATTTGAAAACAACCCCGGATGGCTTAGGAGGTTCTAGCTCAAACAAACCATTCTTCACAACTCTAGCAATCTTAGGTGGGTTTTTCTTGGAATGCTCTAGGGGGTTGAAACCTAGACCACTATTTTTCACGCTCACCTTGGATTGATCAAGAATCATGTTGAGTTTCTTTTTCCCACTTGAAAATTTCTCAAGAGTCACCTTGAGGTAATCATTCTCTTTCATTAACTCCTCACATCTAGTACACTTGCTAGACTTGATTACCTCATTGCGCTTACTCTTAAGAAGGGCCACTTCCACTTTGAAGGCCTCACAAGACACACAATAGGATTCCTGAATCCTACTCAACTGCTCCTTAAACTTGATTCTAAAAGCCTCTTGCATCTGACTAACCATGGTTTCAACTTGACATTCAAATCACAAGAGTTAGAATCAATAACCTTTTAGAAGCGATAAAAGACATGGATCTTTCAATTTTAGCCTTTTCTTCCGTGGTCTTGTTTAAGGCTTCAATCTCAATTGTAAGCTTGGGACAATTTTCACAAGATGCAACTCTAGAGTAAATCAATGTTTCTGTCATCTCTTGCATCTTAATCCTATTATCCTTACAATGAGAGCATGTGTGACTAGCATCAAACTTTTGCAATTCTTTTAAGGAACTATCCAATTTTAATTCTAGCAAAGCACAATTAGAGCAAGTTAAAGGGATAGCTTCCATGGCAGTCACATCAAGAGGAATGACATCTAAACAAGCAGATCTAGACTTGAAAGATTCTAGTTCATCGAGAGCATCTTTTAGTTGATTTGTGACAGAGGAATGAGCAGATTTCAAGCTTGTCAAATCTTTAAGCAAGCTAGTGCAGGAATCACAAATATCAGCAGGATTGATAGATTTAAGCCTAACAACTTCAAGATTTAAATTATCAATCATAATGTCCTGCTTCCTAATCATTTTTACTTGCTTATGCAATTTCTGTTCAGCAAGCACCAAAGCCCTTTTCATATCAGCAGTAGAAGGGCATACCTCATCAGGATCACTAAAAGGATCCTCATCTTTGGAGGAATCGCTGTCGTGGCTGTTCTTGGCCATGAAACACATGCCGGTGAAGTCATGCGCCTTCTTCTTGCCACGAGAATCACTCTCGTCGTCCTCCGTTTCCGAGTCCACATCGCTCATATTTACATTCTCAAGAGCGGCAAGGACCCGGCTGACAAACTTCCGATAGTTTGTCTTCTTGGGTTTTGCATCCCTCTCCTGGGGATGTCTTCTTGTCTCCTTCTCCTCCTTGCCCTTTAGCTTGGGGCACTTGGAGCGAATGTGGTTTGGCTCACCACATTCGAAGCACGTGATAGGTCCACTCCTCCTCCTATTTCTCACCTTGTTGTACGCTCTTGTGAATTTGGTGGAAAGGAGGGCTAAGTCATCCTCGGGCAATTTCTCAAGTTGCTCATCACTCAAAGAATGTAAAGCAGATAATGAAAAGCCAGATGAGCTACAATCAAGAGAATCAGAAGAGCAACCCTTGGATTTGTCGACCACTAAAGCCATCGACTGTCTTGGGAGACGCGAGATAAAGTCAATCTCATGCGTCTTCAACCTCGAGTAGAGCTTATCCATGGTAAGCTCACTCATGTGATGTTGTCATTGATGGAAGTGATCTTCATACCCTGCACCTTCACATCAAGAGCACCCGAAAAGTCGGCGTGCATTTTCGCACTCGTAAAATATCAAGTCAACAGTGCGGAGATCATGAAGAATTTTAGAGAATCTTCCCACACTCATCCAAAGACTCACCGTGCCTTTGTTCGATCTTCGAGTAAACCTTTTGAGTGGTTCTGTCTCACTTCCTTGATCGCAGTGGACCCTTCGTGATAATCACAAAGTGTCCGCCGGATCTCGTGAGCGAGACCGCAAGTGAGCAACACGCTCAAACTCGGATCGACTAAGGCCTTGGATCAAATAATTCGAGCCTTCTTGTTGGCCTCCACATCCGGAGTGATCGTATCGTCATCTACCGGCACGACATAAGGGTTTTTCACCTTTAGCCAAATAGCGTGCCCTTGAGCCTCGATATACGCTTGCATACGAGCCTTCCAAAGATGCAAAGTCAACTCCCTCAAAAATGTGTGGCTTGGTTGAGTACTTGTCATCGCCATGGCTCCAAAGACCTGTTAAGATCTATAGAAGAGAGCTAACCGGCTCGATACCACTTGTAGGACCGGAAGGCGACTAGGGGGTGAATAGGCGCTTTCAAAACTTTCTCACCTAAATCAAAACCAACACGTACTTTACTCCTTTAGCTATGAAAGCTAAGAAGTTTAGTGAGCACACAACGGAAGCCTTGTGTTGAATTTGATAATCCCCTCAAGCACCACGACACAAAAGGAGAAAAGAACTCAATGTTCTTCATCTTTGGACACGGCGGTCCGACCGGCTACCACGGCGGTCGGACCGACGGTCAAGGAGCGATCGACCAAGCAACTATCCAATGATCGGACCGGTGGGCGGCGGTTCGACCCGGCAAACCGGTGATGCGAACACGGCGGTCGAACCGCCGTTGAAGGGCGATCGGACCGGTGAGAGTCCAAGATGAAAAACTCCACCCAAATCCAAAACGAAATTTGATCCAACTTTTGATTCAACCAATAAAACTTGACCAAATTTCTAGCACACCTTCCTAAAGATATTGGAGACCTATTTCTAGCGACGATCGGTCGATCCACTTCATAAAAACGATCTCTTGAGATTTTACCAAAGAGGTGCACAAACCCTAGAAATGAGGAAATCTTGATTCAAGACTTGCTTGTGGGGTTTGATGATCTAGATGACTCTAGTAGTAATCCCACACATCAAAGCAAGGTAAAGTAGGCCAAGAGACCAAGCATGAACCTTTGAATCAAGGAAGCACCAAAAACATCCAAAAGAGAGAAGAACACAAAGGGAGCAATTGATCTTTCAATTAAGCATCACAAGATTGTTCATCCACAATAGATGCTTACAAAGCCTCTCCACCAAGGAGGGCAAGAGCTCAACAAGGAGCACACTCCAAACCCTAGTTTTCCTCTCCTCTCCTCCAAACCCTAGAAAAGGAAGAAGGGGCTAAATGAATGCTTGCTTGGTTTTCCACCTCACCCCTTCCTATTTATACTAGAGAGCTAGGGTTTCCCTTTTTGGGTCTCTTACACATGGGACCCACACACAAATAACTATTGAAGCAATCGCCTGCTTCACCACGTGTAGGTTGATCAGCGGTTCTCATCGACGCCAAGCCTCTCTTGTCCGAATCCCATCGGAACCTCCCAGAGACTCGCACCGATATCCACACCGCCTGATCCAACCAGCTGTACCGAACCACCCGTTCGATCCATCTTGTCCATTCTGCACCATGCTTGAGTCACACGACCTCCCGGTATCCCCGATCGTTCGGACCTCGGCTCTCCAAGCGTAGTCCCGATCCACTCACCGCTGACGCCGTTGACACGCAAGCCACACCACAAACAATAGACAAACAAACCGCTTCCGGAACAAGTTCTTCACAACTTGACCCACGTCGATTCCGCAATGCGATATACATCAATAAAGCATTGAAGTTCGTGAGAATCACACACTCAAAATCAACTCAATGCAACACTTGGCTTTCCTCCAGTGATCGCCGGCCGATCCGCCACGGGGCCGGCCCGACCGATTCATCTTGATCGGACCGCTCCCACAACGGCGGTCGGACCGGTCCAAAGGACTTAGCCAAAATTCAAGCGAAATTCGAAACCTTCTGGAAATTTCAATCGAATAGAACTTTTGACTGGGAGCTCCAAAAATGATGGGACCACATCCAGGAGACTCCCCTCACTTGCCTACACAACCTATTTTTGGCCCAGCTCCAAAAACACAACTTTCAAGGGAGCGGTCGGACCGGTCACCATGGCCGGTCGGACTGCTCCACGGGCGGTCCGACCGCCCTGCACAACCGGTCAGACCGCCAGTGGCCTGACAGCCTTGGAGCAAACCCGAAAACGCGAGAATTTGCAAACCAATGACGCCATTGCCAATTGACTCATCATCCTGAGATCGTGCACATATCCTCACGATATCCACAATCTCCCCCTTGATGAACACATTGGCAATTTTCAAGAAAATGTGGTTTTTCAAAATGAAAAGTAAAAACTCGCCGTTTTCGCATAAAGGCACAACTTGGTCCATAAGCAACAAAAAGCCTAGGAACCGACCAAGCTGGCTTCAGAATAGTGTAAGCAGGTGAGATAAGGCATTGAAGGCACAAAAGGATTCAATTTCCAGAAAGTAGCCAAAAATCTCACTTAGGTCCAAATGAAAGACACATTGTTCTATTAGACCTTTGATCATTGTGAGTATTCTTCAATTGCAAATCAGATAAGATAAGACAATGAAACCCAGAAACTCAACTCACCATGATCACAGATTTTTCAAAAGGTTAAAATTTTTATTTTATGAAGTTCTTTTCTATTAAACCTTGAGTATGAAACCAAAAGCTCCAACATCAAACATTTTCTTCACAATCTTTCTCCCCCTTTGACAATGAATTCATCAAGATGCATGAAAAAGAAAGAGCATGAGGGAATGACTTTATTTGAAATTAAGCAAAAAGGAGCCATGACCATTATCTATGTAGACAGTACAAGACATATACCAAGCCATATAAAGAGTAGAAGCTATATTCAATCATGGCAAAACATGTACTGCAAAGCTAAAACCAAGATAGCAGAAATCTGAGATTAACAGAATTAAAACCATGAAAGGTTGCTCAATGTCATAGATTCACTAAAAGCAACCAAAAATGAGTAAAGCCATGTCTATAAGCAGAAAGAGACTCAAAACAGGAATTGAGGCATTTTGAGCATTAAGAGAATTCTTTTGAAGCAAAGCTCAAGCACTTAGCCCTTTTTGTGCAAATTTTCTTTTTCTTTCTCTTCTTTTTTTTACTGTGCTAGATCTCAAGCCTTGCTGCGACCATCTCAAGCGATAAGCTTAAAAGAGTGGTCTAGGTCATCCAAAACTCCCCGTGAGTTCATGCCTAGTGCAATGGCAAGCCGTCTCATGAGAAAGGATTGGTGAGATCGCTTTTTCGCATGTAAAATCTTTTTTTATTTGCTTGACTTAAGAAGATAAAAGCTCATTTTTCATCTCAAAATAAGTTCAAGACTCAATTCACTTGTAAGACATGGCAAGAATCATAAGAGGATCACTAGAGCAAAACTAGTCACAAGATCCAACAAGACATGATTCGATTCAATTTGCTCACAGATATAAAGCTAGCAAGGAAAAGCTAAGCCAAAACACGAAGAGCAGTAAAAGAAGTCCGTGGACTATCACTTGATATGACAAGGTATAGAGTATGAAATCAAGCCATACAAGGATAATACTCAAAGCTCCACAATTTTTATTATGCAATGCACGACATTTGAAATAAAAATGCATTATGATACAATGAAAACAGAAAAAGCAAATTCCTCAAAACATCCAAGCCTCGATCTTGGGATTTGAGATAGAAAATCTGGGTGTCGAGATCGAGATGAACGATGCACAGGAATAGCAAAAGAAGCAAAGAGAAAAATGATTAGGCACAAAATCATAAGAATGCCCATGAGCACCACCTGGACCTCTCCAAAACGATCTACCAAAAGACCGATACTCCCCCTGTCTAGGTGCTACCCGTGGTCTATCCTCATGATATCCTAAACCACACTGCTGCCTAGACCCATCAAAAGAGTCTACAATGTTCTCTACAAATCTAGGCCTATGTGTGGTGCGATAAGCAGTGCCTAGCTCTAGAGACTACATCCGGAGAAGGGACTCCTCTAATGGATCTTAGGACGCTCATCCTCTCTTTTCTCTCAAGTTTTGCTCTCCCAAGCGAGAACTCAACAAGATGGCCTTCTTTCTTCTGAAGGTGCAATGATATGGACCTTTTGAGGGTCTGCATGAATGAGTGAAAGCACCTTTCTTGCCAGAAAGAGTTTGAGCAAAACCACCGGATTTGAAAACAACCCCGGATGGCTTAGGAGGTTCTAGCTCAAACAAACCATTCTTCACAACTCTAGCAATCTTAGGTGGGTTTTTCTTGGAATGCTCTAGGGGGTTGAAACCTAGACCACTATTTTTCACGCTCACCTTGGATTGATCAAGAATCATGTTGAGTTTCTTTTTCCCACTTGAAAATTTCTCAAGAGTCACCTTGAGGTAATCATTCTCTTTCATTAACTCCTCACATCTAGTACACTTGCTAGACTTGATTACCTCATTGCGCTTACTCTTAAGAAGGGCCACTTCCACTTTGAAGGCCTCACAAGACACACAATAGGATTCCTGAATCCTACTCAACTGCTCCTTAAACTTGATTCTAAAAGCCTCTTGCATCTGACTAACCATGGTTTCAACTTCAGCATTCAAATCACAAGAGTTAGAATCAATAACCTTTTTAGAAGCAGTAAAAGACATGGATCTTTCAATTTTAGCCTTTTCTTCCAGGGTCTTGTTTAAGGCTTCAATCTCAATTGTAAGCTTGGGACAATTTTCACAAGATGCAACTCTAGAGTAAATCAATGTTTCTGTCATCTCTTGCATCTTAATCCTATTATCCTTACAATGAGAGCATGTGTGACTAGCATCAAACTTTTGCAATTCTTTTAAGGAACTATCCAATTTTAATTCTAGCAAAGCACAATTAGAGCAAGTTAAAGGGATAGCTTCCATGGCAGTCACATCAAGAGGAATGACATCTAAACAAGCAGATCTAGACTTGAAAGATTCTAGTTCATCGAGAGCATCTTTTAGTTGATTTGTGACAGAGGAATGAGCGATTTCAAGCTTGTCAAATCTTTAAGCAAGCTAGTGCGGGAATCACAAATATCGCCAGGATTGATAGATTTAAGCCTAACAACTTCAAGATTTAAATTATCAATCATAATGTCACGCTTCCTAATCATTTTTACTTGCTTATGCAATTTCATTCAAAGCAAGCACCAAAGCCCTTTTCATATCGCCAGTGAGAAGGGCATACCTCATCGGGATCACTAAAAGGATCCTCATCTTTGGAGGAATCATTGTCGTGGTCGTTCTTGGCCATGAAACACATGCCGGTGAAGTCATGCGCCTTCTTCTTGCCACGAGAATCACTCTCGTCGTCCTCCGTTCCGAGTCCACATCGCTCATATTTACATTCTCAAGAGCGGCAAGGACCCTACGGTGACAAACTTCCGATAGTTTGTCTTCTTGGGTTTTGCATCCTCTCACGGGATGTCTTCTTGTCTCCTTCTCCTCCTTGCCCTTTAGCTTGGGGCACTTGGAGCGAATGTGGTTTGGCTCACCACATTCAAGCACGTGATAGGTCCCTCCTCCTCCTATTTCTCACCTTGTTGTACGCTCTTGTGAATTTGGTGGAAAGGAGGGCTAAGTCATCCTCGGGCAATTTCTCAAGTTGCTCATCACTCAAAGAATGTAAGCGAGATAATGAAAAGCCGGATGAGCTACAATCAAGAGAATCGGAAGAGCAACCCTTGGATTTGTCGACCACTAAAGCCATCGACTGTCTTGGGGACGCGAGATAAAGTCAATCTCATGCGTCTTCAACCTCGAGTAGAGCTTATCCATGGTAAGCTCACTCATGTGATGTTGTCATTGATGGAAGTGATCTTCATACCCCGACCTTCACATCAAGAGCACCCGAAGTGGCGTGCATTTTCGACTCGAAAATATCAAGTCAGCAGTGCGGAGATCATGAAGAATTTTAGAGAATCTTCCCACACTCATCCAAAGACTCACCAGGCCTTTGTTCGATCTTGAGTAAACCTTTTGAGTGGTTCTGTCTCACTTCCTTGATCGCAGTGGACCCTTCGTGATAATCACAAAGTGTCCGCCAGATCTCGTGAGCAGACCGCAAGTGAGCAACACGCTCAAACTCAGATCGACTAAGGCCTTGGATCAAATAATTCCGAGCCTTGCTGTTGGCCTCCACATCTGGAGTGATCGTATCGTCATCGGCTGGCACGACATAAGGGTTTTTCACCTTTAGCCAAATAGCGTGCCCTTGAGCCTCGATATACGCTTGCATACGAGCCTTCCAGTATGCAAAGTCAACTCCCTCAAAAATGTGTGGCTTGGTTGAGTACTTGTCAGTCGCCATGGCTCCAAAGACCGGTTAAGATCTATAGAAGAGAGCTAACCGGCTCTGATACCACTTGTAGGACCGGAAAGGCGACTAGGGGGGGTGAATAGGCGCTTTCAAAACTTTCTCACCTAAATCAAAACCAACACGTACTTTACTCCTTTAGCTATGAAAGCTAAGAAGTTTAGTGAGCACACAACGGAAGCCTTGTGTTGAATTTGATAATCCCCTCAAGCACACGACACAAAAGGAGAAAAGAACTCAATGTTCTTCACTGGACACGGGCGGTCTGACCGGCTACCACAGGCGGTCGGACCGACGGTCAAGGAGCGATCGGCCAAGCAACTATCCAATGTCGGACCGGTGGGCCAATGGTTCGACCCGCAAACCGGTGATGCGAAAACACGGCGGTCGAACCGCCGTTGAAGGGCGATCGGACGGTAGAGTCGATCTTGAAAAACTCCACCCAAATCCAAAGCGAAATTTGATCCAACTTTTGATTCAACCAATAAAACTTGACCAAATTTCTAGCACACCTTCCTAAAGATATTGGAGACCTATTTCTAGCGACGATCGGTCAGATCCACTTCGCAAAAACGATCTCTTGAGATTTTACCAAAGAGGTGCACAAACCCTAGAAATGAGGAAATCTTGATTCAAGACTTGCTTGTGGGGGTTTGATGATCTAGATGACTCTAGTAGTAATCCCACACATCAAAGCAAGGTAAAGTAGGCCAAGAGACCAAGCATGAACCTTTGAATCAAGGAAGCACCAAAAACATCCAAAAGAGAGAAGAACACAAAGGGAGCAATTGATCTTTCAATTAAGCATCACAAGATTGTTCATCCACAATAGATGCTTACAAAGCCTCTCCACCAAGGAGGGCAAGAGCTCAACAAGGAGCACACTCCAAACCCTAGTTTTCCTCACCTCTCCTCCAAACCCTAGAAAAGGAAGAAGGGGCTAAATGAATGCTTGCTTGGTTTTCCACCTCACCCCTTCCTATTTATACTAGAGCTAGGGTTTCCCTTTTTGGGTCTCTTACACATGGGACCCACACACAAATAACTATTGAAGCAATCGCCTGCTTCACCACGTGTAGGTTGATCACCGTTCTCATCGACGCCAAGCCTCTCTTGTCCGAATCCCATCGGAACCTCCCAGAGACTCGCACCGATATCCACACCGCCTGATCCAACCAGCTGTATCGAACCACCCGTTCGATCCATCTTGTCCATTCTGCACCATGCTTGAGTCACACGACCTCACCCGGTATCCCTGATCGTTCTGGACCTCAGCTCTCCAAGCGTAGTCCCGATCCACTCACCGTTGACGCCGTTGACCTGCAAGCCACACGCATGACAATAGACAAACAAACCGTTTCCGAACAAGATCTTCACAACTTGACCCACGTCGGTTCCGAATGCGATATACATCAATAAAGCATTGAAGTTCGAGAATCACACACTCAAAATCAACTCAATGCAACACTTGGCTTTCCTCCAAGTGATTGCCGGCCTGCCAGCTTACCAGGCGGTCCGACCGATTCATGCTTGATCGGACCGCTCCCACAACGGCGGTCGGACGGTCAAAGGACAGCCAAAATTCAAGCGAGAAATTCAAACCTTCTGGAAATTTCAATCGAATAGAACTTTTGACTGGGAGCTCCAAAAATGATGGGACCACATCCAGGAGACTCCCCTCACTTGCCTACACAACCTATTTTTGGCCCAGCTCCAAAAACACAACTTTCAAGGGAGCGGTCGGACTGGTCACCATGGCCGGTCGGACTGCTCCACGGGCGGTCCGACCGCCCTGCACAACCGGTCAGACCGCCAGTGGCCTGACAGCCTTGGAGCAAACCAGAAAACGCGAGAATTTGCAAACCAATGACGCCATTGCCAATTGACTCATCATCCTGAGATCGTGCACATATCCTCACGATATCCACAATTTATTTATTTATTATTCTTTGCAATTATGTGTTTCAATCTATGTACTGTATTTATTGTAAATGCTGCATTCTACAAAAGAACCATACATCTAATCTTTGGCAAGTCTTGCATGAATACTATTTGCATACATTTCCCTACGGCCTGCTGAGTGCTTTATGTACTCACGGCTTATGCCTTTGTTGATCAGTTGAAGAATACCAAGCTGCACAAGAGTTCTTTCAGAAGGAGTACTATGAAGGTTTTGCAGATTAGGATGTGTTCTCCACTCGATTGCCTGTGGGTATGTTGATTGGCTTTTCCAAGTTTCCCGTTCCATTGCAAGAGTTTATTTGTTTCTTTAGCCCTGCGTGATAAGTTAAGTAAACGTTGACCATAAGGTCCAGTTATTATTAGTATTTGTTATTTTTGAAATCTTTTTACTTAATTCGAATAAATGGATGGTATTTCATCACTGTTTCCTGTGTGTGCTAGCTACTGATCTGGGACTAGTTCAGCATACACAGAGGGTTACTGAGATGTATTTTCGGGTCCCGACACCATTATACAATAATATGTAGTCCGATAGCTTTAACATAGCATGATACACATGCTATGAAAAATCCATATATGCATCACATACACAATAGGTTATACTATTCACATCAATCCTTGCAAAAGGTGTTATGCATAGAATCCAATTCTATTGGGTGACATGAACACAAAATACTATATAACACGATAACGATTACCTAACAGGCGGGGTTCGAAGGGGTAGTGCACCTCGCGAGTCGAGTGCAACGCCCTTGGAATTTTTTTCTCTAAGGTATGAATCTTATTCACGTAATTGAGCCTTGGAAAATTTATCGGATTAATCATATCAACCCTATTCCGAATAAATTTCATCACCGCTTCCATACGATCGTTAGGAATATCATGCAATGCGACCGTGAACAAACGTAGTAAATCATCTGGTGCTATCAACTCATACCTCCCGCAAACTCATCTACTATCATCAAAATCGCTTGATCTTATCAACCAGTGCTTAAACGGTTCCATCCATATCAACTGATCTAGGTTACCAAATCAGAACAGTAATAGATCCAATCTATTATTGCCACATATCAAGTATGTGCGACCAAGCTAGATCAAAAAATACACAATTCAAATATTCTACCACGTAGACCAGGAATCCATGTAAGCAATGGATCATAGATTGTTACCACTATACGCACAGTGCAGTGAAAGAATAGTTGGAGCAGCTTGATACAACGTCGAGCGCATCGATGTAGTGGTCGTAGTCGATCATCCAACGTCCTCGGACCAGTCGTCTCCTCTAGCCACCTATCTAGTTCCTTGTGTAGGTTGTGGTTCATCCTCGATCAGCGCAGTAGCAACCACAGTAGCGTCCCTATAGTACCCACACATCTAGGGGTAAAATATCGTACGTCGGTGTGCTAGCACCAATGTGCACGGTAGGGCCTTCGGGAAGATGGCGGCTAGGGTTTCGGTCGAGCAACAACTCTTACATCATAACAGCCCCATGCATCCCCTTATAAGAGCCCATAATGGATCTTATCTGAGCTCGTTTGTTCCAATCCATTAAGTGTGTGGCCAGGTAGGCTCATGCATAATCGGTTGTGATTCGGAAACTCCTTTTCGACCACGAGTCATTAGAGGTTCCTAGCAGGTCATAACGA
This sequence comes from Hsuehochloa calcarea, assembly GCA_036346395.1. Classification (NCBI taxonomy): domain Eukaryota; kingdom Viridiplantae; phylum Streptophyta; class Magnoliopsida; order Poales; family Poaceae; genus Hsuehochloa; species Hsuehochloa calcarea. The sequence continues at coordinate 15,924,279 of CM070608.1, forward strand.
TTCTCGAACACACATAAAAATTATATCAGATGAACCTTATGCAATATGATCTGCGACCAGGTCCTTATCACTTACGACCAGCTCGTATCTCCATACGACCAGTTCATATTTAGTCACAACCAGTTGGTAATTCCTTACGACCAGTTAGTGATTATGTTCGATCAGTTTACGATCAGTCTGTATCTCCATGCGACTAGTTCATATTTGGTCGAACTGAACGACTACTCGCATATTCTCCCTTTGCCTCATGATATCTGGTTGAACTCCAGGTGAGATATTTTGTTATCCATATACTGTTCAATACTTTCTCAATCAAGTGACAGATAACTTCGTGTGGTCGACTCTTCGACCACTAGTGGCACGACCATACACTTTCTATATCCGACCACATTGAGACGCCTAGAGATATCCCTCATGTTATTTAAGAGGGACAAATCCCATCTCCGACGAGTCACATCCCTCCGCATGTTTTATAGCATATCCGAAAGCTACCTTTATAACTACCCAGTTATGCAGTAGCGTTTGGCTATCCCTAAGTGTACTATTACACATGTAGAAAACCATGCTGATATCAGGTCTAAGGATTATACATCATCATTGCTTGAGACATGGTCATCAATCAATGTATATGCTGGTCGATAAATCACTAGTGTTCTGACCAAGGATATAGTTAGAATGACTTCATACAAGTTAAACAGTTTCATCAATAAATCACATACATGTTAATCTTTATAAATGATAAATTATCCAAGGATCATGGTAACATTTATTCTATAACTCATAAATATAGATGCGATACAATCATCTCTATGATTGCCTTCAAGGTATATCACAAACACTATGTTCATTTTTTCCTTATCGTTTTGGATACCGATACAATCTTCAATACATGTATTTACTAATTATATGTTGGTAAAATTTATTGAAAAAAATAATTTCATCGAAGTACAAATGTAACACTATCATTTGCATGTGGTACATCAAAATACCATTATGTGTATAATCAAAGTTAAAAGGTGTTAACATTCATATTCTGGGACGAAAAGGGCGGAGGGAGTGCGTCTTAAGAGTCCTACTACTATGTAAATTATACCGGACAAAATCGGATACATGATACTATAAAATATAGCACTTCGAGATATGCCATCCAGTTTTATAGAATTAGATATATACCATTCGAGTTTCTTGCTCATTTGAAATATGCCATTTCTTTTTGTTTTCCACCATTGTCTCTTCTTTTCTCTTTTTTCCCTATCTATTCCCAAGTGAACTTTCCGTTTTACCCCTATCCATTCTCTCTATCTTGGCTAGATCAAATCAGAATCACAAAACGAGCAGACCCAAATCACTCTAACCAGAACCCATGCCGCTGCTGCTCCCGTCGGGTCACCGTCGGCCTCCCCACTGTCGCCAGTGTGCCGGCAGCAACATCCGCAAGCAGCAGCTCGTGGCCGCTCCAGTCGGCCGCCGGGTTGTCGCTCCCCGTGCCGCCGCGTCACCGACACGTGACGGTGGCCGCGACATTTTCAAGTGCCTTGGTGAAGGAATAGAAGATGTTTTCAGCATGTTTCTCTCCGTCCGCATCAGCTTGTTAAGCTCATTCAACAGAATGTTTCTACTAAGGCGCTAGCTTCCGCTTTAGCACAATTCCAGTCATGTTTGTGCCATTGTTGTTGTTTTCTTTTGCTATGTAGTAATCACTCCATTTTTCGTTGGGTGCTCTAAAGGGATTGGCATCATCTGACATTGCACTGGCAGTGCAGTGACATTTGGCAGATTCAAATCATCCGATCTTTAAAGAATGGCGTAGATTATCGCGGCAGTGATGCTATAGTGTTCATGAACCGTACCAATACAATAGTATTTGCTACAGTACAAAAGCTCGATCTTACCATTTCCCGTTCGACGGATGCTACGTAATATCACGGTAGTGAAGCACTGTAACATTGCTACACAATATCAGAGGATGTGTTTCCGCTGTAAAGGCCATATTCTTGGAGCTATGCTGCGGTGATCGTAATTCTAATTGCCAAGTTGTAAGGAATTTTTGACGAATACGACACGTTTTCAACTCGTATTTGCAGAAATGAGCACCAAATTCGCGTATTTGCAGAAATAGCACCGTTGGCGCACCAACGTCGGTCCTACCGCCACGTGGCCCTCCCAGCTGACCCACGTCGCCAACTCAGCTCGTTGGCGTATGCTCATCATGCGCCAACCATCCTCGGCCTGTCACGTGTTCTAGGTTAGGTTAGTGTTAGAGTTAGTTAGGGTTATGGTTAATTAGGGTTAAGGTTTGGTTGAAAATATAGCAAATGAGTTCAAAAATTATAAAAAATTTTAATGGAGCCTTCCGACACCGTGTATTTACTTGTGTAAATTTGCTATTATTTTATTTATTCAGAATTTGTATCGCTATTTTGTATAAGTGTCATGTTTGTATGAATTTGTAAATATAGAAAATGAGCTCCAAAAATTATAAAATTTATTTTGAAGGCTCCTCACGCAGTGGACTAAATCCTAATTTTTCAAGACAATACTAGAACACATATAAAATTACCAAAATATTACACAATCAAGTCCACTGCGTGAGGAGTCTTCAAAATAAAATTCATAATTTTTGAAGCTCATTTTCTATATTTACAAATTCGTACAAACATGACACTTATACAAAATAACGATACAAATTCTGAACAAATAAAATAATAGCAAATTTACACAAGCAAGTACATTGTGTCGGAAGGCTCAAAAAAATATTCTAATTTTTTGAACTCATTTACTATATTTTCAACCGAACCCTAACCCTAACTAACCCTAACACTAACCTAACCTAGGACACGTGGCGGGCTGAGATCTGTTGACGCATAGTCACCAAACACCAGCAGTTGTCGCGTGGTGAGCATGCGCCAATGAACTGAGGTGGCGGTCACATGGCGGTGGGATATGCGTTGGCACGGTGATCGTGCGCAAACACCATGTGGTGGCGCGGGAGCCGTTGGTGCACGATGATCGTGCGCCAATAGTTGCTATTTCTGCAAATACACGAGTTCAATAATAATTTTTATAAATACGAATTAAAAATATACCGTATCTGCCAAAAATTCAGTTGTAAGCAACCTTCTTCGTGGCTTAAGAGCACGAGAAAAGCAATTGGAAATTCAATGTGTGGTTCAATCGGAACTTGTTCCATGGTGTTGGGTCGATCCAAATGGATGGCGGCAAAACCGGAAGTTCGCTTGGGAATAGACGGAAAAGAGTTGAGAAAAAAAAGAAATGGTGCAAAATCAAAGGAAATGGCAAATGAGCGAGAAAATCGAGTGATATATATTTAATTTTATAAAACTGAGTGATATATATCGAAGACATATATAATTTAGAGTCCCGTATATCCAATTTTACGAAATTACTGTTTTGCTTTTATAGCATGGTATTACCCACTGAATAAACTCCAAACAAGCTGTTCAAAACCCCCAAATAACGTAAACACTCAAAAGACAAACCGAACTCTGTTCTCCTCGGCAGCCGTCCTAATCCATCCGACCATGGCCAGCACCGCCGACACCACCGCCGCTGAAGCCCCATCGGCGGTGCCGCCCGCGGTGGTATCTGCCGCCAAGGACACGCTCGCGGCCACCGAGTCCGTGGGGAACCACCTCGCCGAGCTGCTCGCGGCGGCGGCCGAGGACACCGACGCCGTCGCAGAGCTCCCCCCTCTGCACCGCGCGCGTGCCTTCCTCGCCGTGGCGCAGGCCGCCACATCCCTCTTCGCAGGCAGGAGCTCGCGCCTCCCCGTTTCGCTACATAACCTGCATGGCATCTGCCTTTCTTCTGATTAAATATCTTTCTTTGGGGGTTCTTGCAGTGCGGCTGAGGTGTTCGGGGATTGATCCGGACGAGCACCCTATCAGGAAGGAGTTCGTAAGCTCTCTTATCTCTGAGAACCCTATCTCGTTATTTACTTGTTTTTTTTTTGTGTGCCCTTGGAGTAGAAGTTAGATTGTAGAGGTGCTAATCGGAACATATATAGGATGCTTCCCTCTATTGTTGTGTAGTTCTTGCGCAAAATTGTCCAACTGGTCTTTCTGAATATGCATATGGTTTTAGTATAGATTTTGGGGATCAGAACTGAACTTGTAGGTCTGTAATTTCACCTTGGACACGGTTTAGTGTTTAGTGGGGTGTTGGTATGACTTAGTCTGTTGCTGGATCAGAGAGTTTCTGTTTGGCAGAAAGATTTGGACAGGAGAAAGTTTCGATACTTATGATTCATGGGTGGAGAATTCTATATGGGATCTTGGATAGTTGGATGGAAAATTCGATTTTTTTTTTAAATTTGTGCTACTTGGAAGTATCATTTCAATGTTCTGCTTCTTTTCTCTGCAGGAGAGGTTAAGCCTGTGGCAGGAGAAGTTAAATCGATTTGAAGAATGGGACAAGGGTACTTGACTGCTTATTCACTCTTGTTGGATGTCAAGTTGTCAACTATTGCATAGATATGTAATAACTGCTTGAATTCTGAATTGCAGCACCACTGCGCCCTAACACTACTGTGAATACACAAGCAGCGGCAAGGTTCATTGGTCACTCATTGTCCCATTTGACAGCTGGTATATGCTTGTTGAATCTGTATGTATTTAGTTTTTTTTTTTTATGGTTTAGAGTTGAGGATTCATTCTTGTTATTTCAGATCAGAAGAGGAGCATGCAGGCAATCAGTAGAGGAGAAGGAGGGGGCTGGTCTGGGAGGAAGAGAAAGCCACAGCCATTGCCAGATAGGAAGTCCGTTCGTGCTGCTGCAGAAGAGTTCCTTGCAAAGGCTGCTCAGGAGCTTAGTGGGTATAACGATAGCAGGGTGAAGGGCCCTGTTAGACTTATTCCTGATGAAGATGAGGACTAGATTAATATTTTGGTTTTGTGCAGCTCTCAGGTATTTATTGCTGCTGCCGTGCATTCATAATCTCAATGGCATTGCAAACTAGTCCTGACATGGGTATATGCAGTGGCTCCATAATGACACTCTGTGATGTAAATCGCAACACTATTATTAGGTGCCCTTTTGTAGGTTATTGCCATCAGTACACTTAGTATACATTGGCCTAAATATTCTAAAATTTCCACTCCCTAACACAAACCTTTTCATGTATTATGGTTTTATAATTGAATTTTATACTCTACATTTGACACCAATGCAAATGTAATTTAGGTAGTTATATTTATTTAATGGATAAGCATATTTGGTCCATTTGCTTTGGACTGGATTTAAGCTTAACTGTTCAAAATGCACCCTGTACCAGACTGATCAGCTAAACTTTCTTCTGCCAGCAGTATTTTGTGCTGACAATTATAGTGCATTTAGACTAAATTCGTGTTGTATTGGTTCAGTTGCCTAGAAGTCAGGTTAGGTCTAATAATGATGATATGTCCACACACTAATACCAAATTTGCCCTGTTTAGTATGGTGTAGGGTGTATTTTTAACACTTCTAAAGTAGAGGGTGTACATTGAACACAAAACACAAAGTAGAGAACCAAATATGCACTTATCCCTTAGTTCTAACCTTACACTTATCCCTTTGTTATAACGTTATATTGGTGCCTCCATGGTTACTCTTCTGTCCCTCTCTGTTAAGGATATTGAGCGCATCCATGGTCTTTGAAGCATTTTGTGGAATCAATAATGTCTAATGTTGACTAAAAGTTAATCATTTAATGGTAGATTGTAGTATCTAAAATTGTGACATGTTATGCACAGATAAGAGTTTACTTTGCATAGCCTATTATTCTGCCGTTGAATGCACAATGCAGCATTTGTAGATATGCTGTTAAATGTATTACATATGGGCCCGTGATAATTATTTCAGGCTTGGGGTAACAGAATATGTTGGTGATGAGTGGCAGATACAACAATCTTTCTTGTCACCTAATGTCTGCGTTTTATGAAATTCGTGCAATTCTTTTAAGCCAGAACTCTTAAAATTCTTAGTATTTTCTACAAATACTATAAATATGCCACTCAGAAGACTAATACTACAAAAATGCTACTCCAAAGCCTAAAACTACAAAAGCGCAACTCCAAGCAACTCCTATATATTTGCTATATACCCTTTTATGGAGACAAAATACAGTTGTAACCTTTAAAAACATTGCCAGTATATAACTTTACCCAAGTCCCAATACATACATTTTCTTAATGCCACTTCAAAAATTCGAATGACTTCTAGTGTCATTAAAAGGCGCACTCCTAGACGTTTGGGCAAGGGAGAGCGTTGTAAAACACCTCAAGCTACTCCCGGTGCAGTGTCTTTCTGCTGAAGGCACAAGACGCAAAGGCAGTACCCTGCCTTCTCAGACAAACATGGTTTAAGACAGGTAAATAGAAACATGGTTTAAGACAGGTAAATAGAAAGGAAACCAAAAGGCAAAAGATGCTAGGCCTAAATGAAGCTTAATAACATAGTGGGGTAGTACTGAATCTCATCAATGGTGTTGGTTGTACACATGGTTGTCACGGCGTCGCCTAGGCGTCCTGGCGGTGCGGAGGGGACGCCGTGGAGGCTCTCGCCTTGGCCATCTAGCCGTCGGTGCCCCTCACTGTGCCGGCCGCCGGCGATTTGCTCTCCCTCCGACACCAGGTACTTCCTCCCTCCTCCACTCCCTTTACTTCTTTGTTTCTTGAGTCCTTCCAAAGTCGTGAACTCCCGATTTGTCCTCCTTGTTTTGCTTGAGTTTTTCTTCTTCTTACTCCCGATTTGTCTTCCTCTTGCTCCTGATTTTTCTTCCTCTTCCTACTACTTCTTTTTCTTTGTTCCTCTCCCGATTTGCTCCAGCTGACTGCTCATCCTTCTTTCTTCTTTGCTCGCCGTATCTCGCCTTGAGGCGCCGTATGACGTCATGGCGCCTCTCAGGCGCTGTGATCACCAAGTACGCTGTGACAACCGTGGTTGTACATCATGCACACATACTCGAAAGAAAGGGAAAAAAAGATAAATCAGCCGACTCCTCGGGAACATTGTGGTGAAGCTCACCATCCTCCCTCCGTACAGCCCATCCCCAGTTGCAGCAGTGACATTAGCAAGAATGGCTTCATCTGCGTGTGCTAAGGGGAGGGGGGGGGGAGGGGTACTGGTGCTATGCCAAGCAACAACGGAAGTCATTGTCGAAAATAAATTTTCCTACCTGATCTGAAACACCAAATCGCTAGTCACTTCTGAATTCTCAACATAAAATATATTCATTGAACTCTAATTGTCATCTAAATAGTAGGGAAATATTTAATTATTTATGTTATGTTATGCGCCTAACTATTTTGTGTGCGTGCTTTTTCTGCATCTTGACCTGGTGCCTCATACTGTAACAACTTAGCACCTCAAGTGTGCCTTTCGCCTTTGACTGCATTGTGGCTTCCATAATGAACTTCAATATACTGCTAAAGAATGCTAAAATATGATATAGTTATACTGACACGAGATGTATTGCCATGAACCCATGATACTACATGGGTGTAGCCATTGAAAGAAGCAAGCCATTTTCTGCGGTGGAATTTCTTATGCTGTGGTACAAGAATCATGTGTATACTAGAGTGCTGTTGCTGTGGTGCATTTGTGAGCTATTTCTGTGGCAAAGTATGGAAGTTTGTGGTTGAGCTGTTGAGGGGAGCGGTTATCATTGGGTTTTATAAAAAATGATTTTTTATTTTTCAATTAGATACGAACTAGAGTGCCAAAAATTCAGAAGTGTTCTTTTGGAGAGTTATTTTTATTTTTGTATTATTTGGAGTGATATTTTTGTTGTTGTAATGTGTTGAAGTGACATATATATATGATTATCTCAAATCAGTAATATTTTGCAAACTGATGCATTTCTTTCTGACATGTGATTGTACAAATGTATTCTATGCCATTTTATATTCTAGACTTGTCAAGACTTGCTCTATCTAAACCACGCGCTTGAGATTAGGCATACTTTGCTTCTGTTAAATTGTGGCTCCCATTTTGACCCCAACTATTTGTCCCACTTCCATGCAGATGAAATGGTAGCTTGGTAGGTGACCTGCCTACTTCACGGATGCATAAGCGAGGTGGAACTTCTGGATGATGAAGAAAAAATTTGCTTGCAGTTGTGTGTACATGGCAAGAGGGGATGAAAGATTGAAGAAAATTGTAGAATTTTTCCTTGCTTCGGGAGCAATGCCCTCAATCGTGTAATGCCGTCTATCCTAGTATATTTTTCAAAAGAAATTTTTGACTATTTTGTTTTGTTAGAGGAACTCGAATAATTATATGGGTTGTGTGGTGCAATACCCCTGGTGATTAGTCTTATATGTATGGCTTCCTTCTCTAATGGCGATTGGGTCTGTTGCTGAAGATTTGGAACCTGCAATATTGTGGAGCTTGAGCCTGTTTAAGGCATAGCAAAGTGTGTGAATGTTGATGGATAACTTTGTTTGCAAACGTCTCCTTGTTGTACCGCACATCAGAATTGGTGAAGTGCCTGCTTGGCAAATTTTTTTGTTTTTGTTTTGAGTTGTACTCTCAATTTCTTATCTGCATTCCAGTTCCTGAACGTGCTTGCTCACTAATATGTTTAGTCTTGGTAAAACTACAAAAGCGCAACTCCAAGCAACTCCTATATATTTGCTATATACCCTTTTATGGAGACAAAATACAGTTGTAACCTTTAAAAACATTGCCAGTATATAACTTTACCCAAGTCCCAATACATACATTTTCTTAATGCCACTTCAAAAATTCGAATGACTTCTAGTGTCATTAAAAGGCGCACTCCTAGACGTTTGGGCAAGGGAGAGCGTTGTAAAACACCTCAAGCTACTCCCGGTGCAGTGTCTTTCTGCTGAAGGCACAAGACGCAAAGGCAGTACCCTGCCTTCTCAGACAAACATGGTTTAAGACAGGTAAATAGAAACATGGTTTAAGACAGGTAAATAGAAAGGAAACCAAAAGGCAAAAGATGCTAGGCCTAAATGAAGCTTAATAACATAGTGGGGTAGTACTGAATCTCATCTATGGTGTTGGTTGTACACATGGTTGTCACGGCGTCGCCTAGGCGTCCTGGCGGTGCGGAGGGGACGCCGTGGAGGCTCTCGCCTTGGCCATCTAGCCGTCGGTGCCCCTCACTGTGCCGGCCGCCGGCGATTTGCTCTCCCTCCGACACCAGGTACTTCCTCCCTCCTCCACTCCCTTTACTTCTTTGTTTCTTGAGTCCTTTCAAAGTCGTGAACTCCCGATTTGTCCTCCTTGTTTTGCTTGAGTTTTTCTTCTTCTTACTCCCGATTTGTCTTCCTCTTGCTCCTGATTTGTCTTCCTCTTCCTACTACTTCTTTTTCTTTGTTCCTCTCCCGATTTGCTCCAGCTGACTGCTCATCCTTCTTTCTTCTTTGCTCGCCGTATCTCGCCTTGAGGCGCCGTATGACGTCATGGCGCCTCTCAGGCGCTGTGATCACCAAGTACGCTGTGACAACCGTGGTTGCACATCATGCACACATACTCGAAAGAAAGGGAAAAAAAGATAAATCAGCCGACTCCTCGGGAACATTGTGGTGAAGCTCACCATCCTCCCTCCGTACAGCCCATCCCCAGTTGCAGCAGTGACATTAGCAAGAATGGCTTCATCTGCGTGTGCTAAGGGAGGGGGAGGGTACTGGTGCTATGCCAAGCAACAACGGAAGTCATTGTCGAAAATAAATTTTCCTACCTGATCTGAAACACCAAATCGCCAGTCACTTCTGAATTCTCAACATAAAATATATTCATTGAACTCTAATTGTCATCTAAATAGTAGGGAAATATTTAATTATTTATGTTATGTTATGCGCCTAACTATTTTGTGCGCGTGCTTTTTCTGCATCTTGACCTGGTGCCTCATACTGTAACAACTTAGCACCTCAAGTGTGCCTTTCGCCTTTGACTGCATTGTGGCTTCCATAATGAACTTCAATATACTGCTAAAGAATGCTAAAATATGATATAGTTATACTGACACGAGATGTATTGCCATGAACCCATGATACTACATGGGTGTACCCATTGAAAGAAGCAAGCCATTTTCTGCGGTGGAATTTCTTATGCTGTGGTACAAGAATCATGTGTATACTAGAGTGCTGTTGCTGTGGTGCATTTGTGAGCTATTTCTGTGGCAAAGTATGGAAGTTTGTGGTTGAGCTGTTGAGGGGAGCGCACTACTGGATTCCGGCTATTTGCCGAGTGCCTCAGGCACTCGGCAAAGGCTCCTTTGCACTCGGCAAAAGCTTTGCCGAGTGCGACACTCGGCAAAGGGCACTCGGAAAAAAAATTATCGGCGAAGCAACCTTTGCCGAGTGCCTTTTGTCGGGCACTCGGTAAAGACTTTGCCGAGTGCCGAGTCAGCACTCGGCAAAGAAAAAAACACGATCCGCGCGCCGGCCCGTTGGCGGCCTCCGAAGTGCCAACCCGGCGGCACTCGGCAAAGATTTTTTTATTTTTTTTTTGAAAATTTCTTTGCCGAGCGTCGGACCTCTGGCACTCGGCAAATCTAGAAGCTTTGCCGAGTGCCTTGACAATGGCACTCGGCAAATCTGGAAGCTTTACCGAGTGCCATGACCATTGCACTCGGCAAAGCTGGAATATTTGCCGAGTGCCTTGACCATGGCACTCGGCAAATATGGAAGCTTTACCGAGTGCCTTGACCATTGCACTCGGCAAAGCTAGAATATTTGCCGAGTGCCTTGACCATGGCATTCGGCAAAGCTGGAAAACTGGGGTTTCAGGCGCCCATATTCCCAGCTTTGCCGAGTGCCTTGACCATGGCACTCGGCAAAGCTGGAAAACTGGGGTTTCAGGCGCCCACATTCCCAGCTTTGCCGAGTGCCATGGTCATGGCACTCGGCAAAGGGGTCCTTTGCCGAGTGTTGCACTCGGCAAAGTGACCCAAAACTGTATTTTTTATTTATTTTTTACATTCCATCGCGACAAACAAATCCATCCAAACATATATCACATCCATCACATATATATCTCATCCATCACATATATATCTCATCCATCACATATATCACATCCATCACATATATATCTCATCCATCACATATATCACATATATAACAATAAGTGCTCAAGTCCATCCAAACAAATCCACAAGTTCATCACAGTCGACAAGTGCATCACAAGTATATCACAAGTCCATCATCAAGTGAACAACAAATGAAAATACAACTATCATTCATCTCGAAGGTGGCCACTGCGACTGTGGTGAAGGAAAAGCTCCATCATTCGGAGGCGCATGAGGTGGATTATTTGAACCCGCCGATTGAGGCTGCACAAAGAAGAAGAGATTGCATGTGAGACAAGATTACATTAGATACCTAATCTAGGAAGGTAAAGGTCATACAAGCAAAGCACAAGCGAAAGCAAAAAACTTTCATACTCACAGGAGTAGCTGCAGCTGCAGGACGCGGAGGCGGAGGTGGAGCCAACAGCCCAGCTGGCACAGCAAAGCCCGTATGTTGCCCAAGACCTTGTAGGAACTCCGTAATGTCCGCTTGACCTCTGCGTGGCGGGCACGCCGCTCGGCTGCTCGGCCTCGGTGGCCGACATCCTCTCTTGCTCGGCCTCCGGCTCCCGACGTTGCCTCATTTCTTGTTCCGGTAAGACTGCAATATTTCACTCCAATGTTTCAGTAATGCAAAGCTAATTAAGGTGTGTAAAGATCAATGTACGACGAGTAAAACAGGAATAACCTCGAGTGCGTCGACCGGTCTTTGTCGTGTGATGCCGTGGGCGTATGGGCGGGCTCGCTCGTGCTCGTGCTCGGATCCGGAGAGAGATGGAGTAGAGGCCGTGTCGATGAGGCCGTCGCCAAGCTAGAATCGCCCATGCTTCTTGCCTTGTCCCACCCTCATGACGATCTCTCCATCAAAGTCCTGGGTGCTCGGATCATGGTCTGGCCCATGGACCGACCTTACCGCCGACGTGTACTCACTGATGCGGTGTGGACGCTCGGGTTCGTGTACGCTGGGCGGGTCCTCGAGTTGAAGGAGACGTCGGACGTCGCCTTGCCCTTGTGGGCCATACACCATGCCTGGAAGTCCGAGCAAGGCTCGCCACTATGTGATGCCGACTGCGAGAAAGACAGCAAGATAATTAGAAATCAGGCAGAATTGAGCGTCACAATAGATAAATGAATTCGTGTACCCATGCTTGTTTGTATGCGGAGAGGCTGCGGCTGCCTTGATGGTGTCTTTGGACCTTGCATCATCAAGCAGCGGGCGGGCATCCTTGTGCATCGGAGATACTCCTCAGTGAACCACTTGTCCACGATCATCGCCAAAGACTCGGGATACGATTGGCACCACCAGGGAATCATCTACACGTCATCAAGTATTTGACATATAAGAAGATCAAATTAAACGTACTTAATCTCAAATCGAATCAATATTAATGTTCTTCATCTACCTCAAGGTACCGGTCCGGGTCGTCATGTTTCTTGCGTCTTTCTTGGTGACCTTCTCTCAAGCTTCGACCCGTGGTAGGTTACGATGGCTGGATGCGCACCTCGTGATGCATGTCGGTGATGAGTTTTTACGAGCTTTGGTAGCCACCGTCCGCCGGCCTCAAATCCTCATCGCATCCAAATAGGTGCGCATACAAACGCGATGTATCCATTCATTATTTCAAGAAAAGTCCAATGAATGCGATGTATTGAGCAATGTTGTGCGAGGAGACTTACCCAAAACTCCGCCTTCACCGCGCGCCTTGTTGGGGTACTCCGCATCGGGGCCGGCGGCATAGTGGTCAAGCGAGTAGGCGGCTCCGTCTTCCGGCGACGTGACAATGCAGGGGTAGTGTTGCTCGCCTGAAGACCCAGGATGCCATTGGCGGGCGTGCGCTACCACGACACAACCACCCGGTTCTGCACAAGTGATTAAGAAAAATTATTAGTTTCTCTTTTTTCAACATATCATATGAAGTAGTGGTGACAACATCTAAAGTTACTTACTTTTGCCCTTGGGCGAATCCTTTGGGCGTTGGTGAGGATGGACCACGAGGAGGCTCGCGGGACCTCGCAAGTAGACACTCGAAGAGGAAGAGGAGGAAGCGGAACCCGTGCCTACCGCCTCGTCGTCGTCGTCCTCGTCGCCCCTCCTCCTCCCCGTCTGCCGAACCGGCTTCTCGTCCAACTCGCCCACGGGCGCCACCTCCTCCTCGGCCGTCTGCCGAATCGGCTCCTCGTCCAACTCGCCCACGGGCGCCACCTCCTCCTCGGCACCTCCTCACGCGGGCGTGGGAGGAGGCGGCCCCCTCTGCGGCGGCGGTCCTCTTCCTCCTCCTCTGTCCGACCCCTCCGCCTCCTCCTCCGCGGTCGTGGTCTCAGTAAGCGAGGACACGGCCCTCGACGACGATCGCCCGCCATCTTTGTTCACTCACCGCAATTAAAAAGAATAAGCAAGGCGTAATTAGAAATAGATGCAAAATGAACAAAACATAATTACAAAAACATAGTAATACATGTATTAGAAATAGATGCAAAATGAACAAAATATAATTACAAAAACATAGTATTACATGTATTAGAAATAATCTTCATGATTGGGATTATTTGGATCATAGGTCTCGTCATCACTATCAACATTGTCCAAATCATCAACACTATCAGAAGGAGGAATGTTGTCTTCATTGTCATTGCCTAAACGTAATCGCTCAAGCATTTGTAAGTCCTTCACATTTCGCACCTCGTCTCCAGCGTCCTCGTCATCAACCCTTTCATTGTCTACTTCCATTCCTATCGCTTCGGTTAAGTCTATCTGAAACCTCCCTTGTAGCCCCTCTTCTTGAAAGAACTCTCCATCATATGTGTTTGGGTTGAAGTTGTAATCTTCATCGTTTGGGACAGGTAGTTTACCGTGTGGCGATACCTTGTGCACAATAGCCCAACCCTTAAGATGCTCTTTGTCTTGGCACGCGTATGGCATATAATAAACCTAGACGGCCTGTTGAGCCACAATGTAGACATCTTTTCCTGGATAGACGGAATCCTGTCGAATCTCGACTAGCCCAAGCTTAGGGGTTCGTCTCGTTACTCCAGGATGAAACCAGTGGCATTTGAATATGACAGGATTAAGAGGTTTGGAACCATAAAATGCAAGTTCGTAGATTTCTTCAATTCTTCCATAATAGTCGAGGCCATCGGTCTTGGGCGTAAAAACTCCATTGTTTGTGGTTTTTCGATTGGGCGACTACGCTCGTAGCTTCTTTGTGTGAAAACGATATCCATTCACGTCATAACCGGTAAATGACTTGACCCTAACGACACAGCCGTTTGCAATCTGTCTCAACTCGTCACTTATAGACGCATCGGTTTGGGCCTGCAAGCACAAGCAGGATAGATCGTTATATTATTCGAACGTACGATCAACTTGGAATGTCGAACTAAGTACGAGCTAAATTGGACGATACCTTACATTTGAACCAAGAAATGAAATCGGGCTCCACGGTCTCGCACCTGTGAAAGAAGGGTATCGGTTTCTGGGTAGGATCCCTTGATTCATGCCAGATTGACGAAGAAATTCCTGTACCAGCGAGAAACAAGGGGTTGGGCGAAGAAACAAGGAGTGATGGCGTATTGAAACAAGTTCGTTGAAAACTTACCCAATGAGCGGTGCACCTCGACAAGGTTGGTCAACACATATAACATGATCTGCGCCACTCTTCATTTTTCAATTGCTTAGTGGTCGATGCACTTGCGCTTCGAGTTGCCCTTGGAAAAGGTGAGGTTCGATTCATTTTCGCCTTGACATTGTAACGAGGGGTGGATTATAAACACTAGGAAGGTTCTCGGTGTAGTATTTCTCTGTGAAGTTTGACACCTCCTCCAGAATGTATGCCTCGCAATGGAAGCCTCAATTTTGGCTTTATTTCTACATTTTTGCGAAGAGTCTTGAGACATCTCTCGATTGGATAGCACCAACAATGATCGCACGGGCCCCCATACGTGCCTCATACGGAGGTGCACAATCAAATCTTTGCATCGCCAAGAAAAAGCCGGGTGGAAAGATCTTCTCCAACTTACAGAGCAACACGGGTGCCACTTTTTCCAAGTCATCAATGACGGTCCGAGATAGCTCCTTGGCACAAAGCTGGCGGAAGAAATAGCTCAACTCTGCCAGCACTTGCCAGACATGCTCAGGGACATAGCCTCGAACCATCGCCGGAAGAAGCCGCTCAATCCATATGTGGTAGTCATGACTCTTCATCCCGTTGATTCGCAGAGTGCCTAAGTTCACTCCCCTCTTCAGATTCGCTGCATACCCATCCGGGAACATTAGCGTCTGGATCCATTCAAGTACTTCCCTCCTTTGGTCCTTTTTCAAGACGAAATCGGCCTTAGGCCTTCTCCATGTCTTGCCGCGACTAGGAGGCTGCATCTCTTGATTTGGTCTATCGCATAACGTTGCCAGGTCCACTCTAGCCTTAGGGTTGTCCTTAGACTTTTCGGTGTCCATGAGTGTTGCCCAAAGTGCCTCGGCGACATTCTTTTCAGTGTGCATTACATCAATGTTATGTGGCAGAAGAAGGTCATCGAAATAGGGGAGCCTAGTCAAGCCCGACTTATGAGTCCACATATGTTGCTCACCATATCCCACAAAACCACCTTCTTGATTGGGCACGAGAGCATCTATGTGAGCATGAACCTCGGCACCAGTCATCATCCAGCGGTGCGAGTGCATCACTCGACACCTTTCGTAAAGTTCTTGATGTCTTGTGCGAATGGATGGTCAAGAGGGAGGAATTGACGATGTCTGTCGAGCAGCAGTACTTGCCACCCTTGTGCAACCAAATGAACCTCACACCTTCCTTGCATATTGGGCATGGGAACTTCCGTGAACACACGGTAGAGAATAACCCATACGCCAGAAGTCATGCAGGAGTAGTGGTACCAAGCGTGCATTTTGAAGCTTGTCTTTGTAGCTCGATCGTATGTCCATACCCCTTCGTCCCAAGCACGGACCAATTCATCAAACACGGGCTCCATGAACACACCCATATTACTCCCGGGTGTCGGGAATTATCAACGATAAGAATCGTTATGTCGTTGAAAGGAGGCGCGGGGAGATTGAGGGGATAACGAACACGGGCCAACATGTGTATGGGGCAGCCATCGATCCATAAGATTGAACCCATCATTGCCGGTAGCGACACGTACATTGCGAGCCTCATCGCTTTCTCACGATGTTTGTCATCAAAGCGGGTCCATGCTTCACCATCGGATGGATGTACCATCTTGTCGATTGTACCGTTTGCCATTTCGTGCCATGTCATGCATTTGCGGATTCCTCGGTCATGTATAGCCGTTGGATCCTCGGTAGGAACGGAAGGTACCGTAGGATTTTCACGGGGATCGTAAGTCGCCTCTTTGGCCATCACGAGTCTACCTCCAGTACACGGAGGATTTACACTAGACGAACTTTGCATCCTTGTGTTCTTTCCTAAATAGGGCGCACCCCTTGAACAAGCATGTATCCGCTCATATGGCATCTTAAGTGCGAAGGAGTTTACGTGACTCGTACATGCTCTTTGGCGAATGTGGCCCTCCGAGCGGGGTGCCAATCACGGCCAACATCTTATCGAAGCCTTCTTGACTCAGGTTTAACTCGGACTTCAACCCCATTAAGCGTCCAATGGCATCCGGTTGAGACACCGTTGACCGATCGTGAAGGGGTTTACGTGCGAGTCCATCATGTCGTAGAACGCTGTCACGGTTGCCTCCATCTCCTCCTTCTCACGTCCCTCATCGAAATGTCCTTGGTGAAAGTCATCTAACATATACGCTACCCGGCATCGACATCATAAGCCTCGACGCGTGGTCTCACCACCTCCTCTCTCATCGATGGGCTTCACCATGGTGGACCCACGGGTGTAGTCCGGCGTAAATCCATTCTTCAAAAGATGTTTACCCATGTCCACCTTGTTTACCCTTCTCCTGTTTCCACATTTCTTTGCGCAGGACACAAAACTAGACAATGTCCTTTAGACCTTGCCAAATGCAGTTCAAGAAAGCATCGGTCTTGTTCATCCATTCCGTGGTGTAATCACTCGACTTCTCGGCCGTGTACATCTAATGACGGTCATCCATCCTCTAACATATCAGGAGTAATATAAGAATCAAATGCATCTACACGATCTTTCTCCTATCTAATAGGTGAAGATAGGTCCTAATCCACAGAGGATGCGTAGATGAGGTTAGTTTCCATACTCTACTCCTATCCGCAGAATTTGGCGACACCTCCCATTGTTCTCCAAATACACGTCTGGCGGGGAGATTGTGTATCAGGAGAACAACAGGAGATCTTGCGAAACTCATCGCGGATCGAGTAGACCACGAAACTAACCCCATCTACGCATCCTCGGCTATCAAAAAGCGTGGACAATTGAAAGCAGATACGGTTATAGATATGCAAAGATCGCATATTTCCAACCGTATCTCTTTCGAACAGGAGACGCCTAACTAGGTTACGCCTAACGAGAGAATAAAGCTGGACCGACCAATCGAGAATGGCATTCAACAAAGTGATATAGCAATAACAAAGTGATATACCAATCGAATCGATGGCGGTGCGATGGCGAGGCGAGTGCGGCGTGCAGACCCTCTACGCGCAAGGAGTTGAGTATGAGTACTGTAAAGACACCGTTTTGTGATGTTCAAGTATCAGTACTGTAAGGAGTGAGGTATTGGTACAAACAAGAGTAGAGCATGAGTATGCACATAAAATGGGACATATGTTCTAGATTGTAGACTCTCTGGACTTGACAAAACTATGTTGCAAGAACATGGCATATCTGAGAAAGCAAAGGTTCTACATGTAAAGACACAAACATAATGCATAATACTATTCATTATTAATACTCATTTGCATTCTTAAGTAGCATCTCCAACCAAGAGTGTATCATATTTATCTAACAAGAGACTAACCCGTTTAGTGCTTGATGGGTTTGGTTCTGTAAATCATGTGTCCTTTAAGAAGATCATTTAAGCATGTAATTAAACGAGTGATTGCAATTACTGATCAGAGGAGGTGAATTGGTTAAAGAATAGTTTGCTTTCGTGATAATCACTTGTGTCAGTGACAGTGAGTCTAACAATAACATGGATAACAGAGAGATTTTCTGGTGAGATGTGTGTCTAGCTTACAATAGTGTATGGTTGTTCAGTTAAGTGGAGTATGTGTGTTTTTTTTTAAGTTTCATACTTGTTGCTATAGTGTATGTTTGCAGGAGGGCATTTTGAATATTGCTGGTGAAACTCAGTTTTCTCTTGCGAAGCATACTTTTGAAGGTGTTGCCTCCGCTAGATGGTTGCCTTCTTCAAATATGGTATGTATTATATAATATTTGCCATATTTGAATGGACATTTACAATAGTATGGTCAATGGAACCCACAGATCTATGAGTGATAGTCTTTCTTGTTCTTTATCTTCTTCATTATTGTTTGGTGTCTTATTGATTTTTGGCATTTTGTTTGTGCCTTCTCTGGATTTTCCATTTGTTTAGCTGAGTTTCTTTCTGCCTAAACTTGCTATGTAATCTCATTGGTTAATGTGTTTCTTTTTGTTTGAGATATTTCTTGTTGGTATTCATTTGTCGCAATCGAGTCCAACTAAAGCTCAATCCTTCAAGCTCATGAATGAGGTATTTGTATTTCTCTGCGTACTTAGCTCCTTTTGATGCGGATCGATAATTTCCTAGTAGATTGTGTGTATTACTACCGTAATGTCTCATTAGTTTATATAAATTCATTTCATAGATTCTTGACACAAGTCGTAGATTTTGAATGTTCATAATGAAGTTGGAGACAACTTGCCTAATCTATGCCTTCTTGAGGATTGAATACCATTCACCGACACGTTCGCTTGCACACTCTCCAACTTGATGCTACTCAGGTGTGCTGGCCATCGAGCAGCGGCCGCCTACATGTGAGCCGTGGCGGTCCATCGAGCATCTGGATGGAGAGCTTCATAGCTACATGGTTCCTCCCAAGCCAAATTGATGAATTGTCTCCTCACCAACAAAAATCAAAAGAACCACCTAGCAACTCTCTCCTCTCATCTTATATATCGTACATGATGTTTCGCTTGTGTTTGTTCCTCTCCCTCTCTTGCTCTAGCTTGGATTTGAACTTGCAATGATGGGTAATGTTGGCATATCATAATCATATACTTGATCCAGAAACTAGATAAATCGAAGCTTTGGTTCCGGTTCTTCTTCTTCTCATCATTAATTACATGCCATACACGGTAAGCAAATAACACCAAGAAACAAAGAGATGCAAAAGATCCAAATCCTATACTACGAGTCTATCGTGCTCAGCCACGCTCGAGATCCCGTTCTCGAGACCGCCCAAATCCACAGGTTTGGGACTGCTCAGAGCTTGCCTCTGAGTGCGAACCTACATCTATCCTGGATCCACACGCCCAGGCACGCTCGAGATCTGGCTCGAGTCCACCCAAATCACATATTTGGGATGCTCGAGGTTCATTCCCGAGTGCGCCCGATTTCGCTCTGAGTGCGCGAGCTACTGCCTTTCGAGTGCCACGGACCACTCGTCGGGAAAGGCGATATCTGAGAAATGAGATAAGTAGGCGATATGCGAGCTACGACTAGGGCACAACTATTGGTTCTTTGCACGGCCTCTGACAACTCTGTCCCTTTGTCTAGGAATTCCATGGCAACATGAACATCAAGAAAACCAGACTCTCATAGGTATGAAAAGGCTCTCATAGATGTATACAACCAGTAAGAGATGTTAAACCTTTTAAGGTAAAGTGGAACAACACCTTATTAGCCTCCGTCTTTGGAATGTGAGTGCCATATATTATGAGGCAAGAAGAAGAAATATATGCTTGTGGCACGCCAATTTTGGAATTCAACAATCTATCATCGTCTCCCACCCTCGATCTACTAGCTATATAGGGACAAAAATAAAAAGCGACATGGTTGTTGGTGCTGTTCCTTAACTTACACCTAATTTGTATGCTCTCTCTCTCTCTCTCTCTCACACACACGCACACACGATCGATTGAGATTAAAGGGAGATAATTAAAGAGCTAATTAGTAAGACCGGAAGCTTACGAATATCGGGTTTAGCAATTCATAAAATCAGATGTACGTTTGTTGTGAAGACAACAGTTTGGGAATGAACTGTGATATTTAAGAAAAAGTTGTAACTATGAAATTATATATCATAAATGCTCAAGTTTCTACATGGAGTTGTATAAAATATTGATTTGGTATATAATATATACAAGGGATCAGAATATGAGCTGCATTGCCCCCACATGACATGACGCGTATATGAAGTACTGTATAAGACAATATCTTAGCAACAATACAAAAGATTGACAAAGGTCTTGCTAAAAACAAATTTTGTCTACCAGAGGACACTACCTCCATTTTTTGGGCCATGCCACTCTCACAAGAAATACCAGCTTAAGAGAGTTAAGTACTTTAGTATATTAGTAGGTATAAGTGTGTTAAGTGGTACAGTGTTTATGAACTCAAGCAGTGGCAGAGCCAGGTATTTACGATGAGGGGGCCGAATATGACAGAACTGATGAGGGAGGCGTTACTACAAATCAAATTCACCAATCAAAGGGCTAAAACAGTATTTGATGGTG
Source organism: Hsuehochloa calcarea (assembly GCA_036346395.1). Lineage (NCBI taxonomy): Eukaryota > Viridiplantae > Streptophyta > Magnoliopsida > Poales > Poaceae > Hsuehochloa > Hsuehochloa calcarea. Next base: position 15,944,940 of record CM070608.1, read on the forward strand.
TCAGGTTCGTTGGTTGGGTAATATGCATAGCTAATTAATGACATTATCTAGGATTCCCTCGTGGAACCAAATTATAGACCTAGATATTATTCAGCCAACCAAAATGACAAAAAAAAAACCATCTCGGGACATCCAGGATCCAGCACCTACTCAAACACCTAAACCGCACACCAAGCTTAAATGCATCCATTCTGGATGACTTAATTCAACCATGCACTAATCCATACGGAATAAGTTGTTTCATTCTGTTAACAGGTCGCCAATAGACAAAACGAAAATACTGTGTCTCTCTCAAATAAGAAATAACTGGATATATTGGCTAACCAATAAATGAAGTAAACATAATGCAAAGAAATGCTACACATATATATTTGGACACCAAATCAGATCGAATTGATCACACATACTACTACTCTGCGAAGAAATGCTACACAAATATACTCCAATTGAATTATCAACTTCAGAGCTAATTGAATTATTAGCTACGGGTGGCAGTGGTGCGGCTTGACAGGCCCCGTATGGCGGTGGCGATAGTGGCGACAGGCCGTGGAGATGGAAGGGGCGCTGAGTCGGAGAGGGAGATGGGAGTCTAGGCGAGCAGGCATCAGTGGGTGTGGGAACCTAGGCAAGGATGAGTGAAGGCCGAGGGGTCGGAGATGAGCGGTGGCGGAAGCCATGGGTGGCGTGAGGTAGCTCGCCGTGGCGGTGCTCGGGTGGGGAAATCTAAAGTGGGTGATGGGGTGGTAGAGGAGGTGAGGGTTGCTTCACGAGAGTATTGGTCCGCGGCGGCTTTGTTGTGGTCGGAGAAAAGTATTGGTCCGTGGGCTTTGGTGTGGTCGGAGAAGAAGCACACGATGTTAGATGGAGAAATGCCCAAATTTCTTGGCGCGGCGTGGCGCAAGGCAGCGCAGGAGGTGGTGGCGGAGCCTTGATCGCGCCGAAGGAGAGGCCGAGAGAGGCGGAGGGGAGCGAGGCGGCGGCGGCGGTGGCGGTGTGCGTGTGTGCGGTGTGTGTGGGCATTTGGGGCAGCGGAGTTAATCCCCTTTGCCGAGTGCCCCGATCGGCACTCGGCAAAGAGGGTTTATTTAAAAAATAAATTTAAATTCTTTGCAGTGTCAAAATATGACACTCGGCAAAAACTTCTTTGCCGAGTGTCATTTTCGACACTCGGCAAAAAGACTCCTTTCTTAAGTGTCATTTTTGACACTCGGCAAACCATATTTTTTCCACTTTTGACCTCCAAACTTTTCTGCGGTCCTCATACAATACAGTACTCCATGTTCCAATGTGGCACATTTCTCGGACTTGTTCTATATTTCTTTAATTTATTTCAATTAATTGAATTTTCTTGGATAATTAAAATTATAAGCGCTAGTCATTGAATAATGAAAAAATGAATGGAAAAATGATATTCATGTTATTTAGTATAATGTGAGGCCGTAACGAGAGCAGACCACCAATTTGAGCATCTTGTTCACGAAACATGACCACGAACTTGCGGTCGAGTTGTTTTTAAATTGTATAAAAAGCAAGCGAAGTCAGAAAATCATGAAACTTGGGAAGATATCATGATATCATATGTGGAGGTGTGATAAAAATTTGAGAAGGTTTCGCGCAAGTTGTCACGTAGGATGCTTGCAAACCGAAGAATCTCAGAAGAAGTTGTCACGTATTCTTACTGTTTTTCTAAGGTTTGCAAGCATCGTGCGTGACGGCGTCTCGAAAATTTTCAAATTTTTCCACGGCATCGCATACGATCTGGTGACAACTCGACAAGTTTCATGATTTTCGGAATTCGTTCGCATTTTATACAATTAAAAAACCACTCCCACGCAAGTTGGCGGCGTTGCCCCGCGAGCACGTTGATCGAAATTTCGAGACAGTTCCTGGATTTAGCCTAAATTTACACTAAGAAACAACGATAACATTTTTTGAACGAATGTAATCCATCATTCGATGCACCTGCAGTTCAAACTTACATTTTCTGGAAAAATTCAACAAAACAAAATAAACTATAGAAATATGCCAAAAGAAAATGAAAATGTCCCAAATTTAAACATGTTGTTTGTGGTAGTGTACTAAAGCTTCAAAAAAAAATTAGTGGCAAAAAACCAAAAAAAAAAAATAGTTTGCCGAGTGCCAAGTTTTGGCACTCGGCACAATACATTCTTTGCCGAGTGCCAAACGGGGGGCACTCGGCAAAGAGGACGCCGCTGGATGCCGTTAGGCCTCTACCAATCTTTGCCGAGTGTGTACCTTTGCCGAGTGCCTGGCACTTGGCAAAGACAGTCTTTGCCGAGTGCAGGGATTTGCCGAGTGCCTGGCACTCGGCAAAGGCCTCTTGCCGAAAGTGCCATATTTTGCCGAGTCGTGGCTCGGCAGCGAGTCTTTGCCGAGTGCCCGCAATTTGGCACTCGGCAAAGATTTTTGCACTCGGCAAATCACGTGTTTCCCGTAGTGGCGGTTATCATTGGGTTTTATAAAAAATGATTTTTTATTTTTCAATTAGATACGAACTAGAGTGCCAAAAAATCAGAAGTGTTCTTTTGGAGAGTTATTTTTATTTTTGTATTATTTGGAGTGATAATTTTGTTGTTGTAATGTGTTGAAGTGACATATATATATGATTATCTCAAATCAGTAATATTTTGCAAACTGATGCATTTCTTTCTGACATGTGATTGTACAAATGTATTCTATGCCATTTTATATTCTAGACTTGTCAAGACTTGCTCTATCTAAACCACGCGCTTGAGATTAGGCATACTTTGCTTCTGTTAAATTGTGGCTCCCATTTTTGACCCCCAACTATTTGTCCCACTTCCATGCAGATGAAATGGTAGCTGACCTGCCTACTTCACCGGATGCGCAAAGCGAGGTGGAACTTCTGGATGATGAAGAAAAAATTTGCTTGCAGTTGTGTGTACATGGCAAGAGGGGATGAAAGATTGAAGAAAATTGTAGAATTTTTCCTTGCTTCGGGAGCAATGCCCTCAATCGTGTAATGCCGTCTATCCTAGTATATTTTTCAAAAGAAATTTTTGACTATTTTGTTTTGTTAGAGGAACTCGAATAATTATATGGGTTGTGTGGTGCAATACCCCTGGTGATTAGTCTTATATGTATGGCTTCCTTCTCTAATGGCGATTGGGTCTGTTGCTGAAGATTTGGAACCTGCAATATTGTGGAGCTTGAGCCTGTTTAAGGCATAGCAAAGTGTGTGAATGTTGATGGATAACTTTGTTTGCAAACGTCTCCCTTGTTGTACCGGCACATCAGAATTGGTGAAGTGCCTGCTTGGCAAATTTTTTTGTTTTTGTTTTGAGTTGTACTCTCAATTTCTTATCTGCATTCCAGTTCCTGAACGTGCTTGCTCACTAATATGTTTAGTCTTGGTAAAACTACAAAAGCGCAACTCCAAGCAACTCCTATATATTTGCTATATACCCTTTTATGGAGACAAAATACAGTTGTAACCTTTAAAAACATTGCCAGTATATAACTTTACCCAAGTCCCAATACATACATTTTCTTAATGCCACTTCAAAAATTCGAATGACTTCTAGTGTCATTAAAAGGCGCACTCCTAGACGTTTGGGCAAGGGAGAGCGTTGTAAAACACCTCAAGCTACTCCCGGTGCAGTGTCTTTCTGCTGAAGGCACAAGACGCAAAGGCAGTACCCTGCCTTCTCAGACAAACATGGTTTAAGACAGGTAAATAGAAACATGGTTTAAGACAGGTAAATAGAAAGGAAACCAAAAGGCAAAAGATGCTAGGCCTAAATGAAGCTTAATAACATAGTGGGGTAGTACTGAATCTCATCTATGGTGTTGGTTGTACACATGGTTGTCACGGCGTCGCCTAGGCGTCTGGCGGTGCGGAGGGGCGCCGTGGAGGCTCGCCTTGGCCATCTAGCCGTCGGTGCCCCTCACTGTGCCGGCCGCCCGGCGATTTGCTCTCCCTCCGACACCAGGTACTTCCTCCCTCCTCCACTCCCTTTACTTCTTTGTTTCTTGAGTCCTTTCAAAGTCGTGAACTCCCGATTTGTCCTCCTTGTTTTGCTTGAGTTTTTCTTCTTCTTACTCCCGATTTGTCTTCCTCTTGCTCCTGATTTGTCTTCCTCTTCCTACTACTTCTTTTTCTTTGTTCCTCTCCCGATTTGCTCCAGCTGACTGCTCATCCTTCTTTCTTCTTTGCTCGCCGTATCTCGCCTTGAGGCGCCGTATGACGTCATGGCGCCTCTCAGCGCTGTGATCACTCAAATGCGCTGTGACAACCGTGGTTGCACATCATGCACACATACTCGAAAGAAAGGAAAAAAGATAAATCAGCCGACTCCTCAGGAACATTGTGGTGAAGCTCACCATCCTCCCTCCGTACAGCCCATCCCCAGTTGCAGCAGTGACATTAGCAAGAATGGCTTCATCTGCGTGTGCTAAGGGGAGGGGGGGGGAGGGGTACTGGTGCTATGCCAAGCAACAACGGAAGTCATTGTCGAAAATAAATTTTCCTACCTGATCTGAAACACCAAATCGCCAGTCACTTCTGAATTCTCAACATAAAATATATTCATTGAACTCTAATTGTCATCTAAATAGTAGGGAAATATTTAATTATTTATGTTATGTTATGCGCCTAACTATTTTGTGCGCGTGCTTTTTCTGCATCTTGACCTGGTGCCTCATACTGTAACAACTTAGCACCTCAAGTGTGCCTTTCGCCTTTGACTGCATTGTGGCTTCCATAATGAACTTCAATATACTGCTAAAGAATGCTAAAATATGATATAGTTATACTGACACGAGATGTATTGCCATGAACCCATGATACTACATGGGTGTACCCATTGAAAGAAGCAAGCCATTTTCTGCGGTGGAATTTCTTATGCTGTGGTACAAGAATCATGTGTATACTAGAGTGCTGTTGCTGTGGTGCATTTGTGAGCTATTTCTGTGGCAAAGTATGGAAGTTTGTGGTTGAGCTGTTGAGGGGCGCACTCTGGATTCGGCTATTTGCCGAGTGCCTCGAGCACTCGGCAAAGGCTCCTTGCACTCGGCAAAGCTTTGCCGAGTCGCGACACTCAACAAAGGGCACTCGGAAAAAAATTATCGGTGAAGCAACCTTTGCCGAGTGCCTTTTGTCGGGCACTCGGTAAAGACTTTGCGAGTGCCGAGTCGACACTCGGCAAAGAAAAACACGATCCGGCGCCGGCCCGTTGACGGCCTCTTTGCCGAGTGCCAACCCGGGCGGCACTCGGCAAAGATTTTTATTTTTTTGAAAATTTCTTTGCGGCGTCGGACCTCGGCACTCGGCAAATCTAGAAGCTTTGCCGAGTGCCTTGACAATGGCACTCGGCAAAGCTGGAAGCTTTACCGAGTGCCATGACCATTGCACTCGGCAAAGCTGGAATATTTGCCGAGTGCCTTGACCATGGCACTCGGCAAATATGGAAGCTTTACCGAGTGCCTTGACCATTGCACTCGGCAAAGCTAGAATATTTGCCGAGTGCCTTGACCATGGCATTCGCAAAGCTGGAAAAGCCGGGTTCAGCGCCCATATTCAGCTTTGCGAAGTGCCTTGACCATGGCACTCGGCAAATTTGGAAAAGCCGGGTTTCAGCGCCCACATTCCCAGCTTTGCCAAAGTGCCATGGTCATGGCACTCGACAAAGGGTCCTTTGCCGAGTGTTGCACTCGACAAAGTGACCCAAAAGCGTATTTTTATTTATTTTTTACATTCCATCGCGACAAACAAATCCATCCAAACATATATCACATCCATCACATATATATCTCATCCATCACATATATATCTCATCCATCACATATATCACATCCATCACATATATATCTCATCCATCACATATATATCTCATCCATCACATATATCACATATATAACAATAAGTGCTCAAGTCCATCCAAACAAATCCACAAGTTCATCACAGTCGACAAGTGCATCACAAGTATATCACAAGTCCATCATCAAGTGAACAACAAATGAAAATACAACTATCATTCATCTCGAAGGTGGCCACTGCGACTGTGGTGAAGGAAAAGCTCCATCATTCGGAGGCGCATGAGGTGGATTATTTGAACCCGCCGATTGAGGCTGCACAAAGAAGAAGAGATTGCATGTGAGACAAGATTACATTAGATACCTAATCTAGGAAGGTAAAGGTCATACAAGCAAAGCACAAGCGAAAGCAAAAAACTTTCATACTCACAGGAGTAGCTGCAGCTGCAGGACGCGGAGGCGGAGGTGGAGCCAACAGCCTAGCTGGCACAGCAAAGCCCGTATGTTGCCCAAGACCTTGTAGGAACTCCGTAATGTCCGCCAGCCTCTGCGTCTGGGCCTGCCGCTCGGCTGCTCGACCTCCAGTGGCCGACATCCTCTCTTTGCTCGGCCTCCGGCTCCGACGTTGCCTCATTTCTTGTTCGGTAGGACTGCAATATTTCACTCCAATGTTTCAGTAATGCAAAGCTAATTAAGGTGTGTAAAGATCAATGTACGACGAGTAAAACAGGAATAACCTCGAGTGCGTCGACCGGTCTTGTCATGTGATGCCGTGGGCGTATGGTCGGGCTCGCTCGTGCTCGTGCTCGGATCCGGGAGAGAGATGGAGTAGAGGCCGTGTCGATGAGGCCGTCGCCAAGCTAGAATCGCCCATGCTTCTTGCCTTGTCCCACCTCATGACGATCTCTCCATCAAAGTCACGGGTGCTCGGATCATGGTCGGCCCATGGACCGACCTTACCGCCGGCGATGTACTCACCGATGCGGTGTGGGCCTTCGGGTTCGTGTACGCTGGCGGGTCCTCGAGTTGAAGGAGGCGTCGGACGTCGCCTTGCCCTTGTGGGCCATACACCATGCCTGGAAGTCCGAGCAAGGCGGCCACTATGTGATGCCGATTGCGAAAGACAACAAGATAATTAGAAATCAGGCCGAATTGAGCGTCACAATAGATAAATGAATTCGTGTACCCATGCTTGTTTGTATGCGAGAGGTGCGGTGCCTTGATGGTGTGCTGGACCTTGCATCATCAAGCGCGGGCGGGCATCACTGTGCATCTGGAGATACTCCTCCGTGAACCACTTGTCCACGATCATCGCCCAGCACTCGGGATACGATTGGCACCACCAGGGAATCATCTACACGTCATCAAGTATTTGACATATAAGAAGATCAAATTAAACGTACTTAATCTCAAAGCGAATCAATATTAATGTTCTTCATCTACCTCAAGTCTTGGTCCCGGTCGTCATGTTTCTTGCGTCTTTCTTGGTGACCTTCTCTCAAGCTTCGACCGTGGTAGGTTACGATGGCTGGATCGCACCTCGTGATGCATGTCGGTGATGAGTTTTTACGAGCTTTGGTAGCCACCGTCCGCCCGGCCTCAAATCCTCATCGCATCGAAATAGTGCGCATACAAGCGTGATGTATCCATTCATTATTTCAAGAAAAGTCCAATGAATGCGATGTATTGAGCATCTTGTTCACGAAACATGACCACGAACTTGCGGTCGAGTTGTTTTTAAATTGTATAAAAAGCAAGCGAAGTCCGAAAATCATGAAACTTGGAAGATATCATGATATCATATGTGGAGGTGTGATAAAAATTTGAGAAGGTTTCGCGCAAGTTGTCACGTAGGATGCTTGCAAACCGAAGAATCTCAGAAGAAGTTGTCACGTATTCTTACTTTTCTAAGGTTTGCAAGCATCGTGACGTGACGGCGTGTTCGAAAATTTTTCAAATTTTTCCACGGCATATGCTTATACGATCTGATGACAACTCGACAAGTTTCATGATTTTCGAATTCGCTCGCATTTTATACAATTAAAAACCACTCCCACGCAAGTTAGCGGCGTTGCCCGCGAGCACGTTGATCGAAATTTCGAGGCAGTTCTGGATTTAGCCTAAATTTACACTAAGAAACAACGATAACATTTTTGAGCGAATGTAATCCATCATTCGATGCACTGCGATTCAAACTTACATTTTCGGAAAAATTCAACAAAACAAAATAAACTATAGAAATATGCCAAAAGAAAATGAAAATGTCCCAAATTTAAACATGTTGTTTGTGGTAGTGTACTAAAGCTTCAAAAAAATTAGTGGCAAAAACCAAAAAAAAATAGTTTGCCGAGTGCCAAGTTTTGGCACTCGGCAATCATTCTTTGCCGAGTGCCAAACGGGGGGCACTCGGCAAAGAGGACGCCGCTGGATGCCGTTAGGCCTCTACCAATCTTTGCCGAGTGTGTACCTTTGCCGAGTGCCTGGCACTTGGCAAAGGCGATCTTTCTTAGAGTGCGAGGATTTGCGAGTGCTCGGCACTCGGCAAAGGCCTCTTTGCCGAGTGCCATATTTTGCCGAGTGCGGCGCTCGGCAAAGCAGGTCTTTGCCGAGTGCCCGCAATTTGGCACTCGGCAAAGATTTTTGCACTCGGCAAATCACGTGTTTCCCGTAGTGGCGGTTATCATTGGGTTTTATAAAAAATGATTTTTTATTTTTCAATTAGATACGAACTAGAGTGCCAAAAAATCAGAAGTGTTCTTTTGGAGAGTTATTTTTATTTTTGTATTATTTGGAGTGATAATTTTGTTGTTGTAATGTGTTGAAGTGACATATATATATGATTATCTCAAATCAGTAATATTTTGCAAACTGATGCATTTCTTTCTGACATGTGATTGTACAAATGTATTCTATGCCATTTTATATTCTAGACTTGTCAAGACTTGCTCTATCTAAACCACGCGCTTGAGATTAGGCATACTTTGCTTCTGTTAAATTGTGGCTCCCATTTTTGACCCCCAACTATTTGTCCCACTTCCATGCAGATGAAATGGTAGCTGACCTGCCTACTTCACCGGATGCGCAAAGCGAGGTGGAACTTCTGGATGATGAAGAAAAAATTTGCTTGCAGTTGTGTGTACATGGCAAGAGGGGATGAAAGATTGAAGAAAATTGTAGAATTTTTCCTTGCTTCGGGAGCAATGCCCTCAATCGTGTAATGCCGTCTATCCTAGTATATTTTTCAAAAGAAATTTTTGACTATTTTGTTTTGTTAGAGGAACTCGAATAATTATATGGGTTGTGTGGTGCAATACCCCTGGTGATTAGTCTTATATGTATGGCTTCCTTCTCTAATGGCGATTGGGTCTGTTGCTGAAGATTTGGAACCTGCAATATTGTGGAGCTTGAGCCTGTTTAAGGCATAGCAAAGTGTGTGAATGTTGATGGATAACTTTGTTTGCAAACGTCTCCCTTGTTGTACCGGCACATCAGAATTGGTGAAGTGCCTGCTTGGCAAATTTTTTTGTTTTTGTTTTGAGTTGTACTCTCAATTTCTTATCTGCATTCCAGTTCCTGAACGTGCTTGCTCACTAATATGTTTAGTCTTGGTAAAAGCAAATTTTTTTTTTGCACATGTCATAACGTTGTTATTTCTGGTCGTCCCCGGATGACTTGTCTCGACATTTCTGCAGTTTAACGCATTACTCTATTCCCATAAAAGGTTGGCATATTTCTTATTTGTCTGATGCGAATGCTGTAACTAGAGTTGCTTGTGACATGCACCAGTACTCCCATAAAATCATCTGTTCATGAAACGAAATAGAATTGGATTTGTTTGAGCACTTACTTATCGGCTTGATTTTGCTTCAAGTGGCCAGTAGCCTAAAAAGAGAGCTATCTGCATTATGACAGTTGGCTGGGTCCGTCATTGTAACACGAGCTTATACCATTTGTCAGATCACTGAATCCCATGCCTGCAAATCATGGAGGAGTCACAGGTCACAACTTTTTGGTCTTCTGGCTTGTCCACTGTCATGATCAGACGACAGCGTGATGTACCCATGCTACAATTCTTTCTTCAGATCTAGCAATCAATCCGAGTAGTTGGTAGGGTAGGGTTTCAGGCATCCAGCTCTTGTGAACCTAGAAAGAAGAAGAGGTTAGCACGTGATACATTCCCTTAGTAATAGGCTAAAAAGCTTTGTTGGATATGTTCCTGTTTCAAACTTCGCTCGAAAGAGTTGAAAGTAATTCCAAATGCTTAGTTTTTCTACTTGTTTTTCTCCAAAGTCGCTTTGCGTTATCACATGCGGAAACCGAAAACGTTATCACATGCGGAAGCCAAAAACTGCATTCAGAGAGCTTCCACGACTTTCCACGGTCTTATTCCGCATTTACCCCAAAATTAGTAATTACCAGCTATTTGGACTTTCCACGATCATATTCCGCATTTACCCCAAAATTAGAAATTACCAGCTATTTGACACCGGACAAAATCCCCCTTACCCCCCTAACCCTAGCCGTGCCCCGCCCACGCCCCCCTCCTCCTGCGCTGCCGCGGCCACGCCGCCCTCCTCCTCCCTTACGCACCGCTGCGCTCCCCCTCCTCTCCCGCCGCCGCCGCCGCCGCCCTCCCCAATTCTCAACTTCTATTATGTAATGTAGGTTGAGTATCACCAAGAGGCAAATGCTATTGCTATGTGGTCCTTTTTTTTCTTCGGAATTTTCAACTTCTATAATGTATTATAGAAGTATCTGAAAACTCATTATGTGCTGCTGACATTGTTTCTAGCCATACATTGACACTTGAACTTAGTACATGTGGGCATGTGGCCCTAGGGCTATCTGCTAGTCAACCATAAGCTCCACAATCAAGATGGCAGTATCCGACTAGATTCACTTGCATATGTGTACTTGGGGTTATTTTAACCTGCCTTTTATTATTTTTACCCAAATATCCAAGTGCATCCTAATGTTCGTTTGCTAAAAGTCATAGTTTTTCCCGGTGTCTACTTTAGTGCAGTACAACTATACAACTATACAAACATACAACATGTGGGAAATCATGCATTTCTAAGTTACAGATTTTAGCATTTCTGGTTGTTTTGTGATGTCCATGGCTTGCAGTAATCTAGTGATGTGGACCTTAGTTGTCGAGCTCAGCAAATGTGTCATTCATATTTGTCCTTTCCATGTCATCTTCTTGTACCTATCGTTTTTTATGTTTATTGCTCAATTGTTTTGCTTTGTTAGGTTCACAGCTCAATGTGCAGTGAGCTGACAATGATGTTAGATAAAATCTACCCCATTCTTCCATCAATTGAGGCAGCTAGACCAGGATGTAAAGTGGGTATACAGGAATTGTGCAACCTATACAATATAGTTGAGAAAGGAAACTAATAATTCAGCACTGCATCGAATGTAGTAAGCTCTACTCGGTATGTTATTCCTTTGTTAATGGGAAACTTAAGATTCTAATATGCTACATTTATTGCTGATTTGCTGAATCTTTTGTGATTATTTGTTTTTTTGTTTCAGGCTATTACTGGAGAGGCAATTATATCGCGGTATGAAAGGATCAGAGACTCACTTAGGCGGAACTTGTTCCTGATTCAGAATATGGTCCCACCAGCATTAGCTAATCAGGTTAGTTGATTTAGTTTGATGTTTGACTCTATACTTTGCCAGTGTAACGAACTCATTTTATGCTACTATGTATAGATTACAGAAGAAAATGATCAGCTTCTCTCATGCACACATGTTGTACTATGTATGATTTTCTTATAACCTATAAAAGAAAGTACCACTGAAATACCTCAAGTTTCTTGGACTTCGATTTCAGCTTCTATGGCCACCAATAAACTGTTCTTTTTAGGTTCTCCAAACCTACTTCTGTAAAATAATGCAATTTAACTTGAAATAATTTGTAGAAGCACATCTGCATATGCAGTAAATGCCAAATAAATCAGAATATGCTTCTTTTAACTTGGTTATTTACTACATTGCAATTTAACACAGATTTCTGAAGTGCATAATGATTGAGCAATAAACATAAAGGAGGGTGCTTATTACCAGAACTGATCGATGTCTTGGTTCCATTGCAGAATATCTGGACACAGGAAGCCCTAAAGAACGAGAGCATGCATTGGTTATCCTTTTATCATTATGTTCCCATAGCATTGAGGATTGTTTACATGTAATGAAGGAGGGTGTAATCCCTGCCCTTGTGGACTTGTCAGTGAATGGAATTGATGAAGCAAAATGTTGTTCAATCAAGCTACTTCATCTTCTCAGGGATCTAAGGCGAAGCGATCAGTTTAGCAACTCGTGCTCCCGAGAAGTGGCTGTCACAGATGTGGTAGAGGATCCTCCTGACACTAACCGTTTTTTTTTTGTATAGATGGTAGCAGTTGTATTGCCCAAATGAAATGCGTGATGATATGATATTTTTCATTCTCATGTATTTCATTAGAGTTTGATTAGCAGTTGTTATGCATCTTGCTGTGTGTAAAAAAGTAAATGCGCCAGATATAGTTCATATATTTTTGGCAAAAAGTTTGCCTTCTTTGTATTCTTCTGTTCCATGGTAGCTGGAAAACCTGAAGAGAAGTTTGTGTTTATCTTAACAGACCATGACAAGTTGTTCAATCTCGAGCATGTCCTTAGGTACTTGCAATTTTTCTAATGTTCCTGATCAATACGCACAAGTTGCCATTCGTCATCTGTTGCTGTTCTGCTGTACTCTGAAAAAATTGGTAGCACGACCACCCTACAAGACGCAATCATGCAAACCCCTTTTGAAGTCCACATTTGCCTTTCTTGTTGCCAATTGTTCAATGTATAGATGCTGGTCTTTCAAAAAAAAATGTATAGATGCTCTGATTTTTTTTTTTTGACTGAACGATGCTCTGAGTTTATCTTTAGACAGTGCTGGAAAGAGTGCATATTTGTTCTTTTTGTCAATGCATGATCCCACGCTGGAAATCAAGAGTTCTGTCAGTTTCACTAATCATGATGACCGAGGGTACTAGTACTGCCAGGTGTGGCTCAATAACTCCAGACCAGCGTCGTTAATGACGGTAGTTGTTGTTAATCACGGTAATTCTCGTTAATCGTGGTAGTTGTCGTCAATTACATTAATTATTAGTTGTTATTAAATATCGTTAATTATCGTTAAACGGCATCAAACAAGATATTACTGTCATCGGGGGCATTTCAGACATTTTTTATTTCAGAAACTGCAGCCGGCTTGCCTAAAGGACAAACACCAAAATATCAAAACTCTTTAGTTCAGCCGTTCAGCTTTATAGTCGTTCAGCCTTGTAGTCTAGCCGGAAACCGCTTTTTAGAAAAGCTATAACCGTGCCAAACAGACCCACAAGCTATTAAGCTATTTCTTGATGCATACAATTTTGCGAGTTTTTTTGGGGCTTATTTGGCAGTGTTGTGCGTCGAAAATGCAAAACTAGCCTTTTCGTACGAAATGACAAAAATATCACCGCAGATGTACCAATAGGTGAAATGTGCTGCCTGCCGTGTGTGCCTAGGTTCGTGGTCGCATCATTCTCCCCACTGTCGTGCCCATCACCCTCGCTGCCCCCTACTGTATGCCCACCGCATTGCACTAAATTAGGGTTTGCATCCTAATCATGATTATTGCTTGTTTGTACTTACGGATGACCATGGGCATTCAAGTAGCATGAAGATCCAATTGAAATATTGGGGAAAAAAAATCTTAGGATTCCGACGTTGAAGGAAAGTTTTGGATTCTCATTGTTTTTGCCATTTCGCAATGGAATTAGGGTTTGCACCCATGTTGTTGTTACTATTGTAGTGTTTGCACAACCGATTTCTTTTGAAAAAGTGAGAATTTTAAATGGAGAAATTGTGCCACCCCCCCAAAAAAAATCTAAACTTGGGATAGATGTACTGTTAATAAAGTGAGGAAGCATTTTGAGCATTTTTTTTAAAACATTTCATAAATCAACTATTGAATGTGTATACAACAACAGCTTGAAAGAATTTTCGAGAAATTACACAATTAACTACACTGTGTCAGGAGATTCCACAACAATTTTCATAATTTTTGGAGCTCTTTTGCCATGTTTAGAAATTTGTCAAACTCCCAGCCTTTTCAGAAAAATTCCAAACCAAATTCAAATTTCTCGCATGCCTATTGGGACGAATCCACATTGGCCCATTTCCTCTCGCTCCGCTCCAGCCCATGCCAGCGCCCCCACTCTCCTCTCGTTGACACGCCAGGCCCGTGTGAGACCCCGGTTTATCCGGCTTGTAATGCTTAACCATCCATTCGGTCCTAGCATCACAAAGCAGATAATCCGAGACTCGAGACATGTATACTTCCCAGAAATGTAGTATACACACCTCTTTACAAAGTTCATGCATCAATTCCATTCATTCACATAGAACCAAAGCAAAAACAACAAACCAGAAGATAACATAAATAGAAGATAGTATTTACAAAAGAGAGGCCGACCGGCCAAAAGACATATACATAAGGAAATTTAACAGCGGAAGCAAAAGTGCCATAAGATGGCTATAAACAAAAGAGCCGACCAGTGTGCCTATAACCCACAAGGCAACCGACCGGACCGCCAAGCTAGTCGTCGAATCCACAGCACATCTCACAAAAGTGAGGCCCTTGGGGCTCACCTTCCTCCTCTGCAAACAAAAGCAGCCGGCAAAAGCCGGTGAGTACTTTGAATGTACTCGCAAGACTTACATGTGGAATAACAATCCTGTACATATACTACATGCAAGCTCATTGAAGTGGAGGCTGTATGTTTCATTTTAGCATAAAGCAAGTTTCCATTTGCAATAAGGTAATAGATTGGAAGCCATTTAACAAATCTGTTTTTAATGTTCAAATAATGGCGAATGACAACAATATAACAGTAGATAGATGACAACAACAATCCTGGAAGTGACTAGCCCATCAGTCACCACGACAATAGCATGAACTACCCGTTCATACCACCCACGACCAGTTTTAAGTTTTAAAAGGTTGTAGTCTAGTTCTTGCACGACCTTACCAAGCATGTCCATAACCTAGGACGAGGCTATTCGAATAGTTTTATCCCTGCAGGGGTGTACCAATGTACCCACACGCCAGACCGCCTTTTTGCCAAGCTATTAAGCACACTTCCTTAGGTATGCCGGCACGACTAAGTCCTACGAGACGTTTCCAATATTGTGAATTACTCTCGAGCCGCCCGTATGGATAGAAACCCATACGTTGTGTCGAGTCATCGTAAAGCCTCGGTCAACTACCCTTCGGGTAAAGCCTTGACAACTACGACGCTCCTCGGTGGAGAGCCTACCGGAATCTCCACCACCGCACACCCAACACAAGAACACGACCACATATCATGTTTCACACAACACACACAACCCCGCTGCGACTCGGAGATAACCCACGCCAAAGTACTAAGTCAAGAGAGGTCCCATATCCTCTCGCGTGGTTAGCACGCATAATCGCTGGCTTAGTGACGCAAGTAACTCGGTCCTTGATGACCTAGGCACCATTCCATTCACACCAACAGATCACACCAACATACCATTGTGCCCAAGTCGAAAGCAGTTTTATTTTCGCTTTTGACTTTACAAAATAACAAAGCACGAGTCTTTGGACATAATGGAGTAGTAGTAAGATGTGTGTGATCAACATCATCGACTAAGTCGATGACTGCCCAATACTACCGACATCTAAGCAATTTCAAATCGAAAGCTACTAAGTGACCAGAGTCCATCCATCGAACTCCGACCACAGCCAATAACCTAAGCTCATGGTAGTAGAGGATAACCAAGTCCTACAGATTATGCAACTATAGGATACTAACCATAATTTAACAACAAAATAGCAATGCATACATACGAGTTGAAATCAATATAGTAGACTTGAAAAATAATAGGATGAACATGATCAAACTGCTTGCCTGCTTGCTGCGGGTCAAGATGTAGCTGGGGATCACTTATGTTATCAATGTGCTCTTCGGATCCTAATGGAAAAAGCGAAAAGCAATCGATAAGAACGAATAAAATGCAAGGACTCAACAGCAAACTTTTCTACAAAATTTCTGAAAATCTTACGAAGCTAGGATCTTGGTTTATAAAGAATTTAGCAACAAGAATCAATTGATTTAGATTCTTAATGCTAAAGATACGACCAAGAGAAGGTCTTACGACCAGGTGGTGGTCGTAGCAGAACCTACGACCAAACCATAGTCGTGGAAGGATTTACGACCAGATAGTGGTCGTAGACGGACGTACGACTGGGTACTAGTCGAAGACAGACTTACGACTAGGTACACGCCGCAGAAGTACTTATGACCGGACATAGTCGTAGTATGACTTACGACGAGTGCAGTCACGACACAACATTCGATTGGGTAAAGGCGCGAAGGACCTATGACCATGCCATAGTCGTAGTGAAACTAACGACTACGGGGTGATTGTAGGAGAACTTACAATCACTCGATAGGCCTTTCCTTACAAATATAAGGTGCAGGGACTACGCGACGATATTTACCCATCAATAAACTGCATCTGTCGAATCGACCAAACTACAGTGACTGGTCGGAATTTCGACCACGAGGCAGCGCCGACCAAGGGCGGGGTTGAGTGGGTATGGCTCGGGAGGACTCCCGAACGAACGGTACCAAAAGAAAAACGAAAACACGCCTGAGCTCCTACAGGGCAATGCGGACTTACTTGAGCCGAAGAACGACCAGAGACCCACGAGTGCTCCGCGACAGTATCCGAGCGGCGGTGGTAAGGTTCTCGCTAGGCCACAGCGACACAGGCACAGAGAGAACCAAACCGCGTGAGTTAAGCTCAAAGAGTAAAGGGAAGCAGAGGGGCGAAGACTTGAAGAAGAAAACCCCCGCTGCACCGCCCCACCAAGCTCCACACTCAACAATGTCGTTCGAAGAGAGTGCGAGGGACTACAGCTCAAGCAAGAGGGTGAGTGCTAGCTGGAGTTGCGAAAGTGCTAAAGGAAGCGAAGTGTGAGGCACAAAGGAGTTTAAATAGGGCAATGGCGAGAGCAGCGGCGGATTTTCGGTCGGGTCAACAACGCCATGAGAGCACTTGAGAGCGATAGGAGCAGTTGGGTCACGGCCTACTGAGGTAGGAGTGCGACAGGCATTTAATGCGCGCAGAGCTAGCCGTTTAACGGTGGACATAGAGTGGACTGCACGCCACCGCTTTTCTCCTCTGCGCACGCAATGGCAGAGGGTCATGCGCGCGCGGACAGAGGAAGGAGACGACTCGTTGGTCGTCGGATTGAAATCGAACGGCTAGGCTAGATCGAGCGGATTGAAACGATCACAGCTCTCGGCTGGTCGAAGACCGTGCGATGCCGATCCAACGGTGGGTTAGACCGGTGGTTCGCATAGCGGCTCCACCGTTCGGTGGTCGAAGGCCGTTCGATCTTGATTCAACGGCTCACGACCCGCGCCCGACGGCCGGGTTGGTACGGCTAGTGGGCTTGAACCGAGTCAAGTGGCTCGAGCCCGAGTCCAACTACGCACAAAGGCAGTGAAAACCAGTTAGGGTTTGAATTTGAATAATCGATTTTGAGGATTATTTAAGGTAGCAAGCAAGCTCCAAACTTTACGAAATTTTAAGCGGAGATTCTTGGCAGCAGGAGGAACCTCAGATAAAATTTTCAGGTTTTTATACACCGAATTTTCCTCCAGAAATTCGAGAAGAGGAGAAATAGGGTTTGACGAATTTGACTGCCTCCCGAATTACCAAACAATTTCTAAAAATCATGAGATAATTGGAGGTGTTGCCAAGCCTCCTAGAACTCGGAGAACTATCTCCAAGGGTTTGGTATGAGATCTACGCCAAGGAGGTTTTGGTTGAAGTCAATTGAGGATTTGGTTTTGATTTTCTATAATTCTTCTCAAAAGAATTACAGAAACAACCAAGGGCTTCAAGATGCAAGAAAAGTTTTAATTTCTCTGATTTTCTTTCATTTGAACCCAAATCCATTTTGGGATGTTACAAAACCTCCCCTTACAAAAATCTCGTCCGAGATTTGGCTCACTTGGTAAAGAAGGATGGATAGTGCACGCACGAGGCGATCTTCCCTTTCCCAAGTAGCCTCATCTTCGAATGGTTGACCACTTGAACTCTAAGGAATCTTATGGTTTTATTCCTTGTTCTTCGTTCGACCTCATCGAGTATGCGAGCAGGGTGTTCGCGATAGGTCAAATCTTCTTGGACATCGAGTTTCCAACGAGCTTCCTCTGTCGAACACGGAGGCACTTCTTTAATTGGGACACATGGAACACATCATGTACCCCTCTAGTGCGGTGGCAATTCCAACTTATAGGCAATAGCTCCTTTCTTCTCGATAACTCGGTAAGGACCGACATATCGAGGAGCTAACTTGCCCTTGACGCCGAAACGCTGATAGCCCTTCAATGGAGAGACTTTGAGATAAACAAAGTCATTGGGCTCAAAGCTCAATTCACGACGACGGCGATCCGCATAGCTCTTTTGCTGGATTGAGTGTGCGTAAGCGATCCACGAACAAGCTGGACTTGACTCTCGGCCTCATTGATCGAGTCCGGGCCAAAGAAGGGTCTTTCGTCGGTCTCGGACCAATTCAACGGGGTTCTGCACTTTCTCCCGTATAAGGCCTCAAAAGGTGCCATGCCGAGGCTGGCTTGAAAACAGTTGTTGTAGGAAAACTCGGCAAAAGGCAAACATTTCTCCCAATTCTTTCCATAGGAGAGAACACAAGCACGAGCATGTCTTCCAACACTTGGTTGACCCTTCGGTCGACCATCGGTTTGGGGTGATATGCTGTGCTAAAGGAGACATGGGTTCCCATAGCCTCTTGCAAACTTTGCCAAAAGCGAGAGGTGAAAAGAGAACCGCGATCCGAGACAATTGTCTTGGGTACCCCATGTAAGCTCACAATGCGGGCAATGTAGAGATCCGCCAACAAAGCTACACGGAGATCCGACTTGACTGGAAGGAAGTGAGCCACCTTAGTTAGCCGATCAATGACAACCCAGATGGCATCATTGCCCTTGGAAGTACGAGGCAGACCGGTGATAAAATCCATCCCGATCGAATCCCACTTCCATTCAGGAATAGGCAAAGGCTGAAGCAGTCCTGCTGGACGCTGATGCTCGGCCTTGACACGACGACATACGTCGCACTCGGCAACGAACTTCGCAATTTCCCTCTTCATTCGGGTCCACCAAAATCTCTGACGGAGATCTTGATACATCTTCGTGGCCCCGGGATGAATAGACAAAGGCGAATCATGGGCTTCACGGAGAATCAAATCCCGTAATTCCATGTCCTTTGGAATTACAAGGCGTTGCCCGAACCTTACAACACCATGCTCATCCTCAGAGAAGCACTTGGCTGTACCGTTCTTGACATTTTCCTTTATCGGCTCACCCGACATCCGATTCTTTGAGCGACCTTAATCCGATCTACCAAGGTTGGTTGCACAACCAAGGCAGCGAGGGAACCATGCTCAACCAAACCTAAGTTGAGACGCTGGAATTCCTTCAGAAGGGTGGGCTGACGCCCCCGGAGCAACAAGGCATTGCAATGCGCTTTGCGACTAAGCGCATCGGCAACGATATTAGCCTTACCCGGATGGTAGTGAATACCCATGTCATAGTCCTTGACCAACTCCAACCATCTCTTTTGCCTGAGGTTCAGATCTGGTTGGGTGAACAAATACTTTAGGCTTTTGTGATCGAATACACTTCACAACGACACCGATTAGGTAATGTCGCCAAATCTTAAGTGCATGAATCACGGCGGCCAACTCCAAGTCATGGGTAGGATAGTTGAGTTCATGAGGTCTCAATTGCCTTGATGCATAGGCCACTACCTTGCCTTCTTGCATAAGGACACAACCGAGCCCTCGACGGAAAGCATCGCAAAAGATATCGAAGCTCCGGTGAAGGTCGGGAAGAACGAGGACGGGAGCGGTGGTCAAACGCTTCTTGAGTACTTGGAAGCTTTCCTCACAAGCATCGGACCACAAGAACTTCTTGTCCTTCTTAAGCAACTCCGTCATCGGCTTCGCGATCTTGGAGAAGTTCTCGATAAAACGGCGGTAATATCCCGCTAAACCAAGAAAACTCCGCACTTCGGTTATCGAAGTAGGTGAACCACGAAAGAACGTTCTCGACCTTGCGGGGTCAGCGGCTCGCCTCCCTTTGAAAGAATATGACCCAAGAAGGCCACTTCCTTCAACGAGCGCGCACTTGTTGAACTTTGCATCGGTGATGCTCACGGCTTGCCTAACACAAGCCTCGGATGCTCATCGTGTTGCTCATCATCCTTGGAATAGATGAGAATATCATCGATGAAGACCACGACAAACTTATCCAAATACTCCATGAATACCGAATTCATGAGGTTCATGAACAAGGCAGGAGCATTGGTTAAGCCAAATGACATGACGGTATACTCATACAAGCCGTAGCGAGTAGAGAAAGCCGTCTTTGGAATATCTTCACTCGGATCGAACTTGATGATACCCCATCCTCAAATCAATCTTGGAGAATACTCTAGCTCCGCTTAATTGATCAAAGAGATCATCAATGCGGGGCAATGGATACTTGTTCTTTCACCGTTACCTCATTAAGCGGACGGTAATCAACGCACATCGTAAAGTATTGTCCTTCTTCTTTACGAAGATTGCAGGACAACCCCACGGAGATGAGCTAGGGCGGATGAAGCCTTTTTCTTGCAGCTCACTCAGTTGTTTCTTCAATTCCACCAACTCGTGCGGTGGCATCCGATAATGCCTCTTTGAAATTGGGGCAGTACCGGGAACCAACTCAATGACAAACTCGAGGTCTCGAACTGGTGGCATTCCTGGAAGAGATTCAGGAAAGACATCAATGAAGTCACAAACCGTTGGGACCTCACTAATATCTAGAGCGGGCTTCGCTTCAAGCGTGAAGAGATGCGGACCTAGCGGCCTTGCAAAAGCGAACCTGTTCGCCGGAAGGACTAGATAGAGAGACGCACTTCTTGGCACAATCGATGTGTCCCTTATGCCGAGACAGCCAATCCATGCCAAGAATTACATCTAGACTTGCTGAATGGAGGAGGATAAGATTCGCGAAGAATCTCACTCCCTCGATCTCGATGGGGACATCCCTACACTCAGATTCAGCTCTCAACTCCAACCCAGGAGAGCGAATGAGCAATGGGACCAACAATGGAGTAAAAAGGAGCTCACTAATAGCAGCAAAAGACTCAGAAACAAAAGAATGAGATGCTCTGAATCAAACAAAGCGGTAGCGACGAGAGTTAGAAAGTGTACCCAACACGACGTCAGGTGCCTCCTGTGCCTCCTCTGCTGAGATGAGGTTGACGCGTCCACTACCCACGCCTTGGGTAGCAGGAACGATCTTCAGGTCCTGAGAAGGACCACCTCCTTGCCCGCGTCCTCCATTAGGACGAGGGGCTGCTCCTGTCTTCTTAGGGCATTGGTTCGCATAATGCCCCTTCTGGTTGCAGGCGAAGCAAGTGACCCCAGCAGCCGGGTTGCGGGGACCACCCTGCTGACTCGCAGGTGCACGTGATTGGGGCACGGCCTGCGAAGGACGAAGAACAGGTACTGACGGCCTCGGGGGTGCTGAAGCCTGTGGACGCGACCCCTGAGACTGACTGAAGCGGGAATAGCTAGCCCCAGATGACTTGCGGGCCTCCCACTTACGCTTGCGGGAATCCGCAAGTGCTCTCCCTGAGTGCTCAGCGACAATGGCCTTGTCTACCAAGGCCTGGAAATCCGGGAAGTCAACGACAGATAGCTTGTCCTGCAGCTCCTCAGACAAACCGTCCTTGAACTTCTCTTGTTTGGCCTCATCAGTGGCCACCTCCTCCGGAGCATAACGAGCCAAATGGTTGAACTCGTATAGGTACTCCGTAACTGAGAGGCGCCCTTGTCTGAGCGACAAGAACTCCTTCTTCTTCAGCCTCATCAAGCTGGAAGGAATGTGACTCCGACGGAAAGCCGTGCGGAACTCCTCCCAGGTGACGGTGTGACCGTCAGGCTGCATGGCGAGAAAGCTCTCCCACCAAGACAAAGTGCACCCTCCGGTGGTGCGATGCGACAGCGCCTTTTGTGCTCCCTGCGCTGCGCTATCACGGTTTGCGCTCAACGGCCGAAGCGATCGTCTGCGTCAGCGGGTCCTCGGACACGAGAACGAGGGGAAGTGAGTCGAAGAAACTCCGCGAGTCCCCCACGCGGCTGGTGTCCAGTCCCTTGCCCCGATCCTGAAGCACCGGTAAGGGCGGAAGTGTTGCGCGCAATGACGTCCAAAAGGATCCTCCTGTCCTCTGCACGGTTGCGCTCAATCTCAAGGAGGACCTCGGCCATGGTCGGAGGAGGAGGAAGATCCTCGTCCGGACCAGCTGACTGGCCTTGGCCGCTGCGAGTGCGTCCGGCCATCCTGTCACAAGGAATTTTTGGTTAAAACTAAACTCAAAGATTCAAAACCGAAAGAAAGCGAAAAGAGCTAACGACTAGGGGAATTGGATATCACCCTAACCGAAAGCCAAAAACAGTATGTGTATAATCTTAAACATGTCTATAAAAATACTCCAAAAACAGCAAGGAATTACCAAACCAAAGCTCAACTCCCCAATGCAACTAACCCGTATTGCACGAACGAGTAATTGCTTGAGAAGATAAAAATCAGAATATTAAGGTAAGATCTAATACTATTAAAGAGTAAGGTTCAATCAACGAAAATAGTGTTAGATACTTAGCTAACTAGTATCACATCTTACCCCTTTTTAACCCCACAAATTTTAGTGAATCACCCTCTCATTTTCCACCCCTTAGAAACCATCGAGTTTCTTTGTCAGGAAATTGAAGTGGTTGTAGTGATTTTGCATCCAAGCTTCGGTACCAAGTCTTCCATCCTAGAAACTTTAAAATCGGCACACTTCAACTTGCCAAGCTCGGTGGTCCCATCGAAACCATTGAGCTCATTGTCCGAAATTGAAGCGTCTTTGTCCAGATTCGCATCCAAGCCTCCACCAAATCTTGATCCGAAACTTCAAAATCCTAAGCACTTCAATTTGCCAAACTCGGTGGTTCCCAAAACCCAACAACTATCTTTGAAAGAAGGAGAAATCAATTTTCAAAACTCAAATGAGAGTAAGGTGAGAGGAGAAAGCTAAGATAGGTAAGGAATAAAATCGAGAATTCCTTAAGCTTTCATAAACCATTTGATACTTTGAAAATAAAGTTTTCCGAATACCTAAAGGCGACCATGCTTGGGTTACTACGGTCGAGATGGCTCGATACCAAGCTTTGTGAGACCCCGGTTTATCCGGCTTGTAATGCTTAACCATCCATTCGGTCCTAGCATCACAAAGCAGATAATCCGAGACTCGAGACATGTATACTTCCTTAAATGCGGTATACACACCTCTTTACAAAGTTCATGCATCAATTCCATTCATTCACATAGAACCAAAGCAAAAACAACAAACCAGAAGATAACATAAATAGAAGATAGTATTTACAAAAGAGAGGCCGACCGGCCAAAAGACAAATACATAAGGAAATTTAACAATGAAGCAAAAGTGCCATAAGATGGCTATAAACAAAAGAGCCGACCAGTGTGCCTATAACCCACAAGGCAACCGACCGGACCGCCAAGCTAGTCGTTGGAATCCACACACATCTCACAAAAGTGAGGCCCTTGGGGCTCACCTTCCTCCTCTGCAAACAAAAGCAGCCGGCAAAAGCCGGTGAGTACTTTGAATGTACTCGCAAGACTTACATGTGGAATAACAATCCTGTACATATACTACATGCAAGCTCATTGAAGTGGAGGCTGTATGTTTCATTTTAGCATAAAGCAAGTTTCCATTTGCAATAAGGTAATAGATTGGAAGCCATTTAACAAATCTGTTTTTAATGTTCAAATAATCGCGAATGACAACAATATAACAGTAGATAGATGACAACAACAATCCTGGAAGTGACTAGCCCATCAGTCACCACGACAATAGCATGAACTACCAGTTCATACCACCCACGACCAGTTTTAAGTTTTAAAAGGTTGTAGTCTAGTTCTTGCACGACCTTACCAAGCATGTCCATAACATAGGACGAGGCTATTCGAATAGTTTTATCCGTGCAGGGGTGTACCAATGTACCCACACGCCAGACCGCCTTTTTGCCAAGCTATTAAGCACACTTCCTTAGGTATGCCGGCACGGCTAAGTCCTACGAGACGTTTCCAATATTGTGAATTACTCTCGAGCCGCCCGTATGGATAGAAACCCATACGTTGTGTCGGAGTCATCGTAAAGCCTCGGTCAACTACCCTTCCCGGGTAAAGCCTTGGACAACTACGACGCTCCTCGAGGTGGAGAGCCTACCCGGAATCTCCACCACCGCACACCCAACACAAGAACACGACCGCATATCATGTTTCACACAACACACACAACCCCCTCCTGCGACTCGGAGATAACCCACGCCAAAGTACTAAGTCAAGAGAGGTCCCATATCCCTCTCGCGTGGTTAGCACACATAATCGCTTGGCTTAGTGACGCAAGTAACTCGGTCCTTGATGACCTAGGCACCATTCCATTCACACCAACAGATCACACCAACATACCATTGTGCCCAAGTCGAAAACAGTTTTATTTTCAGTTTTTGACTTTACAAAATAACAAAGCACAGAGTGCTGGACATAATGGAGTAGTAGTAAGATGTGTGTGATCAACATCATCGACTAAGTCGATGACTGCCCAATACTACCGACATCTAAGCAATTTCAAATCGAAAGCTACTAAGTGACCAGAGTCCATCCATCGAACTCCGACCACAGCCAATAACCTAAGCTCATGGTAGTAGAGGATAACCAAGTCCTACAGATTATGCAACTATAGGATACTAACCATAATTTAACAACAAAATAGCAATGCATACATACGAGTTGAAATCAATATAGTAGACTTGAAAAATAATAGGATGAACATGATCAAACTGCTTGCCTGCTTGCTGCGGGTCAAGATGTAGTAGGATCACTTATGTTATCAATGTGCTCTTGGATCCTAATGGAAAAGCGAAAAGCAATCGATAAGAACGAATAAAATGCAAGGACTCAACGACAAACTTTTCTACAAAATTTCGAAAATCTTACGAAGCTAGGTCTTGGTTTATAAAGAATTTAGCAACAAGAATCAATTGATTTAGATTCTTAATGCTAAAGATACGACCAAGAGAAGGTCTTACGACCGGTGGTGGTCGTAGCGGAACCTACGCCAAACCATAGTCGTGGAAGGATTTACGACCGGATAGTGGTCGTGAGCGGACGTCTGTTGGGTACTAGTCGAAGACGGACTTACGACTAGGTACACGCCGCAGAAGTACTTATGACCGGACATAGTCGTAGTATGACTTACGACGAGTGCAGTCACGACACAACATTCGATTGGGTAAAGGCGCGAAGGACCTATGACCATGCCATAGTCGTAGTGAAACTAACGACTACGGGGTGATTGTAGGAGAACTTACAATCACTCGACAGGCCTTTCCTTACAAATATAAGGTCAGGGACTACTGCGACGATATTTACCCATCAATAAAGCGCATCCGGTCGAATCGACCAAACTACGATGTTGGTCGGAATTTCGACCACGGAGGCGCCACCAAGGGCGGGTTGAGTGGGTATGGCTCGGAGGACTCCGAACGAACGGTACCAAAAGAAAACGAAACACGCTGAGCTCCTACAGGCAATGCGGACTTACTTGAGCCGAAGAACGACCAGAGACCCACGGAGTGCTCGGCGACAGTATCCGAACGGCGGTGGTAAGGTTCTCGCTAGGCCACGGCGACACAGGCACAGAGAGAACCAAAGCTGCGTGAGAGTTAAGCTCCAAAGAGTAAAGGGGAAGCAGAGGGGGCGAAGACTTGAAGAAGAAAACCCCCGCTGCACCGCCCCCACCGAAGCTCCACACTCAACAATGTCGTTCGAAGAGAGTGCGAGGGACTACAGCTCAAGCAAGAGGGTGAGTGCTAGCTGGAGTTGCGAAAGTGCTAAAGGAAGCGAAGTGTGAGGCACAAAGGAGTTTAAATAGGGCAATGGCAGAGACAGCGGCGATTTTTCGGTGGGTCAACAACGCCATGAGAGCACTTGAGAGCGATAGAAGCAGTTGGGTCACGGCCTACTGAGGTAGGAGTGCGACAGGCATTTAATGCGCGCAGAGCTAGCCGTTTAAAGGTGGACATAGAGTGGACTGCACGCCACCGCTTTTCTCCTCTGCGCACGCAATGGCAGAGGCTCACGCGCGCGCGGACAGAGGAAGGAGACGACTCGTTGGTCGTCGGATTGAAATCGAGCAGCTAGGCTAGATCGGCGGATTGAAACGATCACAGCTCTCGGTTGGTCGAAGACCGTGCGATGCCGATCCAACGGCTGGGTTAGACCGGGTGGTTCGCAACGGCTCCACCGTTCGGCTGGTCGAAGGCCGTTCGATGCTGATTCAACGGCTCACGACCCCAGCGCCCGAACGACCGGGTTGGTACAGCTAGTGGGCTGAACCGAGTCAAGTGGCTCGAGCCCGAGTCCAACTCGCACCCAAGGAACAGTGAAAACCGGTTAGGGTTTGAATTTGAATAAGCGATTTTGAGGATTATTTAAGGTAGCAAGCAAGCTCCAAACTTTACGAAATTTTAAGCTGGAGATTCTTGACAGCAGGAGGAACCTCCATAAAATTTTGAGGGTTTTATACCTTTGAATTTTCCTCGAAATTCGAGAAGAGGAGAAATAGGGTTTGACCGAATTTGACTCGCCTCCCGAATTACCAAACAATTTCTAAAAATCATGAGATAATTCAGAGGTGTTGCCAAGCCTCCCTAGAACTCAGGAGAACTATCTCCAAGGGTTTGGTATGAGATCTACGCCAAGGAGGTTTTTGGTTGAAGTCAATTGAGGATTTGGTTTTGATTTTCTATAATTCTTCTCAAAAGAATTACAGAAACAACCAAGGGCTTCAAGATGCAAGAAAAGTTTTAATTTCTTCTGATTTTCTTTCATTTGAACCCAAATCCATTTTTGGGATGTTACAGCCCGCTTGTCAGGCACCTTCTTCCACCTCACTTGGCCTCCGCGCGCATGCTCGCTCAACCGCACCTGCTCCGACCCCGATTAGCGACCTCCGCCCACAGTTCCTTGCTTCACCTGCTCCCGTCACCTCCGCCTGAGCCGTACGTCACCGCGTGCATGCCTCTCCCCTTCCTTTTCCCGCGTTGGCGGAGACACCAGAGCGTGACAACGAGATTATCGCCGCACTCGCCACCTTATTGCCATTCTTCTTGTGTCAAACCCAGCTGTACTTAAGCCCTAGCCGTGTCATATTCTTCCTCAGCTCGTCCCCATTCCATTTTCATGCAAAACTGTGGATTTCATGGGGATATGTTCAAGATCTTAGGATGATGTGATAATTGGCAATGGCGTTTACGGTTTGTCGTTTCACGTGTTTTCGACAAAGCTACGAGCTTCTTTGGGCGGCGGTCCGACGGTCCTTGCAATGGTCCGACCGGTCCCAAATCGGTCGGACCGGCCATGTGGGGCGGTCGGACCGGCGATGACCAAAGTGGTCAAAGCAGTGGGCCAAAAATAGGTGTTGTAGGTAAGTGAGTGGATCCCAATGCACTTGGTCTCATGATTTTGGAGTCTCGGTAAAAAGTTCTATTGGTTTAAAGTTTCCGATGGGTTTGGATTTTCGGGGTTGAAATTGGCTAAGTCCCAAGGCGGTCCGACCAAGCTCACTGGAGCGGTCGGGCCGTGACTTGAACGTCGGCCAACTTCGTGGCGATGTTGATTTGTTAGGTCAAAGTCATTGGTATCGTTGTGATGCATGTTTTGGCTAACATGGGTCAAGTTGTGAAGAACTTGTTCCCGATTTCGTGTTTGCTTATCTGTGGTTGTGCAGGTTGCTTGGTGGTCAACGATGGTCAGCGGCGAGGAGGATCGGGACTAGACTTGGAGAGTTGAGGTCGAGCGATCGGCGATGCCGGTGAGTCAACGACTCAAGCGTGACACAAGATGGACAATGGTGACCTATTGGCAAATCCATGGTGCATGGTGAAGCGGTTTAGGTCAAAAGGTTAAAGACGGCGCTTTGCGAAGCGTGCGTGTGTGACCCGTTTGTTAGTGGGCCTTAACGGGATCCCAATTGAGTCAAACCCTAGGAGTTCTAGGCCTCCACTATAAATTGGAGGAGGTGGTGGCTTCACCCCTCTCTCTCGCTATTTTTCACCTCTTTTGTTTTCTTCAAACCCTAATTGGCTTAGGGGGAGTTGAGGTGGAGGCTAGGGCTTTTCATGGTTTGAGGTGAATTTCGTGATCTTGGATTGACCACTGATCCATGATGGTGTGGGTGTAATCCAGCAACGATCACGTTCTTAATCTATGCAAGGTTTGCTTGAGATAAGTCTCTTTTCGTTCTTGCTTTCAATTTCGTGATTTTAGGGCTTTCATTGATCCACGAGTTTTTGATTGATTCTTTCACGTGGATTAGCTTGCTGTGATGTGTGGGAACCCATCTAGGATCAATTTGATCATCAATCACCCACGAGCAAGCGATTGGATCTAGTTTTCACTTTTGCCCGGTTTTGCACCCTTCTTCAATCAGATCGTAAAAGATATTTGTTCATCCAAGAATTATCATAATTGTTGATTGGAATAGGTCCTTAATATCATAGAGAAGGTGTGTGCAAAGTTTCGTGAAGTTTGGAGTTGAGAATCAAAAGTTAGACCTAATTGCAACTTCGTCATCGGGCTGTTTTTACTGTTCTGGAGCCTGCCGGTCAGACCGCCCCACACCAGAGGTCAGACCGATTTGGTACCGGTCAGACCGCCAGTATAACAGCGGTCAGACCGGCCAGTCTCTGTTAGTTTTGATTCTTGCTGATTTTTATCACATTGCTTAGGGGTTTTAATTGGATTCAATACTAGTCTTCCGCTGTACTGATATATTGATCTTCATAGCTTCATCATAGCTATTGGAGTGAAATTGTGTTGAATTCATATTTTGTGAAAAAGTGAGCGTGCTCCTATTCACCCCCCCTCTAGTCGCCTTTTCGGTCCAACAAGTGGTATCAGAGCCCGGTTAGTTCACTCTTGATCTTAACCGGTCACTGAACTTTGGCGATGGATAAGTTTTCTACTAAACCGCATATCTTTGATGCGCACGACTATGCCTATTGGAAGAATCGTATGCGAGTCTTTCTTGAGAGCGAGGGACAAGCTATTTGGGATGTTGTTAGAGCCCCGCTTGTTATTCCTGAAATTGCTACACCTGCTTCTGCAATTCTTTTGGCTAACAACAATAAGGCTAAGAATCTTTTATATGGTGCACTTGGTAGACAAGAATATGATAGAATTTGCAATCTTTCAACTGCGCATGAAATTTGGAACACTCTCGAAACATATCATGAGGGTTCGTCCCAAATCAAAAGGTGCGCCAAGCAGTT
Source organism: Hsuehochloa calcarea (assembly GCA_036346395.1). Classification (NCBI taxonomy): domain Eukaryota; kingdom Viridiplantae; phylum Streptophyta; class Magnoliopsida; order Poales; family Poaceae; genus Hsuehochloa; species Hsuehochloa calcarea. The sequence continues at coordinate 15,974,263 of CM070608.1, forward strand.
TACAAGCGTGAATACAATAAATTCGAGATGCGTCACGAGAGAGCATCGATGACATTTTCGATCGCTTTAATAAAGTAATTAATCAAATGAAAGTGTTGATATTGAATATTCTCAATCTGAAAATGCCACCCATCTCTTGGTTGCAATCAACACCAAGGAGTGGGAGTTGAAGGCTCTTTGCTATAGAGGAAAATGTTGATCTTTCAAGTCTTACTTTAGAATTGCTTTATAGTAAACTCAAGACTCATTGTAGGACCGGAAAGGCGACTAGGGGGGGGGGGGTGAATAGGCGCTTTCAAAACTTTCTCGCCTAAGTCAAAACCAACACGAACTTTACTCCTTTAGCTATGAAAGCTAAGAAGTTCAGTGTGCACACAACGGAAGCCTTGTGTTGAATTTGATAAACCCCTCAAGCACACAACACAAAAGGAGAAAAGAACTCAATATTCTTCATGGACACGCAAGCGGTCCGACCGGCTACCACGGCGATCGGACCGACGGTCATCAATGATCGGCCGACAACTAACGTGGTCGGACCGGTGGGATACGATTCGACCCGCCAAACCAGCGGTCTAAATACACGGGCGGTCGAACCGCCGTTGTAGGGCCGGTCGGACCGGCAGAGTCCAGTACTAAAAAACTCCACCCAAATCCAAAACGAAATTTGATCCAACTTTTGATTCAACCAATAAAACTTGACCAAATTTCTAGCACACCTCCTAATGATATTAGAGACCTATTTCTAGCGCGATCCGTCGCCGATCCACTTGCAGAATCGATCTCTCGAGATTTTAACAAAGAAGTGCTCAAACCCTAGAAATGAGAAAAACTTGATTCAAGACTTGCTTGTGGGGTTTGATGATCTAGATGACTCTAGGAGTAATCCCACACATCAAAGCAAGATAAAGTAGGCCAGAGAGACCAAGCATGAACCTTTGAATCAAGGAAGCACCAAAAACATCCAAAAGAGAGAAGAACACAAAGGGAGCAAATGATCTTTCAATTAAGCATCACAAGATTGTTCATTCACAATAGATGCTTACAAAGCCTCTCCACCAAGGAGGGCAAGAGCTCAACAAAGAGCACACTCCAAACCCTAGATCTCCTCTCCTCTCCTCCAAACCCTAGAAAAGGAAGAAGGGGCTAAATGAATGCTTGCTTAGGTTTTCCACCTCTCCCTTCCTATTTATACTAGAGAGCTAGGGTTTCCCTTTTGGGTCTCTACACATGGGACCCACACACAAATAACTCTTGAAGCAATCGCCGCTTCACCACGTGTAGGTTGATCATCGGTTCTCATCGACGCCAAGCCTCTCTTGTCAGAATCCCATCGGAACCTCCCGAGACTCGCACCGATATCCGCACCGCTTTGATCCAACCGGTATTTGAACCACCGTTCGATCCATCTTGTCCATTCTCGCACCATGCTTGAGTCACACAACCTCACCCGGTATCCACGATCGTTCGGACCTCGGCTCTCCAAGCGTAGTCGATCCACTCACCGCTGACGTCGTTGACACGCAAGCCACTGCACAAACAATAGACAAACAAATCGTTTAGAACAAGTTCTTCACAACTTGACCCACGTCGGTTCCATAATCGATATACATCAATAAAGCATTGAAGTTCATAGAATAACACACTCAAAACAAACTCAATGCAACACTTGGCTCACCTCCAGTGATTGCCGGTCCGATCCGCCCCATTGGGCGGTCCGACCGATTCATGCTTGATCGGACCGCTCCCACACACGGCGGTCGGACGGTCCAAAGGACTTAGCCAAAATTCAAGCGAGAAATTCAAACCTTCGAAATTTCAAGCGAATAGAACTTTTGACTGGGAGCTCCAAAAATGATGGGACCACATCCAGGAGACTCCCCTCACTTGCCTACACAACCTATTTTTGGCCCAGCTCCAAAAACCCAAATCTGTTTTGGCGGTCGGACCGGCCAACATGGCCGGTCGGACTGCTCCACGGCGATCGACCGCCAAGACAACCTGATCCGACCGCTGTGGCTTTGTGACCTTGGAGCAAACCCGAAACGCGAGATTTTGCAAACCATCAACGCCATTGCCAATTGACTCATCATCCTGAGATCGTGCACATATCCTCACGATATCCACAATCTCCCCCTTGATGAACACATTGGCAATTTTCAAGAAAATGTGGTTTTTTGAAATGAAAAGTAAAAATACGTTTTAGCATAAAGGCACAACTTGGTCCATAAGCAACAAAAAGCCTAGGAACCACCAAAGTGGCTTCAAAATAGTATAGGCAAGTGAGATAAGGCAATGAAAGCATCAAAGGATTCAATTTTTAAAGTAGCCAAAATCTCACTTAGGTCCAAATGAAAGGCAATTTTCTATTTGACCTTTGATCATTGTGAGTAATTTTCAATTGCAAATGAAATCAGGAAAAGGCAATAGAACCACAAGACTTAACTCACTATGATCACAAATTTTCAAAAGGTTCAAAATTTTTATTTTATGAAGTTCTTTTATATTAAACCTTGAGTATGAAACCAAAAGCTCCAACATCATTTTCTTCACAATCTTTCTCCCCCTTTGACAATGAATTCATCAAGATGCATGAAAAAGAAAGAGCATGAAGGAATGACTTTATTTTGAACTTTAGTGAAAAGGAGCCATGACCATTATACATGTAGACAGTACAAGTATTATACCAAGCCATATAAAGAGAAGACGCTATATTCAATCATGGCAAAACGTGTACCGCAAAGCTAAAACCAAGATAGCAGCAATCTGAGATTAACAGAATTGAAATCATGAAAGGTTGCTCAAAATCATAGATTCACTCAAAGCAACCAAAAATGAGTCAAGCCATGTCTATAAGTAAAAAGAGACTCAAAACAAGAATTGAGGCATTTTGAGCAATAAGAAAATTCTTTTGAAACAAAGCTCAAGCACTTAGCCCTTTTTGGCAGTTTTTCTTTTTCTTTCTCCCTTTTTTTTGCTGTGCTAGATCTCAAGCCTTGCCGCGACCATCTCAAGCGATAAGCTTAAAAGAATGATCTAGGTCATCCAAAACTCCCCCTGAGTTCATGCCTAGTGCAATGGCAAGCCGTCTCATGAGAAAGGATTGGTGAGATCAGTTTTTTCGCACAGAGATTTTTTTTCTTTTTCTTTTGCTTGACTTATGAAGATAAAAAGCTCATTTTTTTTTATCTCAAAAAGTTCAAGACTCAAATCGACTTGTAAGACATGGCGAGAATCATAAGCGGATCACTAGAGCAAGACTAGTTACAAGATCCAACAAGACATGATTTGATTCAAATCTCTCACAGATACAAAGCTAGCAAGGCAAAGGCTAAGCCAAACATGAAGAGCCATAAAAGAAGTCTAGCAGGCTATCACTTGATATGACAAGGTATAGAAGATGAAATTTAGTCATACAAGGATAATAATCAAAGCTCCACTAATTTTATTATACAATGCAAGACAAATGAATTGAAACATGCATTATGATACAATGAATGCAAAAGAGCAACTTCCCCTCAAAACAGCCCAATAGGACTAATAACCCTAACTCTCCCCGCAGCAAAGACAACGCGAAGAATCAAGAGCCTTAGTGAAAATATCGCAAGTCGTTGCTCGGACTCTACAAAGTGAAGCACAACATCACCTTTCTCAACATGGTCTCTCAGAAAATGAAATCGAATGTCAATGTGTTTAGTCTGGAATGTTGCTTTGGGTTTTGGCAATATTAATTGCGAAGTGTTGTCCGAAAAGAGGAACACTTCCCAAAGATAACCCATAGTCTCGCAGCGTGGACAAAATCCAGAGAACACGAGAGCGACCACTAGCGGCGACTACATACTCGACCTCGGTGTAGATCAGGCAATGTAAGACTGCTCTAGAAGACCAAGAAACAAGAGATGTGCCCAAGAAATGACAAGTGCGAAGTACTCTTCCTATCAACTCTACACCGTGAAATCAAGATCGAAAATGCTCGAATTGAAAGAGCCGAAGAAGAAGAATACGAGTCCAAAGTCAAGCGTATCTTGAAGATACGAAGATGCGCGCATTGCTTGACGATGAGAAGCACGAGGAAGCTCGAAGCGAGCGCACGGACATCGGCGAATTGTATGTCGGCCTCGTATTTGTAAGATAGAGGAGGAGCCAATCATCTGCGGTACTCCTTCGGTCCACGGACTCTCCATCCTCATCGGGGTCCAAAGACGGTGGTTGTAGCAATGGGAGTAGACATTGGCCTCTCGCTTCCCATATTGAAGCGCCGAAGAAGGTCCTTTGTATACTTACTCGGTGAGCGAAGGTGCCTTCTTTCGCTTGTTTGATTTGAAGACCAAGGAAGAATGTCGACTCTCCCATCATGCTCATCTCAAATTCACTTTGCTCATAGAATCAAAATCTAGACACCAAAGCATGAGAGGAACCACGAAAATAATATCATCCACATATATTTGAACCAACAAGAAATCACCGCCATGCACGAGAGTGAACAAGGTTTTATCAACCATTCCCATTTTGAAATCATTTTCAAGCAAGAAACTCTTAAACTGTCATACCAAGCTCTAGGAGCTTGTTTCAATCCATACAGGCTTTAGAGAGTTTAAAAACATGGTTTGGGAATTTTGATTTTCAAACCCGGAGGTTGCTTGACAAAGACCTCTTCTTCTATGAAGCCATTCAAGAAAGCACTTTTAACATCCATTTGAAAAAGCTTGAAACCCTTGGATGTTGCAAATGCTAAAAGAATGCGAATGGCTTCCAATCTAGCTCTTTGGAGCAAAGGTCTCCTCAAAGTCTAAGCCCTCTACACTGAATAACCTTGAGCAACAAGTCTAGCCTTATTGCGAACAACCAATCCATCCTCACTTTGCTTATTTTAAAAACCCATTTTGTTCCAATAACATGAGAATCGAAGGTCGCTCAACTAAAACCAGACTTTGTTTCTTTCAAAATTTTCAAGCTCTTCATGCATGGCATTGACCCAAGAGGCATCGGATAAAGCATGGGTGATATCTCGGGGTTCAAAAGAAGCGACAAAAGCGAGAATGTGCATGGGAATCGGGAGAAATAAACACGAGCGAGTGACTCGCTCTTGAAGATCCCCAATCATCTGCTCGGGAGGATGTTGTCATTTGAATGCGAAGAGGTGCTCTGGTGCGTATGGCCTCTACCCCATGAGTTGTGGAGGTAGGAACAGAGCCACTCGGATCGTCGGTGGGGATAGGAGGTGCTCGGTGACACCGACATCAAGTAGTAGTAGTGTGCTCTCCACCCTCTCGGAGGTAGCGGGAGGATGGTTTGAGTCTTCATCCTCGGAATCATCATCGACGAAGATGCTTTCTTGAGTTTGAAACACGTGTACACAAGCATCGGGTCTAGTACGGGACTAGCCTCATCAAAAGTGACTTCGCAAGTCTCAACAATTTTGTTAGTATCAACATTAAAAACACGATAGCCACGAGAATGAGCGGGATATCCAAGAAATATGCCATCAAAACATCTAGACTCAAATTTATCAAGATTGCCATGTTTAAGAATGAAGCACTTGCAACCAAAAATCTTGAAATGAGAGACCTTGGGAGAATGACCAAATCTAAGCTCATAAGAAGTCTTCCCAACCACAGATCTCAAGAAAACCCTATTGGAGATATAACAAGCGATAGAGATCGCCTCACCCAAAATCTCCTAGGAGTAGAATGCTCATCTAGCATGGTCCGAGCCATCTCTACAAGGGTTACATTCTTCCTTTCTACAACACCATTCTGAGGAACTCTAGGAGAAGAAAAGCGATGCTCAATTCCCTATCGTGTGAAGGTAGAAAAGAAGAATTCTTGAACTCTGTCCCATTATCACTCCTAATGGCTCTCAAAGCTCGGGTATATCAACGACAATTCTAAGGACCAAATCTTTAAAGAATCCAAATGCTTCGTCCTTAGAAGCAAGAAAATAAACCCATGAATACCGGAGTAATCATCCACAACCACCAAAGACATACCATTTCCCACCGGTGATGAACTCTAGAAGGACCAATCAGTATCTAAGTGAAGAAGGCATCACCGTCCATCAGTCATTACCAAAGTAAGAGGTGGGTGGGAAGCAGACACCATCTTACCATGTCTCTGAGGTGAGCACACAAGATCTCTGTGACCTTGACCTAGGCAAACCTCTAATCAAGTCCTTGCAATCGACTCTAGACAAATGATCAAAACCTATATGCCCAAGTCTACGATGCCACAAAACAAGGTCATGAGAATCAGAGGCTACAAGACATCTAGGACTGAAAGTAAGAAATCTTGAAATTTGCATAGAAGATCTTCTCAAACTGAGATCTCAAAAACAAGCTCACGTGAGGAATCTAGAACTCTACACTCACCTCTCTTAAACCTCACTTCTAGACCCTCATCAAGCGGTGAGAAAGCAGATAGAAGATTATACCTCACTTACTTACCAAAGCGGCGTCTTTTAGCATGAACTTGTCGTTGACGCGCGCAAAGTGCCCTTTGCGATCACGGTCCCAGAGAGGCATCCCCAAATGTAATCAATTCATTGCGGATGCACGTGTGAGGAGGAGAACCATCTAGAATCTCCGGTCATATGTCGAGAACACCCGGAGTCAACAAGCCACTTGTCCTCCTTCCTCGCACGACGGACCTAAAAGGCACAATCAGAAAACATCCGTGTCTCAGTACTGGGGTTAGTGATAAATGAACGAGGAATCCAAAGATCGAGAAGCACGATGTCCGGGAGCAGCAGAGAAATAGTGAAACATGATCGGGAATAAAATCATAGGAATGCACATGAGAACCACCTAGACCTCTCCAAACGATCTACCAAAAGATCGATACTCCCCTGTCTAGGTGCTACCCGTGTCTCTCCTCACGATGTCCTAATCCAACATCCGCCTAGACCCACCAAAAGAGTCCACAAAGTTCTCTACAAATCTAGGCCTATGTGTGGTGCGATAAGCAGTGCCTAGCTCTAGAGACTACATCGGAGAAGGACTCCTCTAATGGATCTTAGGACGCTCATCCTCTCTTTTCTCTCAAGTTTTGCTCTCGGAAGCGAGAACTCAACAAGATGGCCTTCTTTCTTGCAGAAGGTGCAATGGTCTTGGACCTTTTGAGGGTGCTGCGAGAATGAGTGAAAGCACCTTTCTTGCGTAAAGAGTTTGAGCAAAACCACGGATTTGAAAACAACCCGGATGGCTTAGGAGGTTCTAGCTCAAACAAACCATTCTTCACAACTCTAGCAATCTTAGGTGGGTTTTTCTTGGAATGCTCTAGGGGTTGAAACCTAGACCACTATTTTCACGCTCACCTTGGATTGATCAAGAATCATGTTGAGTTTCTTTTTCCCACTTGAAAATTTCTCAAGAGTCACCTTGAGGTAATCATTCTCTTTCATTAACTCCTCACATCTAGAACACTTGCTAGACTTGATTACCTCATTGCGCTTACTCTTAAGAAGGGCCACTTCCACTTTGAAGGCCTCACAAGACACACAATAGGATTCCTGAATCCTACTCAATCTGCTCCTTAAACTTGACTCTAAAAGCCTCTTGTATCAGACTAACCATGGTTTCAACTTCAGCATTCAAAACACAAGAGTTCGAATCAACAACCTTTTTAGAAGCAGTAAAAGACATGGATCTTTCAATTTTAGCCTTTTCTTCCAGGATCTTGTTTAAGGCTTCAATCTCAATTGTAAGCTTGGGACAATTTTCACAAGATGCAACTCTAGAGTAAATCAATGTTTCTATCATCTCTTGCATCTTAATCCTATTATCCTTATAATGTGAGCATGTGTGACTAGCATTAAACTTTTGCAATTCTTTTAAGGAACTATCCAATTTTAATTCTAGCAAAGCACAGTTAGAGCAAGTTAAAGGAATAGCTTCCATGGCAGTCACATCAAGAGGAATGACATCTAAACAAGCAGATCTAGACTTGAAACATTCTAGTTCATCGAGAGCATCTTTTAGTTGATTTGTAACAGAGGAATGAGCAGATTTCAAGCTTGTCAAATCTTTAAGCAAGCTAGTGCGGGAATCACAAATATCGCAGGATTGATAGATTTAAGCCTAACAACTTCAAGATTCAAATTATCAATCATAATGTCACGCTTCCTAATCATTTTACTTGCTTATGCAATTTCATTCGACAAGCACCAAAGCCCTTTTCATATCGGCAATAGAAGGGCATACCTCATCAGGATCACTAAAAGGATCCTCATCTTTGGAGGAATCATTGTCGTGGTGTTCTTGGCCATGAAACACATCTTGGTGAAGTCATGCGCCTTCTTCTTGCCACGAGAATCACTCTCGTCGTCCTCCGCTTCCGAGTCCACATCGCTCATATTCACATTCTCAAGAGCGGCAGGACCCCGGTGACAAACTTCGATAGTTTGTCTTCTTGGGTTTTGCATCCTCTCACAGGGATGTCTTCGTGTCTCCTTCTCCTCCTTGCCCTTTAGCTTGGGGCACTGGAGCGAATGTGGTTTGGCTCACCACATTCAAGCACGTGATAGGTCCACTCCTCCTCCTATTTCTCACCTTGTTATGCGCTCTTGTGAATTTGGTGGAAAGGAGGGCTAAGTCATCCTCGGGCAATTTCTCAAGTTGCTCATCACTCAAAGAATGTAAAGCGAGATAATGAAAAGCCGATGAGCTACAATCAAGAGAATCGGAAGAGCAACCCTTGGATTTGTCGACCACTAAAGCCATCGACTCTGTCTTGGGAGACGCGAGATAAAGTCAATCTCATGCGTCTTCAACCTCGAGTAGAGCTTATCCATGGTAAGCTCACTCATGTGATGTTGTCATTGATGGAAGTGATCTTCATACCCGGACCTTCACATCAAGAGCACCCGAAGTGGCGTGCATTTTCGCACTCGAAAATACCAAGTCAACAAAGCGGAGATCATGAAGAATTTTAGAGAATCTTCCCCAGCTCATCCAAAGACTCACGGGCCTTTGTTCGATCTTGAGTAAACCTTTTGAGTGGTTCGTCTCACTTCCTTGATCGCGATGGACCCTTCGTGATAATCACAAAGTGTCCGCGGATCTCGTGAGCGAGACCGCAAGTGAGCAACACGCTCAAACTCGGATCGACTAAGGCCTTGGATCAAATAATTCGAGCCTTCTTTGTTGGCCTCCACATCCGGAGTGATCGTATCGTCATCGGTGGCACGACATAAGGGTTTTCACCTTTAGCCAAATAGCGTGCCCTTGAGCCTCGATATACGCTTGCATACGAGCCTTCCAAAGATGCAAAGTCAACTCCCTCAAAAATGTGTGGCTTGGTTGAGTACTTGTCGATCGCCATGGCTCCAAAGACCGTTAAGATCTATAGAAAAGAGCTAACCGGCTCGATACCACTTGTAGGACCGGAAGGCGACTAGGGGGTGAATAGGCGCTTTCAAAACTTTCTCGCCTAAATCAAAACCAACACGAACTTTACTCCTTTAGCTATGAAAGCTAAGAAGTTCATGTGCACACAACGGAAGCCTTGTGTTGAATTTGATAAACCCTCAAGCACACAACACAAAAGGAGAAAAGAACTCAATATTCTTCTTTGGACACGGGCGGTCCGACCGCTACCACGAGGCGGTCGGACCGACGGTCATCCAATGATCGGCCGGCAACTAACCGTGATCGGACCGGTGGGCAACGATTCGACCCGCCAAACCAGCCGGTCTAAATACGGCGGTCGAACCGCGTTGTAAAAACGATCGGACCGGCAGAGTCGATCTAAAAACTCCACCCAAATCCAAAACGAAATTTGATCCAACTTTTGATTCAACCAATAAAACATGACCAAATTTCTAGCACACCTCCCTAATGATATTAGAGACCTATTTCTAGCGGCGATCCGTTAGATCCACTTCGCAGAATCGATATCTCGAGATTTTAACAAAGAAGTGCTCAAACCCTAGAAATGAGAAAAACTTGATTCAAGACTTGCTTGTGGGGGTTTGATGATCTAGATGACTCTAGGAGTAATCCCACACATCAAAGCAAGATAAAGTAGGCCGAGAGACCAAGCATGAACCTTTGAATCAAGGAAGCACCAAAAACATCCAAAAGAGAGAAGAACACAAAGGGAGCAAATGGTCTTTCAATTAAGCATCACAAGATTGTTCATTCACAATAGATGCTTACAAAGCCTCTCCACCAAGGAGGGCAAGAGCTCAACAAAGAGCACACTCCAAACCCTAGATCTCCTCTCCTCTCCTCCAAACCCTAGAAAAAGGAAGAAGGGGGCTAAATGAATGCTTGCTTAGGTTTTCCACCTCTCCCCTTCCTATTTATACTAGAGAGCTAGGGTTTCCTTTTTGGGTCTCTTACACATGGGACCCACACACAAATAACTCTTGAAGCAATCGCTTGCTTCACCACGTGTAGGTTGATCAGCGGTTCTCATCGACGCCAAGCCTCTCTTGTCCGAATCCCATCGGAACCTCCCAGAGACTCGCACCGATATCCGCACCTTTGATCCAACCAAATTTGAACCACCGTTCGATCCATCTTGTCCATTTCGCACCATGCTTGAGTCACACAACCTCACCCGGTATCCCGATCGTTCGGACCTCGGCTCTCCAAGCGTAGTCGATCCACTCACCGCTGAGCGTCGTTGACACGCAAGCCACCGCACAAACAATAGACAAACAAATCGTTTAGGAACAAGTTCTTCACAACTTGACCCACGCCGTTCCATAATGCGATATACATCAATAAAGCATTGAAGTTCATAGAATAACACACTCAAAACAAACTCAATGCAACACTTGGCTCACCTCAAGTATTGCGGCCTGATCGCCTTACGGGGCGGTCCGACCGATTCATCTTGATCGGACCGCTCCCACAACGGGCGGTCGGACCGCCCAAAGGACTTAGCCAAAATTCAAGCGAAATTCGAAACCTTCGGAAATTTCAAACGAATAGAACTTTGACTGGAGCTCCAAAATGATGGGACCACATCCGGAGACTCCTCACTTGCCTACACAACCTATTTTGGCCCACTCAAAAACCCAAATGCTTTTGGCGGTCGGACCGCCAACATGACCGGTCGGATTTGCTCCCAGGCGATCGACCGCCCGACAACCGATCAGACCGCTGTGGCCTCGACAACCTTGGAGCAAACCCGAAAACGCGAGATTTTGCAAACCATCAACGCCATTGCCAATTGACTCATCATCCTGAGATCGTGCACATATCCTCACGATATCCACACTCATGAAATTAAAAGAGTTGATCATCCCAAGAAAGATAATTTAGCTTTGGTAGCAGATCCTCTCAAAAGGTTTTGATGACTCTTTGAATCTTCTTCTGGATTTTCATTTGCTTGTTTATCTACTATTCATGAAGAGGAGCTTGAAAGTATTCCTGAAACAGAGTTAGCTCTTCTAGCTAAAAAATTCACACGGGCCTATAATAATGTGAGAAACAAAAAGAGAGGTGGTCCTGTGACATGCTATGAATATGGTGAGCTCAATCATATCCGGGCAAATTGCCCCAAGCTGAAAGGTAAGAGCAATCATAAGGAAGGAAAGCCAGCTTGGAAGAAGCCTCCTTTCAACAAATCAAGGTATGAGGCTAATAAGCTTGTGAAGGCTGCTCACCGGGTCCTTGCCGCTTTTGAGGATCAATCCTTGAGCGATGTGGATTTCGGGAGTGAGGAGGACAAGGAGGAGGAGATCCCTCAAGGCAAAAAGAAAGGGAAGGCCAAAGACTTCACTAGCATGTGCTTCATGGCTGACACGGACGACATTGATGATAATGAGGTATCTTTTTCTTATGATGAGCTTTGTGCTAAATATGATTCTATAGTTGAACAATTGCTTAGTCAAGATGAAGCGCTAGAATTTGTCATGACAAAAAATAAGAAATTAGAGTCAAAGATTAGCAAGTGAAAGTAGAGCTTAAAAATGCTAAGACTCTTGAACTGATGAATGTTTATCTTGTCATGCTATGCATTCTTAAATTACCAAGTTACAATCTGCTCATAATATTTCGTACAACAACTTGAGAATGCTAGATCCGAACTAAATGAAATTAAAAGTGCTCCTTGTGAAAAATGTTTAGAATCTAGTAAATTGATTGCTTTTGATGTATTTGATTCTAGCCCTGCACTTCATGTTTAGAAAAAGAACGTGAAATCAAAGATATCTTAGAAGCTGCTAGAGTCAAATATGCTAAGCTTAAGGACAATATTGAAAATACTACTTGTGCTTCATGTTCCACTCTTAAGCTAGAAATTCCTTTGTATAAGGAGAAATCTATGAATAAAACTTGTGATGCTTGTGTTAACTTGAGAAAAGAAAATGCTTACCTTCATGATACATTAGAGAAATTTTCTAAAGGTAAGAAACAATTAAACATGATTCTTGACAAGTCTAAAACTCCTTATAAGAAGCAAGGTTTAGGATTCAATTCTTTTCAAGACAATTCAAACCCAAAAGTCATTCAAGTCTTGGAAAAAGGTTTAATTGAATTCAAAATCCAACCTGCAAAAACATCTTTTAAATCTGCAGGTTTTGCCCAACCTTGTATTAAGTCTAATGGTGCTTCTTCTAGTGGTACCAAGTACCATTGCACTTATTGCAAGAAAGGTGGGCATTTGATTGAATTCTGTTAGCGTAGGTTGAAAAATGATAGGAAAAATTTTGATAGAATTTCATTCATGCAACCTAGAGCTTTTATGAGACACTGAAAAGAATAAACCTGGATTATGATTTTTCTCTCATGCAAATCATTATGTTTCTAAATATCCTAATTCTAATGTTTATCGATGGCGGTCGACCATTTGGTGGTCACCGATCGACCGTTTTGGTCACGGCCCGATCGCCAAGACAACGCTTGTCGGTCAGACCGCCCATGGACAGTTTAAGTCTCATGTTAATTTAAACATTGCTCATAACCGAATTTTAGATGAAATCATGGATAGTACTTCTGGTTTGTATACTCCTTGTAGGGCGTGTCTCAAGATCTTTGGATTCCTAAATCTTGTTTATCTAACTTGATGATTGAGACACATCGTTCTTTTGTTCCTTGATTTTCGTGGATTACCGTGGAAAGGGGAAGAACACGTGGTTAAATCGACTCGGGTGTTCACGCCACATGACCGGAAACTCAAAATGGTTCACCTCTTTCACGCGGGCAGCGGTGATGACTTCATCACCTTTGGAGATGATACACAAGGGCGAATTGAAGGAACATGATCAATTAGGGTGAACAACAAATTCATTCTAAAGGATGTCGCTCTTGTGGACAAGCTTAGGTATAATCTCCTTTCGTTTCTCGACTTCTTGATGATGGCTATGAGACTGCTTTTTAAGAAAAATGCTTGTCGTGTGCTTGATTCTCTTGGTGAGCTTGTGTTTGGAATATCTAGAGTTGGTAGAATTTTGGAGCCGATTTTTCGAATCTCTTCTTTGGATCTCTTAAATGTTTGCTTACATCTTCTTGATTTACGGCTTTGGCATCGACGTTTGGGGCACATTGGTTTTGATCATCGACACGAGTTAGCAACCTTGATCTCATGAGAGGTTTGCCCAAACTCAAAGTATCAAGGATCTTTGTATGTGCGCCTACAGTAGGCATGGCAAACAAGTTGCCGCCTCACACCCTTCTGTGACTATGGTTATGGACGGACGGGGACGCTTGCTTCATATGGATCTTGTTGGTCCTGCTAGAGTCCGGTCAGTCGGTGGAAAATAGTATATTCTTGTCATAGTCGATGATCTTTCTAGATATACTTGGGTGTTCTTTCTTACTTCAAAAGATGAAGCTTTTGGTTATTTTCATGACCTTGTTCTTCGTTTGGCTTCTGAGCTTCCTGGTGCTTTGAGAGCGATTCACAGTGATAATGGCACGGAGTTCAAAAATGCATCTTTTGCTTCTTTTTGTGCTGAGCGTGGTATTGAGCATCAGTTCTCCTCTCCACACGTCCCTCAACAAAATGGCGTGGTGGAAAGGAAGAATAGGACCTTGGTCGAAATGGCTAGGACGATGCTAGATGAGTATAGCACACCGAGGAGATTTTGGGCTGAAGCTATTGCTACAGCTTGCCATATTGCAAATCGTGTCTTTTTGAGACCTTCTTTAGGCAAGACTCCTTATGAGCTTCGTTTTGGTAGAAAACCCTCTGTTTCGCATTTTCGAGTTTTTGGATCAAAATATTTTATTCTTAAGACATGCAACTTAGATAAATTTGAATCAAGAACTTTTGATGGGGTATTTCTGGGTTATCCTGCTCATTCGAGGGTTTTGGGTTTTAATATTGAGACTAACCTTATTCAGGAGACTTGTAATGTCACTTTTGATGAGACTAGCCCTGGAGCTAGATCAATTGTTACAGATGATTCACAGGTGACAGAGAGCATTTTTGTGGAGGAAGATGAGGACGAAGCTAATATCATTCCCTCATCTGCTGCTGCTGAGGCGCCCATATTGATACAAGAACCTGCTACGTCTACTTCACCTTGATTGAGGCTCTCTTGCATCTTCATCATCGCATACTCATGAGGTCGAAGAAAGCAGTATCTCACCCGGGCGCTCCACTTCGCATTCAGAGACAAAGATCCTCGGATCGGATAATAGGTAATCTACATGAGCGAGTCACTCGCCTGTATAATGATCCAAATCTCTACTCTCATTCGGCTTTTGTTGCTTCTTTTGAACCCCGCGATATATCACATGCTTTATCTGATTCTAGCTGGGTAAATGCCATGCATGAGGAGTTAGAAAATTTTGAAAGAAACAAAGTTTGGAACCTAGTAGAACCTCCTAGTGGTCATAATGTTATAGGAACCCGTTGGGTGTTTAAGAATAAACAAGGTGAGGATGGTTCTGTGGTTAGAAATAAGGCCAGATTGGTAGCTCAGGGTTTCAGCCGAGTTGAGGGGTTAGATTTTGATGAGACATTTGCTCTGTTGCTAGACTAGAAGCCATTCGCATTCTCGCTTGCATTTCTTTGCATCAAAAGGTTTTAAATTATATCAGATGGATGTTAAAAGTGCCTTTTTAAATGGTTTTATAGATGAGGAAGTGTATGTTAAGCAACCCCTTGGCTTTGAGGATCCCAAATATCCAAATCGTGTTTTCAAGCTATCTAAAGCATTGTATGGTCTTAAACAAGCCCCTAGAGCCTGGTATGATAGACTTAAGACTTTCTTGCTTAAAAATAATTTTGAGATGGGTAAAGTGGATAAAACTCTATTTATTCTTAGGCGTGACAATGACTTCCTGCTTGCTCAAATTTACGTGGATGATATTATTTTTGGTGGTTCCTCTAATGCTCTTGTTTCCAGCTTTTCTGACACTATGTTCAGGGAATTTGAGATGAGTATGATGGGAGAGCTTAATTACTTTTTGGGACTTCAAATCAAGCAATGCAAGGAAGGAACTTTCATCCATCAGACAAAGTACACTAAAGATCTACTCAAACGCTTTAACATGGGTGACTGCAAGCCAATTTCCACTCCCATGGCAACTTCGATCGCTTTGGATCCGGATGAGGAAGGAGAAGTCGTGGATCAACGCGAGTACCGCAAAGATGATCGACTCCTTCAGATTTGATGACCTCGAGACCGGACATTCACTTCACGGTATGCCTTTGTGCAAGATTTCAAGCGTCTCCGAGAACTTCCCATCGCCAAGCCGTTAAGCGCATATTCAGGTATTTACACTTTACCCTCTTATATGGCATTTGGTATTCCTGCTCTTGACTTTATCCATTAGGGTTTTGATTCGATTTTGCGGTCGTCGGTTAGATAGGAAGAGTACCTCGTGCACTGTCACTTCCTAGGCACTTCTCTTGTATCTTGGTCTTCTAGAAGCGGTCTTACGTTGCACAATCCATCTTTGAAGCGAGTATGTAGTCACGCTTGTTGTCAGAGCTTGATTTTGTGGATGACGTCCACTTTGAAAGATTATGGGTTAAACTTTGCTAGTGTTCCTCTTTTCGTGATAACATACGCTATTAATATTGCTAAAAACCCGATTGCAACATTCTAGGACTAAGCACATAGACATTCGCTTTCACTTCCTTAAAGATCATGTTGAAAAAGGTGATATTGTGATGCACTTCAGAGAGTCCAAGCTCAATTGGCGATATTCTTACCAAGCCTTTAGATCAAACAGTGTTTTCCTCTTTGAGAAGCGAGTTAGGGGTAATTTATCCCTATGGGTTGGTTTGAGGGGGAGTTTGATCTTTTCTGATCTTTCCTTGTTCTTTTGATCTTTTATTGTTCTTTTTCGAACTTAGTGACCTTTTGAACTTTTAGGTTTTAGGCTTTTATTGCATCTCATTGTATCATATTGCATTCATATGAAAAATACAACAGTGGTATGAAAAATCCAAAAGATGCATTGTAATATAAGATTTTCTGCTTATCTTTTAAAATTGATGAAGCTTTGCCTATTACCCTTTGGAGCTCTTGTATCTCAATTCTTGCTCAATGTCATGTCTAGTTCTTTGGCTTGCTAGAATTATCATGCTTTTACATGTGTAGCTAAGTCTTTGCTATATGAGCTAGAACTTTTAAACAACTCAAATTAAGAAATTGCAATTTGTGGATGTTTTAGCGAGTTCGCAATTAGTGCTCCTCTTGTGACATTGGCCTGTGCTGTAATTGCTTTGTTAGCTCTTTGATCTAAAATTGACCATTACTTGAGCTT
Source organism: Hsuehochloa calcarea (assembly GCA_036346395.1). Classification (NCBI taxonomy): domain Eukaryota; kingdom Viridiplantae; phylum Streptophyta; class Magnoliopsida; order Poales; family Poaceae; genus Hsuehochloa; species Hsuehochloa calcarea. The sequence goes on from CM070608.1 coordinate 15,990,932, forward strand.
TTGTGTTCTTGAGATTCTAAAGCGCTCATGTGAAAAATGAAAATCAGATTGTCTTATGCTCAAAATGTGCCAAACTATTCTTACGAGACTGCTTGTCAAATGACATGAACTTGGAGATAGTTTGATGGACGGAGACGATCTCATGGGGACCGCTTGTCAAAATGACATGAACCTCAAGATTTGTCGCCGGTAGAAGCTTAGAAAGAGTTTGTGGATGGCTCCTAGTCCGGGATCTTCTTTACTAAGATATACCTTTAATCAACTTTTGGTCAAGCTTAGGATGAGTTTGTGGATGGCTACTAGTCCAGGATCTTGTCACTAAGTTAGATCATTAGTCAACTTCAATATTCAATGCAAATGAGAAAAATGTTGACAAATGGGCGTTTACAAAATATTGAGCAAAATGATTCAATACGGGACTTGATTGACTCTTAATGTGGTCTTTGTTAGATTTTGATCTCACTTTGACATTTTGACATGGCCAATTTCACTTTAGGATCCTGTTGATGAACTTCTTTGAATTTGAGCGTTGCTTAAATTGATCAAATCTATCGCTTTACTTTTGAGCCTTTGTGCTTAGCTTTGATATATATGTCTTACCATGATCTTGCTAGCATTGTCGGGCTTGATATCTTTGTTTGTGCAATATTAGAGATACTAGATTGTTCTTTTGGGTAATCTCCAAAGCTTCTTGTAATCAAAAATTGAAAATACAAAAAAATGAAGCCACTCCATTGCACTTCATGCATACTCCTCTTTATGCTTCTTTTGTTTCGCTTCTTCCTTTATTCTCTATTTGTTATCTCCGGATGAGAGGAAGGCGTGATTCCTTGATGAATCCATTGTCAAAGGGGAGAAGATGTGTTAAATGAGAAGAGAAGATGTGTTAATGAGAAGATATTTCTTTGTTGGGGAGAAGTTTATACAAAGGAGAAACTGAAAATTTGAAAACCGAGGATCATAGTGAGGGGAGTTCTTGAGTTGCATTCTTATTGTCTTATTGAATATTCGAACTTGAATTGCATTCTTTTGTCCTCACAATGATCATAGGTCAATTGAACAATTGTTCTTTCATATGGACCTCATGTGAGAATTTTGACCCTTTTCGGAATTCAAAGTTTTATGCTTTCTTTTGCCTTGTCTCACATGCCTATACTATTCGATGCCGGCTTGGTCATTTTCATTGCTTTTTCTTGCTTATGGACCAAGTTGTGCCTTTGTCTAAAAGCTGCGAGTAAACTCGTTTTCAAACCTCTTACTTACATTTTTCGGATAATTGCCAATGTGTTCATCAAGGGGAGATTGTGGATTTCATGGGGATATGTTCGGATCTTAGGATGATGTGACAATTGGCAATGGCATTTACGGTTTGTCGCTTCACGTGTTTTCGACAAAGCTACAGGCTTACTGGGGGGCGGTCCGACCGGTCCTTGCACGGCGGTCCGACCGGTCCCAAATCGGTCGGACTGGCCATGTGGGGCGGTCGGACCGGCGGTGACCAAAGTGGTCAAAATGAGTGGGCCAAAAATAGGTGTTGTAGGCAAGTGAGGGATCCCAATGCACTTGGTCTCATGATTTTGGAGTCTCCGATAAAAGTTCTATTGGTTTAAAGTTTCAGAGGTTTCGGATTTTGGGGTTGAAATTCGGCTAAGTCCCAGGCGGTCCGACCGCTCATTGTGGAGCGGTCCAACCGCCAAGGGCGGTCCGACCGCTCACTGGGCGGTCGACCGGTAATGACTTGAACGTCGGCCAACCGTGGCGATGTTGATTTGTTAGGTTAAAGTCATTGGTATCGTGGCATATGGTTTGCATGATGCATGTTTTGGCTAACATGGGTCAAGTTGTGAAGAACTTGTTCCCGATTTCGTGTTTGCTTCTCTGTGGTTGTGCAGGTTGCTTGGTGGTCAACGACGGTCAACGGCGAGGAGGATCGGGACTAGACTTGGAGAGTTGAGGTCCGAGCGATCGACGATGCCGGGTGAGGTCAACGACTCAAGCGTGACACAAGATGGACAATGGTGACCTATTGGCAAATCCATGGTGCATGGTGAAGCGGTTTAGGTCAAAAGGTTAAAGACGGCGCTTTGCGAAGCGTGCGTGTGTGACCCATTTGTTAGTGGGCCTTAACGGGAGCCCAATTGAGTCAAACCCTAGGAGTTCTAGGCCTCCATTATAAATAGGAGGAGGTGGTGGTTGCACCCCTCTCTCTCGCTATTTTTCACCTCTTTTGTTTTCTTCAAACCCTAATTGGCTTAGGGGGAGTTGAGGTGGAGGCTAGGGCTTTTCATGGTTTGAGGTGAATTTTGTGATCTTGGATTGACCACTGATCCATGATGGTGTGGGTGTAATCCAGCAACGATCACGTTCTTAATCTATGCAAGGTTTGCTTGAGATAAGTCTCTTTTCGTTCTTGCTTTCAATTTCGTGATTTTAGGGCTTTCATTGATCCACGAGTTTTTGATTGATTCTTTCACGTGGATTAGCTTGCTGTGATGTGTGGGAACCCATCTAGGATCAATTTGATCATCAATCACCCACGAGCAAGCGATTGGATCTAGTTTTCACTTTTGCCCGGTTTTGCACCCTTCTTCAATCAGATCGTAAAAGATATTTGTTCATCCAAGAATTATCATAATTGTTGATTGGAATAGGTCCTTAATATCATAGAGAAGGTGTGTGCAAAGTTTCGTGAAGTTTGGAGTTGAGAATCAAAAGTTAGACCTAATTGCAACTTTGTCATCGGGCTGTTTTTACTGCTCGAGCTCACGGCCGGACCGCCCCACACCGAGGTCGACCGATTTTGGTGCGGTCCGACCGCCCCACACCGAGGTCGACCGATTTGGTACCGTCGGACCGCTAGTATAACGTGTCGGTCGACCGATCTCTGTTAGTTTTGACACCAGAGGTCAGACCGATTTGGTACCGGTCAGACCGCTAGTATAACAGCGGTCAGATCGGCCAGTCTCTGTTAGTTTTGATTCTTGCTGATTTTTATCACATTGCTTAGGGGTTTTAATTGGATTCAATACTAGTCTTCATTTCAGATCGATATATTGATCTTCATAGCTTCATCATAGCTATTGGAGTGAAATTGTGTTGAATTCATATTTTGTGAAAAAGTGAGTGTGCTCCTATTCACCCCCCCCTCTAGTCGCCTTTTCGGTCCAACAAAAACTGAGCTTCTCACTCAGTGTTTTCGCGGAGACGTTTGCGTCGTTCTCAACACTAGTGAGCATGCCTCTGTAGTTCTGCCGCTCTGGTGAGCTTCTTCTTCCACGACGTGCGCGTCATTTTGATCCTTTAGCTTCCCTCATCCTTCTCCTCTGCTCAATGAAGCTTCTGGAGCCCCGTAGCGCAATCGCACTACTTCTCTTCGTTTCCAGCGCGCACCGATCTGGACCAATAGGTTCCCGTCGCTCCGTTGAGTTCGAGCTTAACTCGAGTGCGTCACAATGTGTTCCACTCCCCAATCATGCTATTCCCCTACTTAATGTTGACTATCTCGTAGTGAATAAAACCTAGCACCCTTGTCCCTATTTTCGACCGCTGCTGCCATTTTCATTGATCCCTGCCAACTCAGTGAGTACCTGTTCAATTCCTTCCTCCTTCTCCATCCTCAGCATGCGTTCAATCTAACACGCGCCTTGTTGCAGCTCCTCCATCACCGTAGACGCCGTCACTGTGACATCCCTTGTGCCACTGCTGCTGACTGTCGACAAGCCACTGCGGTGAGTCCCTGGCCTCATCAAGGCCATTTTTCATCCCTACGCTTCCGTAAAGGTATTCCCGTGCTCCATTTCAGCCCGATTTCAGCAAGGAGCTCGATCACCGTGAAGCTTGATGCCGCCAACACTGTTCATCGCCGTCCGACCGCCCCAAGTCATCTCCGACCTCACCATCTTCACCTTCGTAACTGTGGTGAGCTCCTAAACCTCATGCATGCTTCAATTTGCCAAGGGCGAGTACGTAGTTGGCGCAGTAGAGCCCAGAGCCACCCATGGCACCACCGCGACTGCATGCCACCGGCTCGCCATCGGTGACCCTAGGTCCTGACGCCTGGTTCGTTAGCACCGCCTCGACCCACTGAGTCCAGTGCGCCACTCCTTTCACCCAGAAGGAGCCTCTTACGCGAAGTCCATCGCAGACCCAAGGCGCTCCGTCGCTCCTTATCATTGTGACGCCACCTCTGGCCATCTCTATTGCCACCACCAACACCCATGGCTTCACCCTATTGCCCTCTTTCCATTCCGCCGCTCAACAGTGCCGCTCATCGCACCATTCGCCGCTGGCGAGTGTGTAACACCCAAAGTTTGGTTATCAAAATAGAAAATTGATAAAGTTTTTATTTTATTAGATTTTCTGAGTTTTAAAAGGGTTTTCTCGATTTTCTTTAATTTCCTGGATTTTAAAGTCAAAAAGAAAATTTATTGATTTTTTTGGGATTTTCTTGGATTTAAAGTTAAAAAGAAAATTCAATTAATTTCTTGAACTTTCTCAAAATTTAAAAGGTTTTTCCTATTTTCCAGAAATTAAAAATAATTTATGTGCAAAAATAAAAGCCAGCTTTAAGTTTGAAATAATTTTATTAAGTTCAAAATGATTGAAGGAATTTCTGTGAATATTTCTCGATTTTTTGAACTCTATTTATTATTTTATAAAATCCTTTTGGATTTCTTGCTTTTTTTTTGAAATTCGAAAAGGCTTCAAAAATCCAGAAATTGCAATCGGGTTGAATCCTTTTTCCCGACTCGCTTTCCCTTTTCTTTTTCTCTTTTTCCCAGCCGGCCCACTCCCACGGCAGCACAACCGCCACCTCTCCCCCTCTCCTCTCTCATTGTCGACCGAGCCCACCTGTCAGGCCCTCTTCTCCCTCCCCATTTTCTTCTTTGTCTTGCTGTCCGCCATTGCCGCTCACCTGCCAAGCTCTTTAAGCCGCCTGTTTGTTCCATTTCTCTCGCGCATTCAAGAAAAATAAAACCCCCTCTCTCTCCTGCACTCACTCTAGTTGTTTCCCCCTCTTTTACTTGTTTTAACTCATATTTGCGCTACTGCCGCGTCGGTGAAGAACCGGCGCCCACGATCTCCCTCCTCTGTCCCCCTTCGGCCCTATAAATAAAAGCACCAAGCGCCCCTTTTCCCCCATCAACTCATCCCCGCTTGATTCTCTCCCCTCTCCCTCTCTACCCACCGCAATTGAAGCTTTTCGCCACCGGCCACCGAGCGACGCCGCCGCCTATTCCATCACCGACAATGGAGCTTCACCGTCATAGTCTAGGCCAACGCCTTCATCACGCTGCGTTCTAATCCATGCGCTCCTCGCCTTCGCCGGAGAACCGCTGGAGCGCCGCAGCCACGCCGCCATCGCCGCTCTCGCCGTCGGCGATCCCTTCGTGCCAAGCTGCCACCGTGGTGAGCACCACTCTCCCCGTCCCTCGCTCTTTCATTTACGCACCTCACCGGCCACCGCCGCGCCACCGAACGCCGGCGACCACTAGGCTCCGTTCGCCACCACCACCGTCACTGCCACGTCAGTGCCACCTCAGCGTAACTTCCCTCGTGACAGCCATGTGGCAGCCCACGTGGCTTCTTGCGTGGCAAAGCCACTATTCCATGCCCTTGGTCCACCGTGGACCAGGCACCATTTTGTGGGCCTAGTCCAAAAACATTGGGCCCACCTGTTAGTGGCCCAATCCAATTTCCTTTTGGAAAATAATTCAGCTGGAAAAAACAAAACCACTCACCAAACGTCATGCTAACACAATAAATTGTTTTCCTTTAGGAAAATAATTCCACAAATTCCATTTCTATCATTTCATGTGAAATTCAATCTTCCGAAAGTTCATTCTCCTTCGTTTGAGCTCCGATTCAAGTGATTCTAAATTTTAAATTCATATAAATTCAATATCTATCTCCTAGAACCTAAATTATTTAATTTAGAGTTTATTTGATTTTTTTATTTTGGCTCATTTTCGCGTATATATTTCAACGACTTCGGAGAGTCAAATTTCAACGCTGTTTCAGAATAACAATTATTTGAGCAATGCAAGTTACATCTTTGACCATCTTTGATCCCATTATTTTAATTTATTTAAATTCTCTTTTACATTGTTGATGCATGCTTATTTGTATTCAATTTAATTTAAATTCCTATTTTAAAATTATAGTTATTCTCATTACCATTGTATAGCCAACTTTGGCATTGAATTAAACATACCTTGACACCTTAGATGAAAGTCTAGTTTATGCAATAGTATGAACTAGAACACTTTAGAAAAATATATGCCTAGTCATGCTTAGATAAAAAATATTCGATTTGTGGAATTTTAGCCAAAGATTCAACTATGGATTTAAAATGAGTCTATGTCATTATTATGCCATAGGAATTTGCAAATGATTTGAAAAGAAAAATAAAAAGAAAAACGGTTTAGACTTGGGCGAAAATGGATAGTTGGTGGGTGCAAGTATATGCATGGGCTCGTCTTAGTCAATGGTCGAGGTCCAAGGGTTACTTTTGGAAGTCACCTAGTCAATTAAGGATAGGTCTGCTAGCTACGGATTGTAAAACCCTTTCATACCACCACAAGTCTGGTATGGAACAAACATGGCTAATTAATTTGCAGCGTTCCACCATGGTTGTGCCATCTGGATGTGTGGGTGTCAGAATGACCTACTTTTTATTATCCCACATGGCGCAAGAGGGCTTCCATTTTGCGTGAAACCTTACGGCAACAAAAGCTTGGTGAGCTTGACTACTTTAGGATGACACATTACAAAGGTCTAGTGATAATCACTTAGTCGTACACCCATGAAAGTGTGTCAAACGGATATTATAAATTGATTATCCCTTGTGGGTAAAGTTATATAACCTCTGTAGAGTGTAAAACTATTCAAATAACCGTGTCCACGGTCATGGACATGCTGAGCAAATCCTTTCACGGATTAGACTATGTTTTTTTAAAAAAAATGATTTGACAAAAATGATTTGATGGATGTTTATTCCATGTGGAAAATTGGGCAGAAAGCCTTGGTGTAGGGGGGTTAATCCTTTTCCAGAAGTGCATCTTGTACTAACTCGACAGTTTTAAAATCAAAGAATTTTAGATATAATATAACTGCTTTGAAACTTAGTAAATGTATTTAAAATGCTAAACATTTCTTTTAAACAAATAACCATATAAGCTTTCCATTGATATATCCCTCATGCATTATAATATGTTATCAGGTGTAACTTGTGGAGTATATTTTTGTACTCACCCTTGCTTAATAAAATATTATTCAGAGGAGAAGAGCTTCACTACTGGTGTGGATCTCGATGACTAGGCCGTTACCCCAATCGATTGCCTGTGGTAGATTAGCTAGGCTCTACTACTTCTTCGTCTTCCGCTATGTTCTTTATTGTTGGCTTGTAAGCTTTTCTTGTAATAAACTCTGATAATTTATTAATAAAGTTGTGCGAATTTTGGACGTTACCATATTTGTTTACTTGTACACTAGCTACTGTTCCAGAGACTAGTGTATAATACACAGAGGATTTGGGGTGTTACTCCCGGGTCCAACGGAGATGATATCAGAGCCATATCGACTGTAGGTCGTGACCTAGTTAGAATGGTCGTTAGTTGAAAAGCTTCAAAACTTATTTTATATAATGAGAAAAAAATTGTGCTATCCTCATCTTTGGTCATCTATCTAACTTTAGCTTTTTCATAGCAATTATTTCTTACGAAATTCTTCCCTCACCACTTTATAATATTAAATGGATCCTCTTTGCCTTGAAATTTTTCATAGTTGGTCAGCACATTATTAACCATTACATAGAAGACCACAAGACATCAAGTGTAATACCCCGAATTTGAATCGGGAAATTAGGAAATCAGTCGGGAGAAGAAAAGACACAGAAAGTAGTAGAAATTCCAGAACAAAAAGGGGGTTTTTTCGCATTTATTCGGAAACCTGGGCCACGGGCCACGGCCCAGGGGGCAGCCCACATAGTGGCCGGCCAAAAGGGGGTTCCCACCCCCAAAAACCTAGCCCCCACTTCCCCTCTCCACACCTCCCACTTGCCGCCCCTCCCTTGCTCCTAGCAGCCGCCACCCCCTCTCCCTTGCGCCTCCCCCTGCGCCACCACCTCCCCAGCAGCACCACCTCCCTTCCCAGCGAAGCTCCTTGTCACGGTCCATCGGAGGAAAGGCGAGAAGACCACCGTTGGAGGGCCGGCCAAGAGGAGGTAGCAGATCGGTTTTGTTCAGCGCAGTCGCTCGTCAGTTTTGGGTAAGATATGTACATTTTCTGATCTGACCACCTCTTAGAAAGTTGTAGCTCTCGGTTTTATCTTTCTTTAGGCACCGAGATCACCTCTATTCGACCCCTAGGTCTCGAGGATTTGGGTTGAGGGGCGTAATCGGAGTCCTTTTTCTCATCGTATTTATTGTTAGAACAATTATTGTGTAGGAGGCCGAGTTCCAGAGTAGAAGCACCATCACTGCATGTTCGCGCCTCGTAGCGGGAAAAGGCAAGTACAGTTAGTGGTAGACTATTTATGAGCGATTGTTCATGCTGTTACACTATGAAAATATTGCGCTGTGCATAGAAGCAAGAATGCTATGAATGTCAATGATTATGAATGCTAGAGGTACAAGTAATTTCTTATTTCTGTACGATGATTTAAAGTTCTGCACATGTGCATCATGCCATCATATTGGAGGCTTGGTCACGTGTTGACCAAGCGTTGATTGAGGTCCCCGTCATAAATATGACGGGCTTTTGGTCCCCATACTTGTGGAGTATGGCCTGTGGTCCCTGTGCTAGAAGGCACATGCATGGGTATGCATCGACGGATGCATACTCCGCAATACCAGTATATGCAAAAGAGAGAAAGAAAAGTGCATTTGAACAGTTTGCATCGCATAAGCATGTGACATGTCCATTATTGAGAATTATGGATGGATATTGATGGTTACAGTTGCATATGTTATTGTCTTACTAATTGTACTTTGCTGAGTTTTGGACCCACTCTTTCTGATGTTGTGTTTTTAGGTACTTCGTTTGTGGACGGCATTCATGGGAGGGAGTAGAATTAAGCTTGGTCGCACATTGGCACAAACAAACTTTCCGCTGAATAAACCATTTGAGCGATAACTCAGATTTTGAATAAATTGCTTGAGATTTGTTTCATTACGCTTTACGTCTTGGATAACTTCTGTTGGAGTTGGATAGCGTATTATGGATGTTACTCTTATGATTATGTTTTAAACTGTGCACTTGGATAATTGCTTATTATTATTTTTCACTATGTGGACTTCAGGATGGTTAGTAATTCAAAGAAGATTCTGCCAAAAATTAGAAAGAAATGTCTTTGTTTAATTTGTAGTTATGCTAGTGTGGTAGCATTCCAGGCTTAGGTTGGTCTGGGGTGTTACAGTTGTATCAGAGCGAGCTTTAAGTCCATGGTGAATAGATTAATTAAAATTTTCTAGTGGTTAATCAACTTAAAATTTGACACACTAGTGCACAGTAGGATGGGAATGGGCAAATCACTGCATTTACGCTTCCGTTATATCGTATCGATGATTGCTGATATTAATTGAGTATGATTGCTTATTAATTGATTATATGATGGTTATGTGTGGGGATAATCGATGTCGAGAGGTAAAGTTTGGTTGTGGTCATGGGCATGGTCAAGGTGTGCCACTGTTGGTGGTATGGGGATTAGCTATGGTTTTTCTCGAGAAACTTAGTTACCAAGGTTGGAGATGAGCTCTTTGGGAAGTTGTTGTCTTCCTTGAGTTTGTATTTGATTTTCTGGTTGTAGTTTTTGCGGTTGATGGACTTTCCTTGAATGATGATTACAATGCCATTGACGGGTTTCAATTGGTCTCTATTTGTTCTTTTAAACAAATATTGTTCTTTCGACTATTGAGATACTTTAGCTAGGAACCTGAGATTTATTAAGAAGTGTGAGATATTGATGAACTCGTCTAATCATTAAGATCGTGGAACTTGGTAAATCTATTAGATAATTTAGAGTATTGGGTCTCAATGGATTAATATAACCATTGGTGATGATTATGGTAAGGATGTGTTTGAACATTGCCTTAGAGGATATTAATCCAGAAATTATCGTAAATTGGCTATTTGATGATCATATATGGTTGCTAGATTTACTTATTCTTTAGTATGATTAATTGTTGGAATTGTGTACAAGAGGTTGAAGGGATTGAATATCGGTGAAACTAGAATTTATAGGAGGAGTTCTAGGTAGTTCGTCTATATAGAATGACGCGTGAATTTGGTTGTAGGGTTGGTGAGACTTTTGATCGATGCAAGATTTTGATTCTTGAAATTATAGTGTGATTTAGCCGAAATCCAAACATGAAGAGAAACTGTTGAATATGTGGCTGTAAGTATTCATATGATTCGCAAAGAAAGTTCGGTAGCAACTATACTTTATAATGAAGCCAGTCGATAACAACGATAGCTGGGATGCAATTGTTGTGTGTTAAGGTTTGGTGTTGAGCATCACCAAGAGTTGAACTGATATGATTAAATAGGTGGCTTATGCCTACATAATTATAGAATCGTCGGATAATAGCATGTTCTTGATGAAAGGGTCTTGGTAAAACCTTTTAATTTGTGTAATGGATGCCTTCTAAAATAAAGTAGTTGTTGTAGTAAGGTTGTATAGTTTTGGTATAATCTCATTTTGAAGATGGGATGGTAAAGTAGTATGGAACAATTTGATGAACTTTTGGGGCTTTATAATGGAAGAGTTGACGATAAGGAATCATGTTAAGAGTGTGTTATTCTTAATGTTAGTAAGATTGTATGTAAGGGATTATGACTTGTGGGTGTGGTAACGATTCTTATAGAAAGAATGTAATTTGACCGTCTTTCGTAATATCAGTTAAATGAAAAGTTTGGAGTTTTGCACTCATGGCCTTTGGTAGTTCCTGAGTTATGTGGTAACTGGAATTTGTTGATCAAAGCGACATGTTGGAAAGTTCTAATTGGTCCTTGAGTAATTTATGAGGTTTGAACTTAAATGCTCTTTTGGTTGAGTTGGCAAAGTGAATTGTAATCAAAGAAATTATTTCTTTGTTAAAGGAAAAAGTGTAGTAGAAGTATTTGAGATTGGGGCTAAGTTTTGTACTTGCAACTTATTTAAGTACGTTTAACTTTTCTTTCATTGCTGTTTAAGAGTTTCATGCGTTTCAATGACAATGCTTATTTTATTGGCTGAAACTTGATATTCTTTTCTGGTGGAACTTATGTCCTTATCTGTGGTCTCATTTTTTTTCTGAGTTCATCGCTATATGACTATTTCTATTGATCTTGAATTTGCTGTGAATGGAAATATTTTTCTAAGTGCTGAAATCATTATTGTTATTTGCCTTTACTTTTGGGAAAGGAAAAAATGGATTGTTTTACAAAACCTCATAGAGGGTAGAGCAACTGATTGGTGGTAGTCAAGTAAAGGATTTTGTGAGACTCTGGGTGTCAATTTGATTGAGAAGCATTGAGTGATAAGTTGATTTCTAGGAGTAATCCCTGGAGAGGGTTTGACTTAAATAGAAAGTTTTATCTTTGGGGCTAAACCGATGACAATATTGTAACTAATAGAACCTATAGTGGTTTGCGGTCAAAGATCATTTGTTCATGATTGAGTGGAACATTGGAATTGTTGGACGAATGGAAATCTTGGTTAGTTTATTATAGATGATTGGGTAATTTGCCAGGTTGTGTAGGCAAAGTATGAATGTGTAATTTAATGAGACTAGGATTAGCGAAGTAATCTAATGGTAATGTCAATTAATGGGATACTAGGGAGCGTTGAGATGTCGGCAGGTATGCCCTGGCTTTAGTGAATAACCTTCTGGGAGATAGAATTCTTCTAAAAGATAAGTTGGTCGAGAAAATATTCACATGTGGACGATAAGAATTGAGTATGTTTGGAATGTGCGAATTTTAGTGAATGAATCGGAGGATTCCTCGATCTCTTTACAAGAAGTTGGTGTAGGAGTTTTGGAGGTTGAAATTGGGCTTTACATTTTTATGCTAGAACCTGGGTTGCCAATGATTATGTGTAACAGTTGAAGAAAGAGCTCATTCGGAATGGTGGGATGATCATTGATATAACTCTTTTGAGGAAGCACATGGGAATGTGTGAGGTGAAATCCAAGTATTTCATTATTAAAGGATTGAGGTGACGTGTCTATGTGTGAAGGTCCATTTTGGGAATGTATTTGGAAGTCATCCGCCAACATAACTCCGTCAGTAGAGGTGTTGGCTAGAGTATATTTTTGTGGAAGTCATTAAAGTCTCTCTACAAAGGTATGAATGGTTAATTCGGTTTGAGCATAGTGTTGAGATTGCCAATTTAAGAGAAATGAGTTAGTGTGATATGGATGAAATGGGGTTCCATAATTTGAGAGAAATTCTATTTCTAAAAGTGAAAAAATATATATTTCCTCGAGCAGTGGAACGCTCTCTTGATTCTTGTTTGGGCTATGTGTTTATGATGGATGTCTTTCGCAAATGGAGTTTGACCTTATGATTGGCATGCGTGGTCCTTATCTGTTCAGAAAGAATAAAGAAAGTAATTGATTTGGGTATTCGAGTGATTTCTCTTTCGGCTTGTGAGGTGTTTATTTGTAAACTGCCTACTGGGAAAGCGGAAGGGATTTCATGACGAATCTTTGCTTTTGAGTTTGATCCTTTTTGGTGTAAAGTTGCCATTTTGTGATTGTGATGAGAATCCGCTATTTTCTATTGGGTTCTAGATTAAAAAAAAATTATTTAAATCAAGTTCTGTTGTGTGATCCTGGTTAAAGGATGTGCTCATTGTTAAGATGAATAGCTCGATCGAGAGTTGGAACCAGAGTTCCATGTGTTATGTGTAGAGTGTCTAATTTGGTACCACAGAGAAGGTTGGTCCAAGGTACATCGGTTTGATTTTTGGATGCTAGCATTTCGCTAGAACCATTTCGGGTCCATACGCGGGGTACACAACGTTTTGTATGACCCGATGTGGAGAGAGTACTTGAGAGTTTGGGTGTGAGATTCATCAGGGACAAGGAACCACGAGTAAAACCTTACGTTCGAGTCTCATCTGTTGAGTATACCAGATACGATCAAGACGAGCGTCGTGGGGTAAGGTGTTGGAATCCATCAAGGTGCGGAATCGCATCAGACCGAGCGAAAAGTGACCTGGGAGCTGGAGTCCCGCATGCTAATTGTAAATGTCCTTTGAGTAAAATGACAGAAAGAATTCGCGGTCGAATTCTGTTTAAAGGGGGTAGAATGTAATACCCCGAATTTGAATCGGGAAATTAGGAAATCAGCCGGGAGAAGAAAAGACACAGAAAAGAGTAGAAATTCCAGAACAAAAAGGGGGTTTTCCGCATTTATTCGGTAACCTGGGCCACGGGCCGCGGCTCAGGGGCAGCCCCAATAGTGACCGGCCAAAAGGGGGAGGGTTCCCACCCCCAAAACCCTAGCCCCCACTTCCCCTCTCCCCACCTCCCACTTACCGCCCCTCCCTTGCTCCTAGCAGCTGCCACCCCCTCTCCCTTGTGCCTCCCCCTGTGCCACCACCTCCCCAGCAGCACCACCTCCCTCCCCGGCGAAGCTCCTTGCTGCGGTCCATTGGAGGAAACGCGAGGAGACCACTGTTGGAGGGCCGGCCAAGAGGAGGTAGCAGATCGGTTTTGTTCAGCGCGGTAGCTCGTCAGTTTTGGGTAAGATATGTACGTTTCATGATCTGACCAGCTCTTATAAAGTTGTAGCCCTCGGTCTTATCTTTCTTTAGGCACCGAGATCACCTGATTTGGACTTACGGTTTAGGAGTTATGGTAGTTTTACCGTGACTATCTAGGAGAGCTGACGAGAATTGGTAGATTGTCTTGTCTGGCCATTATGTATTATTTAGAAGCCGAATCAGAAAGACCACCTAAAATGAATTTTGTATATAATTAAGTAAGATTTCCAAGTTGATAAAGAACACAATTTTTAGAGTTGGCAATCAGAAGTTATGGAATTTTTACCACCGCTGTTTCCTGACTGTCAGACTTGTAGAGATAGAAACTTTACTTGAACACAAGAATTAGTAGGAAGCCGAATCAATGGACTTTCCCATCTATGTTTTCGTATATGGTTTTGTCGTGGTTCCAGAGAGACCAAGATCACCCTGTTCCGAGTTTCATAGTGAAAGTTATGATGTTTTTAGTACTGCTGTCCTGAGAAGTTTTATGCTAGACTGCCGAGAGAATTGGGTAGAACCTCTATTCGAGCCCTAGGTCTCGAGGATTTGGGTTGAGGGGCGTAATCGGAGTTCTTTTTCTCAGCATATTTATTGTTAGCATAATTCTTGTGTAGGAGGCGGAGTTCCGGAGTAGAGGCACCATCCCTGCGTGTTCGCGCCTCGTAGCGGGAAAAGGCAAGTACAGTTAGTGGTAGACTATTTATGAGCGATTGTTCATGCCGTTACACTATGAGAATATTGCGCTGTGCATAGAAGCTAGAATGCTATGAATGTCAATGATTATGAATGCTAGAGGTACAAGTAATTTCTTATTTATGTAAGATGGTTTAAAGTTCTGCACATGTGCATCATGCCATCATATTGGAGGCTTGGTCACGTGATGACCAAGCGTTGATTGAGGTCCCTGTCATGAATATGATGGGCTTTTAGTCCCCATACTTGTGGAGTATGGGCTGTTGTCCTTGTGCTAGAAGGCACAGGCATGGGTATGCATCAACAGATGCATACTCTGCAATACCGGTATATGCAAAAGAGAGAAAGAAAAGTGCATTTGAACAGTTTGCATCGCATAAGCATGTGACATGTCTATTATTGAGAATTGTGGATGGATGTTGATGGTTACAGTTGCATATGTTATTGTCTTACTAATTGTACTTTGCTGAGTCTTGGACTCACTCTTGCTGATGTTGTTTTTTTAGGTACTTTGTTTGTGGACGGCATGCATGAGAGGGAGTAGAATTAAGCTTGGCCGTACATTGGCACAAACAAACTTTCCGCTGAATAAACCATTTGAGCGATAACTCAGATTTTGAATAAATTACTTGAGATTTGTTTCATTACGCTTTACGTCTTGGATAACTTCTGTTGGAGTTGGATAGCATATTATGGATGTTACTCTTATGATTATGTTTTAAACTGTGCACTTGGATAATTGCTTATTATTATTGTTCGCTGTGCGGACTTCAGGATGGTTAGTAATTCAAAGGAGATTCTGTCGAAAATTAGAAAGAAATGTCTTTGTTTAATTTGTAGTTATGCTAGTGTGGGAGCATTCCAGGCTTAGGTTGGTCTGGGGTGTTATACCAAGCCATCAAGAGGGCATCGTAAAGTCATCAAGTCATCTCTGCCATTCAAGGACAACATGCTAGATTTACTGAAGACCATGAGCAGAAGATGCGAAGTTAGCCAAGCCATATAGTCTAGGTTTACCAAGACTCATTTTGTGCATTGAGTCGTATCACCAGCTTTAGAGTATCAATCGGGTAGAATGTTGTATTAAGCTATTAAATTATTTTAAAAAGCTTTTGAGTTGGTTGTTTCATTTGGGGTGTTGTTTTACTCTATCCCCCTTAGTTCTCCTTTTTGTCTCCCCTTAACCTCTGTTACCTTCCCTAACCTTCCGGAGTAACCGGCAGATGATGAACACTCATAGTTTTGGAAGTGGAACCAACCAAGACAACAATGTCCCTCGGAATGGCAGTGCCCCAATTCCACCATCACCAG
The DNA here is from genome assembly GCA_036346395.1 of Hsuehochloa calcarea. Taxonomy (NCBI): domain Eukaryota; kingdom Viridiplantae; phylum Streptophyta; class Magnoliopsida; order Poales; family Poaceae; genus Hsuehochloa; species Hsuehochloa calcarea. The sequence goes on from CM070608.1 coordinate 16,006,692, forward strand.
CCAGCCAATGGATCAGAGTGGCAACAGATGATGGCCAATCAAAACCATTTGATCGAACTACTTGCTCAATCCATCACACAACAATCTAACCCAGCAAGCTGCAGCTTTCCAAGATCCAACTTCGCCTCCACAGTCTAGATTGTGAGAGTTCATGAGAACAAACCCTCCTACCTTCTGTAGCAGCACAGAGCCTATGGATGCAGATGATTGGCTCCGCACTATTGGAAAGAAGATGGACATCTCATAGTGCAGTGGTCATGAGAGAGTTCTGTTTGACTCTCATAAACTGAATGGACCTTCTTCTGAATAGCGGAACCACTTCAGCGTCTCACATGCCAGTACTCAAGCAATCATTTGGAATGAGTTTGTACAAACTTTTCACCGATCTCATATTCCGTCAGGCATGATCACCTTGAAGAAAAAGGAATTTCGTAAAGTGCACCAAGGAAGCTATTCAGTGAATGAATATCCGCATAAGTTCAATCAACTGGCACGCTATGCACCGAAAGATGTTGCAACAGATGAAGCCAAGCAAGCGTACAGATGATTACTCAGGACTACGCTGGTTTCTAGCAGCTAGTCAACAAGGCAATTTGTCAAGAAGGCAAGTATTAGGAAATAGAGAACCACAAGAGAAGAATGGCTGCACAAAAGTTCAACCCTGGAAGGTTTTTTAGAGCTAGAGGAACTCCACATCAAGTCAGATTTCAGTCAACAACTTCAACCAAGGCGTCAACAATAAATAGTCCAGTAAATCTTGGGTCCTTCAACACATCTGAGGATGGTCAGTCCTAGAAGGACTCATCCTATGTTGCAGGAATCACATGCTTCAACTGGCATGAGGTTGGGCATTTTGCTAGTAAATGTCCAAAGAAGCAATAGGCAACAAATCCAGTCGCCACGAACAGCTCCGAAGTTCCAACAATCAATACCATGGAAGCAAAAAGGAAGCTGTAGAATTATGGAAAAAGATGTCTATACAACATTATAGCTCAAGCCATGTCAAAAATGGAGCAGAGTACGTATGACGACAGTTCTAATCGAAGACCAAGTACTACCAACTTTCTTTCTAGCCTCTCTGAATCTCGAGAACGAGATTCCTTTTTAAGGGGGGTAGTTTTTAACATCCTAAACTTATGTTACCAAAATTAAAATTAACAAAGTTATTATTTTATTGGATTCTTTTTAGTTTTAAAAGAGTTTTCTTGAATTTCTTGAGTTTTAAAGTCAAAAAGAAAATTTATTAAGTTTTCTGGGATTTTCTTGGATTTAAAGTTAAAAATAAAATTTTCATTAATTGCTTGAATTTTTAGGAATTAAAAAATGTTTTCCTATTTTCTAGAAATTAAAAAACAATTTATGTGCAAAAAATGAGATCAAACTTGTAGTACTCCGAATTTCAGTTAGAGAGGAATTTGGTCGGGAGGGAGAATTATTTAAAAAATTCAAAATTTCAGGGAGTTTTTGGACCCTGGACCTCCGGCCCAGGCCGGGCAACCCTGGCCAGCCTATGGCTAGCGAAGAGGGTGGCCAAGGAAGGGGGAGGCGCACTAGGCCCAAGGCCCATGCGGCCCCACTTCCCCCCCAACCCTAACCGCCCCCTACTCCCCTCTCCCTCCCCATTCCCTCTTGGAGCCGCCACCCCCTCCTCCCCCAAACCGACACTCCCTGCCCCTTGGTGCCAGCCCCGATGATCCCCGGTGTTGCTCTCCAAGATCCTCCCCGAAGCCGCCTCCTCTTGCCGTCTCCTCCGGCCGGTTGTCTTCCCCGCTGTGGCCGGCCATTGAAGGGAGGAAGAAGAAGAAGAAGGGGAGTTCTTCGGGAGGTTAATCAACGTCTCCCTGCGCGTCTTCAAGGGTAACGAAGGGTTTAATTCACTGTTTCGTACGGTTTGGATGCGGAATTGAGTATTTGGATTGAATCGATTTGCTGTCTTAGATATTCCAGAGTCTGTCTAGTGTTTTGCGCGGCCTGTTTCGACCTCTTATAGGCCGATCTGGAGGTTCTTCCCTCTTTGAGAATTGTAGCCACGGTTCTTAGCTTTCCATCTGTGGTTCAAAAGTTATGGTAGATTCCTTATTGCTGTCCTAAGAAACCTGACGAGAATTGTCAGTATAGTTGTTTAATGAAATATGACTTGTTTAGGTTCAAATTCAGACTTATCACCCAAAACAGTTTCTGTAGATAATTTTATCATCTTTCCAGATTGATAAAGAAAACTCAAATTGGACTTATAGATTAAAAGTCATGTTATATTCTTCGCTGCTGTTCTGAACGTCTGGACAGATGTCTGTCAAGCATTTTCACCTACTGTTTAGTCAAATGTTTTGGAAGAATTAGGAAATCTTGTCAACTAGAGTTTTGTATGTTTGCTCGTTAAGTTTCAATGGGCACTGGACTCATGTCATTCCGAGTTCCAGATCATTAATTATGATTTTTTCCGCGTCGCTGTCGAGAATTGGTTTAGATGGATGAATTGTATGTTTTCAGTTCGAGTCTATTCGTTGTATTGGGTAGTCAGGGGCTATTGTAGATCACCGGTAGCATTGTCCTATCATGTGTTCTTATTTTGAGTACACATTCGTGTAGACGGCGAGTGTAGGAGCACCTTCGTTGCCTCCTAGCACGTCACATCGCGGAAGGCAAGTACAATGTGTTAAGATATATTGATTTCTGTTGAATGTTTGTTGATGTGATGTTATTGTCATGATCCATGTTCATACTCCATGATTTACATTTCGTTCTTAATTGATAATCCATGTGGATAAAAGTGGTGACATTCATTGCATATATGTCATTCCATACATACGTTGTTCAATTTCCGTCCACGGGAGTGGAATTGTAAAGATCCATCAATTCCAGTATGAGCACGTAAGACCCACCATTCCAATGTGGGCAATTTCGGACACCCGTATGAAACGTTCTTCATACGGTGATTGGATCCCCGGACTTTGTTAAGTACGGGCTTAGGTGAATACCGACAGGTGTGTCACTAGCTATACCGGTATGAGCATGTGTGCAGTCCATTCCTTTCAATGCATCCATTCATTCCATTCATACTCATAAGTGTTCAGAGATAAGTTCATAATTCATATTGAGATTGACTTATTCATAACCTGGTATGTTCAATTGTTTACTGTACTTGTTGAGTTTCGACTCATTCTTGCTTTATTTATTTATTTAGGTGATCGTTGATGATGGCTTTGTTGGGAGGGAGTAGACAAGCACATTTCACTCAGTTCACCTTAATTTACCCTCATTAATAAGTTCGATTATGTCTCTCATTTGTTAACCGAGGAACTGTAATAAATAAATTTAAGACTACAAGATATTTATCTCCATGTTATGTCTTTTGTTAAATGCTGCTAGTGGTTTTTTTTAATTCTCCATGATTATATTCTGATGAATTCAGTCTTTATGCCTGCCATGCTACTATTAAAGTTGGTCTCTGTATGTACTTAGAGGGGTTACAGTTTAAATTCTTCCACAATTTAGTTGTGTGTTAGTTCTTTAGGTAACATCGTGGTTTTCGAATAGCCAGGGTGTTACAGTTGGTATCAGAGCGGGCTTTAGGTCCGTGGTTAATCCAAACATCTTAAAATTGAGACACTGTGCACAGTAGGAGGGGATTGGGTAATTCATTGCTTCCGCATTTCCATTGACGTGACTTGATTAATGAGCTGTTGTTGAATTGTTTGGTGCTATGTTGTTGTTAATCTATTATATGATGTGATACCCTATATCTATGAATTTATTCTATGATTATCATGAGATGATCCTATATATTCATAATTGGTTACGTTGGTTATGCGTGTTAATAACTGATGTTAAGAAGTTGAGGTCGTAGTTGTTACTATAGGATTCACCAGGTTACACTATCGTGCGTGGTATGTGGTTAGGGGAGTAGTTACCCCGATTACCATAGTTTCAGGTGTTGAGCGTGAGTTGCTTTAAAAAAGTTGTTCTCTTTCTTGATTTCTGAGTTTGGCAAATTGTTGTCTGGAGGTGGTTGATAAATTTCTCTTGGGTTCATGATTCGTGGTAGTTGATGGGTTTCAATGGGTCTTTAATGGTTCTCTAAAACAATTATTGTTTTTCGACTGTTGAGTTGTTTTTACTTCTGGTGATCTTCGTCAATTGGCAATATTGATATTTCCATGATCTTCGTTTGATAGTTTGGATAATGATAGTTTTCTGAGAGGGCAACGTGAGGTTGCAATCAAAGAAAATTATGTTGGTTCCTTTAAGAGTAGTATAATCTACTTGCTTTTCGTGAAAACCCGCAAATGAAAATGTTTCGAGTTAGGTGGCTGAGATCATTTGGGTCTCATGTTTCATGTGTAGTTGAACTGTTTTGAGCAAATATGACGTGTTCGAGTAGGGGATATTTGGAACAACAAAGGCGATCTATATCGTGTCTTTTTTATTGTTGATGATCTTTTTGTGAAAATACCAAGAATGGCTTCCTAGGTTTTTTTTGTTGCAAATTTTGTATTCATAGAGCACCCATAGGGAAGTCTTCATAACGACAAAGGCCCCATTTGGGGAGCTTTAAGCCAACTTCAGCTTTGGAAAATCCAGAAGCCCCCCAAACAGGCCAACTTTGCAGTCGCTTACCCCTTAAGCCACAACTCAAGCACATCTCAAAGTTGGAGCACTTTTCCACTAGCTTTACGAGCTTATTGCGGAAGGAGTAGATTTGTTTGTCATTGGAACTTCAATAGCTCAGACGTATGATGGAAGAGTCCGATTGCAACACAATGGAAGAATAGTTGCAATATTTTTTTCACTTGTTGCAACATGTCAAAAATTCATATGCAACAATTCAAAAACTGCTCGTACCAAAAATGGGTTTTAGCAGTTCAAAAGACTACTTGGCTCAATTACACCTCATAAATCTCATAATCAAAACAAACATTTGGAAAAAAGACGCGTTAAAAAGCTCATCTTGCAACATCACGGTCAACAAAAATGAAGAATGTGATGCAACATATCAAAAAACAAGATGTAATATTCTTTTCGACAGTCACAATATTTTTTTTCAACGGGTCACAACATATCAAAAAACAGGATGCAATATTTTTTTGACGATCGCAATATTTTTTTTCAACGGGTCGCAACATCAAAACCAGACACAAAATAGAGGATAAGCTCTTTAAAGTTGCAGCTATTGCACGGTGCGGGCTTCACCGAGCTGGTGCAGCTGCCTAGTGGCAGCGCAGCCACAGGAGGCCAAGCGGGGGAGCGGCACATGGAGGCTGGCAGCCCGGCGACAATGCTGAGGCGCATGGGAGAGCATAGATGTCGTCGGAGCCGAGACCTAGGTGGAGGATTTTGGGGGAAGAAGAGGAAATAGAGGAGAGTAGATAAGGCATGGGGAGAAAGAAGAAATGGATGGCCAGAGGCATTCGGCCATAGCAAGAAAAATGGATAAAACAATTGGAGAGAGAGAGAGAGAAGAATGAGGAGGAAGCCATAGGAGTAGGGCGGCATGCTTTGGCTAGTGGAGCAAGGAAGCGTTGAGGAAAAGAATGGAGAAAGCAAGAGAGAGAGAGAGAAGAACTGGGGAGAAGAGATAAGGAGGAGAGAGAAGCCAGTAAATGGCTCGGAAGCCATTTGGCCGAACAAGAAGTAGAGGAGGAGAGAGATATTAGGGAAGAAAGAAGAATGAGTGGCTATGAGCGTCTGATTTTTTATTTGCCTCGTATGTCTGTGTAGCACTGTTTCACATGAAATTACCTTCCAAATGCTAGGTTAAAAGGCCCGCTCCCGTTCGATCCCTCCCTACCCATACCCATTCGCTCTCCCAGTTGGTGGAGCACACGACGCAGAACCTCAGGAGCGACGCGGCAGAAGCCCTCCTCGTCGGCTGAATCGCGCTCCCCGTCGGCCGAAGCTCCCTCCTTGCTGCCTCTCGTTCATCCTGACGCTGACCCGAGGCCCCACCGTCCATATGCCCGACAGCCGTCAGCCGCTTACATGGTATCAGAGCGGTACTCTTATTTCAACAATCAAAGATATCGTTACTTTCCTCGCTTACATGGTATCAGAGCGGTGCCGCTCCTGAGTCGCCGCCTCCACAGCTTCCACCGCGCCGCCCCTGTGAGATGATCTCATCTCCATGATCTCTCTTGGGGGTTGCACAACCCATAGTTTAAGTCGTGTCACTGATCAGCTACCAATTAAAGTTTCCCCCGGTCATCTTCAAATCGGGTTTTCTCTATTTTTTTCCGATGATAGATCGGTCTACGTTGCCCTGTCGACCTATCGACGTTCCTCGGCTCCGGACTTCACGCCTCGGCTTTGACCTCTCCGACGCCTCTTCTCTTCCAAATGACGGCGTGGCGTGACACGGCGCGCTCGTCGACACGACCCTCCCTCCACAGCCTTCCGAGCGCCCCGTCTACCGTCATCATCACGCCGAATCATCGTCGCCGGACCGTCGTCCGCGAGACTTCCTTCTTCACCGAATTTAGGTCCAGTCTGAATGTTTGCCTTGACGATATTCCGACTGCGGGGGCGTATTAGACTGGTGTCTCGGCTTCCTACATGATAACTGTACGCGTTCACATGATAGTTGTACGCGTTCACATGATCGATGTAATCTATATATGTGTAACTCATGTACTCTGGTTTCAAGAATCAAATATAGCGTTACTTTCCTCGCTTACATGAGATATTCGTAAGGATGCTATTAGTTCGATCTGAAATTTTTTGTACTTAGCTCCAACTAGTTGGATCCCTCACGACGAATGAACATATTAGTTCATAGCTTCCTATCTATCTGCAACTTCTTTATATGTACTAAGGTGTCCAAAATTTTTACTGCTAGGCTGCTGCTACCTCCCAGAGAAAAATAAAGTTAGAGCAGATGCATTTTGGGTAGAAAACCTACCTTGTCAAAACAATGTGCCTTTCTTCACTGTCGGACGTGGTAGCATATACACGCTGTGTACTTGTGTAAGACGCAACATGAATGAATTACTGACATTGTTGAACTGATAACTTTGTATTGTTCTTCACTGTCGAATGTGGTAGCATATACATGCTGTGTACTTATGTAATCATGATGGTCTGATGGATCCGTGTGTATATAGCTCTTCAATGACAGCATGAATGGAACTAATTTTGCCCAAAGAATTTGTAAGACATGGTGTTATGCTAGTATAGTCTGTATGACATGTTGTTATGCTAGTATTTTCCTATGGATAATTATCAAGATGAATCGACATAATGCAAATTCTAGTATAGTCTGTATGCTAAAGGAAAAAATGAATTCAAGACTCATTGACTGACAAAAGAATTTCTTCGTATATCTAGTGTTGATTGAGCATTCTAAATTGACAAGATTAGGGATGTCATGACTACTAGAAACCGTGATTTTCCCGAGTGCCCATAACCCTGGGGAAAAAGCAAATACACTCGGGATAATATTTCCCGATGGTCGACAGTTGGGAAACAACTCTTGGGATAGTTTGGTCGGGCAAAAACTTCTTTCACGAGAGTCGCACTTGGGAGATAGACCTTTGCCGTGTGTTTGGATTTACATTCGGGAATAATACAACACACAGGAGAAATACCGCGTAACATTTTTAGTCCCCCACGTAACGGAAAATTGTCCCATGTGCCATGAACACTCGAGAATTTCCAGTAATACTCCCGAGTGCCAAGAACACTGTGGAATGTCTTTTAATATTACCGAGTGCCCAGAACACTCGGGAATATTTGCCTAAGTGCTGAGATTTTCCCATATGTATTTCCTTTCCCGACGGTTCTTGAAAAGTGTCCCGAGTAGGAACACTCGGGAATGATAGCCACATGGCTTTCCTTTTCCGACGGCTCCAGAAATGTATGACGAGTGTTTCCACTCGGGAATAGTCACCAACATTCCCAACGGTCCTGAAAATTCTACTGAGTGTTAACACTCTGGAATCCTGCTAGTTTGTTCACGAGTGAATTTCACCGAAAGACACTTAGGAATGAGTTTGTCAGCCGCACAGGAAACATGCTAATTTGGCAGCGAAAAGGTATTAGCAATCTTGTTTATTAGCAATCCACAACATTGTTTACACGTCGAATCAATTTTTTTTACATACAATGCACATTTCATAAGATGTTTATTCCACCACAAGAAAAGGTATCAGTAATCCACCACAACACACACACACACACACACACACACACACACATATATATATATATATATATATATATATATATATATATATTCGACAACATAGACATAATGTTCGAGTTCACAATACAACATTCACATATATAGATCTGACTTCCACATCATATTCGAGTTCAAATTCAAAAAGCTAGGCATAAGAGATACATCTAACCATTACAAGCAGTTGAACCACAAACTAGTTCAACATGAAAATTTCAATTTTCCAGAGTGAGTGTTTGATACATCAATTGTGGAGATGCATGAGTTAACCTTCAACGTGTCGCTCCCGGTGCTCAACATATATATATATATATATATATATATATTCGACAACATAGACATAATGTTCGAGTTCACAATACAACATTCACATATATAGATCTGACTTCCACATCATATTCGAGTTCAAATTCAAAAAGCTAGGCATAAGAGATACATCTAACCATTACAAGCAGTTGAACCACAAACTAGTTCAACATGAAAATTTCAATTTTCCAGAGTGAGTGTTTGATACATCAATTGTGGAGATGCATGAGTTAACCTTCAACGTGTCGCTCCCGGTGCTCAACTGCAAAGATGATGATCATGGATCAGTTTTGTAACTCCAAGTACCATGTTCTTAAAGACAAAGAAGATCAAGAAATTGACTATACTCAGCATACATATTTGATAATTGACCCATAAAAATGTAATCTAGTCTAACTCCGCCATTGTTTACAGATGAACCGTGTCATTTCAATGCTGGATACTGGCTCCATGAATACACTCATATTCTTCTCTAGGTATTCAGGACCAGGGATTATCGAGGAAAGAAATATGTTTTGCTTATGCATGCAAACGCCGGGTGGGAGGTTAAGGGGAATGACAAGCACATGCCAACAGCTGTATGGCGCAGCCCCCATACCAAATGGGCTAAACCCATCAGTTGCCATTGCAATTCGAACGTTTCGAGGCTCCGCGACAAACTCTACATAGTCTCGGTCAAATTGCTTCCATGCTTCACCATCAGATGGATGGACCATCTTGTCATCATGGTACCGATGACCATACTTGTGTCATATTATTTGTTTGGCAGAAACCTTAGATATGTATAATTGTTGGATTCGTGGAACAAATGGTAGATAGCGAAGTATTTTTCTACCAATAGAAAGCTGCCTCTTTTGACCATCATCGGAGTTAACTTCAACAAATTTAGACTCACTACACTTATCATAGTGATCTTTGTTCACATTCTCAATCCTAAATAGCATGCAACGATTTGGACAAACATCTATCTTCTCATATGGTATATTTAGTACGCTTATCAATTTCTTAGCCTCATACAAGTTAGCGGGCAGTTTGTGACCATCTGGGAGAAGGGTGCTAAACACACTTAAGAATGCATCAAAGCAAGCAATGCTTGTGCTGAATTGGGACTTGACAACAAGTAGCCGTGTGATGGCATCTAGTTGGGACACATGTATTTGCCCATGAAGTGGTTGACTCACTGCGAACAACATATCAAAGAAAGCCCTTGTTGCAGGCTCCGGTTCTTCCTCTACAGGTGGCACATATTCATCACACACACCATCTAGCATGTCTTCTATCCTACTCTCATTGTGGCACCATGATGTTTTGACTCGCTGTGATAGATCCACACGGTATAGCCTCGCCTAAATCCGTACTTGCTGCGATCATTGTTGCCCTCATTCGTGGTCGTGTGTTCGAACAACAAGAATAAGGGCATAACACACCCCGTCCATTACTCCTAGCAAATGCTTGACCACAAAATTTGTCATCTTTTCCATCCATTCTTGGCTACAGTCACCCATCTCTCTACGCCTAGTATACATCCAACTACAATCC